>JAPTHN010000149.1:0-707271 GCA_026936325.1 Platynereis dumerilii
GCAAATATGGACCTGCCCATTATGAATGGGGGATTCAGGTAGCTGTATGGGGTTACATGGTTACAGGTGCAATGAACAAGCTGCAGCCAGCCAGTGGGCCTGTGAGCCTCATTGGAGAAGGTGCCCTGTGTCAGGATTGCTTATAATTCCAAAGCACTGTGAGAGTCAAACCATCCCATTACTGAGTGTTTTAAATATAATTGTTCATGCCTAGATGAGGCATGTTTGCTCAGTGGATCATTATGTTTGTATAACACTTGGCATTGTTTTCTTCTTCACCAGCTTTCTGTACAGTGCTATGATGTAGTTATGTACCATTGCCAAATATTCCTGCAAGCAATGTCTATCAACACCCATCCACCAAGAGACCAGAGCCTTTCTCAGTGCATTTCTCATTCTGACATAATATTTTGACAACTTTATCATTACAGCCTGTAAATTTGATATGCATAAAAACAAGTGTTTGCTTCCCACAGATTTTGGCACTCTGTGACTGTGAGTCATAATAACTGATGAAGTGTCGTCTCTCCAAATTTAACGTCCGTGGGAAACATAGAGGCTGTTTGATTAGTCATGATGAAGAGAAGGATTTGTCATGTAACTAATAGAGTAAAACTATCGTGACAAATCATCAATATGATGATTCACGAAGTGCCATTTTCACAGTGCAACAGCCCACTCTGTTGGGATATCAGTTTTACAGATTGTAAACTAAAGTGGTGTTTTAATTGCAGTATGCAGAACTGGTTGCAAAAAGACGCTTGCCACCACACATAAACGGACCTGTAAAAATTCTGGCTGTCCAGTAAACCAGTTTTTACCAGGCCCGCAATGCCTTGTGAAAGGTTTGGAGCGAGATTTAAAGGCTGCCAGTATTTCACTTGGATTTATGATATTTGGTTTAGGGATTCACTTTAGGGTCTCCCTCAAAATTTTTTGGAAAATTCCAAGATGGCTGCCAAAATGGACACTATATTTTGAATGCCCACTGTGACTTTAGTATTTCACTTAGATTTATTAAACTTGGTACAGGGATTCACTTAGGGGTTCCCTCAAAAATTTTTGGAAAAATCAAGATGGCTGCCCAAAATGGCCACCAATGTTTTGAATTGCCCTCTGTGACTTTAGTATTTCACTTAGATTTGTGCAATTTGGTTATACGGATTCACTTAGGGGACCCCTCAGAAATGTTTGGAAAAATCCAAGAAGGCTGCCAAAATGGCCACCATATTTTGAATTGTCCACTCTGACTTTAGTATTTCACTTAGATTTATGCAATTTGGTATAGGGGTTCACTTAGGGGTTCCCCTAAGAATTTTTTTTAGAAAAATCCGAGATGGCTGTCAAGATGGCCACCATATTTTTTGAATTGCCCACTGCGACTTAATTATTTGGTTTGGGATTTGCTTAGGGTTCCCTTATAAATTATGAGAAAATTTCCAATATGACTTTAATACAGTTCTGAAATATGGTATAGGCATTTGCTAAGAGGTTCCCCACAAGTTTTTATGGCCTGTAGCAAACACTATCAGTCTGGCAATCACTGCTCAATACAAAACAGTCTATGTAATAATATGTGAATCACCCTCTTCATGATTTCAATCCGAATATACAATTGTCAAAGGCCGGTTTTGAATATGGATTCTTGTTGTTCCTCACAATATTTGGAAACAAATGACAAAGAAATGAGAAATCCTATTCCGCCAATTTTTTTTAGCGCCATGGTTTATAAAAAAGTTAAAATTGTCAAAATCAATTTTTTATTCCGAGCCCATTGGAAAGCCCTTTAAACTAAATATATCGCTTTGAAATTGTAATCAGCTTTTCCATTAAAGTATCTTCTTTAATTTCATGCTTCATTGAATGATATGGGATGCATGACCACTGAATGACAGGGCAAACTTCACAGTAAAAAAGTTAAGAAAAAAATTGTGTTTTTCAGGTTTGCGTTGACTGACTTTCTTGTGCATAACCTCAAATAATATGAAAAAAAGGCTGGTTGCAACCACTTTTTTTTACATATCCTTGCTATAAACTATATTTAGGATCATTCTAAACTATTTTTAAGAAATCCTATCTTGGAAAGTTCACGAGTAGCGAGCCACCTTAAGTGCATTCTGATAATTGTCTGTTTCTTGAAAGATCTCCTGAATCTTGAACATAACTGAATTAGAAGGACAGACACTTGCAAAAATATTGCAACATTGAGCAAAATTTGTCATCCAATTGCAACTGTGGGTCTTTTATTGGAAGGAAACTCTTGGGGTTCTTACTGATTGACTGATAAATTAATGATTTGAGTATGTTGTTGCAGGAAGAAATAGCTAGTTTAAGAAGAAAAGAAGAAAGAGCCAAGAAAATAGAAATGGCCACGTCGGCTGATGAAGTGTTGATGGAGGAAATCAGGGAATATAAGGTAAGTCCTTGTTTCAATTTTTCTTTTTTTTTTCTTTTCATGCGTACACTGAAATGGTACGCTGAATTGTGATTCCATTAATAATTGTAAACTCCAGCAAGCATTAGAGCATAATTGGCAGAATGTAATGACTTTCTTGGATGTAAAACTCTGATAAATGTGGGTCGTAGGAAGAAGTGAAAATGGTCATATTAATAAGTTAATATCAGCGTGATTCGTAATAATATTGGATATTTTCTCGGCAGTTGCTAATTCGCAACCCTCCCATTGGCACATGCAGTGGTCCCTGCATTATATGACCCTTGTTATTAGACTGAGATGCCTTATATATTGACATCATAAGTCTTAGAAATGAAATTATCAATGCTAGAAATGATGTTGCTGATCTTAGAAATGAAATAATCTGTCTTGGAAATGAAGGTATCAACCTTAGAAATGGAATGATTGAAATCAATCATCAATCTTGGGAATGAAATTATCAATATTAGAAATGATGTTGTTGATCTTAGAAATGAAATCATCTGTCTTGGAAATGAAGTTATCAATCTTGAAAATTAAGTTATCAATTGAAATCATCAGTCTTGGAAATGATGTTACCAACATCAGAAATGGAACAATTGAAATCATCAATGTTCATGATCTGTTTTCAGGAGCAACTGACGTGTCCGTCTTGCAAGGTGAAGAAGAAGGATGCTGTCCTCACCAAATGCTTCCACGTCTTCTGTCTAGAGTGTCTCAAGACTCGTTACGAGACGAGGCAAAGGAAATGCCCCAAGTGCAACGCCGCATTCGGAGCAAACGACTTCCATAGACTGTATCTTGTATGAGAGGGGGAGGGGCGACTGTTTGTGAGAGGCTGAATGTTTGTAAATGTATGATCCGTGTAAATATTTAGGTATGGTGTAATTTAATACATGTATAATTGTATATGAGCACTGTGTTATATTTGCCAAGGCTGCTTGGGAAGCATGTGACATTGTTGTCATGATTATGTGTATAAGTGAGATTAAAAACATTTTATATATACAAAATTACAGGTTTATTTTTGGTTTTCTGGAGTAATATATACAAAGATGAATAAGTAAAGTATTATTTGCATGACTGTCATCGAACTTATAAGGGCATCATTTACAATGAAAAGGTATTTGTCTACATCACAGAAATTGACAGAATCTGGTATGAGTTTAGAGTTCAGTTGCTGCCATTTGAACAGAATTGTCACTGACGTCAGAATTAGAAGAGATTGAGAATTGGCAGGGTTTCTTTATGACAGTTGGAACATCAGTAAGTCTTGATTGGCTGTATTCTTGGTCTAATGCTGGTAAAGAAGAAGGTCACTGACACTTGGTGTTAATAGTGGGAATGAAGAAGTACAAGTTGACCCTGGTGCATCTCCATCGAGGTTTTTTAAGTTGGGCTGGTAGATCTTACTAGTATGCACTACACCAGACCTTGTGAAGTATTCAACTGCCAATTTCTAGCCGAGTGCAGAGGGAGGAAACAGGATGTATTATGCAAAATCTGGGACGAGTAGGCCTAGAAGTCAAACTTTTTTTTTCATAACACTTGCAAACATCCATACTTGCGGAATTGTCTCCTTATGTTAATTGTAAGTCCGTATGTGGTATCCAAATAATCCAATGACTGTGCATGCAATGTTAAAAATCTATTTAGTGGTTTGGCTTAAATAAGTGGAATTGTCTGTCACTAGAACGTAACAGTGAGATCCTGGTTGCTTTAACTCGCAAGTAGTCTAACTTGGACCTTGTCTGAATAAGTTTTCAGTGATTAATCACTCATTTGTCAACATGTGAATCTCGTCTGCCAAGACTCTGGTCATGTGCATGGCTTTCTTGGCCTCGTCTCCTCCTATTTGCTCCAGGGCACTTGTGCCGCTTCACGAACTGATGAGATCACGTCATTTCGCCTGCAAGAAAAAAAAAATTAATTTAGTTTTAGTTGAAATTTAAGTGATGAGGTTTATTTAATTAAGTGTGTAGAATGTTGAATGGAAGAATTGATATATTATGTTTTAATGATTAAATTTGTGCAAGGTGGCTTAATTGCTTAGGATAATTCCATAAACTGAGGAGCTCAAGAGATCCTTGCTTTAATACCTGCATGCATAAAGGTATTTTTCAGATCTATCTCATTCTGGCCAGATATTGAATTTGCAATGTAGGGTTGTGGATGCTGAGGCCTGGAAACTATCAAGCCTGGGTAAAGTGGACCAAAGTGGAGATTGAGTAAATTTGTCCCATTGCCTCCAGAATTTTATAATCTAAATAAGCTTGGAAAAATGTAGCCATGCATCATGTCATGTCATCACTCTTTTAAATATTCTGATCTGGTCATGATTGATGGTAGGTACAGGTAATAATGTTTACTAACATTTGGAGTCCTATCACATTTATCTTGACAAGAGATGTGATTGTACCTACCACAAATGAATGAGTTTTGGCACGGCACTGGTTGATTTCAGATGTCCCAGTGCTAGACATCCGGCCTCTCGGACCAACCGGTCGTTCACGTCTAGACATTTCTGCAGTCTGGCCATTACTGCTGGGTTGGAATTGCCTGTGTGTGCTAATGAAATGGCCGCTACAGCTTTGATGTTGTTGTCTTTATCTTCTAGGAGATCGTTCAAAGCTTCTATGACGGCTGTGGAGTTGAATTTACCTGAAAAAAAAAGTAATGGTAGTTCACTCGTAACGTCTCTCAATATTGAAAGTGTTTCAAGGCATCAACAATATTGATTCAGTAGATGATTTACCAAGCATTTTTTGAAGCATATTAGTATGCATTTCAATCTAATGACTCTTGTTTCTTGACTTGAGAATTTGTTGTTTGTGTATCTCCACAGGAAATAATATACAAAGACCAGCTTATTCAGTTGAAGTTAATTGCATTTCAAAAATGGTAATGTGAGCATTTATTTTATATTAAATGAAGTGGTGCTTCTTGCCATTTCTGTGACTTTCATCAAATTCAACGATTCCTCGTCATGTGGCTATTATTGAAAATTTGATGTTATCCGATGGACACCACCTACGAACGGGCTGTTAATAGTGCTCTCACCTAGATTCTGAATAGCTTCCACCCTGACTGTTGACTCCATGTTGAAAACTTCCCTCATAGTGTAGCTGACCACAAACTCGTCCTGGACGCAGTCCCAAAATGGCCGGACTCCGTCTCTGCTGCAGAATTCTGTAATAACAAGGGTTACCCACAATGGTATGTGTTATTAGCTATTTACTACAATTGTCCTTCAGCCGTCTTGAAAATGATCCTTATCTTTCAAGGAACTCGAGAATAGCGGAATTACGAATGTATTCCATTCTGAAAATGCCTGGTATTGAAGCATGTGAATTTCATCCAATTGGTTTGATTCAATTTTCTTCTAATGGGTGTAGGCTACATCCATGAATTAACAACAGGTGCAATGCTTATAAATGGCGCAGACCAGTATAAATGCCGGTTTCACAGTAACTTCCTTTCCACCAAGGTATCTGCGCCTTGGGTTGGTTTGTGTAGATGTTGTTTTTTTTTAATTTTTAATTTAGAACATATTTTATGTGGGTAACACTGTCAGTCAAAAGGCTGTTTTTCAAGTGGCCCATTTACAAAGTGACAATAAAATCAACAAGCATAAATTAAATCGTTAAAATCAAGTAAAGTAAAGATACATGGCAAGGTGTCTGATATTTATAGGTTATTACATGGCCAAGAGCTGTATCTCCCTGGTATCATCACCCGAAGATGGATCATAGGGGTTTTACATGTCTTGTTTGAAACTTTCATATTATTCCTCTAATCCATATACTTACTCATGTAGTTGGCATTGGTGACCATGTTGTCGTCATCTTGTAATTCTCTTCTTAAGACGTCCACGATCCACATTTGGTCCGAAGTGTTTTCGAACAACGACCTTATCATAGACCCATACTTCTTCTCAAACGCTGATGCAAATCTGAAATATTGGTCAGAGAATATTACTAGACACAATAGAGGCATGGTTTTTGCTGGTAGATAGATTTATGTGGCAGGTACCGCCCTCTAATTCCAGTTGTAGGCACTCACAAGGGTTGATTAATTAAATTACACATTTATCTCATGTTAGTGATTTTCTACTCGACCAGCACATACACCGATTCTGCTGCATTCTGGTGACAGCAGCAAGAAGTGGTGACAGAAGAAACATTCGTAAAAGTTGCTAATTGTGAGGGAAAAAAATTCAGATCTTCAAATCTGTTGGAAGTTGGAACCATCCTAAGACGATGAGTCGCAGTATTACCTCACAAAAAAGTATTGTGTAAGGGACCGTTCTGAATTTATGACTGGGGGGTGGGAGTTTTGCGTGAGGGGGTACTAACTTTTTCACATGTGTCTCAAGGGGGGTATTAATTTTTGACAACATGTCCAAGGGGGGTAAGAAATTAACAAAATAATCCTACTATTAATTCATGGACCCCTCTGTCTTTCCCGGCCAAAATATAAGTTGCCCATCCACAAAAACTTGCATGCAACCTTTCCTCACCCACTAGAAGGTTTTAGGATGGGTTTTATGTTCAAAATTTATATTTCTCCTCCCTCACCCACATTTAACGGGTATCATTCTAGTAATGTTATAAAACACGCATATACTCAGTTTGACCACACATTTTTACGCGCTGTACAAGGGGCACATGTATAACAATACATTTATGTATTGCTTTGTACGTCAAGGGGGGTTACTAAATATGAGTATGAAATCTAAGGGTGGGGTACTAAAATTTGCATGATACTCAAGGGGGGTATCAAGTTTAACGAGAAGTTCTGGCAAGACTCCCACCCCCCCCCCCAGTCATAATTTCTGGACAGTCCCTAATGAAATTCTTTGTGGCACTGCAGCACTTTTGGCGTAATGATAGTTTGTCTGAAAATAATTCCCCCAGTTGCGTAACTGGAGGGTCTCGAGCAGAGGGGGGGGGGGCACCTTGGTGGGCACACAATTCTAGCCAGGATTGGAAAGTTCATATGGGGGGGGGCACAGGTCCAATATGAGGGGGCATGTGCCCCCCCCCCCCATAGGGACGCCACTGAATTCCCCCCTCCCCCTGCATCTGAAGGAACCCCAGATATTTGAACTACACAACAAAAATTCCACAACACTAACCAGGGAGACTTGTCTCTTTGGTTGATTTTGTTTTGTTGGGAAACTAACATGACAATCTGATTAACAAATGCATTTATACATTAGGCTATGACCTTCAGTCTAAGCTAATTATTTCCAACTAGATATTACCATTACGGGAGACATCTGGCCCCGGGGTGCATGCTGAGAAATTACATTTGAGTAATAATTGTAATAAAAGTAAAGTGGTGGACACTGGTGGTAGAGGAATTGAAGTTGATTGTATTTCGTAGCCTTGTGACATAAAATACTATGAGTTATGGCATATGGATGAAGAAAGACTGGAAATGTCATGCCCGTAAGGAAAGGAAAAGATATGTTTTTAAAGGAAATGTGGATTGATGGAAATTTATAGAATTAAAAGCAAATAAAAGTGTATGGGCATTGAGACATTGACAGATGGAATGGGCTTGAGAAGAGCTTTAAAATGAGGGTAAGATGAGGAAGATACGATGAGTAGAAGTGGTTGAGCCAGGTAGGAGTGAAGAGCAGTAGGTGAGAGTGAAGTGTGTGGATCTTTTTGGCGGGAAGGCAGACGGTGGCGCCAGTCGTAAACGTGAGCAATAGCGGAACTACTATGGAGATGCATGCGCCCCTGGTGGGGAAAAACAGTAGAGGCAGAAAACGTAAGTAAGGGAGCTGTTTCACTGTTATTTGCTGTTATCAGACGGACAGGATAGATAAATAAGGATAGATGGACAGTTTAGGTGAGTGGCAAAGCTCGGGGAGGAGTTTTTAGCTGTTGCAGGTGTGAGCATGTCGCCCATGATTTTTGCATCTTATACCGGCAGGGATAGGATCTTTAGTACTTACTCTTCCCATGAGACCGCATCCCTCTTCTTGAAGTTGTCTTCCCAAAAGACGGTTGGTTCATCGTTGTCCATTATAAGTTCCTTGCCGTCTGGCACAAATTTCAACTCCGATTCCTTCTGGATCAGTTTTGAGGAGGGTGTTCTTCGCCTGTTGCCTATTAAAAGAAGTGGATGAAGCAACTTTAAAATTGGTCTTGGGCTCTTTATCATGGCAGTGAAGATTACTTAAGAACTGAATTATTTTGAGTTTTCGTGCAAGTGGATGGTTGCTTAGGTTCTTTGTTATCTAGTTTGGTGGCTCTCCTAGCCATCTCATCTAGTGTTTCCAATGAGTCTTGATCGACACCTCTCGAGAGTGGTCATGGTCTAGTGCCCGAGAATCGAGAATTTCTCGAGAAATCTAGGACACTGTCCTGCCATTGGCACAATGATAAAACAAGAGAGATTTAATCTTGCAATGGATCACATTTTTTGGCTTTTATGATATCTTTTATAGTTTTAATGTTAATCTGTGTGTTTTGTTTCCTATAAATCACAGCTAAACATCCAGATATTATACAATTTTAAAACATTTGTACAAGTTCAACT
Organism: Platynereis dumerilii; assembly: GCA_026936325.1. Classification (NCBI taxonomy): domain Eukaryota; kingdom Metazoa; phylum Annelida; class Polychaeta; order Phyllodocida; family Nereididae; genus Platynereis; species Platynereis dumerilii. The sequence goes on from JAPTHN010000149.1 coordinate 8,990, forward strand.
TCAGCATTTATCAGGTATACAATGGGGATTGTCATCAACAGATATTTAAATTGAACAATGGAGCAAGTACACAATAACAATGATATCAAGCAAAACAAAACAACAATCCAATGCTTTGTAACCGTTATAAACATAAACACATGAACACCATGTCAAACAATGATCAACGCTTCAATTCTCGAGACTCGCTCGGCGAGACGAGAAAATGCTGAGTCATTGCTAATCTCGAGACTTCTCGAGAACTCTCGCTCTCATTGGAAACTCTAATCTCATCGAAGATTCTGTAGTGGTCTGATACTTGGGTATTTGGCTTCTTTTACTCATGGTATTTTCCTGCCTACCCTGCCCTAAATATAATATGCATGCAATTTGAATCCAGTCAAAAATTTCAACAAACCTTGGCTTTCTGTCATTTTGTGAGTTTCCATCTTTCCGATTAAATGTGCCAAGTTTTCTTCGAAGCGATCTTGATCTGTGAACATCGTCCAGTCGTAACGAACCAGCTGTAATTTCCTGTAAATTTTCAACAAGACTATTAAGTTAAAAGTTTTAACATTAATTTATATTTGTAGTCAGTTTATTACTCATTGCAATATTGTTTTATGGTAAAAAATGGGGGATGTTTTTCATCTGCCATCTCTGCCAAAAGGAAACTTCTAAATATCCAAGCTGATAATAATTATAACTTAAACTGTCTAATTCAAAATGATTTTGATTTTATAGAGTATCGGAGAGCTGATCATGGACATTAGGCATCAAGTGGGTCCTGGATGTTTTTGAATGCAGAACTTCCCAGTTTCAGTTAAAAAAAAAAAAAAATCCTGGCAGGCTTGAAAATGTTTTATAATTTCTGGTGGGTGGGCTTTTTTAACACTCCTTTGTCTGACTTAGAAGAAATATGTTAGAATGACACAAGCTGGTGGTAAATAATTATGTCGGTAGTTGCCTCCTTGTATGGCTGTATAAGTTGATTAACTTATTAATGTCGTACATTATACCATTTATTTATATAATTGCTTGTATTATCTGAAATTAGTCGTAAGTCCTGAAATATGCTAATTATTTCTATAAATTGCAACAGTTACCGGAGAACTAATCAAGTGCTGCATATTAATTATTATTAATTACAACCATCATTAATGGCATTTATCTCAACTGCCGATTGTGAAAGTATTTGCTGTTCTTAAGATTTTAAATTAGTTTCTATTTTTGTTTTATCTTGTGCAGTGCCTAGGACAGTATATTTTTGCAGTAAGGGCTTTTAGTGTAACAGGACATACTTGGTGGAATGAATTGCCACTGTATATTGTCTCATAATGACACAATCAACTATCTTGACATTTTCTTGGCTTGGTAATTAATTATACAGTTCAATGTAAAATATCAATATTCGGTCCCTACCATTAATTCCCATCCTTAAATTATGGAAGGCTTTCTCTCATACTGATTTGAACAAAATAACTCACATGCCGGTGTCCATAATTTTGAAGAGGTCCTCTTCCGGTTCCAAGCCGACAGGAAATATGGGTTTGTTGGAGACGTAGGCCAGAGCCAATTCATCTTGGCAGTACTTGGAGGAGACAGAGCCACTGCTGAGCAGGGTGATGAACATCTGGCAAATGAGATATTGAGATAATATTGGGTACATTCGATTCGATCTACTCTAACTGCTCCGGAAGTTACGTATCTACTCCAGGAAATGACGTTTCTACTCCTGGAGTAAACTACTCCAAGGTGGGTCCAAATCGAATGAAAAGGAGTACTTAGGAACGTCACTATTTGGGGTTCCCTTCCTGTGAGGATTCCATTGCCAATGGCAATTAAAGACGCCATGTGGCACTTTCAATTGATTGCCGTAATTGAGTCAATTGAATTACATCAATACACATCAAAAAAATGCAATCAGCGACCAAGTCAAAGCTTCTGAAGTGCCATTTATTTATGTAAACAATCATACGTGATGGGATATCCCAATTTCTTGTAGCACTTCCTATCTACTCCAAACTGCTCTAATCTACTCCCGGAAATGCTAAACGAATGATCAGGAGTGAAGTACTCCACCCCAAGAGCACTTTGGAGCAGCGAAACGAATGTACCCATACTAGCATGATATCCGTTAAATGTGGGTGGAGGGGGAATATGAAATACAAATTTTGAACATAAAACCCAGCCTAAACCTTCTAGTGCCACCACTAGTGGGTGAGAAAAGGTTGCATGCAAGTTTTTGTGGATGGGCAACTTATACTTTGGCTGGGAAAGGCGAAGGGGTCCATGAATTAGTAGTAGGATATATTTCAGTGACAAATCATTCATCCTTATTAATGCAATGCAATGCTTAAAAAAGCGTAATAAAATGGATCAAGATGAGACTCCATTAGTTGCTTTCTCACTATCATTAGTCTGCTGTAGGGCTGGACTCATGTTTTTATTCATGTGTGTCTGTCCATCTGTTTTTCCATCCTTCTCATAAGATCAATGAGGAAAAATTGCTCGATAGTTTCTGATGGAACTTGGTAGGATTTTTTTTAAATTTTACGGTAATTTAAGAAACAGTAGAACATACCTTGGAGTCAATGATTGCTTCTCCGATTTTGCTGAGGAAGTCCACTCCAGGCTCCAGACCAACTGTGTCCACCCAGACTCTGATTCCAATGCTTTCCAGTCCATCTGGAGAAAAAAAAATAGAAATAGGGAAACATTTGAAACATTTTCAGTGCAGATGTAAAAAAAAGATCAGCGTATGATTCTGTAATATACTGTGCTAGCACTAGCTGGAAAGGCTCTTGGCCCAATTCGAGTTTCAACTGTTTTATGATGGCTAAATTATTGGCTATTCTCCGTCATAAAATCAGGAGGTTCTAGTTCAGAATCTCACTTAATTTCTTGATGGCTTTTTATCTTGACATGACTTTTGTCAGGTATGTGTGTAAATATATATGTCGTTTAGATAAGATATTAAAATTTCTGGCCCTTTTACCATTGTCCATGCAGCTGAGATCCCTCTCATGTACCTCATGTACTACTAGGTAGATCAAGTAGCTGTGATGACTCGCACTAGCTCGTCCCATTGGTGGCTGGGTTGCTATTTAGTTATGGTTCAGGCCTACTTTGCTAGAAGGTCTTTACCTGCTTAGGTTCAAACCCAGGGTGCATCCCAAAATTTTCAGTGGACCTCCATGAGCAAAATCCTGCTAGATGAGATGTTGTACTAATGACATGTTAAATTGGTGACCCCTTGTAACGATGTCTGTGCTGGGCTAGTGAAAAACCCCTCACATGGTGTAAATGCGTAACATGTTGAGGACCCCAGCTGCTCTCTCTCCCAATCATCAATCAAACTTCATTAGCACTAAAACTGGGCCCAGAGGCGCTGCACTTGCCACGTCGATCTAATCATCTCCCTGTTCTAATCAGTCCTCGTGAGTGGTCGTGACTGCCAGGACTGGCCTCAGAGGACTGCAGTGTCCAAACCTTGTCTTCCAGTTCCTCCCTGCACGTACGATGCCGTTATTTATTCCTGGTCTGTGGTTGTTTTTCCTCTCACCACTACACATTTGATAAGGCGTTATTAACTTGAGAGAGCCAGACTGCTTGCGCGTGAGACTTGATTATATGTATTTGGGAGGGAGAGGACTCAGAGGAGGGGCATTCAACTGATGATAGTGACCTTCTTGATCTCTGACTTCGTAAGCACAACAGGTAACAGAAATTTGGTATGTGGCTCAATTTTGGGTGGGTCTATGTTGCAAAAGCATCACCTGGTCTGCTCGATAAACCACATGTAGCGTCAAAGCTAATTGGCAAAGCATGAAGACTTCACACCCACGAAGATATTTTGTGACGTGCAAATTTCTGATAATAAATTTTCGAAATTTAGCTCAAGGCTGTACAGTGTACATGCAAATGTCATAGGTGACGTCACCTTGGTTTGGCAAGTTTGGTGCAGTTATTTGACAATATTAAGAAACTGGGTAAATGTACCAGATCAGATACTTTTGCACAAACTGACTCTACCAAATCATCAACTTTTGCATCTAATTTGAAAAAAAATATGTGCAATGGTTATCCTACACGAGATGATTTGTTGCAAAATTTTGCCCTTTTTTGGGGTCACCTCGTTTGGCAACTTTTCTAATAACAAGTGAATTCAGTTCACAATTAATCGCTCTCTGGCTAAATCAAGTAGTCAGTCAAGTCATTTGAACCATTATGAAGGTCGCTGGTAATTTTTTTTTTCAGTTGTTTTAAAATTTTACCCCAAAACATGCTTTTTATTTATCAAAGTCAAACAAAAATGACAAAAACTTTAAGGGGAGTTATGGGTGAGAAAGGCACTTTCCTGCAATTTTTTAGAATGATTGTCAATATTTGGTGTCAAAAGAAAGGTTTTAATTAAAATAGATGATTTCAGACAATTTTGTGTTTTTCCAATGAATGGTTGCCGTGGCAACCATTTTAAAAGACAAAAAATGGCAGATTTTTACTGCTCACAGGATGTTGAATTTCTGAAGTTACAGGCATGGTAGAAAATTTTTGAAAAAATTGATGAAGGAAGAAAAGCCAAAGGCTTGTAGCACACTATTGTGTACACATTTTGGCCACCGATGATGAAAAATGAAAGTTGTAGCACAATTAAGTACTTCTCATATTTTGATACCTAATATATCAGGGAAACTAAATCCAGAAGGATGGAGCTTAATGATCTTTCGTTGTTCCATATTATGGGATGAATGGGGTGAATCGTGACAGAACTGGAATATGGTTTATTTCTTCAAAAAAATAACTACTTCCAGTTAATCCAGGAAGTTAATTATTGGAACACTTATAATACACATACTGGAGTACATTTTGCTGGACTTTTACATTTCAAACTGCAGGCAGTGAGGAGGTGCACCTTAAGCTTCGCCCTGCAAAAATTGAATTCTTCACAGTTGGTCAAAACACTTGTGCCACAAAAATAGAGGGGGGAACAAAATCACTTTTTCTTTCAAAACCCTCATGTGACCCCCCTAAGTTTTAACAAATTGTATGAAAACACTATTCCCAAAGGGATTTTTCCAGCATTTGATTTTTCGGCCTGCTACCAGCATTTTTGTGTATGGCCGATTTTAGCATTAGCGCAAATTCGCGGTTCTCCATATTTCTGTCAATTTTAGAGTTAGTCAAAAAATACTTACACCATGTTTTTCAGTGGAGAAAGACCTTTCATTTGAATACCAACAATGCTATGCTGCGGATATTTTAGGTTGTATTTGTCAAGGAAAGTTAATTGAAAAATTTACATTTTCTCTAAATATTTTTGTCATCTCAGGTCTTGGAACTGAAACTCATGGACTAAAATATAATTACATGATTTTAGCTTGTTTTAAATTGTGAATTGAACATATCCCTTATATCACACATGTAAGTACTAAGTACAATTATTGTTTACAATTATTTTTATCAACAATTCGCAATCAATACGACAGACACATATAACAATTTTATGAGTTTCTGTGATATTGCTTTGAAGTGGTCCGACCTTTTTCCAGAAAAAGGTTTAGGTCCTTAGAAATATAATTCTTATTAAACCCAGTACTTGTATTTCTCGGAATCAAGAAATGTGATACATCATAATTATTGAGCGAAGAGCCTGGGCCAAGATGTCTTTGGCACAGACTGCTTTCTACTGGCATGATACTAGCGTCTCCAAAAGAGCTATCAGTAAAGGGTCTACTATTTAGTTTCAGATTTTCCAGAATTATGAACTTTATATTTTCAATGGCTCAACTTCAAAAGTCTGGTTTCCTTTCCACTTATTCCAACTTATCCTGAGTTTTGTAAGATCATTACATCTTTGGTCCCCGTCGAGATCACACAATTTCACTCTCACAACTGATAGGTAAATTTCAGGATAACCCCTTGTGAAGATGTGCTTAGACTAGGCTTTTCTCATACCTCTGATAAATGTCACCTCATTGACATTTTAGTTCTCATTCATGTATATGATACACTGTTGCTCTATGGATTCTGATAATATTACCAGCAATGTCCACTGTCCAGTATCAAAAATATGGAATACTGAGCCTTGAGCAAAGTTTCTTAAGGAATATAATTTCCTGTAAACATGGCCTAGGCAAATTGTTTGCAATATTCCAGATGATCATGTGTAGCATAGTACTGAATACTGTACATATGAACTGCAACCTCACAACTCTCACAATGCATTTGCCTTTTGGAGGGCTTTACCGATAGGAATGAGTTTGCAAAAAGACAAGAGAAGATGGATGTTCCAAAGTGGAGGAAATTATTTGACATAATGGGGAAGCCTAAGTCAACATCTTGAGATAAGATATTCTTTTCGGATTGAATGGTTTGAAAAAAACAAACAAAACAAAACAAAAAACAGGTTTCTAGGGGATACCAATTGATGGAATTGTGTATGAAAAATCTACTGTTATGACATTATGAGTACACGCACGATGTATACAGTCTCAAACTAAAGAGTTGTGCAAGACTTTCCAAAAAGACTTTAAATCATCCAACTGATAACAAAATGATCACACAGAACATGGATAATGCAAAAATTGTTATATTTCAGATAGCATGAATGAGTCCAGTGGATTTAATTTGATAAGAAAGTCTTACAATTTTTGAAAGTTTTTTGTTCTTCGTAGGACCTTCTAGGATCATCTCAGGGAACAGTTGATATAAAGGACTAATTGATGTCAGCCTTGTAATTGTATACTGAGGACCTACCACAGATTTGTCCATGGCCTTTTGTACTTTTGACATTGCTTACAGCAGAAAAGGGAACAAGCGAGAGTTGTGAACTTATTTCCAATACATTTTACCAGCTGTAAGGGTAAAACTCATCAGAATACATTCATGTTGGTATGCATTTGAAAGGATTTTTTACAAGGATTCCAAATATGTGGTTGGTTTTACTCTGGGATAAGAATTGACAAAGTTATTCAATACCGCGACTTGTCATTTACATAAATATGCGATGATGAGTAAAATGCTGGTAGCAGGTTGGAAACCCATTTTAAACACGTTTAAATGGTCATTTGTTCATTTTTATGATAAAAATAAAAAATTTAGGGGGTCCCGCCAAGGTTTTGAATTTTGTTCCCCCCCTAACAAAAAGTATAAGTATTAAAGCCACCAAACCACCAGGAAACGTTAATGATATAGTGTTGACCAACTTTGGAAAAAATGGTAACCATAGCCATAACAGCGTTGACTATGCTCAACAAAAAACCAAGCCAAAGTCAACTTTAGTGTTAACTTTGGATGAAAGTAAATGATTAGTAAATGCACAAAAAATGAAATTGGGGGTCAAGTAATATGAAATTAACAATGAACATGGTGAAAACATAGTTGAAAATCAATTAAACCTTTTAAAATTGATATATGATGATTAAACACTACATATTGCAATAACGATAAATTCCCTGAAATTAACAAGAAATCATGTGATATAATATAGAGATGAAGGTATCAAAATAAGGAAATTCTGTTCCAAATCAATTAGAAATAGTTCTAGGGAACCAGATTATTAGACATAGTACTTGATTTTGGATGTTGGGTCTTGGGTTCTGTTCCAAGTTAATAGCAGATTTTTGACTCTCCCAAAAATATCCCAAGTAATTTTCATTTGAAAATAAATGCATGTTCCATTGAAGAAAATAATTCAAATTGGCAGTAGTGATATTGGATTTAATCCAGAATTACCTGTCTATAGTATAATTAGGAGAAAAATATGGTTTTTGAAAATTTTCTCTCATTTATCATATTTTTAAAAATATGCTAATTTTGCGCATAATTAAGTTCAGATTTCTCTCAAAATTTTTTTTTTGCTTCCTAAATATGTTTTCTAATGACTATTCACAAGTATCCATGCTATTGGCACAACCAGGGTGACGTAGCAGCAGGAAGTGTCGGTTTCATAAAACGCGACGTACTTGTGAACGCACTAAGATCAGCTCTAACAAGTTCAATATGATGGTTAGAGACTCAATATTTTGTCCAGTATCGCAGTTTGATGCACAAATATCTGTAAAAAAATGTCAACCTTGCTCCTAAAAGTTTGACATCTAAACCTACGAATTTGTAAAACGCGACGTACTTGTGAACATTTGCATAAGCAATGCAAAAGTTTCCTAAATGGGCCTTCATAATGGTCTCAGGAACTGAAGAAGTGTTGGTCTAGAAGAGGGATACTATGGGGCTTCAACGCAGCCATTAGCTATATTCCATATATAAAGCATATATATTTCAGGAGAGGTCAAAAGTGCATGTAAGAAAATTAAATGTTTTCAAACTATGTGACATCTTCATGTAAAAAATTCCCTTGGCGAACGCTAACACGGTGAAACCATAATTTTTTTAGCTAAATATGTTCTTTGTGCTTCAGTCTGTGATACTGAGCCAATTATTTCATTCCGAAAATTTTTAAAATATCAAAAGCATCACCCTTTAAAAGCAGTACTATTTGTGAATGAGCTATGAACAAGGAAAAAAAGGCGTTTTTTTAGCAGAATTTTGATTTATGGTGATAGGCGAATCAACCAACACATAGCAAACCATATATTTCTGAAAACTACACATTCTCCTCTAGTCAATCAGATACATGCCATGTCCAAATGACATATCATGTCGAAATAACAAGCTTTCCAGTCTGAAAAAAGCCACTGTACACAATACCATGCTACAAGCCCAAATGAACTTATTTACAAAGCAGATTTTTGATATTCCTTTTAATAGTTTCATGAATTGGGGTAAAGTAGACAAAAGTCATTTTTTTGGGGCAAAAAAGCATGTTTTTATGGCTACGATATGAAATAATCTTGTAACAAAAAAAAAAATATTTAAAAACCTGTTTCATAAATACGAAGCCATCTTTTTAAGGATTCCGTTGATGTATCCCATGAGTAAATAGGTTGAACAGTGGTCAAGATTTTTCACATCCCGTGCAGAGTAAAAGCGATTTTTTGGACAGAGCGGAAAATGGCAAAATTGTGACGTAACGTCATTACAGGCAATTTATCACCTGAAAACAAATAGGCCTATCGTTGGCTGTTTCTCCAAAACTAATGAAGCTACAGGCATGATATTTTGCAAAAATTAAGTAATCATTGTCATGTTTCACCAAAGTAAATGCTGTGTTGCCATGGCAAATGCCTTTTTGTGTGTACATCTTTGAAATGACACAACTCTGCTATTTCACTTTTAAAATTTGTCGATGATGTTATATTTAACATGGCTTAAAGTGATTATAGAGGCATATTTTGACATAATCGGAGTTTGCACTGGGTGCCCAAGTTGGTATAGGTCAAAGATATGGCACAAACTAAATTTGTGAACCTTACTGAAATTTTGGTAATTTCTCACACATATCTCCTCTTAAAAATCCGTTGTTCAGTCACATGACCATCAATTGTAACATCACCATAACAGAAAAACGATGTTGAAGCAATGAAAGATGTTTAAAACTATTCATTTTACATTTCTAATCAATTAGACAAGCATTTGCATGCTTCAATGCAAAAATATTGTCCTTTGAAGTCAAAAAGTTGCCAAAGCAAGGTGAGTTGCCAAAGCAAGGTGACGTCACCTACATGTATAACATCTTATCCTCAGTCCAGTGTGAATCCTTGATTCTGATTGGCTGAGAGCCGCGGTGTATGGATCAAGATGACCAATAGGCTAATATAGTGAGTCATTAGTGTATGACAGGGTGTATGAGATAAACAATGATGACAGGGTGTATGAGATAAACAATGATGTGACAGGGTGTATGAGATAAACAATGATGTCACAATTGCAACCATAGGATTGTTATGACGTCATTCTTGTAGCAACAATAGTCATGACGTCACAATGCCATTGTTTGAGCCATTGTGACATCATCCAGGTGACAGCACTAGTGATGACGTCACAATGCTGTTGCTTTGTTACTGAAAGACATTTCAGACTCAGTTTGCAAGATAATCTATGGGCATCAATAAAACAAGTAGTCTGAGGATAAAACCGTTACACCCTGCTCGTTTTTCGAGGGTACGGGAATATACACCACTCAGGCCTCCATACACCACTCAGCCTTCGGCTTCGTGGTGTATGGATTCCTTCGTGGTGTATATTCCCGTACCCTCGAAACGAGCAGGGTGTAACTGATAATACTCTTCACAGCTAAGATTTGTCAAGATGGTATAGGATGCACTTCACAATTCCATTCAAAATTGATATTATATTTTTATAGGGTAGCCATTTGTGTGATGTTCAATTGCATAATAATATGGTTAAGGAGACTTGCCGGAAGATGGATATATTAACCAGTACATTGCACTCACGAGTGTTACTTGATGAGATGCGAGAGAGAGCGGGAGTCCTCAACATGTTACGCATTTACCCCATGTGAGGGATCTTTTACTTGCCCAGCATAGACACTGATACAAGGGGTGCCAATATCTCATCCAAACAACATCCAGCTGGGATTCAGCTCATGAAGGTCCCTTAAAAGTTCTGGGTAACCTGTCTCACGCAGACCCTCAAAAGAGCAGGCAATCAAACCAATCAATAGCATATCAAGGTTCTGTTTGAGGCACCTGAAGTTTGATTCTATTGGCAGTCACTATTCACTAATGACTGCCAATATATTAGCCTAATGGTTTGAGCGGTTGATTGCAAATCCACTGGCACTTGAAGACTCAGGTTCGAATTTTTAACACCGGTCCTGGAACTCAATTGGAGTGAGTTGGTTGTGGCCGTGGCCAGGGAGGGTGGCCACTAATATATAGAGGAGTTCACCCTCCTGTCAGGTGTGAGCAGCAACACCTCCAGTCAGAAGTCTATATAATTTTTGGCTGTGAAATAGTTTTCTTACCTCTAACTTTGTTCATGACCTCCTTGTCCGCATGGCTGTAACTTATCATGACATCTTTGCCCGCAGAGGCGTTGGTGGTCACAGCATGTCTCGCGGGTGATTTCTGGGGTGACGGAGGGGACGAAGGGGATGGGGTGGCACTTCTACTTGCACTGGACCCTGTCCCCATTTTTTGTTCTGAAAACAATGCGAAAAGAGTGTTTAGTAGCGAAGAGCTGTCCACTATTTTCCCTATGAAATTTCTAAACCCGTACTTTTCCCTGAATGTGACATCCTCCTTCTAAATTCCTTATCTTCCCTGATTTACAGTGCCGCCTGTAAGTACATGAAACGCATGATATTGTGCTATTGCAACAATGCTAAACCAAACTGCTTGTGGAAGCATGCATTCTCATCCGATGAGAGGAAATCATATTGGGTCATAAAGACCAATATCTTGAGACATGTGGGGTAACAATGGCTGCCCATTTTCTTTGCTGTAGCCGGAGTTAGGCATGGGTCAAAGTCTTTGACAAAATAGTGAACCACCCTCTCCTATGAAATAACATTGGGCCTGTGTTTCACTTACATGTACTTATCAAAGACTTTGATCAATACCTAATATTGACTACGGTAAAGAAAATTGGCTGCCATTGTTATCCCACATGTCTCAAGATATTGGTCTTTATGACCCAATATGAGGTAGTCACTGTGGACCAAACCTATGCAAGTGTAACCTTGAAACATCTTTGATATTTGACTAACAGCTCCAAAATTTCAATGTGAGTTGGCAAAAAATTCTGTGTTGACATGGCCATAGGAGAATTTGGTCTTACCTTTCTTGTAAATAAGTATCCTACAATTTGTCTTGCTAGCCATTCCAAATAATAGATATCCCATGCAATATAGCTATAGTCCGTGAACAATTCCATGCGGATAAATGGATGCTCAAATGTTTCAATTATCATTTCTTGAGCAAAAAGTCCCGGCTCTGTGACATTTTCTTTTGCTCTGACAGTGTCTTTTAAGGGGCCCTGTTGCAAAATAGCAAGCTGGATAATCTTGTTCAGCATTGTTTGGCATTGACTGTTTGTTGAAATCACCTGTTTCAAACCTCAGTTCAGTGGAGTGTACCAATTCAACTGTGAATTCAATATGTGTGGTTGTGGGACCATGATACTATATAAGACAGCATACTGGCTATGTGGCAACGTTTGTTGCTTGCTCTATATATGAAAACTAGCAAAATGTAAACAAAGAAAATCCTTAATTGGGTCACTTGGTTGGTACACAGTGTCAATGTTGTGTAGGCCTATATATTGTGCCAATGATTAACACATCTATGACTTGCCTTGCCTGCTAATTAGTGGTCTCTTCAATTACCACCAGCTATATAGGCATAGATCTGTAGATCAGTGAAATTTGTAATCCTGTGATGGGCTCAGAAACTGTGAAATCAATTTGACCTCATGCAGTGTGGGGCTTAATGATGATTAGAGCCTATAGGCCATGACTATGATCTAGTTTCTAACTTAAGGTAGCCTATATGCGATGAAGTGAATATAGAAAAACAAAAATACCTTGTATTGATGGTGAAGTCGTGTATTATTTCTGCGATGCTGACAGCACATGAATTGTGGAAAGTGTCATTGCCAATCAGACATTGCGGCCGACTGAGTGCTTCATTGCACGTTACGGTTGTCCTCGTTGCATCTGGCCTGGCCACCAGTGAACTGGATGTTGCAATAGCTGGTAAATTTACCGTGCTCACTCTACATGATGTCACATGATGTTGCAACGGTAATTCATGTTGGACAGCTTGTCATGGAACTTTACCAGTGGAACTTTTCCTGTGTGTCAATAAAATGATATTCTTCCATAGAACGTTTTGTTTGTGCGTTGCCTAGCAATGCAGCACGAGCTCTGCTGAACATGTCCCTGCGGTTGATCAAATGATTTGATTAGGCCAATAACCAGTTTTGAAGCTAGCTCATCATCCAGCCATAAAATATTATTTCCTGAATGGTAAGTTGACGTTTCAGAGCAAGAGGATCGAGGGTTCAAGCCAATAGGTCCAGGTACAGTTTTTTAAACATTTTGTGATCGGCTGTAAAATCATTTTTACAATTACAAGTTTACAACAGATGAAAATAGTGGAGTGCACGCAAGTCTATATATTGGCTCTGTGCTACAAATGCTTAGGCCTACATGCATGTATATTGTGTTAATCTGTAAGCCTATTAATGCTTAATGTTGTTGCAAGTTGATAATTTGTCGCACAATGAATATATCTAGCAAATGTTTAGGCCTACTCTACACCTATATAGTGATGTCAGGAACTGTGATACTGGCTGATTTGCGATTGCTTTATGAGCTCAGAGAGCTGCACTTACCAATGCCATCAGTCTTTCAATCTATCTATCTGCCTAATGCACAAAAAAACCTTTTTGACTACATCGATTGGTCATTGGTCTTGGTACATCAAATGTTATCAAGAAACATGCAGTTGACTGAGGTAATTACTTTTGCTGAGGTTAGTATAAAAAGAGTTTCACATTGCTTTTGGAAGAATTGTTTCCTTAAGTGACTCAAACAAAGCTGTGTGTCAGGGTCCAGGAGAGGAACCCTGAGTCCAAGGACATTAGAAGACAAACAACAATTGAAAGTTTTTAGAAAACATCATCAGCCTGGTTATCAATCTAGTTGTACAAAAATTGGCAGTCCTTCGTGTGCTGGCCAAGTTTAAGAAGCCATTGAAAATGGATCAGTGTCTTGTCTCGTCCATCTGGCATAATTGGAGATCCCTGAACAGATATACATCTATCTATCTATCTATCTATCTATCTATCTATCTATCTATCTATCTATCTATCTAAATATCTATCTAATTATTTGACCTTAACACTGCTTAGAGAACTTTATATGAAATTTGGCCTGTGGGTATGGATTTGGAACATGTCAAGAAATCCAAGACAGCTGCCAAATGGGCCACTGCAAAATGGCCAACATTGTTGAACTGTCCATTCAGAGCTTAGTCTTTCACTTCCAGTTATAAAATTACATCAGGGTATTGGTCTATGAGTGATAATCAGGCACACATTGATAGATTTCACATTGAGAAAAAATATAAAAAGAAATATTTTTTGGTTTTTGGGCTGAGACTCGATCACTATTGCGTTTAGATAAAGCCATAAAGCTTGGTACACATATGGCAAATGGGCCATTCTCAAATTTCGAGACAAAATGCCCTGGAAAATGTGGTAACGGAGTGGACTTTTGATGCAAAAAACCTGCTTTATGAGCAATTTAAAAATAGAAAAAAATTATGCAAGTCTTATTTTCATAAGTACTTCATCTCAGATCAATCGTTTTTTAAATTAAATATCGATTTTTTGTGGTAACGGAGTGGACAGGAATGGGTAACGGAGTGGACAGGAACGGTTTGGTTTTCTCTTAATAGTGCATTCTATTTGGGAGATACAAAGTTATGATTGCATTCTATTGAATCCTGTCACCCGCAGCAATATACCGTAATATGGGGTGAATCGGGACACTGGGGTGAATCGGGACAGAACAGGGACACGTTATATTTGCTCAATAAACACCAATTTCTAATTGCCTTAGAAATGTGAATTTTAGTTTGGTACATCTTTAGTACACATACCACGGCATATTGTGACAAAATTTGGTTCTTCTAACTTAAGGCATTGAGGATTTACGGCACCTTAAACCTGGCGCTGCAGAAATGATTTTTTTCAAGCAGGTCAAAACTTTGCTTGTGTCGTATAAAGTACAAGTAATAGAGCCACCAAACTTGCAGCAAACTTTAAAATCAGTCTAATATACTTTTGGGGACCATAATTAAAGACTGGATGTAGGATTGTGCATGTTCAGTCCCGGGTTCAGATCCAGGTCAATGGCAAAGCTTCAGGATATAAACAAAAATAACCATGCGAATTTTCATTTGAGTGTACTGGCGTGGCTTTATGATTAATATTATTGAACTTGGCATCATTTACAGTGGATTTAGTCCAAAATTACCAATTACTAGAATTTTTTTATAAAACCGATTTTTTATTTAGTTTTCTGTCATTTATTGAATTTTTTAAAATATGCATATTATGTAGGCTGGTAGAATATGTTTTCTAATATTTATTTACCACTAGCAATCACTCAAAGAAGGTAGAGAGTATTGATTGTGGAGATGATGCACTGTAAAATCGGAGGCACTGATTCAGCTCAATTGATTGAGTGAGATGGTTGCACAAGTTGATTGAGCTAACATAGATTAATGTTTTAAGCTGAGATAACTCAAAATACTAAGCTATGTTGACTAAGGTATTCAAGCTGAGAAAACTCAAAAAAATGAGCTGTGTTGACTTACAGCTCAAAATATTGAGTTTTGTTGACTTATTGATTCAAGCTGACACAACTCAAAATTTTGAGCTGTGTTGACTTATTTTTAGTTGTTTTTGATTCATGTTTGTGTGACCTGTCTTATAAAGTTATTTATGAATATGGGCTGTAATCCCAAAATACTGTTTGATCTCTCAAGGGGATCCACCTGATCCAGTATGCTTCATTTTAGCACACCATGGACAGGCCAAGATGCATTCAACAAAGACCATTGCATCAAAAGGAGATTTAAAAATTAATTTCTTGTGAATAAATCCCAATGGCCTGTGGCTCATCTCAGTTGTTATACAGTGCTAGAAGCCTATATTTAAACACACTCTGACTTGGAAATGTTGGTCTACGTGTGAAAGCATGCATCTAATTACTCCCACAAATTAATTTAAGAGAGATAAAAATAAAAAAAGTAACCAGCTAAAGTGGTATGCTACTCATTTTTTTCTCTGGGATAGTGTAATATAAATGTTCTTTTTGCTTGTAAGTAAATAATTATTTAAAACTAAATGCAGTCTTATGAGAAGTGCTTGTTATAGATGGCGCTATATGTGGCATGACTGAGATGTCAAGCTATCTGCAACAACTGAAGCTTTCATGTTTTCACAGCTTAATGTTATGATTCGTTTGGACAACTTACAGCATTGAGCTATCATACCTTGACAACTTATAGGATTGAGCTATCATAGCTTGAAAATTATTAACATTCTCAGACAGCTCAAATTATTGCTTCAACACAGTTTTCAAATTTTACAGTGTGGTCTGTCCCGATTCACCCCAAAGTAAGGGGTGAATTGGGACAGTGGTTTTCAAGGCCTTGAGCATTGAGATTTTAAGATATCATATCAAGCTCCAAGGGGTACTTAAACCTAGTACTCAGACACAATTTGACACCAAATTTTGATTTTTAGATTGATTTTTGACCATGCTATGACAGAAAAACCGCCAATTCACCCCATATTACGGTATACATACAATTTATTTGAAAAAGTATCACTGGTCAGCTCGGAATTGGAGGGAATGGAGTGGACATTTTAGTGGGACCAAAAAATGTTCCAATGAAAATTATGCCTTAATTTGTTGAATACTTGTTTAATGAAAATCTGCAAAGCTGTGGTAGTGTGGCGCATGTGCATCTTACGACATTTAGTGGAAATTGCTCATTAAAAACAATAGTGAGCCGAGCTATGCCTAGTAACGGAGTGGACAAAAAAATTAACATAAACTAGTGACACAACTTTTACATCAATTAAATCAATAAAATGAGACTAGAAAAAAGTTAAATATGATGTGTATATTAATTCAAGTCTATATTCTCATGAATCGTGCATAGAAATTTTGGAAATGATGGTGTTTTAGGAGGAAAATTAACACTTGATTTTGTCATGTCAGGTCCAGTGACAGGGAAAAACCATTGATTTGGCACAGATTACTGGACATAATGCACCAAAAAAACTCGTAATAAATTACTTTTTGTTCCAAATGCAGTGGTTCTAAATTGAAATATGAACAACGGATGTGCAGTGATTCTTCAGATATCAATTGCATTCAAATTAATGTCAGGGAACTGGTGTGACGCAAATTGTCCCGAAATTTGAGAATGACCCAAATAAGGTCTAGTTGTGCCTTTTTGCCGAAAAAAAATTGGTCAGAACTTTCTGAATGCCCCTGGTGTTGGTGGTGAGCAAAGACACAATGAACACAGATGAAGTGAGGAGTGTGCCGCACTGTGTGCTGTAGGCAGGCTACTGTGGCTGCTGCTCCAGCTCTGCTCTTGTGAGCTCTTGTTCAGGTAGTCATGCGACTCTAGCCACAGGTAGCAGTGTTAGGAGGAGGCCAGTTGATGTTGGCTCTCACAGAGCTCACAAGCTCCAGAAGCTGCTCATATGGAAGTAGGTGTATACCACAGTGTGCTTGTATACTGCTAGCAGAAAGTATGTGGTGCCATTAATGACATGGGGTGTGCTGCATCTGCCAGGCTGGTCACGGGAAACACATCGCCATCAATGGTAAGTCACACGTCAGGAATCAAAGATGAGGTTGGAGCTTGGAATTTATTATTCTTGCTTCACCTGCCTAGTATCATAAGTCACCATGCAGTGCTTTTGCCTGAGAGTGTGAAATGCATACACTCCTGGGCAAAAAAAATGGACCTCCTTAGAATTTACTTCATTTCAGTATGCTTTGATGTTTATGAGAAGTACATAACAACAAAGCTTCATTTCCTGTCAGTCAATCAGTAATAACATTATCTTAGTTTGGAATTGAGTTTCATTTTGAATTTTTAAGCGGTACCGTCTTTGGCTACACTTCTTGAAAACGCTTTGCACCGCAAAATGTCCATTTTTCCCCATTCACATTTCGCTGCTTTCCAAGGCTCCTCTGTGTTACTGAATTTGTTTCCTATTAGATTAACATCAAAAGTCAAAAGGAAAAGCATTCCCATACTAAGATAATATTGCTATTGAGCGACAGACAAGAAATCAGTGTTGCCGTTTTGTATTGAAACAATACGAAATTCTACGATGGTCCATTTTTTTTGCCCAGGAGTGTAGATCTGTGCATGTATGTAGTGCAATTAGTGCATTTATACCATTCGACACCTCTGTCAGCCAATCACTAGCCAGTATTTCAGGGAAATAATTCCCATATTCTTTGTTGTCCAGTTATCCTCTCATGTTTGACTGTTGTGTTTGCCTCATGGTATAAGCCGGTTATTCACCATGGGATAGCGAATATGTGTTTATCACACCTCGGGCTAAAGCCCTCGGGTGATAAATCACATATTCGCTCTCCCATGGTGAATAACCTATACTTATCTGCAAATGAATCTGTGTAGGCCTGTCCAAAAATCTGAAAGCATCTCTGATCTTTCTGGGGTTTTCTTTTTGTCTTTCTATCTGAATATCTATCTGGAGATTTAGTTTCAATTGGGAAATTTCATGAATCTGCTACCAAAAATAAATCTGAATTTATAAAAAAAAACATACACATTGAAGGGAACCTGTCTATCTACAACCATTTCCATAAGTTTTCACTCAGTAACCATGCTTCACTATGGGGAAAAAATTTTGACCAATCAGAACAAAGCAAGTACTTGCTCAATCTTCACTAAATTGTCAGTATAGTTTGTACAGAGTAGAAGGTGTTCTGGTAGAAATAATTGCATTAAATGATATTTGCATAGTAATAGTGAGGCAAAAATACTGAATTAGTTGAATTTTCAGAATAAATTAATTATGATGCTATATGTTATTCTCTTGGTAGTAACAGCCACTAAAGTTTCTGGATGTGCTGTGTACACATAAAATTAAGCATTCATGACTAAATTACTATATATTGAATTTTTCATTCATCAGGTTTTATTAGAATAGGTTTTTTCTTTTAATATGATCACATTTTAAGTTGGTGTAGAAATAAATTACACTTCATCGTTTGAAAGAAAATTGCGTCAAATGCTTTACATAGATGTGGAATTTAATGAAAGAAATTGAATTTCATCAAAAGAAAAAAGTTTTACAACTTTACTCTTCCATCAGAAATCAAAAATTTTTCTATTCATAAACACCTCAAGTGAGACCCGACCAAGCAATGTTAAAATTGCGTATTTGATTGTAATTTTGTCATGAATGTTTGATTTGGTGTGTGTGCAACACATCCTGACACTTTGGTGAATATTACTATCACATGAATGACAATATAGGATTAGAAATGATTATATTCTTAAATTTCAACTAATTCAGTATTTTGCCTCACAGCTATTATGTAACATTATTCCATTCAACAATTTTTATCAGAACACCTCCAAGTACATACTAACTATGATTCCTGACATTTTGGTTAAGATTGAGCAAGTATTTGCATTGTTATGATTGGTCAAAATGTTTGCACCATAGTGAGGCATGGCTGCTGAGTGAAAACTTACGGCCATGGCTGTATATATCTGTCTGTCTAGCTATCTAAATGTCTATTTATCCGTCTGTTTATCCGTCTGTCTTTATGATATATCTTAGATAATTATTTTTAAACCCAACAATTGAACTCCTACTGCAACGTGACATTTGATGCATGTGTTGTGCAGTTATTTCTGTCCTGATGAATGGCACTTTCTGAAGCTTTCTGCTTGTATGGGAGACTGGTGCAGATTGGTCCACTTTTTATATTTTTTTACCGTCGATCGAAAACATCTCTAAATATATGAAAAATCTACTGACTGACTTCTTAACGTATACACTGTATCTACATCGTACAGTTGTGGAGAAAAACAAGAAGAAAAAAAAAACAGTGTATTTATAAGTCAATATAAAACAGCAGTTAAAGATCTTTGTAAACTTTGAAAAACATATTTTGAGACATTTTGCTTTGAAACATTTAGACTAGTAATTTCTCTTAGCTCGCTTGGTAATGCCCCAGTCTCACGGCACGTTACGGAGCACTTTAGGCGTCGGCGTGATGGTATTTCCTGGTAATTTGGATGAATTTGGGTGATCCGCCGTCGACTTTTCACATCCCCCCAGGGGTAGTTTTTTGTTCCCCTCAGGGGTTCCTAGAAATGGAAAAACTGCGCTGTGGATGTCAAAAAAGATTCAACAGGTTCAAACTTTTTTTTCATGACGGCGGAAGAGAGCCCAAAATTTTATTGATTTTTTGATGTCCGGCGGGGATTTTTTCAGTGAGAACGTCTCAAAAACATCTCCGGTGGGATATTAGGACATCTCCTGCCCCTGAGGGGACCTCTCCTGCCCCTGAGGGGACATTTGCAGCCTCGCCGGCAGTTTTTGACATCCCGCCGACGGTCTTTTGACATCCCGCCGACGATCTTTTGACATCCCGCCGACGATCTTTGACATCCCACAGGCATTTAGATCTTGCCCCCCAGGCATTTAGATCTTTCCCGCAGGGATATGATGTTATCCCGCTGATTTATTATCTTATCCTGCCGTGATATGCTTTTAATTAATTATATAATGGTTTTATAAACATTGTACAGGGTGGTCAAAAAAAAACTTTACAGTTGATATTTCATTTTCCAGGCTGCCATGATTGAGTCAGTGCCTGGGTACTTATTGTGTATACAAGCCAAGTATGTTAGGTCTTTGGAAAATTGGTTAATAATCAAAACGGTTCATTACTTTTTTGATAGCAGACAAAACGGAAGCCGGGAGTTCTCCTGCGTTTTTACTACTCTGGGTTGTTCATGGCCCATCAGCATTTTGAAGCTACTGAGCTTCACAGGACAAAAAAAAATACAACATAAAATGAAATTGAGAATACAGAGGCACTATTCAGCACAAACCAGAAGGTGCTAGAGCAAGTTCAGACTTCACTATGACCATTATAAGATTTTAAAACAAAGCGGTCTGGAGGTGGATGATCAGGGTGTTGAAATCACATGAAAAGTGCATATTAACATCTTGAAAGAGCATCTAAAGCCCTGTATAGATAAGACATACAGTGCCACAGATTATTTGATCTTCAAACAAGATGGGGCATCACCCAAACTCCCTTGGAAGGCCCAGAACTGGATCAAGGTTCACTCTGTCAAGTTTCTCAGCAGGACAATATGGCCCCTGTTATCACTAGATCTCAATCAATGTGATTATTCTGGACGGGCAAACTTAGAGACAGATCCCTGCAAGATACCACAGACCTTAGTTGCCCATAAAGGCATCCATTATGTTTGTATGGGAAAAACGGACACAAAGTTACATTTTTGACACCTCTGCATCATTTAGGCCCACTGCAGAAAAGTCATCAGTCCAAAAGGACCTCCAAATGAATAAATTGTCTCTAGAAGAGTTATTCTTTGCTATACAAGTTGTTTTCGCATTGAAAAATAAGCATTTGTTACAATGAGCGTCATCCAAAAAATTATTCATAAGTGTAAAGTTTTTTTTTGACCACCCTGTATGTCGCCGGGATGGTCATTTTTTTCCTAGAATTCTACTCTAGCTATCCCTCAGTGGTAAAAAAGTTCTCCGTAACGTGCCGTGAGAACTGGGCATTAAGAGTTCCATCCGAGTGCACCCATGTGAAATAATGAGTGTTTGTGTCCATCAGTAATAAACAAATTACCATGGGTAGCACCTCTCATGCCATGATCATGTTGAGCACTCACAAAGTTAGCATGTTGAGATAAATAAGTAGGAATACAGTCATGCATAATACGTCACATCAATATCATCTACTTATAAAGTAGTCTCCGTTTGACATTCGTCAGCCTTAGTTTGTTCAGCATGTTGTCCTTGTGTGTTCTTGGTGCTGCTCTCAATATCACCCTCATTGCCGTGCTCTGCAGTCCCTGGATACGGTGATGTTACTCTGTGATGTACAATGCCAGACAGTAGAGCAATAGTCAATGTGTGGTCAGATGAGCCATTGGTAGAATTCCTCTCTTAAGGATGTCAATGGACTTCTTCAATTTCTAAACCAAGTTGGAGATGTAGGCATTAAAGTTGCATCTGGAATCAGGTCAATCAACCTCAATTCCTAAATAGGTCAAATAGTCAACTTGGTTGATTGGCTCAGATTGGAGACTAATATCGAGATGGGGACTATCTAAATATCTGAGCTTTTGTGCTGAACATATAAGAATGGCATTAGTCTTCCCGACATGTAGGTTGAGCGTGTTGGCACAAAGCCACGAGTATAGATATGCTGTACATAGTAAATTTCCTCAGTGATATGTTGATCTACTTGCTTTCCAAAATCAGACTGTCCCTCCACCAGTGTCAGAGGCTTGATATGCAGAGACACAGGTACAGTCTGATGAAGTCTTATATCAGCTAGAAGGGCAGGAAAATTAGCCACTGAACTGATTGTACCATCACATTATACAGGACTCAACCATGTTAACTAGATGCTCTATTAATGTAAAAAAATTACACAGTTTGCATTTTTCTGATTATTCACTTTCTATCAATCTAGTTTACAATGGTCCGATGTGCTCCCCCCATGCTGGTCCAACCTGCCCCGTATCAACCTCTTATGGAAGAATAAGTGACATTTAAAGATGAAGTGTGCAGATGACGTGTACTCAGATGACGTTAAGAGATGATGACGTCGTAAAGGGCTATCTTCGGGAACAATTTTCAGGAGACGATATTTAGGGATTTGTCTTGAGAGGCGAATATGAGCCAGCTTGGAGAAAGCACATGCCAGATGCAATTTGGATAGGAAATTGCAGAAATGGAACTTTTCCTTCAATGATCATGGAACTTTTTGGCTGAAAGGCGTATCACAAATCATTTCTTCATTGAGGATATGGATAACTCTTCATGTTTTATAAAAGAAATATAGGGGATGGTCCAACGTGCCCCGAGGTCCATCATGCCCCGGTCTCCCCTATATGTGTCATGTAACAACACTATTCGTAGATTTTTACCTTCAGCGAACTTGTTCGCAGAAGGTATTGTTATCACTAGGGCAAAATGTTGTCCGTCCGCCGGGCGGGCGGCCGGGCGGCGGGCGGCATGTGGATAGATCGTTTCCGGGCCAGTACTCGGCCTCTATTCAATGTACATGGATGAAATTTGGTACACATGCAGCCTGTATGATCTAGTTGTGCCTTTTGATGGTCTGATGGATAGATTTTCCACACTTTTTGAAATAATTAAAAAAACAAAAATTATTTTTGTTCGTTTCCGGGCCAAGGATCAGTCACTAATATTGCTTGTGCATGGATGAAATTTGGTACAGATTTGGCTTATAGGGTCTAGTGACCGAGTCTCAGCCCGAAAACAAAGGTCTAGTTGTGCCTTTTGATGGTCTCATTGATAGATATTCTATACGTTTTGAACAAATTACAAAAAATATAAAAATACATATTTCTTTGTTTTCGGGCTGAGACTCGGTCACTATTGCACGTACATGGATAAAGTTTGGTACACATATGCCTTATATGGTCTAGTAGTGCCTTTTGAAAGGTCTGATGGAAAATATTATATACTTTTTGAAATATTGAAAACCAAAAAAATTATTTTTTGTTTCTGGCCCAGGACTCAGTCACAATTGCATGTACAATTGTACATGGATTAAGTTTGGTACACATATGGCTTACATGGTCTAGGTTTGCCTTTTCATGGTCTGACTGATAGATAGTCTATACTTTTATGTCATATTGAGAAAAAATATTTAAAATACTTTTTTTTTCACATCGGAGGCAAAACTTGCCCACTATTTCATATACAGCAACGAAATGTTGCATACGTATCACCTATACAATGTAGCAGAGCCGTTTGATGTGTATTTAACACGAAGTCTTTTTGAATCATTGGCAAAAATTGAGAAAACTATAGCAGCATTATATTTTTTGGTTTCCAACTGACAGCTCATAACCTATACTTTGTATATGCATGAAACTGTACCATATGCATAAATTAGCCTAATAAGGCCTTTTCCTCGTTTTACAAACTCTGGCAAGCAGATAGGTAGATGGCAGGCAGCAGGCAAATAGACATTATTGAAGGCCATGACTTGACCACTATTGCTTACCAATATGCAATTTGGTAAACACATCAATTTTATGGTGTAATTGTAATCTTCTGAATGTGTTATTCGCTGAAGGTTTGCTGCTGCGCAGCCTATGTTTTAATTGAGATGAGGTGCAGCTATGATGTACAACTGTTAGATAAATAATTTATTTTTCCAACATCACAAGTAGAAGTTATTTATGAATTAAACTGGCTGATGACATGATGCTGGAGGGATGCCCAGGGAAACTCGAGAGTTTGTTTTTTGGGCACCTCAGGTGAGATGAGATGAAATGATATGGGTATGGATTGATGAGGGAATGATACAAAGAATAAATAAAATTAATATCACAAGTACTGAAAACTAAATAATATGTAAATGGCACTGCCATGATATTCGCGAAGCACTTTAAAAAGTTTTTGTAGGACTTATAGTGTTACCATAACTTTCATGTTTATTTCATATTCAATATATGAAAGGCAGTTATGTAACTGTTTCAGAAAAGTAGAAAGACAGATACATGGAAAGACAGAGAAAAAGAGAAAAATGTAGAATAGCAAGATAAACTAGATAAAATATATAATAGATAAATAGATAGATAAATATATAGATAAATAGAGAGATAAACAGATAAACAGATAGATAGATATATATATTGACAGACAGATAGATAGATAAATTGATAGATAGATATATATCAGATAGATATATATATATCAAATAGATAAATAAGATTGATAAATAATCAGCTAAATGGTAAAAAGGCAGACAGCACTGAAAGCTGCCAAAGTCAAGTCTATGTTAGATTGTTGATATTACATAATAGTATTGTAATACAAAAACAATAACATTGCATGTAGATTAACTGTTCACTGTTACATAATCATCAGTTTATAAAGATTATGTAACTTTAATTTTGTTATGTTTTCTTGTTGTCTGATAGAAATTAAATGGATCACATGTTAATAATTTTATTTAGCTTGTCAACGCTAATAATTAACTATTCCATAAAAATTATTGGTACAGGATATATTACTAGAGGAAATTGAAGTTTTAAGACACTTTTGGAGATGAATATGTTATGTTTTGTTAAATACGAAACTAAATCATTGATAAGAAGCTGGACCCACTTGACCTAATTCCCAACTGTGGACTGTTGATGTTGAGACCATCACTGCACAGATTTTTTAGTCTTCTCTTGCACTCAATTCGCTTCGCTCAACGGCCTTCGGCCGTTTCGCTGCGCGAATATAATTATACTATGCTATAAATTTGTCATATACAGGGGAAAGAAAGAAAAGAAGCTAGATGCCTAATACAATTCATTAAGACATGATAAACACTTCATCTTGAAATGCCCTTCATAAGCAGAATACCAACAGGATGACATTCAGATGAGATGTTTAATTGGCGGTCCCTTATATCAGTGTCTGTGCTGGGCAAGTGAAAGATCCCTCACATGGGGTAAATGTGTAACATGTTGAGGAATTCACTCTCTATGCCATCTCATCAGTCAACACTGTGTAACCAGAACTGGGCCCAGAACTGGGCTGAGAGGGCCACACTTATCAAATCATTCTATCTATCACTTTGTCCACCTGGAGACTCATGAATCGTTCACCTTGCTGACACGTTGCTATCTTCCATGAAGTCTTATTATTTTGTTGTGTTTTTTGCCATCTCAGCATCTGAAGGACTTTTACCCTTGCTCAGCACAACCATTATCCTTCCAGGAAGTATATGATATAGGTTACCATTTGAAGGCATGCGAATTGGGTGTCATTGCTGCGTCACATGTGTCATATATCACACTGTCCAGCTAATGATGTCCAACACTTTGTGAGATTTAAATCACGCTCTCCAGCTAATGATGGCCAATACTTAGTGATGTTTAAATCATGTTATCCAGCTAATGATGGCCAACACTTTGCGAGATTTATATCACACTATCCAGCTAATGATGGCCAACACTTTGTGAGATTTAAATCACGCTCTCCAGCTAATGATGGCTGATACTTAGTGAGGTTTAAATCATGCTATCCAGCTAATGATGGCCAACACTTTGCGAGATTTATATCACACTATCCAGCTAATGATGGCCAACTTCGCAAGATCTATATCACATTATCCAGCTAATGATGGCCAATATTTAGTGAGATTTATATCACACTATCCAGCTAATGATGGCCAACACTTTGCGAGATTTATATCACACTATCCAGCTAATGATGGCCAAGACTTAGCCAGATTGGCTTGGTCGACAACAAAAAGACATGTGCACCTCACCTCATGTTCTTTGTGTCACAAAATTGGCGAGTAATGCATATACGAGTGATAGTCTTATCCTCCTCAGACATTTATGTGAGGGATTTTATTAGGCAATGAAGAGTTTCATTGACAGAGGGTATTATATATGACATGGTGTGCACCACCAAAATCTTTGTAGATCGTAGAATGGTGGTTCAGCCATACACTGTGTTCCCAATTATGGATTTCTTGGATATGAATGGATCCATATTTGAAATGATGGTTCTAATTTTCCTCTAGTGTTATGGGGTATATTACATGCATGTAAAATTACATGATAAAAGACACGATATAACAAATTGTCTGGTGTATTACATAGTGATGAGAAAAGACACAATATAACATTTTGTCTGATCCGTTACATAGTGTCATGAAATTTTCAGATCATTCTGGTTGATTTTTGACAATGCATGCCTTTCCAAGAAATTGCATAATAATTGGGAACGCCTCAAAACTACATAATATAGCATAACTCTGAACTTAGCTAACGTAATCAGACCAAATTGACAGGATATTGGCTCCATGGCACATTGATCATATTTGCTAAGGATACCCAAATACATGTAGTATAATTCCTTTCGGCGATTTCACTAAGGAAAAAACCCCAGCTGCATAATAATTGGGAACGCAGTGTACAGACACATTTTAGTTGCTTTGCAGGGCTGTAACAGAATATGTTGTTCAAATTATGTAGATGGCCATGGGCCATTTCAATGATCACAGGAGAAACATCTGGGTATCCAATTTCACTTACATGCACCCAAGACAAGTAGGAACTTGCTCAGATCTGCCGTATTCCTGCAGACTTGAATATATGTACATATGGCTTATATTGTCTAGTTGTGCCTTTTCATGGTCAGACTGATTGATATTTTATACTTTTTGAAATATTATAAAAAAATATTAAAAATTAATTTTTCATATGGGAGCCAAAACAGCGTAAAATTTTTTGGTTTCCAACTGACAGCTAATACTTTGTAATGCATGAAGCTGTACCATAATATGCGTAAATTAGTCTAATAAGGCCTTTCCCTGGTTTTACAAACCCTGGAAAGCAGATAGGCCGATGGCGGGGCTGTGGGCGAATAGAGATAATTGACGACCATGACTTCACCACTATCGCATACCTATATGACAGTATATATTTGGTAAGCACACCAATTTTATGCTGTAATTGTGATCTTCTTATGGTATTATTAGCTGAAGGTTTGCTGCAGCGCAGCCTATGTTTATATGCAGATATTGACAGTCTCTGTTAGTGTTGTTACCTGCTCTGCTCTCCTACTTATGCTTCATGCATTGAGCCAATATTGTTCAGGAGGAAGAGCTTCACCAATCTGCCTGGCGCATGATACATAAACCTTGCAAAAATGCAGCGGTGGGCCAATGCACTCACTCTTTTGAGTGCTGCCACCTTGTTTAAGGTGACTCAAGCGTGGTACACTGCACATACTTCTGAGCAGCCTGGTTGCCTAGCAACATAGCGTCACTACTGCTGCAGGCCCTGAAACAGTTGTGACGTTACCATTTTTTGTTCTCTTTTTTTTAACATGTTCTCTTTTTTTAACAGCATGGCAGCCAGTAATTTGCTATTTAAATGAGATCTAATGCAGCTAGAAGCATAATTATTTTTTTATTGAATGCAGTAACATCTATTCTATGCGCATTTAAAGTTTCAGCCTCTCATCTTTTTTTCTCAGTTAATTTCAGTCAACTGTGCCTAAAATTGTCTTTATTTATTTTAATTGACATTGGCACAGTCATGGTACTGCAGTGAAAAAATGACTTGGTGAATTTTTTTTATTTGTTGCCGTTTGTTTGAAAATAACTTGTTTATGATATATGCAAATATTAAAAGAATCTGTATGATCGTTTTCCTAAAATTTGATTACTGCCAAAATTGATGTATGCTAAATCTGCTATAAACTAGTGTGTTGGTGCCCTTTGAGCTCTTACAGAAAAAAGTATTTTAACCTTTTTCTTCAAGTTTATGGCAGATGTATTGGTGTAAATCCTTGGGAAGACATTTCTGACGTTTTTGTGTGACAAATGCATGTAATGCTTTATTCTGGGGTACGTAACCGAAAACTCAATTTATGGCTTTTAAGCAGTCATTAGGCAAAACGTGCCGTTACCATGGCAACAAAACGAGTCAGTGAATTTTTTTTGGATTTCATTTTTGAAATGTATGGGTTCCATAGAGTACCTGTGCAAAATTTTAGAAAAATCTGTATGATCAAACCACCATACTTGAGTCACCTTAAACAGTTTTTCCTATTGTCTATGGATTTTGAAGGTTGTGTTGTTGTCATAATTGAGGAGACTGATTACAACCTTTGACTGCATGTAGTACAAAGTTAGCTAATGAAGTCAAGTAACAATGCTGGCCAAAAAGGCTGCTTTTGATGTCACTTTCATGGGTGTGATCAAATGCCTCCACTATGTTCTGCTTTGATGACAAGAAGGCACTGGCGATCCATACTTGGGCTTCCACACAGGATCCACACTCCGTGTGACTTTCTCCTTCACCTCGACTGCTTTTGGTCTGGATTCCCATGTGGAGCTTGAACCTGGAAAAACCCATAATTCGTCAAACACTATTTTGACTGATAATAAAAAAAAAAATGGAATAATTATTATTAGAGCGCTGTCGAACATGTTGCCTTTTGCACGTGTTATAGGTGATTAACTTTGAAGAATGTGCAGAATTCTATACTGTTCACAAATTTCCCAGCTGGTTATTCTCCAAATATAATACATTTCTTCCTCTGCAGTTGTCCTGAATACATTGTATACATTGTATATATATGTAATTATGTATATATATATATATGAAAAACATCTCCTTTGGTTTAAAAAGCAGTGCACCTGCCTTTATTATAGTCTCTTTTGTGGGTACTATTTCTGTGTATTTAATCTCAAAAATTACATTCTTAGAATTACTGTGTAGCCTGAGGCAAATGACCTGCATTGTTTATCGTGTATGAATAAATTAATTGTTTATACGCTACTGCCTTGTAATCAATAATAATAATAGTAATATGATATGATTTTATGGGTCATTTTCACGAAAACGTGCTGTAACGGTTAAGGCATTGCCAATTTTTTATGTCAGGAAGCTGAGCCAATAATACTCAACCGCTTTTTTTTTCTGTTTACATAATGCAATATGTGGTACTACAATGCTGCATGTAACAGGATAACTAATGTGGGTGAATATGTGACATTTTCAATTATTTTGAAAAATTGTCTTTACCGTGCACAATAAAATCAAAGCAAATTTACTGGGATGTCTTTACTGTGTCCAGCCTTGTCTTTACCGTGTCACAGTATATTTGCATTGATTTGACTATGGTAAAGACAGATTTTGGCAAAGACATGTTATGCAGCATTTCTTCCAGACAAAGTGGACTACATCATTCAGAGTACCAGAACTGCTTCAGGAACAGTCTACTAAACCAATGGTGTTAGTTTCGTCCTCATACCTTTTGAACTCCCTCTGCTGGTGATGGTTCGGTAAAGATGAAGTTTAGTTATGACGAAGTCAAGATAAAACCTATTTCATCGTCTGACAAACAGACGGCAGCTCTGGCTTTCCCAGTGATATGGTAAAAAAGTAGGGGAGACCGGGGCTAGTTGAATCGCGGGGTTAGTTGAATATTCGCTCTTATTCCCCGGGGTTGAATTTTTTTACCCAAATTTGACTTCTGGCGGATTATTTATTCATCAAGGCATGACATCACTTACTACTAGGTTGTTAAGTTGATTTTTGTGCTCCTGAAGTAAATATTTTGAGTTGAAATAATTTTGACCTGCATGCTATTTGAACTATTTAATGCAACATTTTTTACGACAAGTTGGAAGCCTTTGGTATTACAAATCAACAGGCAAAGACATTTTTTGGTAAGCCTTTGATTAAAGTGCTATAATGGGTGACCTAAACGACATGGTGGATTGGGGCTAGTTGAATCATTTTCCGTGGGGTTAGTTGAAACGCTGAAGCAATGCTATGCATAGTCTCATTATTAATAACAAAGTAAGTAATCATTACTGCATTGTATAGTTTGATCCTATTGGTGTTTTTTGCTGAAATAACATACATCAGAAAAAAGGATATAGGATGAGTGCCTGCTGAAAAACCCAGGCAGCCCTTGAAGAAGCCTTAATTGCTAAATGGTAATGTTGAACAGTGGCGCAGGAGTTTTACATTGTGACGATCGATGATGTCACGATTGACAGCATGTGTGAAATAAACAAAATAAACACTAGCGCCGACTTCAAAGCCAAAAATCTCGGCTCTCAGAAGTGCTACAGACTTCATTTTACCACCAAAAGAATCGTCATGGACTCACGGATTGATATATCCACTTTTCAAAGAGATCCGGAGGGTATAAATATCATCGCGGATCGCTTTTTCATCCAACGCAAATCAGTGAATCCACAGATTTTGAACATTCCCTCCATCTTGGATGATCACATGACCCAGAGCACAGCAGTGCATGCTGGGAAGGCGCCAAAGTTGATAAATAGAGGTGCCGTGATTGTTTTGAATCAGTCTTTGCTGGACCACTGCTGTGTCAAGACCTCAGGAAAAAGACTCCCCAAGACTTACAGCCATTCAAGTCAAGACAGAAAATGACAGTTCAGCCAGATGAAACAGGACACCTAAGGGTTCCAAAATATGACAGCAACAAATTCCTACCATGAACTGGATATTTTTGAAAAATGCTGGAAAATCTAAAATATCTGCAGAAAGTGCTACCATTTCATGACATTCTGTCATAAAATATCCCACCTAAAATACCCCACCTAATATCCCACCAAATGCCCCACCAAATACCCCACCTAATATCCCACCTAAAATACCCCACCTAAAATATCCCACCTTAAAATATCCCACCTACTTAAAATATCCCACCTTAAAATATCCCACCCACTTAACATATCCCACCTACTTAAAATATCCCACCTACTTAAAATATCCCACCTACTTAAAATATCCCACCTACTTATAAAACCCCACCTAATACCCCACCCACTCAAAATACCCCACTCACTCAAAATACCCCACCCACTCAAAAATACCCCACCTACTCAAAATACCCCACCTACTCAAAATACCCCACCTACTCAAAATATCCCACCTACTCAAAATATCCCACCTACTCAAAATACCCCACCCACTCAAAATACCCCACCTACTCAAAATACCCCACCTACTCAAAATACCCCACCTACTCAAAATATCCCACCTACTCAAAATATCCCACCTACTCAAAATATCCCACTTACTCAAAATATCCCACCCATCTAAAATACCCCACTTACTTAAATATCCCACCCACTCAAAATATCCCACCTACTAGAATTATGCCCCTCTCAACTGGTGCACGGGCAGAATATTAAGTTGGAAAGCATTAAACCCATGAAATTAAACAAGAAAAGACAATTCAAATCATTTATACACAAGACTTTTTTTCCGGATTTAATTGATGCAAAATTGGAAAACTTATTCATTGTTCAATAAAGAAACATTACCAACAAGCTTGCTAGTTCGTCACAATTGGTGTCAGAAGTGGGATCGCAGGCTGAAGATTCATCCGTCAAGAGCGATCCAGAGAGACGAACCCACAAGAACATTGAACTCGAAGAAAAAAAAAAAAAAATTTTTGTTGAACAATTAAAATGGCTGAAGAAACAAGAAGTAAAGTCACTCAAGGAGTACATGAAGATGGCCTCAACAAGGAAGGGGATCTTATCGATATGTCAGCGGACTACTACGATTCCAAGGAATTTGGACAAGGCTCTTATGGACTTCCAGTGAATGCTGAAGAAAGGGATTATTACAGTCCGATGCTGGGAAACAAGAACTGGAACCATGTGAACTCATCAGACAATGAACAGTTGAACTATCCTGAATGAGAGAGTCGCCATGGACCCTATTCAAGAAACAGCAGCAGACAGCAAAGACAACAAGAATTTCACAGACCGTATAGAAAAGCAATGCCGAACAAAGAGCATTATGGCATTCCTCCAATGAGCAGTCACCCACAAAACAGGCAGGGCTGGAATCCTGATCAAAGACAGTCCCAGACTTCAGAAAGAGTGTACATTCCACCCATGAGAGAACATCTGCATCCCAGGCAAGACTGGAACTGTGACAGTCGGCAACCCAGGACAGATGACTGGTTCTTCAAGAGCCCCGGCAATGGGTACCCAAGGGGGACTGGATTTAATGGATATGATGGCCCACCCTGGGGTCACAAAAATTACCCGGATAAATTGGGAGACAATTATTTCGCCCAAAACTTGAGAAATTGCTTTCCCCAAAATGAATCAGTTCGAGATAGGTGGAATGAGAACTCGGCAAGGAGAATGAGAACCTCAGCTCAGCAGGTTAAAATCTCTCTGCCACGTTTCAATGGGAAAGGAAGATGGAAGACTTTTAATCGGCAATTTGAGTCAATTACAGAAGATTGGGCCACAGAACAGAAATTGCATCATCTCTTGGCATGTCTCAGTGGTGATGCTGCCGACTTTGTGTTTGAGTTGGACGCCTACTTGAGAGGAGACTATGATCTTCTAGTGAAGGAGCTGGATCAAAGATTCCGAATCAATGAAACTCCACAAATTTGTGCCAGACAGTTTCACCGTAGGAAACTACAGTCGAGTGAGACAATTAAACAGTTTTCTGCTGATCTGAAAATCCTGGTTCGGAAAGCTTATCCGCAAGGCCTTGATGATGTGGCAAGGGAACAGATGTTGATCAAACAATTTTTTGACGGCCTAAGTGACGAAGATCTAAGGTACAACGTCGAATATCTGAAAATGCCCCGAAATCTGGATGAAGCTGTTGACCACGTTTATGAACACGATGAATTTCGCAAGATAAAAAGGGAGAACACTGCCAAAATTAAAATCCAGGCTGTCCAAAATACAAGACCAACATCTACTGCCTCAAATAACCAAACTGATCCTGACAATGAGATAAAGGAAATCAAACAGGCTCTGTTAAAGCTCACCGTTCAGCCTTGTAGCTTGATTTCCGGCCGGGCTCAAACCAAAACTGGAATGCAAGAAAGGAAATGCTACAAATGCGGCCGGCCAGGACATTTCAAGAGAGAATGCCCAGAGTCACAGACTGAGCAGATCCAAAGAGTAACCAGTTGCGCAGACTGCCAAGTGGTAAACCCTGAAAGTGAAGAGATGAATGAGTCCTCTTCGTTAAACTGTTAAAGGTCACATCAATCGACCCTGATGTGGCCTCTAATAAAATTGTACAATTTGAAACATATTCAAACAAAGAAATGGAAGGCGAGTGCTCCACTGGAGGAACACATTCTGAGGAGGAGTTCCCAATACAAGGACAAAGGTCGGGTACAAGGGTACAGGGACAATCAGTGTCAGGTACGGAGGTACAGGGACAAGTGTCAAGTATTGGTGAGCTTAGGAAGTCTGATGTTCCGTTGTTGGAGGAAAGCACTCTGAGTCCAAAAAGAGAAATTATGGTGTCAGCCACGTCAGGGATGGAGCGGGTGGGAAGGCTCCAGGAGACATCCCTGAGAAAAGTCAACGGAAAAAGTACAGGAATTGGTACTTGTAAAAGAATTTGGGAATCTGTGGAAAAGATTCAAGACAAGGTTGAAGAAATTCAAGAATTCAAGGTTCAGGAGACATTCATTTGCAAGATGAAGGAAAATAATATCTCACCAGGGTCGGGTGAGTCTGGGCAAAGTGAGAAATTCAACGACATTTCTGAAGGTTCAGAAGATTTCATTAACATTGAAACAAAGGAGGAAGAATTTCCACCACATAAAAGAATGAAAATGCTAAGAAGACCTTATGAGGAGGCTACCTGCAAGGAGAAGCCATTTATCCGTCAGTACAGCCAGTTCCTTGTCGGTCGAAAATTTGTGGTTCGAACGAATCACACTCCTTCATCTTAACAAGAAGATTGTCTTCTGGACAACTAAATTGCGCTTCCTGAAAGTTTAACACAGAATGGAACATTTAGACTTAGTGGCCTATTCCATAGAATCAGAAGATTGAATTTACGTCTGATAACGAGACATTGGAATTTCACACCCTCCAAAACAAGATCAAAAGAATGTCTTACATCCGATAACATGACATTGGAATTTCACACCCTCCAAAACAGGATCAAAAGAATGTCTGACATCCGATAACATGACATTGGAATTTCACACCCTCCAAAACAGGATCAAAAGAATGTCTTACATCCGATTGATTAACATTGGAATTTCAAGAACATCCCAGAGGGAAGAAAAATATTAGAAGAGGGGAATGTGACGATCGATGATGTCACGATTGACAGCATGTGTGAAATAAACAAAATAAACACTAGCGCCGACTTCAAAGCCAAAAATCTCGGCTCTCAGAAGTGCTACAGACTTCATTTTACCACCAAAAGAATCGTCATGGACTCACGGATTGATATATCCACTTTTCAAAGAGATCCGGAGGGTATAAATATCATCGCGGATCGCTTTTTCATCCGTCGCAAATCAGTGAATCCACAGATTTTGAACATTCCCTCCATCTTGGATGATCACATGACCCAGAGCACAGCAGTGCATGCTGGGAAGGCGCCAAAGTTGATAAATAGAGGTGCCGTGATTGTTTTGAATCAGTCTTTGCTGGACCACTGCTGTGTCAAGACCTCAGGAAAAAGACTCCCCAAGACTTACAGCCATTCAAGTCAAGACAGAAAATGACAGTTCAGCCAGATGAAACAGGACACCTAAGGGTTCCAAAATATGACAGCAACAAATTCCTACCATGAACTGGATATTTTTGAAAAATGCTGGAAAATCTAAAACATCTGCAGAAAGTGCTACCATTTTATGACATTCTGTCATAAAATATCCCACCTAAAATACCCCACCTAATATCCCACCAAATACCCCACCTAAAATACCCCACCAAATACCCCACCTAATATCCCACCTAAAATACCCCACCTAAAATATCCCACCTTAAAATATCCCACCTACTTAAAATATCCCACCTACTTAAAATATCCCACCTACTTAAAATATCCCACCTACTTAAAATATCCCACCTACTTATAAAACCCCACCTAATACCCCACCCACTCAAAATACCCCACCCACTCAAAAATACCCCACCTACTCAAAATACCCCACCTACTCAAAATACCCCACCTACTCAAAATATCCCACCTACTCAAAATATCCCACCTACTCAAAATACCCCACCCACTCAAAATACCCCACCTACTCAAAATACCCCACCTACTCAAAATATCCCACCTACTCAAAATATCCCACCTACTCAAAATATCCCACCTACTCAAAATATCCCACTTACTCAAAATATCCCACCCATCTAAAATACCCCACTTAAAATATCCCACTAATTCAAAATATCCCATCTACTTAAAATACCCCACCTACTCAAAATATCCCACCTACTAGAATTATGCCCCTCTCAACTGGTGCACAGGCAGAATATTAAGTTGGAAAGCATTAAACCCATGAAATTAAACAAGAAAAGACAATTCAAATCATTTATACACAAGACTTTTTTTCCGGATTTAATTGATGCAAAATTGGAAAACTTATTCATTGTTCAATAAAGAAACATTACCAACAAGCTTGCTAGTTCGTCACAATATTCTTCAGGCAACAATATATTATTTATTTATACAATATCAGTGTCTTAAAGCAGAAAAAGAGAGGCTTTTGCACTGGTCATTTCAATAACCGAGTTATTACCAGCAGCCAAGCCGGCCATTTGTTGACATTGTAATGAAGGGTTCACACCTTAATACAATGCAGGATAG
This sequence comes from Platynereis dumerilii, assembly GCA_026936325.1. NCBI lineage: Eukaryota > Metazoa > Annelida > Polychaeta > Phyllodocida > Nereididae > Platynereis > Platynereis dumerilii. Next base: position 44,848 of record JAPTHN010000149.1, read on the forward strand.
AGACAGCATCCAAAAAGCCATTTCCCCATTGACTTGTCTCCTTACTAAGATCTTTCTTCTCAATTAACATCACTGTCTGAATTACTTTTCATACTGCACAACCATCTCATTATTTCCAAAGATTTCAAAATTTTCTTTCAAGTTTGATGTTGCTGCTTTTTGTACGTTTTGTATTAAATTCTGAAATACATAATTCTTAATGTTAAACCTAGTTGCTATTTAGGAATCAGTTGTTGTATTATAAATCTATATTGAACAAATTTTTATCAGTAAATATGATTTTTGCTAGTTTATTCTCAACGATTCAACTAACCCCATGCGGTGTTTCAACTAACCCCGGCCCCGGGGTTAGTTGAAACACTTGGTCTCGTGGTACTTTCAAGCTCATAGTGATAACTTGTCAATATTTTAAACAAAGTTGTTCCATGGAATGTTGAGGTGAATACTGTAGCTAGCACTTGCTAAAATATTGTACCTGTATCTACTACCATAAGCTCAGTAGAACGCGACAAAAAATTGGCGATTCAACTAACCCCGGTCTCCCCTACTTATAACCTGGACTCCTGGATCTTCACACTCTGGTGGCATCTGGAGACATCATGCTGTATTGTCTTTTTTATTAATAAGTTAAAATGTTGAACTGAATGTGAGATTTTTAGAATTTTATGGTCCCTCACTGACTTGTTGCAGGATGACTTTCAAAATAGCTGACAAAAGCTGTCAAGGAATATCTGAGCAGGAGTCAGCAGTTAAGTTCTGAAAATAATGTTCTGATAGATATTAAAGGCGAAATGATTGTATACTCAGCTGTCGTCTGCATCATAGGATTGGGAGGATAATTTACTGAAGTTTTCAAATAGAAAGCAATGAAGTTGATTCAAGTTTCTTACTCAACGTATCAGTTGCTTGGAGTGAAGTGTCAGGTATCTAGAGAAATCAGATATGGTCATGCAGTGTCTTGAGTTTCCTCTTGAGTGATAAAGCGGAATAAAAGCCACACAAAAGAAGATTAAATAAGATGTTTTTTTGTCTCTTCAGTCATTGAACCTACGAGTATCTGTGACCGCAGTGACAACGGAACGTCTTCACTGACTCATCCGTCAGTTGTGAATCTTCATCCTCAAGGAATGAGGATTGATGGTAAGCCAGCCCCGTTGTTACGTCAAAGGAGCCAGTCCAAGATCCGCATCGATTTGAGAGACGAAACGCTAATAGTGACCAAATCTTTTTCCCGCAAAGACGTTCCTTGCTACCAAGAACCAGCCACTTTATAAGGTCAGTTTTGTAGAAAATGGTCATTTTTGAATGGTTTAAAGTATTATTTAGTCATTTAGTTTTAACTTATTAAAATGAATTTGAATTAATTAGTTATTGCTTCAGATATTTTAAAAATTGAATTGTCTTATAGCAGTTTCAACTAGAATGGGCGGCGCTAAAATGGAAAAAATGTTGCAAGTGCCGTCTGTAGATTTCTGCATACATACAATACTATAGTGGCTACATACAATACTATAGTGGCTATCTATCTATCTATCTATTTATGAATGTATCGTCTAAATATCCGTTAAATAACTTTTGCTGTGTAAATTTTCATATTAGTGAAATTACACATCTTTCTTACAAACAACTATACAAGCTTGATCTTGTGCATTAAAACAAATACAATGACGGGAAAAGACCCAGAGCATGGCACTGTAGCCTGGCTGTCATCTATGCATTTCTCAATAGCAACCCTAAAACAGCACCAACAGCAACCAAAATTTAAGGTGACTCAAGTATAGTAGTTTGATCATACAGATTTTTCTAAAATTTTGCACAGGTACTCTATGGGACCCATAAATTCCAAAAATGAAATACAAAAGAATTTCACCGACTCGTTTGGTTGCCATGGTAAAGGCATGTTTGGCCTGATGACTGCTTAAAAGTCATAAATTGAGTTTTTGGTTATGTACCACAGAATAAAGCATTACATGCATTTGTCATATAAAAATGTCAGAAATGTCTTCCCATGGATGTACACCAATACATTTGCCACAAATGTGAAGAAAAAGGTTAAAATACTTATTTCTCTAAGAACTCAAAGGGCTCCAACACAATAATTAAATGCAGATATTTCATGCATCAATTTTGGCAGTTATCAAATTTTAGAAAAACGATCATACAGATTTTTTTTTAAATTTGCATATATCATAAACAAGTTATTGTCAAACAAATGGCAAAAAATTAAAAAATTCACCGAGTCATTTTTTTGCTGCAGTACCATTACTGTGCCAATGTCAATTTAAAGAAATAAAGACAATTTTAGACACAGTTGACTGAAATTAACAGAGAAAATTCTTTGGATAAAGATGAGAAGCTGAAACTTTGAAGTAGCATAGAGTAGGTGTTACTGCATTAGATCTCATTTAAATAGCAAATTACTGGCTGCCATGCTGTTGAAAAAAAGAGAGCAGAAAATGGTAACGTCACAACTTTTTCAGGGCCTGCAGCAGTTGTGACGCTATGTTGCTAGGCAACCAGGCTGCTCAGAAGTATGTGCAGTGTACCACGCTTGAGTCACCTTAATCAGGTATTCTGTGGGTAAAAGGAAGATATGCTGCCAAATATCAGGTAAATTAGAAGTGCGGTTTTCCTGGGATTCAATTAACACACACACGGACACACAGGTGAAAATGGCCAGGACTACAATAGCTAGGCTTTCAGCGAAACCAATTTAACATTTGATTGCTGGGCATTACTTTAGCTTCACCTGGTTGGCTCCGCCTGCTTCATGGACAAATCAGATGACAGCTGAAGTCAAAATCATAAACTCAGAAATGGTTGAATTCGTCACCATGCTGTATACAGAGTGATACATGTATTTAAAGCGTGACACTTCTGAGTCTGTGCTTTTGACTTCAACTGTAAAGTAACATGCCACAAAAAAGGAACTCATGATCATCGGAACTGATGTCAATTTTAATTATGCCTTCTCTGTAATATTAGCATAACAAAAGGTATTCTTAACTCACAGGGCCTGAAGAGGATGTGGTGAAATGACTGGGGTGGACATAGTGATTTCCCATGCTGACAGCGATGGACGGCTGGTCTCCTTTATCTCAGGTTGGTCGATAAAAAATTAAAATCTTTTGTTGACGTTTGTTCCACTTTGTGTAGTGAGTCATGAACTAATCTGATAGATAGATAGATTTTTTGTTTTGTTTGTTTGTGTTTTACGCCTCAGCAGCACCTTAGTGGGCTATATCGAGGCAGGCGATCGCCGTATGATGATGAGATGAGAAGACTGTGTGTCTGGTACATACCCTATTAATTCAGGGATGCCCAGGGTCTTTCAGTTGCCCCAGCATAGAACACTGGATACAACCCGCCTCCATTTAATGTCCCATGGGCTCGGACTAAATTGAATTCCGGGGTGGGATTCGAACCCACGCCCTCAGAGCCAGTGGTTGTGCAAACAAGCACTCTTAACCATTAGGCCACGGAGGAACTCTAATAGATAGATAGATAGATATGGTAAGTGCAGCCCGCTAAGCCCAGTTCTAGGCTCTCACGAGGGTTGATTGATGAGATGGGAGAGAGATGGGAGAGAAAGCGAGAGTCCTTAGCATGTTACACATTTACCCAATGTGAGGGATCTTTTACTTTCCCAGCACAGACACTGATACAAGGGGCAGCCAATTTAACGTCTCATCCGAACGACATCCAGCTGAAAAACATGTGATCTTACTAATTCAATATACTGTGATAATGTGATTGCAACTTGAAGATACTGTGAGCATGTCACTTCTTTTTAGGTGGAATATGATACTTGAATATTCCAAGCACTTGGAATTCATGCACATGCAATGTACAGCATTGATAATTGAAGTCTTTCAAGTTTACCATTTATCCATGAGGGCTTTAGTCTGAGTTCTGATATGCTCCTTACAGATTGGCGGTACATTGTCAAAAAATATTTTCTTTTTAATTTGCAAACGGCTTTACCACATCATTAACAGTTCACCTGTTGGTTTCCTAATCTTCTTATAAGCTGCACAGTGCACACCTTAGATATAAATAAGTGAACGAGATTGTTTATTAGAGCTCTTTGCAGATTGGCGATCCACTGGAAAAATTAATTTGCTTATTTTAAATTTGCAAACTGGCCACATGTAACGATGAATTACCTTAAGTCATTTAATTAATTTGTTTTTTGTCACCTATTTTGCCAGATATGATAAGCCCTGAATCAACTGATTTTAACCATAACTGACACAAACAGAACATTTTAAAGCCTGTGACATCACATGGCCAAGTTGAAAGTTAATTTTGAAACTGTTTGGGCCGCCTATCCGCAAACAGCTACAAAAGCTGTGCGGCTAGATATGAAATTGGCTGAATGATCTGATTATTGCCACATTACATAATTGAAGCAGAAGTCAAAGGGACAGACAAAGGTCTGAGCACGTCATGCTTTACCTGCATCACACTGTATATGCAATTGCTTGTACACTAGGGCCCTGCACGGGACGGAAACGGGACTGAACTTGACAAAATTTGGCCGGAATGGGTCAAAATTCGGAAAATTTTATCATTGTAATGCCTAGAACGGGATGGGAGTGAGACAAAAATCTAGTCCCGTGCAGGGCCCTATTGTACACCATACTTTGTGTGTCAAATGAATGTATACTTATATGGTGACATATTCAATGACACCCAAGTCTATTCTTTTGACTCCAGTTGTAACTATTTACACGTTGGTTTCCTTGTCTTCCTAATAGGTGCATCGCCTTCAATGAGTTAATGAGTCTGTTAGATATGACATGTGCCGAATGATCTGATTAAATGATAACTGACTCAAACAAATAATTAAAACATTTTAAGCCAGTGACATCACTAGACCAGGTTAATGTTAATTTTGAAACTATTTGGGACACTATTATGCAAAGGGCTCTAAGCCATGGAACAAACATTCAGATTTACAAACATTGCAGAATACGTGGGCAGTTTGTCCTGAATAATGGATTTATTCTGTTTACAAGTTGACCGCTATTTGCTGCCACCTAGGGTGCAAAATTTGCGAGCTCCTGTGAGCAGTCAACAGAATTTCAATCTCTGGAAGAAACCAGGACTGTGTGGAAGAAACCAGGACAGTTCCATCATTTAGTGATGGTCTAGTTTTTGGAAATAAACTCTTTCTTTGGTTGGCTTCAATTTTAAGCAGACAGCTTGTAAATACCAAAATAAGTTGGAACAATTTTTTATCATGGAGGATGTATACATTGTAGCTCACATATAATGCCAGTATAGAGGGGGCCACTTGTGGCATGGAAAAGACATTTTGTTGAGTATTACACAGCTTTTATGAAATTATATTGTTGCCCCAGTTAATAATTCTCCATAATTGAAAGTAACAGTATAAATACAAATGAGCATTTTTGATATCACAAAGCAAAACCATTGGCTTTCTATGTATGGACAAGTGAATAAGTGAGAGAGCATCCTTTTTGGACACTTTTCTGACCACAATTTAACATGCACTAAATGGCATAAGTAGATTGAATACCATCAAACTTCTGATGAGTAAAATCATCCCTTTCACGGGCTTAGTTTATGCTAAAGTTTCAAAACTTTCTTTTGTCTCTGATTTCCAAACATGATCTTTCAAAGCAGACTGGATCTTTGCCAGCAACCATGCTTTGTGAAAGTAGTTTGGCGTAGTAATATGGACAGCTGTTGTGCGACCTGATCTTGTGATCTGTCCAAAACAGATCAAATTATTGTTGACCCAATTCGATTTTCCAGGGACTGTCAGCATTCTGCTGCCACTTGTCAGTCCCGAACAGAAACAGGGATTTATTGCAGTATGATACTGTCATTTCATTGGCTGACAGAGATGACAAATTTGTATCACGTCTTATTTTGCAGAGGGCCTCGGCCAGCTGGGCTGCTCGGTGTGGTGTTCTGGCAGCCAGGAGGGCAAGACGGACGAGACGGGGAAGGTCCTTCTGACCTGCAAGATCTTCATTCCGTTGTTCAACGATGACCCGACTCACAACAATGGCCTCAAGGACACCATTGCTTTATCTTACGTCTCTAACAAGGCTATTGTTCCCATAGCAACCAAATACTTCAGGTCTGTCAACAAGCACCTTGACTCCGGACTGTAAGTGTCTCTGCTTTTTGCATTGGAAAAATGTGTGTCACTCAGAAAAAAATGTTTTATTATCAAATTTTCAACAGTTATTTGCGAAGGATTCGTTCATTGGTGTCTAGTTTTGCAGCATGTCAAATTACTTCACACAAATTTAATAATACAACTCCCAGATACGTTGGAGGGTTACCTATGAAACAGTTCCAGGAACATATTTTTTGTGGTGTGTGAATATTTTTGAAGCAGAATGACTCCAACCAAGAGATGTCCATGGCCCTTGCAGCACCAACTACTGATGTGAAAGTTGATATTTTAAAATTTCCATGACATGTGACTTTAAGAATATTTACACATTTCTCTAATATTTGTAGTCATAAACAAATTGAGATTTTCAGACTAGTTGATGTGATAAGATACCTCATCTGTTCTTATTAAGTCTCAACTTTTGAGATGTCATGGACATCTTGAATAATATCAACTCAGCAGTGGGTGCTGCAATGCCCATGGACAGATCATGATAGGAAGTCATTCTGCTGCAAATAGTCAAAATCACATAAAATATGTATGTTCCTTAGACTCTTTGATAACCCAATAACTCTCTAAAGCATTTGGAAACTGTGTTATTGGTTTTGTGTGATCATGTAATAAATTTTAAAATTGAGTTTGGTTAAGAGGATGGTAATAGTATCCAAACGTATGCACGGATGAAATTCAACAAAATGGCCATAATCTAAGTTTGGAATGATTTTTTATTGATACGTTATGAGATTGGGTGTGGTTTGCACACACTATGCAGCAAAAAAGGTTTCTGTGAAAGGTTGGTCCATAATGTAACAAAATGCTGCCCTACTCAAGGTGTGTCCAAACAATTGCTTAAACACAATGTTACAGAACAGATAGCTAATTATTGAATATTTACAAGACATTTAGGTGCTATATTTATTATTTCCAGCAAGTTGATCTTAGCCCGAATCAACTGGGTGTTTTTCGTCAAGGAGGAGCAGTATGAGGAGACTCTGGTGAAGCTGAAGAATATTATCGGGGAATACTTAGAAGCTCTCATGCTTAGCGAGAATGACGAGGGAGACACTTCGCCGAGCGCTTCTCAAAACATTTCTCAAAAGAAATCGGCACAAAGAAAGTTGAACGTGGCAACTCAAACATCCTTCAAAGACTGCCAATCAGAAGGCTGTGCTCAGGATGAGGCTGATGATGACCTTGAAGGTCAGGTCAAGGTCGTTGAGGGGTCGCCTCGGAATGACCCTTCTCTGTATGTTGAGTTCTGGGACCGCCATTTCCACGGACAGGCGGAGGTGTTGTACACAACTTTCAGGGATAAGTTTGTTGACGATTACGGTGTTAAAATTGCTCGAACATTCGGAGAGGACAAAATAAACCTCTTTGTCAACCTCATGTACAAAGACATTTTCAACCTCAATAAAGTCATCAAGCAGACAATGTACAAATCTTTCATTTGTGACGGCTCTTCTGGAAATCCCAATGTTTTCTTTGACCGCCTTTATGATTATGCAACTTCGTACTTTGCCACTAGGGAAGTATTCGACATGGATAGTACGGTCAGATTGACTGCCATTCAGAATTTAGGTGAGTGTAAAAGAGTAGGCGGGTACTTCATTAGAATTGAGATTAAACAGTTGTTTCTGAATCAGACAATGCAGTGGTAACAGATCCACCTCATAGCAATGACTTCAAGACTCTCAGGAAAGAATTTGATTTTTTCAGCAAAGCTGAGCAAAAAAAAGAAGAAAGAAAACCCGCAAGCTCGTGTGATGTCAGTCGGTCTTATAGAGCATATTTGTCAAACCCTCAGGAAGAGCAAAAATTGTTTTGTCAGTTGTGCTATTGTTATGCAATCATGAATATTACCTTTGCAGGGCAATTTAACACTGATGCTGTGGTGGATTACTTGGTGAATCTAACAAAGGACCCTGAGCCAAATGTGAGAGCGATTTCTGGGTTAGCTCTAGCAAAGACAGGTATGAGAATAACGTAACAATTTTCTGCAGTTTCCTAAATCTGTTTCTGAAAGCCGTTTGTATCTCGACCATATACTTTATCCAAAACCGTATACTTTATGTAGTCTATACGGAAACTCTAGTGGTACAAGCCAGTGGCGGATCCAGACAGGCACGTCTAGGGGGGGGTGGGCCCGGGCGTGTTTCGGCTTTCGCGGGCCCACGTTGTAGCGTATTTTCTTCCAAATACTATTATTAATCTCAGGGGTCTAGGCCCCCCTGTATCCACCACTGCAAGCAGGCTCATCATAATAAAACAATTAAATATAGACAATAGTTTAAAATATATATATTTATTTATTCCATGCTCACAAAGTAGGCATACACAGTATAGAAAAATGTAAATACACAAATTTAGACGCGTTTAGATGTACAATATAGATATTAATTAATGCAAACCGAAACATTATACAATATTTACTTATTTTCGATTTTCGTCTCATTGAATGATGATTCATGTTTCCTCAAGCAGTTTGGTTGATATGCAGTTGAGGACAAAATTATTTGCCCCCCTCTGGATATCCCCTTTAATTCCATTTTTCTCCAAACTGGGGTATCACAGACCAACCATTTTTTCATCTAAACTGTGTTTCTGCTATATTTCTTTGACAAAGCATAAATTTTTCAATGAATGTAAAAATTAATCAAGATAATTAAGTAAATAAAACTCAAATTTGCCTTGGACAAAATTATTAGCCCCCCTGAGGTTTGTCATCTCTGGATGTCGCCTGCCTGCTTTAATTGGTCTGTGATGCCCGATTTTGAAGAAAATAGAATTAAAGGGGATATCCAGAGGGGGGCTAATAATTTTGTCCTCAACTGTATAGCATTGATCCAATGGCAAAACATCACCCATTTGACTTACTTTCCAAAGAATGGTATATCTTTCTGATTTCTGAATTGCAAATCATAAAATTTCAGGTCGGAACAATCGCAAGCTGGAAGAGAGCATAATTCACCTGATGGAAGATGAGGATCGACTTGTTCGAGAAAGTGCCTGTCTCTCCCTGGCTTATATGAGGTGCCTGAGAGCTACCCCTGCTATTGTCAATCTCTGGTTGGTATATCATTGATGTACGCCATTTTTACTGGATTGTATCAACGATTGTATCAACGCTTACAGGTGTTTTCATTACCATGCGATTCTTGTCATTCACACTTGGCTGTGAGGAATCAATGCTAAACCAGCACATACTACGTTTGATAAATCAAATTTGTGACGTTCTGTTGTTTCTGAACCAATCAGATTAACTGAAAATGACATGTATTTGGTGGGTCTAGAAACTAAGAATCACGTACTAATGAAATCACCTGTAACATGGATTATCCTAATGTGGTTTAAAGTCATTTTACTGATATTCTTTTAATGCTCCACATGAGTAAGATAACTATTTTTTGAGTGACTGAGCTCATGTTAGGCCTATGATATTTTTTTTTGTTAAAGTAACCCTGTTAGAAGATAATTTTGAGGAGTTAACCAGATTGGTATTACACAAGCGTCGATACGATCCGGTACAGGTGTTTCTTGCCACTTACAGGCAATTTCATTAGTACGTGATTCTCAGTTTCTTTAGCCACTAAATACATAGCATTTCTGGTTAATTTGATTGGTTCAGGAACAACAGAACGTCACACATTTGATATATCAAAAGTTGTAAGTGCTGGTTTAGCAAATTAGCACTGATTCCTCACAGCCGAGTGTGAAAGACAAGAATCGCATGGTAATGAAATTGCCTGTAACGGTGTCATGCAATGTTGCAGGCGAAGTGATGTGTCTATCCAAGGGCTTAAGAATATACAACACTTATGTTATTATGACTATACTATACCTTAAACTTATATTAATTATCCATTACCAGCTTGAAATTAAATGTAATATTTATTGCCGTAAGTCTTTAGGGAACTCTTTGGCTGATGCCTCTGTTGTCACATGCTGCCTCTATACACTGTAAAGTTTGCATTTTGAGTCAGCTGGAATGATTGAGTATGATGCTTGTACAATTTGTTTGAACTAACATAGCTTGTGTTTTTGAATTATGATAATCTATCCGTTATCATAACTTAAAACAACAAGCTGTGCTAGCTCAAAGGAATCTGCAACCGTCTCACTCAATCATTTTAGCCGACTAAAAATTCAAATTTTATAGTGCAGATAAATCAAGGCCAGCCGAAACTAGATTCCAAGAAAAGTCATATGAGAAACCTGTCCAGTGTCCAGACACCAATTTGATGTTAAATACATGCAAGTGACATTGATTATTTAATTGACATTTCAGGAGAAATGACCCCATCAAACAAGTGAGAGAGGCTGCTGAGATCGCCCTTTCCAGGATGGGAGGCGATGAAGCACAGAGGAATATAAAAATTACCAGAGTACTCACCCAGGAAATGCAGAGCTTGAAAAGCCTCCCTACTGCTTAAATCTACTGCTAATATCATTGTCCATCATTGTGCCTATATCTTTGGATAATATTTTGTATTATATAATTATTATAAATTTCGAAAACCTCATATCAACCCTCTTCAATATTTGTACCAGCAGTTTTGTTATTTATTGAGAACTGGTAGTTTGTGAATAAAGTGCTATGATGTACAATGCCTGTGTGTTTTGTTTCTGATAGTCAATCAGTCATGAATAAGATCTCTATTTAAAGATGCTAATATTAAATTTTGTAACAAAGCCACCAAGGACTCTCTCTGTAAAATTTCACTTGTATGTTCATTCATCATTTTCAATTCCGAATTTGTGGCTACATGGCTTAATCCACCATATGTATCTTTTTAATATAATTTTTAACTTTCATTTTCTTGTCTGGATATGAACTCCAACAATTATGGTGCATAATATCCTTGACTAGACGAATGTACAATCTTTGTTTTACTTGCAAATAAAGATAAATATACGTAATATAAAATAATCTTTCAATCATTGTGTAGGTCTATTGACAATTGTTTTATTAAACAAAATGGAAATGTTAGTATTCAACAAAATAAAATTACTTATAGGAAGCATGGCTTCCTCGTTTTATAATGTATTACTTTTATGAGCTTCTATGGGATTGACTTTGGGTGAGGTCCATTTCTCAGATGCTGCCCAAAAATAGTTGTATTTTATCAGGCCTCTGGAAAATCGAGATAAGGCCTGCCTTTATGCCAAGATCCACTGTTGTTACAGCCAATAGTTCTACATGCCCAATTTGCAAATCAGGCTGCCTTTTGCATGCCATACACTCAAATAGGTTTTTGTCAGAATATCTACTCCTCTCGCCATGCTTTGCCAATATTCCTAACAAAATATCCAAAAAAATCAACCAAGCCACATTTTCTACTGATCTTTTCCAAAAGTTCTAATGTGCTATGTTAGAAACTTTGTCACAATTTATTTGACAGCCATCTCTTCTACATCAAATAGTGACCAAATAGTGTCTCATGGTTAGGAACTATTTGGGACACTATTTCGTTAGATCTTTGGGCTGTCATGGACTTCTACAACACAAGAGGGCATTGAGGTGCAGCACAGGGACAGATGAGACATCTGGTGACAATTGGGTGAAAAGATATCTATTTAACCAAATTTACTTAAATTAGCCTGTCTTGTGCATGAAATTTCTGATCTTTTCTCAAAGGAAGTCATTGTCAATCAATTCGAACTGCCAGGGATGGGTTGAGACACCTGCCAGTGCTTAGTTCCGTGAATAATGTCCCGATTCATTTAAAAATTATTTGCCAAATGATGTGAAATAATTTTGTTAAGCCTCTATGACCATTATTAATAGCTGTGTGAAGGTTTAAAGACAGGTGTGTATTTTTTCAGGCCTCTGAACATTGCATGTTTTGCAAAAAAGTTAACAGCATTACGCAAATTATAGGTAAATTAAAGGCAAATTAAAAGTTTAACCTAGCTTTTAAGCATTACGCAAATTTATGTAAATCGCGATCTTTTACGCTTATAGAAACGGCCTGATTGACTGCTTAAAAAACCGTAGATGAATTCTGAAAAACAAATGATAAAATTCAAGTGTTGACTGAAGTATGTCCCAACTTTCATAATTTTCATATACAATATACATCGTTTTTGAATTTCAGGCATCTGAACATTGCATGTTTTGCAAATAGTTAGCAGCATGACGCAAATGAAAATCGCGATCTTTTATGTTTATAGAAATGGCCTTTTTGACTGTTTAAAAAAATCGTAGATGCTTTCTGAAAAACAGGTGATAATATTCAAGTGTTGACTGAAATATCTCCCAACTTTCGTAATTTTCCTATACCTAGTATTTGAGTTTCAGGCCTCAGAACATTGCATGTTTTGAAAAAAGTTAACAGCATGACGCAAATGAAAATCGCGATCTTTTATGTTTATAGAAACGGCCTTATTGACTGCTTTAAAAAACCGTAGATGAATTCTGAAAATCAGGTGATAAAATTCAGGTGTTGAATGAAATATTCCCCAACTTTCATAATTTTCCTAGTCACATTTTTTTAGTTTCAGGCTTCTGAACATTACATGTTTTGCAAAAAAGTTGACAGAATGATGCAAATGAAAATCGCGATTTTTTATGTTTAAAGAAACAGCCTGATTGACTGCTAAAATATTGTAGATAAATTCTGAAAACCAGGTGATAAAATTCAGGTGTTGACTGAAATATTTCCCAACTTTCATAATTTTCCTATTCATAGTATTCGAGTTTCAGGTCTCTGAACATTGTATTTTTTGCAAAAAAAATCAGCAGCATGACGCACATGAAAATCGCGATCTTTTATGTTTAAACTAGAAATTTCGATCGCAAGCCAATCGAGCAATTGGAGGTTTGCCAATGTCTGTACGTTTCCTTGATACCTTGGCTTGCGAGGGTGATAAAACTAATGAATTGGAACGATTGCCAGGGCTAGAACCACCAAGTGCAAAAATTCACAGATGAAATAAGTTGTCTAACATATATTCTTAGAAGTGAAAAGAAATACACAGAAGCAGAGCCGAAGTATTGGAAATAGCCTTAACCATAAGCCACATTCACTGAATTATAAGCAAAATCTATTTATTTATTTAACATATTGGCAACATTACACCCATTGGCAACATTACACCCACTGGCAACATTACACCTACTGGCAACATTACACCATTGGCAACATAACACCCATTGGCAACATTAAACCATTGGCAACATTAAACCCATTGGCAACATTAAATCCACTGGCAACATTACACCGTATAGCAACAGGTAACATTACATCCACACTGTTAAAAATTTTGCGTAGAGGTACGGAAAATTCTGTTAGGCTACAGAAACATCTGTTTCACAACTGTAACTTGGGTAATGCTTACAGACGCCTCTCTGTTGGCACATTGCCAACAGAACATCTCTGTAATCAACTGTAAACTGTAATAGTACTGGCTTTTAAGAATATGTACAGACATGTCTGATATTCTTCATGCATTGTCACCAAAGTGTTGTTTTATCACAATTTGATAATTTCTCTCAGTTTTCATTCACACCACTGAACAGAAACACTAAGAGGAATAGAACATAAAGTCAGTTTGAAGGGGACTTTGTATTTGCCAATCTGAACAGCAGAGAGCAGAGAAAGGTAAGATGTATTTTTCTTAATTTTACAGAGAGAAAAGGCAACTGCAGATTTGTAGTAGGCCTATCATGCAAGTGCAAATTTGTAGGTGCAGGTGCTTAAAATGAAACTTTTGAAAAATGATAATAAATTATGAAATATTTATATCTGACCAATGAACAAAAGGGAGACTGGGGTAAGTTGTGCTACTCATACCCAATGTTGGAACAAAACTGATTTTAAAAAAACAGCAAAGAAGGTAATGACACCCTATGCCCACATTAAGAAGCATTACAAAAGCCAGTTATTATAGTACTGCTTCATTGAAAAATTAAAATATTGTTGAAAATTTGATGTGCTGACGATAGACATTAATGTTTCTCAATTTGCACAATATTGAAAAGGAGACAAATCTGGGGTTTTGTGTTGTCAGATTTGATCTAGGATTGGCATGATTTGGTAGTCTACTTATTTAGTAGGTTATACGTTTTTTTTTATTTCTCACATACGTTTTGCTGTGGTTATGACTTATATGTTGTGAAATAACTGGGATTAAAAAGAAATTGCATGTTATTTCTCCTTCCTAAGAAAATTATAATTTGTAATTTTTGTTTTGTATAGTTATGATATCAATGCTATATTTAGCCTTATGCAAAAAACATTAAACAAGTGATTGGTGTGAATACGTGGTCGCCAATCACTGTGCCCATATTAGCCTCGGGCCTTCCTTCAGCCCACAATTACACTTTGTTCAATTGAAACTTCCAACATTAACTTGCCAATTACTCCACTTCAGGAAAAGTTACACAGTGGTGGCCATCTATGCAACCATCTTGGCTTCCATCTTGAAATTGTTCATTACGCAACTTCAGGAAAACTTTCTATCTGTTTTCTCATCCATACTTTTTAGGCATCAAATTGCCACATTTTAATATGTTTACTGTGAGCTTAGTATTGGTTTAGAGATTTGGTTGTGTATTGGGAATATTTTGAGAAATCCAAGACAGCTGTCAAAGTCCACCATTCTTAATTTGCCCACTGTATTTCACTTAGAGCGTTGAAATTTGGTAAAGAGGATTGCTTGATTGGATGGTTCAATAATATTTGAGGAAATCCCAGATCTCTTCTACAAAATGGCCATCATTCTTGGTTTGATCATTCATTATGAACTTTGCCATACTTAGACTTGCTTGAGTGTCCTACCAGAGGGACATCATCTTATTACAAATACCAAATGACTGAGAAACAAGAATGTCAGTCCTCAGCACATTAAGTTTTCAGCAGCAAAATTGAATTTATGAGTCTAGCTTTTCATGCCATTATATTTGGAAGTTTTTTTCTTGGTGCCTAATGATGTTGACCAAGTGGGTATATATGGGTGGCATTGCCTTCTTTACCCAGTTCTTCATTTCACCCCAATAGTGGGCAGCACAACCCCGTGGCAGAACTTACCCCGGTCTCCCCTACTCTTTTTTCCTCTTGGAATCAATGTAGGCCTATTTCAAGCAATTAGGTTGGTGGATGAGAAAACAAAGATTTAACGTGCAACTCATTTTATAGATCATTTAGTATTATAAAATATGTGTCATACTTGGCAATTTCTCTTTTCAGAGTAACGTCAGAAATACCATGGATGATGGATGATTCAAGTTTTACGTTCGGTATTTATGCCATTGGAGCAGGATGCAACTGCTGGCCAACAGAGATTTACGTGACTGAACCACCTCCCAAGACCCAGAATGGCATGATCACAAAACAATAGAAAATGACAAATGATATGACAATGTTGTCCTATGTCTGTTTCAGAGTCTCAAATGAAATCTAATAATATGTAATTGGTCATTTTTATTGTTTGATTATTCAGAGTGAATGTGTACAGTTATATTTCAAGTTTTTCTTATCGGATCGTTTAAAAATATAGAATATGAGAATAGAAACCGTATAAATATCAGGAATACATGGGTCAATTGTAGGACCTCTCTTCCAATGAAGTCAAACAATATTTTTGTGTGAAATTTTTGAAGAATATATATATGTAAAAGGTATAAACATGTGAATCTCTCTGAACTATGATTTTATTTTATTTTTAATGCTACAGAGAATGTGAGTATCAGCAAAGGTAGTGTATACACATCAGTAAGTATATACTGTCAGAAATTTGGCTTCCTGATTCTTGAACATATGAATTCCAATTATCATCAAACTTGGATCTGATGAATGGCAAGGCTGATGTCAATGCTGGAAAAAAGTAGGCTTGCAGCTGAACTCTAGGCTCTTCTTCAGCTTTAACATATATTAGACATTTTGGCATTAGCAAATTTATAAACTCTCATGGCAAAAACTCTGCCTACTATTTAAAAGGTATAGTTTAATGAGAATTTGAAAACTTATGCCGATTAAACATATTTTTCAGTTCTATGATGAATTTTTGCTTGATATATATAAGAAACTTATCTAAAGTCGGTGGCCTAAGTGTTAAGTGCCAATGACCTGATTAAATGGTTGCAAACTTGGTTGACTGAGTGGTTACAGTCCCTTCCTCAAATGAAAGTCTGTCAAGGGTTATAAATATTGTTATAAACAAAAATCCATTTATCACTATGAACACTTAAAAATGGCCTTAAAGGGCAGCACATGGCAACATCATATTATGCAAATGCAGTCAAAGAAAGATCCAGAAATACTGGAAGAGCATTCCCCCCACCTCCTAATTTTTCCAAAAGGGGAGGGGGGAGCCCCCTCCCTATAATTTGGGAAGCACTAAGATATGGGGCAAAAATGCGGAACAATTTGGGCCGATGATGAGATAAACATTTTTGAAATTCAATGGTGTCCCATCAACTCCTTTATAATGGTATTAAATCCAGATCTTGAAACTCGGGCAAATGTCACTACACCACGTTCATGGCAGGGACCACTGTACCCCATCCCCAAAAAAGTGTTTTGGCCTGCGGAGGGGACCGTTTGCCCCATACAGGGGACCATTTGGAAGACCCATACTTTCCAGAAGGGGTCAATTTGCTCCGGTCTCCCCTACAAGTGATTCAACCAGAAAAGGAATCAACCCCCCCCCTAACTTTATCAAGGTTGTTTGAAAATTGTTCAATCTTTTATCTTTTATTTTCCTTTAATACATTTACTTTTTTTGTTTGGATAGATTCTGATGAAGTTTTTTTGTTGCAAAGACAAAAAAAAAAAAAATTTTTTTCATGCCTCAATGGATTTTCTTGAAATCATTCACTGCTTTGCCCTGAAAGTCTAATATAGAGCCTATAAAATTCATTTTACAAGCAGATTGAAACTTGCTTTCATGCTTACTGGAACAAACATGAAACTGTCAACCTCAGTTTCTATATTTGTGACACCTTTCACAAATCACTAATGTATGACTGATGCCATCTGTAATCCCACACAAAAGTACTACAAAAACTGCCTGTGTGATTACAGAAATCAAAAGGATACATACAAATGAGTTTCTGTAACCTTACTGACACCTCTGGAAAAAAAATTTCCCGAAATATCTGTAATGTGACAATTATTTTTTAACAGTGCATAGGTAACATTACACCATTGGCAATATTACACCAATATGTAACATTACACCCATTTGTACATTGCACCCATTTACAACATTAAACCCATTTGCAACATTACACCCATTTGCAACATTACACCCATGGGCAACATTATACCATTGGCAACATTATACCATTGGCAACATTATACCCATTGGCAACTTTACACCGTATGGCAACATAACACCCATTGGCAACAATAAACCATTGGCAACATTACACCCATTTGCATCATTACACCCATTGGCAGCATTACACCCATTGGCAACATTACACCATTTGCTACATTTCACCCATTGGCAACATTACACCCATTGGCAACATTACACCATATGGCAACAATACACCCATTGGCAACATTACACCCATTTGCATCATTACACCCATTGGCAATATTACACCCACTGGCAACATTACACCATTGGCAACATTACAGCCATTTACAACATTACACCCATAGGCAACATTACACCCATTGGCAACATTACACCCACGGGCAACATTACATCATTGGCAACATTACACCCATTTGCAACATTACACCCATAGGCAACATTACACCATTGGCAACATACACCCACTGGCAACATTACATCAATTGGCAACATTACACCCACTGGCAACATTACACCCACTGGCAACAGGTAACATTCCACCCATAGGTAACATTACACCATTGGCAACATTACACCAATATGTAACATTACAGACATTTGCAACATTACACCCATTTGACATTTGCAACATTACACACATTTGCAACATTACACCCATTATACCATTAGCAACATTACAACAATTCATGACATTCCATCCATTGGCATGAAACCATTTGTAACATTACACCATTGGCAACATTACACCCATAGACAACATTACACCCATTGGAACATTTCACCCATTGGCAACATTTCACCCATTGGCAACATTACACCATTGGCAACATTACACCCATTAGCAACATTATACCCATTGGCAACATTACACCATTGGCAACATTACACCCATTGGCAACATTACACCCATTGGCAACATTACACCCATTGGCAACGTTACACCCATTGGCAATGTTACACCCATTGGCAACGTTACACCCATTGGCAACGTTACACCCATTGGCAACATTACACCAATTGGCAACATTAGACCATTGGCAACATTACACCCATTGGCAACATTACACCCATTGGCAACATTACACCCATTGGCAACATTACACCATATGGCAACATTACACCCATTGGCAACATTACACCCATTGGCAACATTACACCCATAGGCAACATTACACCCACTGGCAACATTACACCCATTTGCAACATTACACCCATTGGCAATATTACACCCATTGGCAACATTACACCCATTGGCAACATTACACCATTGGCAACATTACACCCATTGGCAACATTACACCCATTAGCAACATTATACCCATTGGCAACATTATAACCTTGGCAACATTACACCATTGGCAACATTACACCCATTGGCAACGTTACACCCATTGGCAATGTTACACCCATTGGCAACATTAGACCAATTGGCAACATTAGACCATTGGCAACTTTACACCCATTTGCAACATTTAACCCATTGGCAACATTACACCCATTGGCAACATTACACCCATTGGGGTATCCTCACCCTGAAGGGACACCCCCTAGGACTACCCCAGGACGCACCCCCTTATCTATCATCTTTCTTTCTATCTATCTATGAATGTGTCAAGAGTATTATTTGCCATCAGTTGCTAATTGCTATTTTGAGTAGTGTCAAAGAAGTGTCAAACATATTTGCCAATCCAATTGAACAGTTAAATACAGTTGACAGAGCAAGAGAGTCTTGAAAGAATAGCTTGGTCAATTGACCAGAATAATATTAAGCACCCATTTGGGACTCTTCACCAATATACACAAGATGGCGCTCATGGTGATTGGTTGCTAAGGTAAACATGATCAGAGAGCCATTTGTGTGAGAGCTGCTTCAGGTGGCAGATGAATTAGTGGAAAAATAAAGAAATAGACAATCCCAGTTGAGCAAATGGAACACTTTCTCGCATCTACAATGCTCATAGTGCAAGTGTGTAGAATTGTAGACCCCTGGATCATGCATAAGTATGATTGAAAAGCGATACAAAATTTCTTTGCAATTTGTAAGGAGGGCAAACCTCCAATAAATGGCCTTAGTGACTGTTAAAAAAAATCGTAGATGAATTCTGAGAACCAGGTGATAAAATTCAGGTATTGACTGACATATTCCCAAACCTTCATAATTTTCCTGCCAGTAGTAAGCGAGTTTCAGGGCTGCAAACATTGCATGTTTTTCCTGAAAAGACAAGCAACTCTTAAATAGGACCCGGAGAATAATTGGCAGCTGCCAAAGTTCCATACGGTCAGCCAAAGCTCCATATGATCAGCCAAAGCTTAAGATGGAATATCATCTGATGAAATAGGGTCTGATGAAATATCCAAATAGCATCTTTGGGGATATTTGACCTTTTCAAATATCCTCAGAGTGCTATTTGGAATATCAAAAGTCTTTTTAAAAGCACTTTTTGATATTAGAGACAATGGCAGTAGAGACATTGTCACAAGCAACTGTTAAAAGAGAACGGAAGCGTCAAACAGCATTACATAGAAAAAAAAACAACATTGGAAAAACACAACAACAAAACTATAAAGAAAACAAACAAACAGGAACAGATGGTCAGAGCCTATGGAGCCTAAAATGGAGGTGGGTTGTATCCAACGTTCTATGTTGGGGCAACTGAAAGACCCTAGACATCTCTGAATGAATAGAGTATGTGCCAGACTCCCAGCCTTATCATCTCATACATCATACAGTGTATGGTAATCACCAACACATAGCACAAGTGCAGCCCCCTCAAAAATGAGGTTGAGCTACCCGGCGATCCGGGGTATACCAGCACAACGAGAGAAGAAGAAGAAGAAGAAAGTCCACTAGAGGGAAGGCATTGCATATTGCATAGAGAGACAGAGACACCTGGAGAATCTGTTAGGCAGTTGTGCTCTCAATAAATCCGGTGTCTATGGTCGGTCAAACAAAGGCTTTTATTTAGGCAGAGTGTCCTTAAACATCAGCATTTGCCTTAATTGGCAAAATCCAAGGCAGGCGTCTGGAACAACCTTTATTTCATAAGTCTGGAATCAAAAAGACATAATTATAGCAGAGGAGCCAAGGCCAAAAATGTGCTTTTTTCTGGCTCCAGAAACTTGCTTTTGCAATAACATCTCATCCTTTATTTATTGGCTAATAAAGAGGAGTCATTTTTTTATATGCGAAAGTGCTGGTGCAGCCCATCCTCATTACCTGAGATGTCCCCCCCTTTTTTTTTTTACCGGAAGTACCATATTGCCACATCTGTACTCCATTGTCAGATGCCTATCAGAAAAGTTTAGTGGGTATCTCCATTCTCATGGTCACACTTGATTTTCAATGTTCTGTATATCAATGCTGCAAGAACTGGTCTTGTGTCTTGTATTGTGTCCATCAGCTTATCCAACAGACATGGTGAGGACTGTTGCTGAAAGCCGAAGATATGCTGCCATGCAGCCTATGTTTTCGTTTGACTTTGTTGCCATGGCATTCAATTGGTAATAATTTGAAAAGATTTTCATTGCAACTGGCATTTTCTTAGAGAATTAAATTAAGATTGTCTGTTTATATCTCGGGTTGATGTAACTTCTTCGTTTCGGGGCTTGGCTCAATCTACCAATTGACTTCCTTGATTAGGAAATTGTAAAAAAGATAGTATTCTTTGATGCCTTCCTTAGATTTTGCCAATTAGGGCAAATGCTGATGTTTAGGGAACATCAAATTGTCAACTATTATAAGGACAATGAATGCGTTATTTGACCAACGATGGTGGACACTGCGAAGAGCACAACTGCCTGACATATTCTCCAGGTGTCTCTGTCATTCAGAAATATGCAGAGAGTTCCCTCTAGTGGACGATTCCCTTCTCAAAATAGTGTATCTTGAGGTGTAAGATAGTGAAAATTGAGATGACATGGTTTTACCATGCATCTTATCTTAGTTATTGACAAGCAGGAAAAATTGGCAATTCTAAGAACTTTTTGATAAAGATTCCAGTCTAAGAATAGGGTGTGATAAATGACAAATTTAAAACAGCAATATCGCAAAAAATTCCAAACAGATTTTTTGGTTTGATACATCAAACTGTTTATCTGACCTTCCCCTACACCACTGCTCTAAGTGTTTTCTTGGTCAATTTTTTAACCTCAAAGTTTGCCCAGGCTCGCTGAGCTTAAATTGAATCCAGTTACTGAGGGGTTATCTGATCTAATTTAATCATCTAAATGTGTTTTTTTATCCATCTGGAGACTTTTTGATTGGATCAACCTCAAATTTTGTCAATCGCATCTAAACAATGGTTATTGGCAACCCTGGCTGCAGTGGTTGTTGTGTGAGAATGATTGAAGCTTTTCTCTCCTATATTCATATGATGGTTGACGAGTGGGCCTTCTCACTATGTGAGTGCTACATTTATCCAGGAGTTCTGATCCACCAATTTGAATATTATCCCTCAAAACAACCCAGTTTCTAAGATATATAGGCAGAACCATTCGTCACATTTTTTCAAATGTAATACTTGTAGGCCTAGTACCTATTTGAAGAATCTGAAATCATGTAAAAGTATTAACTCTTCTGAACTATTATATCTTCTGTTACAGAAAAAATTAACTCCACTCAATGGAAGTCATGCAGTTATCTTGAAATTCATTGTTGTAGATCACAATTTTTCGAATACTTTTTTCAGATGCAACAAATTCCCCCAAAATATGAATTTTATGTCAAATCAAGTGTGGAATTTTGGCAATTGCACATGTGAAACTTCTATTGTATGGAATTATCAAAGAATGGGAAAAGTTCAATTTAGTTTCTAAAACAGTCTTTATAAACGTTTTTCGCATTGCGGAGTCACAATTTCAAAATACTTAAGAGTGCCATTCTCCATGATACTTTGGATTAAAGAAATGGATGAAATTATAAGAATCCGTATTTCGTAATAAATATATTCTTATTATTGTCTTCTTGTTTGCTGTCTGCCTTTTACGAGATTATCACCGGGTGCATGACGAGATCCATACTTTAATCCAGTTCCAGCTGCCGATATCCACACTGGTGTATAGGCCTACAGTAGCTGTGATCCGTTACCAATTCAAGTGAGAAGGTGTCAAGTGATGCCTAACAGAATTCATACACAAACTGGTTTTTTTTTTGACACACTGTGATCTTCAATTTAAAACATTAATTTAAATCACTTTTTAAAAATGATATCACTAATTTGATTCATTATGTAAATCGAATGAATTAAATGGAGACTGTTATTGTCATCCCCCGCAGAGCTTTATTTGGTTTCGGAAATAATACCTCATGGATGTTTTATGCTACTCCTCCCAAACTATCAATGCCCACACCTAAAAATTTGCAAGCATCACTATTTCACCTCTTACAACAACCATAAGTGGGTGTGGTCGCTCAAA
The DNA here is from genome assembly GCA_026936325.1 of Platynereis dumerilii. NCBI lineage: Eukaryota > Metazoa > Annelida > Polychaeta > Phyllodocida > Nereididae > Platynereis > Platynereis dumerilii. Next base: position 67,691 of record JAPTHN010000149.1, read on the forward strand.
CTATTCATATTATACCACTATTCATCATTTATGCACGACTATCAACAGCTATCAATCTTCTCAAATATAGTAGTAGTTGTTCTGTTTTCCCTGGACTCCAATCGAGGGAGGGAGGGCCCACTGTCTTGAAAGACTGACCCTTGTCTGTAGTTAATAAATACTCAATTACTTGGTTTTAAAGTTCTGTAAAATGTTTCCTATTTCTTCAGCACTGTTTTCTCTACAAGGTCTGCCTTCTGCCATTCTTACTCTCACCATGCACATTCTCACGGGTACTATGCTAGCATAATTAGTAAGTTGATATAATTAGTAAGTTGAAGGATCACTTGTTGCAGTTGCAAGACTTCCAGCTGCAGGGGGATGACTGTATGCGCATCGCAAGCAGGTCTCTCCCTGGGAGCAGTAGCAGGTGGCTCCTCTGGTGGTCGATCAAGCAGTTGTGTCTGCTCATTGCTGATTGGCCAGAAGTGCTGATGGAGGCCGGCGTTTTCAGCACAGGTCTCAGTAAGTGATCAAAGTGTTCACAGCAGATATGCCCAGGGCTGCAGGTGTTGACAGCTCCTAAAAAGTGAATTAATCGGAATATTTGTTAGAAGAAAATAGCATTAAGGTGAAGACTTGACTTGGATTACCCAACAAAGGCCACCATGGCCAACCATACCTTGTACTACGGAGCCCACGATAAGGAATTAAACAACTCAGGCAGCAGCTGCTCTGTGAACGACAGTTGCATGGACAGGGGCAATTACACGGAGGACGACTTGTACTATGTGCCCCCTGGCCTCGTCGTCCTGCTCAGTTTCTTGTATGGGAGCATCAGTTTACTGGCTGTGGTCGGAAATACCTTGGTCATCACAGTCATAGCCAAAAACAAATCGATGCAAACTGTGACCAACTTCTACATAGCCAACCTGGCAATTGCGGATGTACTGATCGGAATATTCTCCATTCCCTTCCAGTTCCAGGCGGCCCTGCTGCAGAGGTGGGACCTGCCCGAATTCCTGTGCCCCGTGGCCCCCTTCTTCAAGGAGATGACGGTGAATGTGTCAATCATCACCCTGACAGTCATCTCCATCGACCGATACATGGCTATTGTGCACCCCTTGAAGCCCCGCTGCTCCAGGAGGGTGGCCAAGGCGGTCATGGCTGTCGTGTGGACCTTCAGTCTGTGCTCTGGAATCCCCATGGCCATCATATTCAGCGTGGAAAAGGAAGAGCTCTACCCAGGGCGATACGTGTACAAATGCCACCCCCACTTCCCCAAAAACGACCTGGTGGTGGACCTGGGCAAGCTCTACCGCCTGTACCTCATCATCGTGCAGTACTTCTTCCCCCTGATCATCATCTGCGTGGCTTATTTCAGGGTCATGTACACCATATGGGGCAACCAGGCGCCCGGCTCAGCAGTCGACGCCAGGGATCAGAAACTCAACAAAAATAAAAGAAAGGTAGGCCATGGCTATGTCCTGATGCATGCATATCAACTTCGTATCTGCTTGCAGCTACGACCTCCTAAAATCAAATTATTGCGACTTTTATTATGGACCTTTTTGCAGCCTCCCATCCCCTCCCCCCTCTTCACCCATCTTGTGGCCGCGTGGATGCAGAGGCCATCCTTAATCAAACATTCTTGTGGCATGAGCCAGGGCAATAAAAGACTCCCCCTGCCCGAGATTGGCCTGTGAAGAACCATTCAGTGGGGCTGGATGGAAATTGGACCATTCTTACGGGTCAAGATATGACTGGAGCAGTGGTGGAGCACCTATTTTCATAGGCCCAAGAAATATATGAAGGGCAGTGCATGGTGGAATTGCCCTTTCATGTGCTTTGTGCCTTCTGCATGCCCCATGTTCTGATATATTACCATAGCATAACCATATGCATCTTCTTCCTTCCATACACTAATGAATGATCACCAGCGGATCATGCATCCCAAGAAATACCCCCCCCCCCTGCTATGAAATACGTGTCTACTGGAAAGGGCATTACTTCAGGGAGCGATGCATTAATATCTGCATCTACGATCTGCGTATTAGACAGATCTGGTTGCACGCATGTTTGCAAAATATGTGCGTTCTTGTGAAGAGGTTGTTCTGTAAATTAAGCCTATGTAGCGCTTTGCCGATTGGCGGGCATTGGAAAAATAATTTTCTTCTTCGCAATTTGCAAACTGGCTTTGTCATTGACAATCATCTGTTGATTTAGGCTAGTCTTCTTATAAGGTTTATGGCCTATACCTCAAATAACTTAGTCTGTTCGTCGACACAATCATAGGCTTATATTCTGTTTGATACGATTATGACAGTTACCACTTCTGGTAATTGTCATGATACGATGTGTGGTGAATGACCCGATCAAATGATAACTGAACTGACACCAAATCATAATAGAACATTTTTTAGCCAGTGACGCAACAAAATAAAGTTGAATGTTCATGCTGGAACAGTTTGGGAGGCTTTTTCGCAAAGAGCTCTTATCGAACATTTGCATGCGGGAATCTGCATTGAAAAGTGTAACTGCATAATGTATCAGAATTACTGATCTTTTTAACTTAGAAAGAACTTTTTATTTATTAAGATGATGATATCTGAATCGACACCCATCACACGCCAAACATTCCGTTGATGGTTGATCTCTATCTTGTGGTCTCAATGAAAAACAGAGCTACGATGGAGCTCGTTGTTAACAGTCATCAAAAATATGACACAAAAATTCATTTTCCTGAAATCTTATTGTTATTTCTTACTCAAGTGTAGATAAAAAACCCAAATTCCACCAATTGTCCATGCAGCCCTTTGAAGGTGTATGCAATTGGTCTTGGCAAAGTCCCCTGTTGAATGCCTTTCTGGCCCATCCTTCTGCAGCCCCCCCCCCCCCCCACCTTCCCCCAACCCTTTGCAGCTTCTGTGTTTGCCAAGCCCACAGCCCTTGGCTCCTTGTGAGGAAATTGCTTTTTAGAAAGCCCTGGCACCTTAATCTTGTTGGGTAATTTTGCCACTCTAGTCATTTTCCCCTTATCGGATATTATCTGATAAAAGCCACCCATCATTCAAGGCATAATCAAAACAGCAGCCGCAGATTTCATAAATTTACCACTTTGATCTAAAGGCAAATAAAGCCAAGAGAAAAGCCAACGAAAGCTAAGTAAAGGGGATCTATGGATGATAGGGGATGTTGGGAAAACAATAGAACAGACCCGACATCAATCTTCTCAAGAAATAAAAGACGGAATAACCCATTATTTGCCCTTCCGTTCTGATGCATACAATTGCGTGTAGTTTGCACTGTGGAAATATGCTGTATGCATGTACAGGATGCAGGTATTTCGCCAAGAACAGGATGTAGCGCTATTCAGCAATACACCAGGTTTTGGAGAAATTATTTTCAAATAGAGTATAGGCCTACCTTGGACGCAGAGTTGGGAATTTTAAAAGTGCGAGCTGGATAGTCCAGGCCAATGGTGTCAGAAGCGTGGGCTGTGGAGAGACAGAGTGGCTGTATATGGCCATTTGACGAGCGTTGCTTGCAGGTTGTTTTCACATTCACTTTCTTGTTCAAATTTTCATCAAGGATGACACCCAGTTTCCTCACTGTTTGGACAGGTCGCACTCTTGTGTGAGCTGCTCTCACAGCACTGCAAAAATCTGACTTTAAGGAGACACATCTACGTGTAATGTGTTTTTGCAGTTTTGGTTAGGCCTACATTTGTAACTGCTTTGTACGAAGAAGATTAGCACTGAATCTGTCACGTTGGGCAGGTTGGACTGGTTGGTTTGGTCACTTTGATACCATGTCTTGCTTCAAGTGTGATGGTAAAATGTCCACAGATGCCTATTCTCTCAAAATGACCCAAAATCAATGACGTCTCATGAGGTGAATATATGTTATTGATCGGATCAAGAAGCTCTGTTTAAAAACAATTAAATGTTATTAACAACTTAGCACCTAGTTTCAACAATATAGAACGATGCAAACTGTGAATTTGTGTTTATATGACTTTCCATTATACTTTTTGACAAGGGAATCAAATGTAAGGTACACCCCAGGTGAACTTCAACCATTCGCCACACAGTGTTGGACTGCTTTTGTGAACAAAAGTATAGGCCTACTTCAACGCGAAGTTCTGTAACATATTGCATTTGTATAACTCTGTTTCTGCTGCAGCAAGTTACTGTAGGCTTGTATCATTATCGGCTCGGCCTTGCTATGATTTTGATAGATACGTACACATAAGTTGTTGGTTTGTTTGTGTTCCTTTCAATAAAGGTGTCATATATTTGCCTGGGAAAAAGGGCGATAAGGGAAAAAGTGTGTCTATAAGACCATGCTGTAATGGCCCATGCCTGGTGACACCCGTGGTCATAGCTTATTCAGGAAATGGAGATGGATCGCACTCAGCTCATTTTGCTATAGATCTCATGACAGTTGACGAGGACAAATCTGCACCGTGACTGGCTTGGCAATTCGTTTCCATCGTTCAATTATGTCTTTACTGCTTTTAACTTCATTTTATGATATTTTTAGAGGTGATTTATCAAATGTTCATTGTCACGAGGGGCCATAGTCTCGTGCCGAGAACAAAGAGAAAAGCAACGAGAAATGAAGATTATTCAACTGCAGGAAAGCCGCATGACATATAGTGCTGTGAGGTATTGTGCCTCACCGGTCATCGATCATGCTTGAGGTGCAAGAGTCCACCTTATTGCATGATGAGACATTCTATAACATTGATTCTGTGGAAGTTGCTCAAGTGCACTTTTTAATGATGCTACAGTATGTCCTGTCTGTCATTGGGACAGAAATTTAACATTGTTTGCACAGTTCATAAGAATCAACAACCTAAGTCAGGGGTGGAACTGCAGTGCACCTGTATAGCATCACTGCCCTTTGTGTATAAGATTGACTGTGTCACGATAGTCATAATTGTGGAAAAATGGACTGTCTAGTGTCTACATGTCATATCGGGACAAAAACGGCATCAAAACATCACAAAAATATGATATTCGTATTACAAGAAAGCTACACGCATATATGTAAGTGTACTCCAACTGTAGGACTTCTGCTGGTTGCTGAGATATCGGGCCAAACGTCTGTCCTCTGCTGCAGACTACCTGTAAAATCTTAACTTCGGTGATGCAGCTCAGATGGACTTTCAATTATTTGCGAGTTCACTCGCATTTGTGAGCGAACCAGTTAAATAAGGGGTAGTCAGAAATTTTGGATCGTCTGTGAGAGTCAAGGAAGCACTTATCAAAGTTTCTTTTTCAAGAAATTAATGAAGAATTGGCTAACTTAAGGCGTCTTGCTTTTTTGTGTGTCTTTTGTGTCTTGTTTAATTACAATTTAAGTTTTTAGTTTCAACGAAATCGCGGCAAAACAGGAAATAGAAATATTGTTGTTATTGTTTTACTGCCCTCTGATTGGCCGAAACAGGTTCAATATCTTCATGATAGTTTTCGGACACTTCTATTAGGGCTAGAATTAGAATTTTAGGCTCTTTGGAATCCTGGTGTCTTAATCTTTATGATTTCGTTTTTTCATGAAGATATCTCAATTCATTGCTGAGAATTCGTTGAAAATGCATAGGCCTATATATTTTTCCCCAGGATGCAATGAGAAGTACAGCAGTCCCTTTACCATGTCAGGCAATTCAGAATAGCAATCAAGACTTCACAAATTAGCCAATTTGCCATTCACACCTTGAGTTAGTATGTTTCAATTAACACCTTCTTGAAGGCCATTGTAAAAGTGAACTTTCTCATAGCAATTTTATTTATTTATTTATTTATTTTTTAAATATATTTTAAAAGGGTAACCATCTCTGCAAAACTGTTTTTCAACTGGGCCCTTTACAAGTTTAAGTTCAATAATAAAATTCCAAATAATAAACAAGCATAAAAAACATACCAGTAATAACACAGATAAAAAGAGTTAAAAACAGTTAAAAAACTAATATTTTGATATAATTATATATGACAGTGCCTTCTTCAAACAATAGAGATAATCTAACAGCTATAAGAATCATAAACGAGCCACATTCTTTATATAATGTTTCAAAAGTTTTTTTAATTCCTCCAGCTTAACAAATTCTTTCAAATAGCTTGGTAAATCATTCCATGACTTTGCCTTTTGTGGTAAATGCATTTTTTTCAAGGCTTTTCAAGGACTGGCAGACACCCAGCAGTTACAGTCAGCGAAGTGCAAGTGATTACTTCAAACTGCTTGTGTTACTGTGATGTCATTCATATTCAATAGGTCAATAATGGATCATTTGGTGCCTTCTACAGTTTTAATCAATCAAGTAACTGAATTATTGCCAATATTGCTTCACAAGACTGTGGCATTTTTGAAGATGCATAAAGAAATATATATATCCTACAGACGACTCCTAAATACATTTAACTTACCATTTTAGATTTATAGAAAATTCACCCTGTACTAGGAGTTCCTACTTCGATATATATCTGAATATTGAGGGATGCGACGAAGAATTGTTTCAGCAAAGCGAAAACTATTTTGTGGAGAGCTTTCGAACCTGGGTCCCAACAATTGGTAGCCCAAGGCTCTACCAGCCGGGCTAGCCCCCTCCCTTATATTCAAGAATTGTAATTGGGTGATGGCCGCTTGGCCATGATATGAAAAAAACTAGGACCCAGAAATTTGGCTGGGGACCCACTTTTTCAGACCTCACTGAGTCCCCAGGACTCACTTTTTGAGCACCCCAACAGAAACCCTGGTGTTGATGCTGGTCTATTGTTTGGAAAAGGTGTGAAGTTCAAACTTGAATTGGATGACACAGTTGTTTTAATTAGTCAGTCAGTAAATACTTAAACCGATAATATAATAATGTATAGCTATCCCAAACATCCCCCCTCCGACTACAGCTCACATATTTATCTATGTCTATCTATTTATCTATCTTTTGATCTGTCTATCAGTCTATCTATCTTGCTAGCTATCTATCCATCTTGCTAGCTGTCTATCTATCTATGTATCTATCTATGTATCTATCTAGCTATCTGACCATTCCCGCTATCTATTTATCTATCTATCTATCTATCTATCTATCTATCTATCTATCTATCTATCTATCTATCTATCTTGCTATATATATTGCTATTAAGCAATCCCCAACATCTTCCATGGAGCTTACAAAAAAATAATTATTTGTCCATCTAAACAATTAAATCTGTCTTTCTAAAATATCAGTTACTAGCTCACTGACTGCAGTGTTCGAAATAAGGGGGGTCAAGGGGGTTTTGACCCCCTCCCCAATGCTCTTGGGACCCCCTTAAATACATTTTTCAGAAGGACCCTGAGGGGGTCCTGAAACCCCCCCCCCCCCAAATACTGAATGAGTACAGCTCTTTGGCTTCTGGTGGCCCGATGACGGCCCGCCGACTCCCGGCTATGAGGGCTTCTTTCCTTCGGCATTGCAACTGAGAGACCCTCAAATAACATGCCCTATTTCGACCACTGGCTCACTGCCATCAAAAGATGCGTTCTGGACTTCGCAAGTATGCAGAAAATTAACCAATGTCAAATAAAGTCATGAGAACCAAACAATCAGAGCACACTTGAATATATAATATTAAGTTGGCTGCTCCCTCGAACTTATCACAAGCATTTGCAAAATTTACCACAGTTTCAGTTTGTCTCAAGTTTATTTTGTCAGCTTTTTAGGCTCTATCTCTTTCTTCTTTAAACACACATGGATAGATAGATAGATATGGTAAGTGCAGCCCTCTAAGCCCAGTTCTAGGCGCTCACAAGGGTCGATTGATGAGATGGGAGAGAGAGCGGGAGTCCTCAACATGCTACACATTTATCCCATCTAAGGGATCTTTTACTTGCCCAGCATAGACACTGATACAATAGTCCGCCAATTTAACGTCTCATCCGAACGACATCCAGCTGGGATTTTCCTCATGAAGGTACACTGAAAATGTTTTCTGAAAGAATTTTTGAACATTGTACAATGTGCGACACATGACAGAACTGTTGGTCGCGAAAAACAATTTGGGGAAATATCTAGGTGGTTTGGCCCCCCCTGAAAAAAATCCTGGATATGCCACTGGTGCTGGTTACCTTTTGGAAATTTTTGTGGTGTTTTTTGCAAATTTATATCATTCAGGGGCAGAAAAATGGGAAATAGAGAAGAAGAATTGGGAAATTGTGTAGAAAAAATGGAAAAATCTGTTAAAACTCTTCGTATAAATCCCCTTTTCTTTCAGTTTCTTTTTTCTGTTAATTTCCCACTTCTTTTTTACCATTTCCCCAATTTCTGACCATTTCTCCCATCTTTCTTACCATTTCCCCATTTTACTGATAATTTCCACATTTTGCTTACCATTTCCTTTTGCTCATAATTTCTCCATTTTTCTTACCATTTCCCCATTTTCCTTTCTAATTTTGCTAGTACATCAGCAGAAATTTCCCCAAAATCTGTTTAGGGGGCAAGTTGTTCCCCCTGCCCTCTCACCCCCCCCCCCTAATGGCTATGCTACTGATCTCAATACCTTTTAGATCTGGCCTTCCTGCCATTGCCATAATTTGTTGTAAGCCGCTTGTACTTTTTTTTTACTGCACCGCCCCCCTCCTAGTGATACCACTGCTAAATTTATTGTCTGTTCTATTTCTCTGATTATGTATGAAAACCTAGGTCCCAAATTCTACACCATTTTCCCCAAGAATCTACTCACAAAAATGGCAAAACAACATACGCATAGTGAACTCGCATGTGTTCCGCTTGCGACACAAATTCTAGTTATAGGGGGAGTGTGGAGCAAGACGGGCACACTAACTTTAAAGGATCCCAGTATGCGGATGATACTTTGCATGTATCTGCATGTGTCATGGATATTGACTCAGTATTGCAACGTTGTGACACATCGCATAATTTTATCCTTATAGGGAAAAAGAAATTTTCTTATTTTTTCTTATTACCTAAGTTTTAACCACATATTTTTTTATGTGCTCAACAGACCATTCACCCATTTGCAACTTTGAGTGCCCCTGCGTGGGGAAAGCCTTTTGCTCATCCACAGAAAAATATTTTACTCAAAGCAAAAAAAAAAAAATTGTCAGATTAAAAAAAAAGCTATACTTCACTCCGTTTTGTAACTTTTTTTTTGGTCATGCTTTGTGCTGGATATTGGGAAGTCATGTTGGTCAGTATTGAGAATACCAATTTTCATAAATGAATCAGCAACATGGGTTGGGCTCTCACAGAAGGTCTTCCGTACAAAAATTGTGATAATAACCCAGTTGCGCTAAATGGTGTTGTCAGAGACAGATTTCCGCGGGATTTTTTAGGCCTAATTCTTAAATCCAAGGTTGTCCAAGTGATCAATCCCTTAAGCATTTGTCAAGGAGTGTTGATTTGGGATCTCAATTAGCTGGGCATCTCAATTAGCAAATTCATTAAAATGCCGGTTGTCCTTGTGACGAGGGCCCTCTCCTCAATTAACAGCCTCTTTGGAGAATTAACTATCTTTTTACGCAAAAATATTATGTGAAGGAAACCACATCCCTTTGATAGACCACTTGTCTTTTGAATGAGTTGACTTGTATGAGGGACCAGGCCTATGCTGTGACACACCATGCTGTGGTCCCTGCATTGCCTGACCACTGTTCTACCATCATGAATTGTCTACAGCTGCACTGTAAAATTTGAAATTTTGAGTCTACTTTTAAAAATGGCTGATTGTCAGTCTGGTGAAACTGAGAACTGCATGCTGCTGCACCTGGCACAAAAGTTGATTTCCTATGCTACAGCATTGCTGTCCCAAGAAATAGTTCCAATGTCATTGCGCATTCACAAAATTTCTATTCAACATCGATGTATACCAGAGTCAGACTCGGCAATCACATTCTCTACAGGCTGATTGTGATTGTTTCAGCTAAGACAATCTGTCAGTTATCACAACTTAAAACAACAAGCTATCTGTCTACAAGTGGACTGCTCTTGCATTGCCACAGATCAGAACATATGCTGTCTTGTGTTGCCACCTAGTGACTAGTGTGCTATTCCGCGAGCTCCTGCGAGCGGACCACCAACTTTCAACCACAGGAAGACACACAATTTTGTCTGGAAGACGCCGGGGCTGTTTCTAAGTGTGTTGATGGCCTTGTCTACTTCCTTAGAGAATGTGATTGCCGAGTCTGACTCTGGTATACATCGATGTTGAATAGAAATTTTGTGAATGTGCAATGAAATTGGAACTATTTCTTGGGACAGCAATGCTGTAGCATAGGAAATCAACTTTTGTGCCAGGTGGCAGCAGCATGCAGTTCTCAGTTTCACCAGACTGACAAGCTATAATATTATAATATGTCCGCTCAAAGGAATTCTGGAACTCACTCAGTCATGTCAACCGACTCAAAATTCAAATTTTACAGCACACTGAGTACCTCCACCCCCAGTTCAGAAGAGCTCTGTCAAACTTGTCAATATATAGGGGGGGGGGGTATTTATTACATGCATGACATTGTATGTGGTACTATGTACTTACTGTACTCTGTATATTTGTGGCTAAGAGTGTACATAGTATCACCAGTTACGTTAAAGTATAGGTCTTATACCAGAGTCTGAGCAGACCTAAGTATGTAAGTGTGATGTGCCAAGAGGATAAGGATCAAGCAGGAGATGCGGCACTGTCCTGACACCGTCTCTCCCTGATCCCACCAAGACGCCTCCCTTATGCACCTCATTTAGACACCTTCCTCGCCAGTAAGTGGCCTAATTCCCAATTTACAATCATGAATACTTAATCCTCATAAGGTTATTTTAGAAGCCAGTAACTGCAGTGGGTGGTAACAAGAGCACAGTGCCACTGCACACACATTGTAATTGGTCATTATTCTGTGAATCAACTAATCACAAACAATCAATTGAAACAAATGAAGCTGCAATGACATCTACTCAGATGGGGTTACTTCTTCATTGTTCTCAGCTTGATTTGTTCAGAATGGGTTGGCCTTGGTGTGGGCCTAATGAGGAACACCTGCCATTTCTGATTTAGATTTTAATTCAGGTGAAAATGGCTTCAAAATAAGCTTATGTCTCAATGACAATTTAAATGCTTCCACGAAAGTAAGTCCCCCTTACAGTCTGTCACTTTGATATAGAAAAAGAGTGAACTGTTGCACTGTGAAAATGGCACTTCATGTGTCATCATGCTGATGATTTGTCATGATCATTCCCAATACTTTCAATGTTAATTTGATTTAAGGAGACTTATCCCGCTTGTTGGTGACAGCCGAACGAAAGGATTATGCATCTGATTTTCACTCCGAAGTCAGTTATGACAAGTCAAATGGCCTTCTCTTGATCATGACTGATCGAACAGCCTCTATGTTTCCCATGTTGAAAGTAGAGAAGATGACACTTCATCTGCTATCATGCGTCACATAGTGCATTTTTTTTACAGTGAACTGGTCTTCATTTTTTTTCAAAGTGACTGTAACAAAAACCATAATACATGTACCTCAAGGGTCCATTTTCTGATTTTTATGAAAGTCGACCCGTAGTTCTGCATATTGTCTACAAATGTATTTCATTGATTTGTAGCTTGTTTGCTTCATTTTCGTCTGAGCCGGTAGACCTTGGGGTGCAAATACCCCTCTTTTCAAAATTTTTCAAAGTTCAGGCTTGTCAAAAAATGTTATAAGGTGGTCAACTTACACTCAAATGATTTCTTATGACACTAAAGGAACCCAAACAGTAAAAATATTAAAATACAAGTCCCAAGTTGTCCTCTAAATATGATTTAGACATCACCAAGATACTTATACCATTGGAAAAGCTGGTATCTAACTGACAATTCTGCATGTTAGCGTCCGGCTAGGGATTAACTCAGTTTACAACAGCAAGCAAACAATCAGATTATAGTTTATTTTGCAAAAATTATAAGTTAAAATGAATAATAGAAGGAGCGTATGATGTCTAAGTCAGTTAGACACCTCTTTGTCGGGTCCTAACATGCATTTTTGTCAGTTAGATCCCTCCTTTCGGTCGGGATCTAACTGACAAAAATGCATGTTAGAACCCTCCAAATCGGTGTCTAACTAATACTTAGAAGCAAATTTTCCTATCCATTTGAAAGTATTTGCGAAGTTCCATAAAAAATAGCAAACTTTCTACCCATAAATCAAACTAACTTTTGTGAATCTTCTTCTCTTTGTAGCTGATTGTGTTTCTGGAAGAATAGTTTCCTTAGAAGATTATCCATTCGAATCTGCTTTCAATCCAAAGTATATTTTTCTCTTTCGAATTATTATTCTAAATAATCGCAAAGGTCTGTGTGTTTTATGGGCAAGTCCTGGCAGATTTCTTTCAGATATCTTTAGATTAGTTGTAATCGAATAGTCCTCCTAAGGCAATCAGGAATTGTGGAAAATTTGATTGTAGGATTACAGGAAGGGGACCTTGGCAGAATTGATGTGCCTTTTTGTACTTTTAGAGCTTGAATGTCTCAGAGATATGATCAATAAAAATGATAAATGTACCGAAGAGGACATCATTCCAGACCAATGCCATGGCCCAAGGATTGCTCTCCATTTATAAGAGACACTGGAATCTGCATGTGTCATGGATATTGACTCAGTATTGCAACGTTGTGACACATCGCATAATTTTATCCTTATAGGGAAAAAGAAATTTTCTTATTTTTTCTTATTACCTAAGTTTTAACCACATATTTTTTTATGTGCTCAACAGACCATTCACCCATTTGCAACTTTGAGTGCCCCTGCGTGGGGAAAGCCTTTTGCTCATCCACAGAAAAATATTTTACTCAAAGCAAAAAAAAAAAAATTGTCAGATTAAAAAAAAAGCTATACTTCACTCCGTTTTGTAACTTTTTTTTTGGTCATGCTTTGTGCTGGATATTGGGAAGTCATGTTGGTCAGTATTGAGAATACCAATTTTCATAAATGAATCAGCAACATGGGTTGGGCTCTCACAGAAGGTCTTCCGTACAAAAATTGTGATAATAACCCAGTTGCGCTAAATGGTGTTGTCAGAGACAGATTTCCGCGGGATTTTTTAGGCCTAATTCTTAAATCCAAGGTTGTCCAAGTGATCAATCCCTTAAGAATTTGTCAAGGAGTGTTGATTTGGGATCTCAATTAGCTGGGCATCTCAATTAGCAAATTCATTAAAATGCCGGTTGTCCTTGTGACGAGGGCCCTCTCCTCAATTAACAGCCTCTTTGGAGAATTAACTATCTTTTTACGCAAAAATATTATGTGAAGGAAACCACATCCCTTTGATAGACCACTTGTCTTTTGAATGAGTTGACTTGTATGAGGGACCAGGCCTATGCTGTGACACACCATGCTGTGGTCCCTGCATTGCCTGACCACTGTTCTACCATCATGAATTGTCTACAGCTGCACTGTAAAATTTGAAATTTTGAGTCTACTTTTAAAAATGGCTGATTGTCAGTCTGGTGAAACTGAGAACTGCATGCTGCTGCACCTGGCACAAAAGTTGATTTCCTATGCTACAGCATTGCTGTCCCAAGAAATAGTTCCAATGTCATTGCGCATTCACAAAATTTCTATTCAACATCGATGTATACCAGAGTCAGACTCGGCAATCACATTCTCTACAGGCTGATTGTGATTGTTTCAGCTAAGACAATCTGTCAGTTATCACAACTTAAAACAACAAGCTATCTGTCTACAAGTGGACTGCTCTTGCATTGCCACAGATCAGAACATATGCTGTCTTGTGTTGCCACCTAGTGACTAGTGTGCTATTCCGCGAGCTCCTGCGAGCGGACCACCAACTTTCAACCACAGGAAGACACACAATTTTGTCTGGAAGACGCCGGGGCTGTTTCTAAGTGTGTTGATGGCCTTGTCTACTTCCTTAGAGAATGTGATTGCCGAGTCTGACTCTGGTATACATCGATGTTGAATAGAAATTTTGTGAATGTGCAATGAAATTGGAACTATTTCTTGGGACAGCAATGCTGTAGCATAGGAAATCAACTTTTGTGCCAGGTGGCAGCAGCATGCAGTTCTCAGTTTCACCAGACTGACAAGCTATAATATTATAATATGTCCGCTCAAAGGAATTCTGGAACTCACTCAGTCATGTCAACCGACTCAAAATTCAAATTTTACAGCACACTGAGTACCTCCACCCCCCAGTTCAGAAGAGCTCTGTCAAACTTGTCAATATATAGGGGGGGGGGGTATTTATTACATGCATGACATTGTATGTGGTACTATGTACTTACTGTACTCTGTATATTTGTGGCTAAGAGTGTACATAGTATCACCAGTTACGTTAAAGTATAGGTCTTATACCAGAGTCTGAGCAGACCTAAGTATGTAAGTGTGATGTGCCAAGAGGATAAGGATCAAGCAGGAGATGCGGCACTGTCCTGACACCGTCTCTCCCCTGATCCCACCAAGACGCCTCCCTTATGCACCTCATTTAGACACCTTCCTCGCCAGTAAGTGGCCTAATTCCCAATTTACAATCATGAATACTTAATCCTCATAAGGTTATTTTAGAAGCCAGTAACTGCAGTGGGTGGTAACAAGAGCACAGTGCCACTGCACACACATTGTAATTGGTCATTATTCTGTGAATCAACTAATCACAAACAATCAATTGAAACAAATGAAGCTGCAATGACATCTACTCAGATGGGGTTACTTCTTCATTGTTCTCAGCTTGATTTGTTCAGAATGGGTTGGCCTTGGTGTGGGCCTAATGAGGAACACCTGCCATTTCTGATTTAGATTTTAATTCAGGTGAAAATGGCTTCAAAATAAGCTTATGTCTCAATGACAATTTAAATGCTTCCACGAAAGTAAGTCCCCCTTACAGTCTGTCACTTTGATATAGAAAAAGAGTGAACTGTTGCACTGTGAAAATGGCACTTCATGTGTCATCATGCTGATGATTTGTCATGATCATTCCCAATACTTTCAATGTTAATTTGATTTAAGGAGACTTATCCCGCTTGTTGGTGACAGCCGAACGAAAGGATTATGCATCTGATTTTCACTCCGAAGTCAGTTATGACAAGTCAAATGGCCTTCTCTTGATCATGACTGATCGAACAGCCTCTATGTTTCCCATGTTGAAAGTAGAGAAGATGACACTTCATCTGCTATCATGCGTCACATAGTGCATTTTTTTTACAGTGAACTGGTCTTCATTTTTTTCAAAGTGACTGTAACAAAAACCATAATACATGTACCTCAAGGGTCCATTTTCTGATTTTTATGAAAGTCGACCCGTAGTTCTGCATATTGTCTACAAATGTATTTCATTGATTTGTAGCTTGTTTGCTTCATTTTCGTCTGAGCCGGTAGACCTTGGGGTGCAAATACCCCTCTTTTCAAAATTTTTCAAAGTTCAGGCTTGTCAAAAAATGTTATAAGGTGGTCAACTTACACTCAAATGATTTCTTATGACACTAAAGGAACCCAAACAGTAAAAATATTAAAATACAAGTCCCAAGTTGTCCTCTAAATATGATTTAGACATCACCAAGATACTTATACCATTGGAAAAGCTGGTATCTAACTGACAATTCTGCATGTTAGCGTCCGGCTAGGGATTAACTCAGTTTACAACAGCAAGCAAACAATCAGATTATAGTTTATTTTGCAAAAATTATAAGTTAAAATGAATAATAGAAGGAGCGTATGATGTCTAAGTCAGTTAGACACCTCTTTGTCGGGTCCTAACATGCATTTTTGTCAGTTAGATCCCTCCTTTCGGTCGGGATCTAACTGACAAAAATGCATGTTAGAACCCTCCAAATCGGTGTCTAACTAATACTTAGAAGCAAATTTTCCTATCCATTTGAAAGTATTTGCGAAGTTCCATAAAAAATAGCAAACTTTCTACCCATAAATCAAACTAACTTTTGTGAATCTTCTTCTCTTTGTAGCTGATTGTGTTTCTGGAAGAATAGTTTCCTTAGAAGATTATCCATTCGAATCTGCTTTCAATCCAAAGTATATTTTTCTCTTTCGAATTATTATTCTAAATAATCGCAAAGGTCTGTGTGTTTTATGGGCAAGTCCTGGCAGATTTCTTTCAGATATCTTTAGATTAGTTGTAATCGAATAGTCCTCCTAAGGCAATCAGGAATTGTGGAAAATTTGATTGTAGGATTACAGGAAGGGGACCTTGGCAGAATTGATGTGCCTTTTTGTACTTTTAGAGCTTGAATGTCTCAGAGATATGATCAATAAAAATGATAAATGTACCGAAGAGGACATCATTCCAGACCAATGCCATGGCCCAAGGATTGCTCTCCATTTATAAGAGACACTGGAAACTTGAAAAAGTATCTTTGTGCCATCAGCTTTGTACGTCTTATTGGAATGTAAAAGACCCTTGAAATTGTCCTTACATCTGAGCAAAGGATAAATTAGCAGTTTATAGCCATATTTCATCGCTTCTTTCCTTTTAATTGGTTCATTTTTCATGTTTGTTTACTTATTAGTTTATTAATAGATTATTAAAATGTTAGATTTAGTTGCATCATTTTCAAGTAGTTCGCATCGTAATTTCATTCAAATTGACCATTTGCTAAATATGTGATAAAGCATTTCAGATTTGAAACGACTTGTTTTTCACACTGTAATGGTTATGGGCAGAGTATAACTGGTTTATCTGACATTTTTTCAGCTTTTGAAATAATGTGTTTGCTCAAAACTATAGGTTATGGCCTCATAAGTTTAGCTCTGTGTGGCACATGTTTGTTATATATGTTATGTTGTATTTGCATATAGTCTGGTAATAATAGTTTTATCGAATAGTAATCATAGCATTTTATGTCAACAAATAAATGAACATTTATTCTTTCGCTAGATCGATATATAATGTATATTTCAGAGGTAAAATTAGCGTGGTGACATGCTGCAAACGATTTAAGAGCTTTATTAATATTTTGATATTAAACTGCAAAACAAAGAATCAACACTTTTTGCTGATTATTTGGTTGTTTCCAATATTTTGCCTCTAACGGGTCCCTTATCAGTGGGTCCAGCTGCCTCGATAAAACATTCCCTACTGAAGAATGGCACCAAATACCACAGATCAGCTCTTTTACATTTGTGTGTATTTCCATGACAGCTGATAAAATGATCATTTTAAAAGAGAAAAAAGAACTTAGTGATTTCATTTTCATTTTACTTCTATCTATCTATCTATCTATCTATCTATCTATCTATCTATCTATCTATCTATCTATCTATCTATCTATCTATTTATCTATCTTTCTATCTATCTATCTATCTATCTATCTATCTATCTATCTATCTATCTATCTATCTATCTATCTTTCTATCTATCGATCTATCTATCTATCTATCTTTCTATCTATCTATCTATCTATCTATCTATCTTTCTATCTATCTATCTATCTATCTATCTATCTATCTATCTATCTATCTATCTATCTATCTATCTATCTATCTATCACCCAATCAACAATCAATCAATCGATCTATCTGTCTATCTATCTAATAGTATCTATCTAGTTATTTATCTGTCTAGTTATCTATCTATTTGCTGTATGGATAAAAAAAGTGTTTCCTTACGTGTAACACTCGTTCATCTCCGCTGTTAATAGACTTGGCAAAGGATACCCACACCCAAGGTTGTAGAGACATAAACACATTACCTGGCTGTAAAAACTTTACTTAAAATTGACATGATTCACTCGTATGCATGCAATTAAAATGCAGTTTCAAATCTTGAACAGAAGTCATGGACAAGCATTCAACAAGCTGAATACATACAGTTGTGCTTGAGAGTTTCTGAACCCCTGGCACTTCTTACCTTATTTGTGCGCATCTATCTAACAAACACAGGAATAGCTTATAAAATGGGTTTATAATAAACTGAGCACTATCTTTTATGTGTGAACAACTGTTCATAAGAAATAATGACATTTAGATATGATTTTATGATGAAAGTCTCCAAAACTTGTGTGTTCAAAAGTTTCTGAACCCTTCTGAAATATAAACTATCAACAACTTGTTTGCTGAAATAAATGCTTCCAAACACTTGTTATGGCTCTGGACTAACAATTGGCAGATTTTCTGAGGGATTTTGACCATTCTTCAAGAGAGCATTCTCTTAACCCTCATAAGCTGGTGGGTCATCTGATGTGCACTGCCTTGTCAAATATGACCAAGGCATATCTACATTGTACTAGTGGGTTCTGATCGGCAAACTGTCAAGGCCGTTCCAGAACCCTAAATTTAATAGACTTTCACAAATTTTTTGTGGACTTGATTGTATACTCTGGGTAATTGTTCTGCTGGAAGACCCAATTGCGGCAAAGTTTCAGGCTTATAAGTAAAAGCCTAAAAGTGAAAGCAGAAAATAATTTTTCCTCGGATGGTACACGTCTTTTGGTCTAGATTAGGCCTTTGGGCAAAGGCTGCCCGATCACTTGATTGGGAAAGCAAGTCTTTTGGCCCAGATCAAGCTTTGGGCAAAGCCTGTAAAAGATGCCCAATCACTTAATTGGGAAACAAGCCTTTGGGCTCATTTAAAATATGCCCAGATGGTTGACAAAGGCCGCCCAATCAAGTGATCGGGCAGGTCAAGTCTATTGGGTGTAACAGTGCCTCAAAATTACAAGGAAGACATGCTAACCATTCTGCCAGGGAGACACATGAAGCTGCAGAGGGAAAAATCTTCTGATCAAAGTTGGGCATTGTAGGCCTATAGATCATAACAATTATGGAATCTTTTTTAATTGAGATTTAAGAGCAAACAAGAAATGGGGGCTTGTGCAGTAACTTGATTCTGCACATGTGAGAACTCTGGAAGAAGGTGGAATGTTCTCTTGAGGACCCCATTTCCTGCCATGCCTGATATCATGCAGTCCTTTAAAAAGTGGCCCATCGGAGACTTGCTACAGGGCTGTAAATGTGGTTTCCAGTTGCCACCCAGCATGGAAATCTCACATGACATTATCCTGCTCGTCAAATTCGTATTTTGTTTGCATATATTTTTTCTGGAAGGTGGAGCTCAAGTAAATTAATATTCTGCGAACGCCATTACAGTGAAACACTTTGATATAGGAAAAATCCTTTCAAGTTCATGTTGATTTTTGCATTCTGTAAGTCATGATACACCATGATTTGTCATGATCATTGCATCAGTACAGGAAGCATATATGCTGTTGATGATTCATGATCGAGATTACATGCCATAGCTGTGAATCTGTAGGATCCAAAGCTGTGTATGAAAGATATTGACATGGGATGATTGGTCATCATTTGGATGATTTGTCATAACCAGGCTCTGGCAGTGATTGGTCTTCCTTCATGATGACAATTTCCTATCAGTCAGGAAATTGAACAGTAAGTAAATTTGGGGTCAACCATTACATATTGGGGGGGGGGGGGGTGGAGGAAAAAGTACTGCACTGTGATACATGTACCAGAGTCAGTTATTTATTTCAAGCACTTGCTATACAAAACTTGATTTCAAGATCGAACAACACATTGTAAATAAGAGAAAGAAGGAATGATTTTTTTTTACTGAGGCTAGACAGGACATTATTGTCATCTAGGCCAGACTGTTTTAATTTTTTCGCTTCTCAGAGCGACCGAACCAACTGATTTTCTGCCTATGGAAAAAAAAAATTATCATACGCACAATTTTTATCAAATTGACATGTATAAAAAACTGAGATTTCACCTCCTTTTTCGTCCTACCGACCTACTCTAGAAAAAGTGCCTTGAGAAGATTAGAGAAACTAAAGATCAATTATGTCTGGCCTTACAGAAAGCACCAAGCCAAGCCAAGGCCGATTCAACATTGCAGTACCCAAGCTAGCGATGGAAGTATATTTTTATATTATCCATAACCACTCCTCCTCCCATGGCATCATCCTGTTGGCCTCCAGTTGCCTTGGACTGGCACTGGTGCTCTCAACAGCTGACGAACAAAATCTCTTGAGTGTATGGGCTGTGGTTATGCAGTTATGACAAATCATGCCTATGATGACTCATCATCCCATGTCAAAGTGTTTCACATATTTAGTCACATTTACAACTATATTATATGGTAGTTATCATGAATCATCAGCTGCATATATTTTTCGAATACTAATGTAACGATCATGACAAATCATGGTGTATCATGACTCACAGAATGCAGAAATCAACATGAACCTGAAAGGATTTTTCCTATATCAAGTGTTTCACTGTAATCTATGAGTACCAGTGACTGTTAAAGTAGAAAATTGCTGATATGATGAGAGAGCGAGAAAGTAGAGCAAGTAACCTTGTGCAACATGTGTGGCCTATGCTTTCTTATTTTACCAAGATGAAAAAAGAAACGATATTGAAGTTAGCCCAAATAGTGATATTTAGCTTGAAAGTCAATAAGAAGAAAATTAGCATTGTATGGCATGCAATCCAGTTCCACAAAGTTGCTCCATCAGAATTTTATTAAATACTTGGATGCCCGCTCCTGATTTGATGACATATTCGCATTGCTGACTTAGTGACTTTCCTCTTCTTGTCCAAGTTGAGTCCCTGCATGTTTAACTTTTAGAGATGCTGCCTTTAATATATCATCATTGCACACATACATAATTTTTCCTTGAATAAAGATCTTGGTTTGAGCCTTCAAAGAACTGCTTCAATGTGTGCGTAATGCTCAAATTTTTCGTATCATTTTACAAAGCACCTGGTTCACAGCTAATAGATTCTGTGTCTCATCTTGAATAGTGAAATTTTATATGGTAACATGTACAATGTGTGCCAAATCTCACTCAACACTTTTCGTTGTACAATGTACATGGATTATAGTATGACTTTTTTCTGTTTTTGTCTTACTCAACAGCTGTGTTTTCACTGGTTTAGTAACCATAGTCGTGTTACTGAGATTTAATCATGAGTTTATATTCAAAAATCAACATGTACTCCAGTATTGATCATCTGTACACATAACAGTGTAAATATGGTTAACTATGTTGTGTAGACTTTTTTTCTGTTTTTTTTTGTTTTTGTTTTACTTCTGATATGATTTTCATTGGACATGACTTGTGTGCAGTGTTAGAGGTGTGTTGGTTGAAAGTTTGAAAAGAAAAGCAAAGTATTTAAAAATGCAAAGTATTAAAAAAATAATGACAATGTCATTGCTTTTCAGAGCCCTAAACACATTACCCAAAATGATAATAAATTATGTCAAGCTCACTGCTCATTGCCAAGCAACCAACTTGAGTGAGAAATAATATGACAGGTGGTATGATATCATATCATGCCAAGTTGCAAGCCACTTCTTTCTGAATATGCCATATTATATCCGCTCACCCTTTGTTGTCAGTGGTAGCATTCGGGTTTGCCACTTGTGTATTGACGAAACATATTTATTACAGCAGAAGTAAAGAACATGAACTCAGAAGTGGCTGACTATGTCATGCTTTCATGCAACTTTACCAGACTGAGAGTGTGACCAACTCAGCCTCTTATTATGAATCCATGCTTGTCACAGTCACTTCAGCTGCAAGCTTGACACATTTGTTTTATACAATGCTTTGGAAAGTGCTTAAATCTGAATTTTTAGCCTGGCTCACCAGGCTAATTGTGGAGTAATGGTCTGAAAATATTGTCTGTCAACTCTACTGTTCAATAACTATAGGTTCAATATATCTGGTTTTGTGTTTTATTGGTTTGTTAGGGTAGCTAGATGTATGGAAATTACTTTTTTTTTTCAAAAAATTTTTTTTTTCCCCAAATTTTATTTTTCCAAGATTTGAAAAAAAAAAAAAAATTCAACTTTTTTATAATTACACTATTTTTTTATTTTTTTTTTTCAAAAATAGGAAATCGGGCAACTTCTGTTTTTCAAATTTAAACATTTTTTGTTCCAAGATTTACAATTGTTTTTCCTAAATTAAAAAAAAGAAGAAAAAAATTGTTTTCCTAGATTTAAAAAAAAAAAATTTTTTTGTTCCAAATTTTTTTCAATTTCGCCAATTTTTTCAAAGGAGGAAATTGGGCGACTTCAAGATTTGAAAGAATCGTACACATTCTTTTCACGGTTAGTTGGATATTATTTTGTACATGGAACAACTACAATAACAACACTTCACTTGCCGCAATTCAGAACCACCTTTCTCTGCCATTTCCAAACCATAAAGTAGACTTTAAAACTATTTCACCAGCGTTGCTGCATATTTTGCCGTCATCACTGCCACTTGAGCCAGGCTTTGAATCTGCGGATTCTTGTATGTAACTATAATGGTGGGATAATCAATCTTACGGCACATTCAACAATATACAAACTTGCATGAACGATGTTGCTATTGTTAGACATGAGTCAGAAGTATTATTCTCCAGATGAAGATAATGGATGAAATCTATTTTAATTTTTTTTAGAAAACGGGATTATTATTATTAGAATGTATTTAAAAGAATATATATGATTTGTGTGTCTGATTTGTATTTCAGATGTACGGACATCACACAGCCCTTGATTGATTTGCTTATGTGGAATATTTGGGAGAAAAAGTGGATGCGGTGCAACTGGGCTTAATACAGGGTACTTGGGGATGTAAATGTATGCCTTTATGATTCTGCGATGGGAGATGGATAGTCGCAGAGAGAATCTGCATAAATGTATATAGTAGATAAAAAGAACAACCTGATGAGGCAAATTCAGAAGGCCTGTCCTACTATGTTGATGGATGAGAAATATGCGTGAGTTAGAGAGTTCACTACACTTTGTGGACAACAGACTGAAGATAAACTGAAGATATTCTGGTGACAAATTAGCTTCTGTACGTTGAAAATTGTAGTTTGTAAGTCATACCAAAGAACTTAAACTTTAACTGAGCCAAGAAAATCTCTCCTTCCCTGAGACTTATATATATATTCCCTTTTGTGGCCTGTGGTTATAATGCAACCAAGTTGTGTTTTTGGAAATAGCTATTTTAATGCTTGGAGAGTTGTGGTAAATTTTCTTGACCAACAGCAGAGAACAAAATCTGACTAACAAAGCTAGCATGACTTGGTCAGGTCATATCAGGCTTCTGAAAAAATCAGCCCAAGTGGGAAGTGGACCACCTTGTACACTATAATCCTTGCAAGGCTTGCATGTATATTTACTATTGCGTATTGAAAAGCATATCTGGAAGCTGGTGTCTGTGCTCTGATGTTTAAATTGTACTGAAACATTAGGTGATTTACTATATCAGCCAATTCACTGATTTTATTTGCATTATTTATGCACATAGACATGCTCTTGATGTTGATGGTGACTCCATTAACTAGTAATTATGGTTTATACCTCTATTTCGTGGGTTATCACACTTTGACACGAGGCTGAAATGGTATTTCATGAATATGCCACATTAGATGGTCTGCTTAATGCAAATATTGAGAGAACCATAAATTGTAATATGAGAGACTTTTATTAGCCTCATTTGGTGAAAGTAGAATTTTATAGGATGTTCTGAAGGGAGATTGGTAAGGCTTTTTGAGTAATGTGTATTTGTATACCGTTGCATTGGTACACATTCCAAAATAACAAAGCCATACTCAGAACTGGAATTGGCAGTGGCTTTAGCTTCTGGAATTAACCATTGAAATAAGCATATTTTTTCACATAAAGAGTATTAGCCTCATCCTAAAGCTACATTATTGTACATTTTAGACATTTCCATTAAATGTATCACAAGGGATTATAGTTAATCATGCCTTTATTGAGATAATTATTACAATGGTTATATATTTTCATACTGCCTCATATTATAACAGGTATTTAGAATGTCCATCATTCAGTTTGCTGAATCCATACCCCCCACGTCTGTAACATTTTAGAGTCTGTGGTTGCCAAGCATGTGAGCATGAATTATTGACATAGTTACTTTTTATTAAAAATTAAATATACAAATGGCATGTTGTATATATTCTGAGAAAAGGAAGGCAGCACTCAATATTGCCTTTGTTTTTCCTCGAGAAATGGGGAAGCATGGTAATTTCTGATGGAGAGCAGTGTTGTGTTATCAATTCTTAAAGATGCCTAATGGTACAGTAATGCTCCCAAACATTCTGCCATTAGCTAGAGGCGTCAGTGAATGTCCAATACCAGAGGATATCTAACTTAATACAGGTATCATGAAAGAGTGTTGTGGTTGCGACAAAATAATAATGCCTAGAGTATTGAGTGAGCTCGGTAAGTGAAACTTTCCCAAAATGGTTGACAATACATCCATATATTTAGGCAAGAATGGTGAATCTCATGTTATTCAAATAAAAAAAGGTGAAAAGAAAATTGATATAATATGTTAGTGATGCACCATTTGTTTGCCCCGACAGGGACTCCTGCATTCATCTGTGTGTACGTGTGTGTGTGTGTGTTTGTCTGTCTGTCTGTCTATCAGCATCTTCTGTCTAACTGTCATAATTTTATGTATCTGTCAAACATGTGCCTGTTACACCTTAGAGCAATAACCCATGCAACGTTGCACAGGCAATTCGGATGGTTTTTGTTTAATTTTAATAACAAAGAAGTGATCAAAAATGTTGATGATGATCAGAGAAGGAGCTCACAGTATTATTGATGTTAAAGATTTCTATACTTTGCTCATAAATATGGAATAAATTTACGAGAATAATTAGGGAAAAAAGTATTTTTTTTAGCTTCAACACTAACAAGGTCCAATGCAAAGGCCCGCTTATATTTCCTGCGAAAGTGTTCCATATTTATGAGCAAGGCTTTGTATTTTTTGCTTCAGTGACGCCAAAGCACTAGATATGACAGTTCTTTTGTGACAGTTGTGCACTGATGTAGCTTGCCGGGACAACGATTGTTCATTGTCTCATTTTTTTCTGTCTGTGAACCCTCGTTAATAATTGATCTCTACGTCTCCCTGACAAATTACTATTGGACTGTCCATACCACCTACTTACCAACTTGGGGAGTTCTCCTTTTCCATTACAACACATATGTGTACCTGAAAGCTATCAACTTTTACATGGACTTACGAAGAATAAAAAGGCAATTTTAAGAATGCATATAGATGCCTAATGCAGAAGCTGTATCTCCCTTTTATGATTCTTTGATGTCTCATGAGGTCAGTTTTCAGTGCTGCCAGGTGGAAGGTCAGCCCAACTCGGACATTCACTGTCACCCACTAATTGCTGCTGGACTTTTATTGGGGTGATGGACTTCAGCTGGTCAGGCAGTTGTCACTCAGTGGTCAAGCTGTTTCTATTGGCTTCTTTTTTTCATGGCAGTTGTGCAGATGTCTGTAACTGTTGAACTGTTGTCAAAACGTCAATTTTAAATAAAATAAAATAGAATATACCAAGGAAAATATTAAAAATCGAAGCTATACCATAAAGACTGCCATTGAAAGAAAGAAAGCAACATACTTGTGGCTACACTGCCTTTTAAAAGTTGCAATCATGGCTACACCCACCACGGATGCACTAACTGTACTTTCAAAGCGATTGATTGATGTCATTTTATGAAATCAAATTTCTGCGTGTTTTGCCTCTGCCATCAATTAACCTTTGAGAGTGCTATACCCAGAAGTGGAGTGATTTAATGAATATCTACCAAACAGTAAAATTAAGAAAAAAAATAGTGATATAAGTCACTTACCCTGGATAACAAGTTGAAAGTATGACAGTTTCAGGGATATTAAGTCCCTTTCCTCAGAGTTGGAAGACAGTTCTATGACTTGTCCCTGTGGTGGTAGGTGACTTGTTATTTTTTGTAAGTGACCTCTATTTCTTGATTATTTTGGATTTACCCGGATGTCTAATATTCACAATGAGAAAAAAAATTGCTATTATTTTTGTAAATTATTTGCAAATTAATGGAATTATGCTCTTCTTGTAAAATGTGTCTGGCTGTCTCCCAGTATATTGAAGATCGAAATGAGTAGATTACTGCCAATTCTAGTGTTCACTAACTGTCCAGACTTGGTTCCTATGGACTGATATTGAGCAAGACTGATATGCAGGGCATGCCATCGGCGATTGCCTCTCTATTGGATCAGTTACCTGGGGTTGGCATTCACCGCCAACCAGTGTGACAATTGAGTTAAAAGAAAAAAGTGCCACATTGACAGGAATATACCTTTGGTCATAGAGCTTTCACACCTATCTTAAAATACAGCTGAATAAGCACACACAGCATTTACTTGTGCCTATTTTTGTTTGCAACTCACTGAGTCTGTCAGAACAAATGCCTGCATGCCAGTGGCACTTATGGTCAATTATTGTGTGACCTGCAACAAAGTGCCACCAGAAACAGCTGACTTGCACAATTTTTTGTGAAGCTTCACATTATTAGGTAGTCAGGTAATGGGCATTTAAGTCTGACTAGGTTCCCCCGTGAATTAATGGTCAAGACTGCTTGTCCACTGGCTTTGAGGGCGTGGGTTCAAATCTCACCCCGGGAACTCACTTTAGTCCGAGCCCATGGGACATTAAATGGAGGAGGGTTGTATCCAGTACTCTATGCTGAGGCAACTGAAAGACCCTGGGCATCCTTGAATAAATAGGTTGTGTTCCAGACTCCCAGTCTTCTCATCTCATCATCATACTGCGGTCACCCAAAAAATAAAAGTGCAGCTCCCTCCTCTAAGATGGTGGTTGAGCTGCCCCGGCTGATCCGGGGTACACCAGCACAACACAAGTCAAAGTCCAAAAAAAAGTTAGCAGGGGATTTGTGAAAAGTGCAATGAAAAGAATTATACATGCACTCATTGTTATTCGTGACCTTCGTGGCTCATCTCGGTCCCAACAAAGGATTGGTTTAATGCAGTCGTTCCTGTCTTCCAAATTGAACAACTTTGAGTTCTTTGTGATACAGCAGGAACCGCTAGGACCTAACATTAATGTTCCAATTACAAGAGTTCTGTGTGGCTATATTCATGTAGCTAAAACATTGATATCAATCAATTGATCAATCCATCAATCACACAAGCAATCAAATCTATCTATCTATCTATATGTATATATCTATCTATCAATATATCTACGTCTCGACCTGTCTACCGATCTGCGTAAAGACTATCAGTGATAAAATTAAAGGAAACTAGAAATTCTCTTAAATGTTGGACATCTGGTTTTTTACAGCTGCTTGCAGCCTGTATTACCGGAGGAGTTCCAAGAAAACTTATGACAACTCCCCTGGTCGTGTTGTTTCACCTATGTCATTACAACTTTGCTTGCAGCCTAAATATAATTTTATCTTGCTTCCATCAACTTTTGGTAAACTTCTGTGACATTGAAATTTTTATTTACGAAACTAAAATGTTCGTTTTTGGCGGGAGTTTCAAATGATCAGCTGCAGTGAAACCAGCAGCAATACAACAGCTGCAGCCAAATCCAGTCTTTGCACATTCAAAAGAAAGAATGAAGGAAGGAATGAAGGAAGGAAAAAAGGCAGGAAAAAAGGAAGGAAACAAGGAAGAAAAAAGGAAAGTATAGGAAGGAAAGTATAGGAAGGAAAATATGGGAAGGAAAAAAGGGATGGGGGAGATAGATAGATAGATAGATAGATAGATAGATAGATAGATAGATAGATAGATAGATAGATACTAAGTGTATCTACAAGCAGCTGTTAAAGTGCTTGCACGTTATTTTTTATGACTGAGAATGAAAAAAATTAGAACCTTTACAGGAACGGGTCGCACAGTCGTGGTACTTCTTTTGCAAATTCATTTGGTATTGTCATAGTCAATTTATGGGCAACCTTGCTACTGTTAATTTTTTATTGATCACTTGCAATTTGCCAAGAAAAAATCATGTACTGTTAGCACCAATACAAGTATGCTAACATGGACACTGAGAGCAAACTCTCCCTCAACACTTTTCATTGTACATGGATTAGAATTTTAAATGACCTTTTTTCTGTTTTTGTCTTACTCAACAGCTGTGTTTTCATTGTATCAGTAACCATAGTCGTATTACTGAGATTTAATCATGAGTTTATATTTAACAATCAACATATACTCCAGTATTGATCACCTGTACACATAACAGTGTAAATATGGTTTACTATATGTTGTATGGCTTTTTTTGTACTGCTACTTCTGTTTTTTTGTTTGATGTGACTTATACGTCAGAGGTATGATGGTTGAAAATTCTATATTTTTGTGCTGCATTTAAACTGGCACAAAACTGGCATGAGATCATCAGTTGCTGGTTAATTGATGCAGTTATGGTTGTGGCTTGCTGTCCTGTATTTATGCCCATGGTAGGCTGATTGCGACAGGAGGAGGACACGTCAATAAGGCAGAGGATGATTGAAACTGCTGTCCCACATGGGTGCATGTGACCCGACAAGAGCTTGATTCGAACCATGGACCCGACTTTTGGCCACTCAGCATACTACCACTTAACCCTTTCCCTTGTGAAGGGTTAAAAGTGAGTTTTTATCTCATTGATCTGCAGAAGCATTGTATGGTGTCACTAATTAACCAGTGCGTCTTCAAAGGTCATCGCCTGTTCAGAAAAGAAAGAGTTTGGTGAAAAATAACCAATCAGAGGATAAATGAAGAAATTGATCATTACTAAGAATCTTCAGCATTTGAAAAATATAAATGTTTTAAAATGTGCTATATACATACTAAAGTCATTGCGAGTCTAAGCTGCAAGTGCTGCACAAACTGAATAGCTATTTAATCGTGTCAAGTTCACTGCTCATTGCCAAGCAACCAACTTGATTGAAATATAATGTGACAGTTTGTATATGATGCCAAGTTGTAAGCCATCAATCCATTATATGTCATTTTAGAATTCTACTGACCCTGTAGTGTCAGGGCGTGCTATTTGTGTTTCAACTTGTGTACAATGCATTCATGAAAAATTATATATTTATTGAGTGTAAACTTCACAAGGTAAAGTCCTGATGCTGATGCAGTTTGTACATTGTACAATGTTTTGAAAAGTTTCCAAAGTACATGGTGCATTAGCTTATTAACTGTAGCCTTATCACACTGAATAGGCTAATCAGTCTACATGTATTTGGTTAAGATGGGATAATCTATTTGAGATGAAAATATTAAAAAATAGATATTAATTAATCAATTTGTGCTAAAAAAAACCAGCACAACCCTATTGAAACAGCTTGACCACTGAGTGACCACTGCCTGACCAGCTGAAGTCCATCACGCCAATAAAAGTCCAGCAGCAATTAGAGGGTGACAGGGAATGTCCAAGTTGAGCTGACCTACCACCTGGCAGCACTGAAAACTGACCTTAAGAGATATAAAAGAATCATAAAAAGGGAGATACAGTTTGTACTTTAGGCATCTATACATATTCTTAAAATTGCCTTTATATTCTTCATGACCATGTAAAAGTTGATAGCTTTCAGGTATATGTGTTGAGCGAGACAAAAGGAATTCCCCAAGTTGGCAGATGGGTAGTATGGCTGCTCAGCTACAATTTGTCAGGGAGACTTTGACATCATTAATTACAGAGCATTCACAGACAAAGATGAGATAGGGAGCAATTGTTGTCCCGGCAAGCTACATCAGTGCACCACTGTTACAAAGGCAATCTTATATGTAGTGCTTTGGTGTCACTGCAGTAAAAAATATGGAACATTTTCACAGGAAAGATGTAGCTGGACCTTTGAAGTTGAACTTGCTTGCATTCAAACTCAAAATTTACTTTTTTGCCACTCATTCTCCAAATAATATTCTATATTTATGCATTTAAACAAAAGTGCAAGAATCTTTATCATCAATGGTACTGAGAGCTCCTCCCTGATCATAAACTGAACGATTGAGGTACATTAGTTTGATCGAATCGTATTTTGGACTCAAGTTGCTTGAATGATATGCTTCTGAAGTATATGCAGAAAAAAAAGTGGCTTGTACCAAGTTGCTTGATGAGATGCACTTGAGATGTAAATATATGCAGTTATGGTACTAAGATGAGAGATGGATAATCACACAGATAGGATCTACTTACATAATTATGCAAATATGTTGATAGTGGATCAGAAGAGAAGCGTCATCATGCCCTCACAGGGGAAATTCTAAAGGTCCTGTTATGTCACTAGATGAGATGTGAGGCTGGAAGCCTTCATTATGTACCTTCGTTCTAAGTTATACTATAGAACTATAGAACTCTTGCTTATCAGCGCCAGAGATTTCTTTTCGATGAGACTCTCCTTTGCAGCCGTGCTGTACATGTCCTTGCATTACATTTTGTGTGTACTTTTGAATGTGAAGCTAAAGTAAGTCATATTTCAAGAGAGTGTCAATGTCTTTAGAGAGATATGGATGATTTCGTAATTCAGACTGAAAAAGGCGTAAAGATGTGTGAATTAATTCATAGCCTATGACAGACTCACAATAAAAAATTATATCTCTGTGGAGTTGAAAACAGGTGCCTGATTACAAGTGCTTGCGACAAATCTGTAAATAATTGATTAACTGGCACCTCATGTGGCTACGGCTTTGCTGTCTCACACATAATTTTTAAGTTTAGAAAAAACGTTGGGTCTACTGAAAATACAAATAGAATGCCATCTGGATAGGCCTACCATTTTGGAAGCGATAAAAATTAAACTCAGGGGTCTCCATGCCACATTCTACTTATAATAAAGAGTAACTTGTACATTATTGTATGAAGTCTGGGTCGAAGTCCATTTGGCAACTCATTCCAACATATTTTCTTCTTATGCTTTGTAAAGGAGATCTCAATATGAATATATATGAATATATATATATTTTTTAACTGTGCCATTTAACTGCACTGATATATCAACTGGTTAACTTTTATCCATTGAGCACTTTTTATTTTTATATGCACTTTTTTCAATGACTAATATGGTTTATATCTTTATTTTGTGTTTTATGCCACTTTGACAATAAGCTGAATTGGTATTTCATGAGTATGTCCCATCAAATATTCTGTTTGATATAAATATGGAAGTAGACTTTATTAGTCTCATTTTGGTGAAAGTAGAATTTTATAGGATGTACAGGAGATAAATTTACGTTGCCTATAGCTATAGTGTTTGAGGATGATATAATAATATGCACTTGCACTGATACGTATACGTATTCTTATTTCAATGCCATGAGCTAAAATTGGCATCGCTTTAGCCGCAGGATGAAACCATTAAAAGTGTAATAAATGTGTTTTAAGATGAACTTATGTGTGGGCGCATCACATATGCATTTCGTATTGTTTGCTGCTATTTTCAACAGGTATGTAACCAGTGCAATACATATAAATAATTATTCATAGATTTAGATGATCACCGTCCCCTACAATGATTATACATGGGCCTCTACCTGCAGTTGAAGATATTTTATGTTATATGCATTTTGTATAGCTGAAGGATGAAAATATGTACATGTATGTCAGTATAGTGGGATGCCATAATTACGTTAGCATGAATTATTGACCCAGTTATGACAGAAATGAAATAGAATATATGGATGTTGTAGATTCTGAGAAAAGGAAGGCAGCACTCTATTTTGCCTTCATAATTCTTCAAGAAATGGAGAGGTATGGCGATGTCTGATGGAGAGTTGTGTGCATGTCATCAATTCTTAAGGATGCCTAATGGTACAGTAATGCTCCCTAACATTCTACCATTAGCGACAGGCCTCAGTGAATGTCCAAAAACCAGAGGATATCTATCTTAATATGGTAACATGAAAGGTTGCGTTGTGGCAGTGTGAAATGAAAGAGAGCCCGGGGAATTCAGTGAGCTCTTAAAAGTTTCCGCATTACTAGTTCCAAAAAATTTGGTCATGCTGGAGGCTGGTTGGAAGAGAGGCATTTTGTTTGTCTCACCAAGGATTGTGCGTGTATGAATCATCTGCATGGGTGTCTTTCATATTTCAAGAAAGTGTCAATGTCACCCTAATTTGTAATTTTAAAATGCTTCTATCATGTTGTTTCAAGACTGTACTTTTTCTGTAAAATGGTCCTTTGGACAATAAACTACATACATGCATACATACGTATATTATGTTTGCTCGTCTGTGTAACCCTAAATAAAATTTCCCTGATACTGGTCTTCATCAGAAAAAGTAGGTCTGTATATCCATCTATTCTTAAGGACAATTTAAGCTTGACAGGATGGTGCTTTCTAACACATAATTTGCCCCAAAGTTATGAAAATTTACACAGTGATAAAGAACATAAAAGCTATTTGCAGAATGCACATATACCTGACATAGAAACTAATTATTTCCCCTTTTCTGATTCTTTAATATCTCTTGAGGTCAATTTTCAGTGCTGCCAGGTGGAAGGTCAGCTCAACTTGGACATTCACTGTCACCCACTAATTGCTGCTGGACTTTTATTATTGGGGTGATGGACTTCAGCTGGTCAGGCAGTAGTCACTCAATGGTCAAGCTGTTTCAATTGGCTTCGTTTTTTCACTGCAGATGCCCGCAACTGCCAAAGAAGCTGTTGTAAATGTGAAAAAACACAGTAATATTTCCAAAAAAAAAATTAGTTTTTAAATAAATTTGTGGAATGTTCAAGAAAGTTCATGGAAGATGATTTATATATGCCTCAATTGCCCAGTAAATTCTACGTCAATATGAGCTGATTACTCGAGATTTTTACAG
The DNA here is from genome assembly GCA_026936325.1 of Platynereis dumerilii. Classification (NCBI taxonomy): domain Eukaryota; kingdom Metazoa; phylum Annelida; class Polychaeta; order Phyllodocida; family Nereididae; genus Platynereis; species Platynereis dumerilii. Next base: position 100,276 of record JAPTHN010000149.1, read on the forward strand.
AGTGTCCTGCCGGTTCCAATGGGCTAGTAGTATTGAACGGAGGAATAGAGTGTGATTGCCTTAGCTCTTTGACTGCAATCAAATCAGTCACCAAAGGCTTGCATTCAATGCTGACCAATGTGACAATTACGTTATAAAGGAGAGAAAAAGGTGGCACATTGACAGAAAAAGTGTTTATCAATTGGTCACATAGCAGTGAACTTCCAATTCAATACATGAAGCTTCCTAATCAGAATTGTGGGTTCAAATCAGATTTGAGAAGGATTTGGTGTCCACCCAATGGATGAATTATGTTGTTTTAAAAAATAGTTTGAAGGAATTCAATGTTAATCTGGTCACAAGAATTCAATTACATGAAGCACTTTCTGAAGAAGCACACATGAGTGGCACTGGTAAAAGCAGAGTACATTGCTGAAAACAATTTGCTTGTGCCTAATTTTGTTTGCAACTCACTGAATGAGTCTGTAACAACAAATGTTCTCATGCCAGTAGCTCTTGTGGCCAATTATTGTGTGACCAGCAGCTAAGATCTTTCACAAACAGCTGCCTCACAAAAGTGTTTTTGCTCAACGTGATTAACAAGTCAGGTAATGAGCCTTCCAAGTCTTACTGGGCTATATATAGTATATTAGCAGGGGATGTATGGAAAAGTGCTGTGTGTAGAATTATGTACTTACAGTGTCTAGTTCTGGACAAAACTAATTCCTGTCTTCTCAGTGGAATATATTGGTGTGTGTCTGGATGTGCATTTTGCGATTCAGAAAATAGAAGGTACTATTGGTGGTCTCCATCTCAATTGATTTTCTGACAGAATACCACTTTATGTGTTTATCAATCAATCAATCAATCTACATTCTATCTATCTATCTGTCCATGCATCTACGTACATATCCATAGATCCAGATTCGATGTCCACTCATTAATATATCTACAATTTATTGCTCTATTTATACATATTTTGAACGGTCAACAATCAAAACAAATAATGAAGAAATCTGGAAGCAACAGACAATTGTGAACCTGCCTATGGCACCTCCTCTCCTCCTTATCTCGTCCTTCCTTATCACGTCACAGCGTCGCCTTCTTCTATCCCCTATCGATCTTCAAGGGAGAAACGGCAAAGCCGCAGCCACATGAGGTGCCTGTTAATCAATTATTTACGGATTTGTCGCCAGCACTTGTAATCAGGCACCTGCTTTCAACTCCACCAAGATTTAATTTAAATGTCTCAAACAAAAGAATGGATAGCCAAAGGAAGGAATCCATAATCATCCATGTATACATACATCTTTCATCCGTCATATTTCCTTGGTTTAAACAATCTGGTAAACCATTGATCTTTATCAAAGAATTTGTATCGCTGTGCTTGGTTGGAATTGACAGCTTACCTTATAGATCTTTGCGGATTGGCGGTCCACTGGAAGAATTAATTTTCTTATTTTCAAATTGCAAAGTGGCTTTGCCACATCATCGACAGTTTTCTGTTGGTCTCCTAATCTTCTTATTTGATCAAGTACCTCAAGTCATTAACTAGTTTGTTTATTGTCACTTATGCTGCTAGATATGATAAGCACTGAATCAACTGATTAACCATAACTGACACAAACAAAACATTTTTAAGCCAGTGACATCACACGACCAAGTTGAAAGTTAATTTTTAAACTGTTTGGGCCGGCTAATCCGCAAACAGCTCTAAGGTTATGTCTGAGAGTGATCATGTTTTCTGAACTATCAGATATTGCCATGATGTTGTGAGATTGGTGTGATTATAGGGAAGACAGTGCACAGAGATGAGAAACGAAATCAAAATTTTTATTTTAGAAATTGGATATTGAGAGGACATGTGATACAAATGCCTCCATCACTAATATCATGACGACTGGATGTGCCATCTTCTGGACAACTTTATTATGGGCTATATGGGCAGTTTTACAGTATTTGCACTCGGCCAATTTTTCGTCTTTAAGCAATTACTCTGAGAAAAGTATGACAGGTACACAGAAATTTGTCTTGGTGGCAGTCTTTTACTACATTGAAGTATTTGTGTACCAAATTTTACCTTGCTACGATCCTTAGTTTTGATACAGCAGGCGATTTATGACCAATTTTTGCACTTTTTTGTGTCTCACGGGCAGTTTGGCATATTTTTATGGCAACACAGAAAAGCAATGGAGGCAGTTGTGATTCATGTTAATGATCCCTGTCTGGACCTATGTCTTGGGCATAAAATACAACAGGTTTCATGTGAATAAGGCATATACCAAAGGAGCTGTCTCCAACAATGTCGAAAATGGCATGTGTCAAAAAGTTTGTCTTCGATGGACCATTTATTACTGCGTATGCTGTTATGAATCAGTATCAAAGTGTGTATCTACCATTTGTGTCAATTTTGTAGCTGGAGACATGTCTTAAGGTAAATCAAAAAGATTCATTCCAGAATCTATACCTTGTTTTCGGAATGTGAGGCTTGAATATGATGTCAAAAAAATGTGTCCTCTCCAGTACGAGGAAAAAACGCTCAGGATTCGGAAGGAAAAAACAAGCTATTTGTGTTTTATTTTCTCGATTGTGTGCCTCTACATCAATGTGACAAATGCAAGTTGAAAAAATATCCAGGCAATGCAAATACATTTTCTTAAAAATTAAAATTCATTATGTCACAAAATGTCCTCTCCAGTACATCATAAGTTTCGCTCTGATTCAAGTCTTTTAACCCTGGATTCATTAAGGAAAAGAACATTGCTGAAATAAATAATTTAACCAGGATGCCTAAAAAGGGTATTTATAAATATAGAAAATAAAGATATATGTTTTAAGATTATTAAATTGCACTATTATGAGAAAATCAAACTTGAGAGTAAAAGGCACTTATTTTATGTAATATATCATTATAAATGCAATTTTTCACAAATAACAGAGTGACTAAACAAGATAATGTGTAAATATCTTGTTTATGGAGCAATTCGAGCTGATTTTTTTTCTGAGCCTTAATTTTGGGTCATTTTCGGTGATTTTTCTCTCTAGAACGTGGTCTTTCACACAAAGGAAACACTATGAGTTCAAGTCAAACAGCAACAAAACTTGACTTTGAGTTAGTAGGATGCCTAAGCATTATTTATCTTGGCAATCATGTGTCTATTATGACTAAAACCTTACTAAACACTGTAAAACATAAACTTTGAGAGTAAGGAATATTTAATTTCATTAATTTCGTCATAAAAATTGTTGGAAAAAAAGTTCTGCCATATTTCATCGAGATTTAAGTTTTGTATTGCTTTTGGGGGTTCTATGCAACAAGATGGCTGAATTTCCATTGCAAAAATGGTTAAATTAGTATTCACATGGACATTTTTTCTGATAAACATTTTTTTCAAAAATTCAAACCTTGCCTTCTTTATGGAGTGGCAACTTGGTGATAAACCAACAAATCACATGTGTTCTTGTTGATTTATGAATCTTTAATATGTTCATTTCATGATAGCATGAAGGAAATTCTCATTTACAAACCTTTATTTTGATCCCCCATGAGACACTTTGAGTGCAGATACTGTAAAACAGCCCATATACATTATTGTAGTTGCTAAATATTGGTTTTATTGATGCATTTAGAGTAATAAAGCAGTTATAAATTCATTATGGAATCTCTTGAATTCCGTTTATTGGGAGGTATTAAACAAGTGTCATTCTGGGCATTGCTTACCAATGTGTAAGTATTTACTCAGCGTTGACATGAACTCCTGGGAGGTTCTTCTGGGGTTTGCCACTTACTTGACTCTAACAAACTTAAACATTATTTCATGTTTTGTTTGTTTGTTTGTTTGTATTTTACGCCTCTGCAGCACCTTAGTGGGCTATATCGAGGCAGGCGACCACCGTGTGATGATGATGAGATGAGAAGACTGTGAGTCTGGTACATACCCTATTAATTCAGGGATGCCCAGGGTCTTTCAGTTGCCCCAGCATAGAACACTGGATACAACCCGCCTCCATTTAATGTCCCATGGGCTTGGACTAAATTGAGTTCCGGGGTGGGATTCGAACCCACGTCCTCAGAGCCAGTGGTTGTGCAAACAAGCACTCTTAACCATTAGGCCACGGAGGAACTCTCATTATTTCATGTAAAACATAACATAGTATCTGGGCACAGAACAACCGCAGTTTTACAAGCTGACTGGTAAGATTGGGCAAGAACTGTATGATCATTAAGGATGATTTATAAGCTCATCAAAAATATAAGTAGTCACTAGACAATCTCAAATACAACTGGTATCAAAGTGTAGCAAAATTTTGGATTTTTTTCATAATCACAAAAAAAAATGGAAGTGATTAGAAATCTCAAATACACGAATAAAATTGTCATAGAATACTATTTTTGCTTTTAACTCTGGTGGGATTGGATCTCTAGGTTATTTTTTCTGTCTGTTTTTCAGTGTGTGATTCACAGCGCCCTCCCTTACAGGTATGATGTACCAAAAAGTTTAACAGCCACTGCAGCAGTTTTATTGTTGTTATCAGTCAGGATAGTGGGCAGACCAAAAGTCTGGCTGATGCAGAGATTCCTTCTACCTTCATTTCCTCTTCATTACGTCCCTTGGAGTCACCCTACTTTCTGTACTTCCCCAGCTTTTTATTGCTTTTGTAGTAGTTTGTTTCATAGTGTCTACCCCAGGTTGATTCCCCACAGTGACACTAGAAGCTGTAAAATTGTGTTTAGGGCCCTTTTATAGCTGGACCAAAGTCTTTGTGAAGAGACTGGGAATGAGAGTGGTCCAAGAATAAACTGATGCGTATTGTACACGAATGGCAAGTTTTTTCATGGAGCAGCTGCTGTAAAGTAACCGCCCGCGCGCTATCAAATTAACCTTTCAGACTTTATATTATGTATGTGCACTAAGTTCAATTAGGGACCATTCAGAATTTATGACGGGGGCGGGGGTGGAAGTTTTGGCCGAGGGGGTACTAACTTTTCACATGTGTTCCAAGGAGGGGGGGGTACTAATTTTTGACAACATGTCCAAGGGGGTAAGAAATCATTTTAACAACACAAAAATGTTATAAAACATATATAATTATACTCAGTTTGATCATGATCATGCACTGTTACGTGCAAAAGTCCATGAATCTGTTAGTGCGACTGTACAAGGGCCACATCATGTATACATGTAACAGTAAATGTATGTATTGCTTTGTATATCGGGGGGGGGGGAGTACAAAAAATAAGCATGAAATCTGAGGGTGGGGTACTAAAAATCCGCATGGACCTCAAGGGGGTATACATTTTCACTGGAAGTTTTGGCAAAACTGGACTGGCCAAAAGTACCATAGCAATTTACAATTACCATCAATACAAATAAAGTATTTCTTGTTACGTCTCAGGTGGAAAATCCAGCAAGAAAGTCTGGATTGAGAGATGCATCATTGTTGTGGTAATATATTACCCATTACTTCCAATAACATGTTGGCATATGCCATGACCATGATTGATAGGTTGGTTGTTACCTTGCTTCAGTATGGGGGGAGAGCCCTTAGGTCATTGTGACCTCATATGGGTCATGATAGTGGACACTGGAGAACAAACCCCATATTAGTATATTGCCAAGAGCTAAGAGTGCTGCTACCTGTGTAATGCCCGTTTCCTCAAAGGTCATAGAAGTCATTATGATATTGGTGCTCAATTCAATCAGCATATGAGCTGTCGCCAGGGGCACACATAATGAGATGGTATCACTTGGAGTACACATCATATAACTTATTCATCCTCAGGGTGACAGCCTCTTCTATCAATAGCACAGGTAGCATAATTGTTATTAAGTGCATTTAATAATCTTTCCCAGAAAAGTGAGCTCCTAATAATGACATTGTGTAATGCATTTTTCGCAGCATAATGATTGGAGCCTTGTAATTTAGGTCCTTTCATCTGGGATTTTGAGTACCTGTAAATTGGTCAACTATCCTGAGCCTCTGCTGTCTGCATTAACAGTCCTATGTTAGTTAACTCCATTTGTCCATGTTCTTTGCAGTGTAGTTTGCAAACCATTGTATTATTACAGCCTTCTACCTTGATAAAGAAAAATAGTGGAATGTTGCACTGTGAAAATGGCACTTGGTGTGTCATCATGCTGATGATTTGTCATGATCATACCCAATACTTTCAATGTTAATTTGATTTAAGGAGACTAATCCTGCTTGTTGGTGACAGCCAAACGAAAGGATTATGTATCTGATTTTCACTCTGAAATCAGTTTTGACAAGTCAATTGGCCTTCTATTGATCATGACTAATCAAACAGCCTATATGTTTCCCATGTTGAAGTAGAGAAGATGACACTTCATCAGCTATGATTAGTAAAGAAATGCATTTTTCACAGTGAACTGATCCTCATTGTGTCTATATCAAAGTGGAAGGCTGTAATACATCATCTTTGAAACTAAAAACTGTTTTTAAAACCTCAAGTGCTATGGAACTTTTTTAAAAGCTGTGGAAAGCTTGTCTTTACAGATCTTTTCATAATTGTAGACACTGAGACTGAATGTGATTTTTTTCTGGGACATGTATTCTATAGGGAAAAGTGACATCAACAAGTGATGACATAATTTTTCCCTATGGAATAGCATTTTCTAGGAAAACATCACAGTGAGTGTCATTGTCTACAAATATAAAATTATCTGTAACTGACAGTTTTGCATGTTTTGAAATGACCGGCTTCAAGCAGTGTATTTTTGTCGGTCAGAACCCTCAAAATTGGCACATAAAGTAGGACAAGTTGATGAAAAGGAATTAATTTCTGTCTATAGATATGGGAGTATTTATTTGACCATCATCAGGCTGCCACTGTGGCCTTTATGTCTGGCCAAACAGTGGAAGGAAAACTTGAGGGACCACCGGGCGGTCACCATCTCAAAAGGTCACTCGTGATCCAATTGCTAATTCATTGTCTCCTGGCCCTCTGCAATGCACTTCAGACATCGACAAGTGTAGAAATGGCTTAATAACAGCATTTGTGCTTTTGTTGGTGAGAAATGTCAATGGTGTACTTGTCTTTTAGAGCTAGACCACATCTCTAATTTTTTGGTTTTATTTTTCTTTCCCTTTTTTTACCCTCTTTATTTTGTCTTTTGTCTTTTGTGTTTCCCACCACATTTCCCCTGTGCCTTCCTCTGGCCTTTCTCTTGCCTTTCTTCTCTCCATCATTTGCCTTTCTAATTCCCTGTGAGAAATCTTTGCCTGTTCAGCTCCCTCCTCCTCTCCATCCCACTGCTATGCAGATGGCTGCTGAAGCCAACTATTTAATGCCTGGCATTTGCGAAAATTAAAACCAAATAGGCTGGAGGGCGATAAAAAATGAAAACAAACTTGAGCAAGATCCCTTGAGCTCAAACAACTGCAGTTGGAGCATCTAACAACACTTGGGCAACAGCTGTTCATTGCAAATCATGCTCGATTGTTGTCTAACAAATTATGTTGTTCACCTACAAATTGTGCTTCACTCCTGTATATCATACTCTCCTGACAAATCATGTTGCTCTGCAAATAATGCTGTTCACTTTTACTGCTTGATGCATTGCCACACAAGCCAGTGACTGGAGCGTGAAATGAAATGAAGTGTTTTATAGATTGCCCCAAAGTACTTTCATATGCAGCTGATATACATCCGACACCAAGTGTTCAAGGTGGAAAAAATCCAAGCTAATGGGAGAAGCAACTTCTAAGTGGTGTTACATGCACCCCACACGTAGTACTCTTTCTTGTCTGTGCTATCTTTTGGATGAAAAGCCAATATACAAAGGTGAACAATGCCTGAACATGTAAATCAAATGAGTTTCATTGTTTTCAATGATGCAATAAAAAATTATCGTATCATATCGTATCGTAACATTTTGGTTAATTTCCAGAGGCTTCTGAGAACTAAAGTTCCAATTTGAAAGCAACTCAATCTAGATTTTAAGACACCAGCAACCAGAAGCTGGGTTTTTTTTCTGCTTGACCTCAACTTTATGGTCTGCTCCCATGGTATCACACACTGGCACCAGTAGAAGCAAACAGCCCAAGCATGAGTCGTTTTATGGGTGCCCTCATGCACTTTATGGGAACTTGGAAACCTTTGATCAACTAAAAATACATCTCCAAGAAAAAAGGAATGGGAAAAAGAAGACAAAAAGAAAAACAAAATCTGTTAACTGTGTTAAGTCGTAGGTTAAACAAGGTGCAACTCTAGCTCCATTCATTCTACCAGGAATCCAGGAACAGTTTACTGGAAGATTACGAGAGCAGAATGCTGAAAGGAAAATGTGAGAAATGCCAACACTAGCTCAATGAAGGCTCAACGAATGTGCAAATTGCTCTGTGTTAACATCACTTCTTAGTAGTTAGTGCAATTCCTGTGCTAAGGACTAGAAAAGCCCATTGGGACATAATGAGCTATGGGAGGGCATTTTAAAATAATGATATTAACTGTGCATGTGGTAAGAGGCACTGCCTGGACAGGAATCTGCATTTTTCCTTTGCATAAGTCTTTTCACAACAAAATTTCTGGCAGCTCTGTTTTTTCTACTGTTTTTGGAAGGTGAGCTAGTCATGTAAGTCCAGAGGTATTCAAAGCAGTTCATATTTGTCCGGTCTGTGATAACATTGCCATATATTTTGTATATGTATATTTGGTGTTTGATTTGGAAATTTAGGTAAATCCAATGCAACTGAATAATATGGATTGTTTCCACAAAAAGATATGAATCTTTTTATAAATATAAATCATAACATTAAGGCAATTGATATAAGACACATATCCAAGTAATAATATGCTGATGTTTTTGATTTGTTTGTGCCCTGTAAGTATATACTTTCACATTTTCACAACATTAAGTGTCCTTTTCTCTGTTTGGGCAATGTTGGCTATAAATTTACAAAGATGGTTTTTACGGTTAAGAGCATACTCAATTGACAGGCCAATTTGACATTGCCACCAGAGAGGTGCCGGAGGCTGCCTTGTGGCTGGAACAATGCTCACATTGTTGTCAACTCACACCTGTCTTCCTGCCATTAACGTTGTCATGATGCCTATCAATTATAGATACAGTAATCCAAGAGGCAAATTATGGGAATTGTCTTTACTGGAAGGTACATGGCTACGGTGGGTTGGATCTGATTAACTTAATCAGCATAGTATACTAAATGAATTATTATATTGATCATCAGTCTTATTTAAAATGTGATTTGATACCTGGCATAGGTGGCTGCACTGAGGCAGTAAGGGGTTGATTGGTGTTATTTCAGTCTGCTGTGCCTCTTGGTGAGCAACATGTTTTGAGAAAAATAAAATCATTCAAATAATTATCATGGACAAATTGTTACCGCATTAGATATATCGCTTACAGCAGGGTTGCCACTGGTCAGGGAAAAGTCAGGGAAATTCAAGGTCAGGAAATGTCAGAGAACTTTGAAATTAGTCAGGGAAATTTGAGATTTTGCAAAAAGTCAGGGAAAAACTCACATTGGTCAGGGAAATTTTGCATAAAAACTAATTCAAGACACCAAAGGAAATTGTTTCGTGATAAGAACGACAGAGAAATATATGACATTTGGTCGTCTAACCTGTTTGATGGTTGTGAAGTGGCCTTCAAATCAGGAAACTGAAGCTCAAGTGTTCTTGAGTGAGCATCCATATTATTTTTGTTTCAATTTGCAAAAGCCCGCGAATTGCTGATTGCATTCCAAACTTTGTATGTGAGCCTGTTTTTAGGTCAGGGAAAACTTGTTCTGAGACGGAAAAGTCAGGGAATTTCGAAATCCGACTCGAGTGGCAACCCTGTCATACAAAGTTCTGGGAAACTTAATTTGAACTTTGAGTAGAATTCTATTTTCTTCCTCGGATTGAAGAGGACCCCAAATGCCCCTTTCGACCTTTCTCTGAGAGATGCGAGCTATTGCCTGCCTAGCCCTCTTGCTTGTGTCTGTCTTCAACGTCTGGCCAAACCCCTTTAATCACAAACGATCCAGACAGCAGCTGGGTTCTGGCCACCCTTTGAGTCTCTGGGTCTGTTGGTTTTTGCTACTGGTTGGCTCTGTGTTAACTGTAGAGCTTACTGTTGAGCTTGGATACTGCCTTGTTGTCCCTGCACTGTCAGATCAGATGATCTTTCCCCATGGGAGCTCCTTGGGTCAGCCGAGCTGTCTTTGAACAGCCGCTTTTTGATATTGATATGTGATGATTAGTATAGTCCCCTTAAGAGGATTATGTTTTCAGTTGTGTGGGTCTCTCTGTCTGGCAACACTCTTTGACCTCCATATGAAACGCAAGGATTATCTGATTTTACTCTAAAATCAGCGACGACAAATCAAATGGCCTTCTCGTGATCATGACTAATCAAACAGCCTCTATGTTTCCATGTCGAATGGAGAGAAGATGACACTATATATCAGCTATCGTGAGTCCAGAAGTGCCCTTTTCACAGTGCAACAGGCACTCATTTTGCATGTCAAATTTCCAGGCTGTAACGGTTGGTGTTAGTGCTATACATTGTTTACAATTTATAGTGTTAACTTTTACAGAGCGTGATGTAATCCATTACTATGTTGGTTGACCGTGTGGTCTGCACGAGGAGATGCCCTCCTATTTTTCCACACTTTTCCGTTTTGCAGACAAGCTTCCTGAATCTTTGCCTTGTACAAGATGTGCTTGGCATTGCTTAGTAGTCAGATGGTTCCTGTAGCAGTTTGTTTTGGTCGGACAATTGTGGATTACACTGTGGTCTTCTTGAGTTACAGTGTAATTCATTGGTAAACTGGGGACGTCATCCTATACTGTTAAAAAGAGTCTGGTGAAAACTGACAAACCGAACTTCAGCTGGTGTCCATCCAACCTCTTTGTGTAAAAAAAAAGCTAAGCTATTTTTTTTACATTGTTTTACCAAATTAAACATAAAATAGATGTTTTGTTTCCTTGCTGTTTCATATAAACATTTTGCCTGATATAAAAGTAGGCTACATGCACAATTTGCACAGAAATCAGCCAACGGTGGTTTTGTCTGTTTTGAAGAATTCCTTTCGGTGTGCAGTGCCTTAGAGCTCTTAGCAGATCGGTGGTCCATTGGAAAAATGGATTTTCTTCTTTTCAATTTGCAAACTGGCTTTGCCACGTCATTCACAGCTATCTGTTGGTTTCCTGTTCTTCTTGTCAGATTTGTTACCTCAAGCCATTGAATTAGTTTGTTTATTGACACCTTTGCTGTTAGGTTATGCACTGAATCAATTGATTAAACCATAAGTGACACAAACAAATCGTAAAAATATTTTTAAGCCAGTCACATGTCAAGTCCAAGTTGAAAGTTAATTTTGAAACTGTTTGGACCGCTAATCCACAAAGAGCTATATATAAAAGGATTATTAATATAGCCACCTATGTGAAATTGATTCTAAAGCCGCTTCTTTGTGGCCCATCGGTTGTCTCTAACACCACAGTAATCTTTAGGTCTACAACACTATAGGATGGTTGCAAGAAGCTCTGCAAGTAAAAACAGTCAGCTGATCGATAACGTCTGGTTGAATTAAAAAATTCCAATTTCAAGTGTTTGGCCTATAGGATTTACTATGATGGACTTTAAAGCCATCGCAATGTTCTGCATTAAAGTTCATCCTGCCTCACGCCAGAATAAATTGCTACCAGAAGTCATTCTTCGTAGATGGAGTGAGATCCTGGAACACCTTGGACGAAAAAACTAGGTCATGCAGCTCCCTAGAATCATTTAAATGCAGAATAAATTTGTCAACTGTACATAGTTAAACTACACTGCTTTGTACATAACTTGCTTTTAGAAGTGCCTTACCCCTAGGCCACGTTTTTAAACAGCACGTCAACTGCCACGCACGCACAGTACAACAGCACCATTATACGCCCATGGGTGTCTGTGCTCACAGGGAAGAAAAAGAAGAAGAAAGTGTGTTGGATTAGAACTTGGACAACTTAGATTACTCGTCAAGTTTCAGGTGACTGCAGTGCAGCTCTGGGGTCAATAAATGCCAATGAAAGTGTCTGTGTCTTGTCAGGATTATAGAATGTCACTGGAAGTATAGGCTTTGACCTCCAGGGTCATTTGTAAAGTAATCATATTGATTTGACAGACAATTTGTATTTGTGTATGCTGTATAACTTCACATATATTGTTGTGCCAGCAGAGTCTTTTTGGATAACAGTACTTTGTACTTTTTTATGAAGCACCATCCTGAAGAACAGTTACATTTCAATGTTTTCAACTAAACAACATGAGATTTTAAAACTTTTTTTTTATAATAATCGCACTAGATTAATACACAATGTATTACAGTTTTAGAAATCTATACATTTTCATTAAAAAATCGGTGAGTTGACAAAATATGGCAGGACATTAATTTTGATTTGATTCATTTATAATAGAACTAATTAAAAGCCTTTTTAAAATGCTAATTTATTATTTCTGTGTCATGGTTATTTGAAATATCATTTGTTACATAAAATATATATCTGTGAATAAAAGAAAGGCCAGGGCTGATTTCTGAAGTTGCAAAATTAATTCGTTGGATATTGAATAGTAAACAATTCAATCAGTCTGAGAAAAAACTTTTCCATGCCCAGTAATCCTGTATTCATTTGACGTGTACTTGACTTGAGTAAACGGAGAAGACTCTTTTTACAGAATTTTGATATGGGAAAAGAAACAATTGGCTGAATCAAGTTTAAAGTTATGCAAAGTCATTGAATGCAATGTGCACACGGGTTCCTCAGGCACTGGGGCAGAACATTTGGATTGGCTTCACCCAGGAATTAATGCCCGTCTTTCATGCAGAGTCATGTGTCTTGCCCTGATTAAGTTTTCAGTTAAGGGTAATCCGAGTTAGTCTTGGGAAATGTAGTTATGTCCATGCATCTGAAACATTGCTGGTTTTATGGAAGCATCCGCGATCTGAGGCTATGGAAAAAGACATACAGCGAGTGGAAAAGTTAATAGGTTAATCGATTAATGAACAAATTGAAGACCCAAAAATGGGCTTGTTGACACATGATTACACCAAAGGCCCGGAGCCGCTGCTTTTTAACAAATTTTCGTTAGTGCCTGTGCCATGTAATCAGTGTTGTTGCCTGTTTCGAGGGTGGCGAGGAAAGGCATCATGACCTGCCTCCTCGCAGGCAGTTGTAGCCTCAAAGTTTAAAGGATAAGAGAGAGGGAAAACTTAAATTGAAGACTGAATGGAAAGCTAAACTGACAGCTTCACTTTTCAGGGTAATAGATCACCTCACCTGGTGGTGTGGCTCTCTTGGGGTTACCAGTATTCTGTATCGACCCATTTACTAGAATACATCTTGATCTGATAAATGAAGCCTACAAATGTCAGATTACATACCTTTTTAGTGCTCATGAGTTGTTCATAGCCTTCTCCATTTTACTTAAACCAAAATATGAATGGATTTTTAAAAGTAGCGCAAGGACAAAGGACATCCTTTGAAAAAAATGTGGTGTTCGTAATAAGAACCTGCAATGTGTATAACAAAATTATTAATGTGTACGTGCCTAAAAGGGCTCCAAGAGTTGATTCAGATAGCCATGCCAATAATATAAAAGCAGTCTGAAGATATATCAAGTCCAACAATTCATATACCACTCAAAAACTGAAATCAGCAGTACTCAAAATTATTTCATAATCACGTATTGTCTGATATCAGCCATAAGATTTCTGTTTACCTTAGACTTCCAATGTCACAGTCTGTCATTCTTGTGAAAGTTGTATAACTGTGATTACTTTTAGTCCATGTAATTGGGAATTGAACCATATAAAATTTGGAGGAGAAAATGAACTGTTCTAGGTTTCTCCTATCTGAAACATTAGTTTATTAAAGTTGATTTTTTCCCCATCATCATTGATGCTGAATGTCAGTTACATTATTTTAAAAAGTGCTACAGACCAACTTTTTCTTCTGGAGTTAATGATGTGGTCCATGTGCACATTTAGCTTTGGGGTTTTGCCTTGAAATGTCCGTGCATGATGCCTGGTTGTCTTATGTACATTGGCGAAGTCAAATTGTATAATAATCGCACAACATTTAACCACCGATTCACATTTCGCTATGACATCAAAAGTTCTGTATGTCCTATAGCAGGTTGCAATGATATTTCAGACCCATGTTTTTTAATTCCTTGTTACTCAGAACCTACCTCGAAGACATAAGGACCAGAAAAAAAAGTTGCTGGCCATCAATTATTTTATTTCTGTTTTCATATGAGAGCTGTTGCTCAAACTAAAACAATTACATACAAGAACCCAGGGGTTCAAAATGGAGGTGGTGTGGTGTCTAAGTTCGCATCCCCTGAATCCGGCAGATCATTTGTACCACACTGCCTTACTATTCAGACAGGTATTTTAAGATAGATAGATAGATAGATAGATAGATAGATAGATAGATATGGGTGATCATAGGTTGAACAACTCTGCGAGACATAACAATATTGAGAGTATACTAAATTTTCCAAAATGACGGACCCAGGTTCAAACCCAGGCAAAGCTACAAAGAAAGACCCTCAGGAGTTCCGACTGAAAACATGTGGCCACCGATGTTGTTTGGATGAGATGTTAATTGGCAGCCCCTGTGTTTCAGTGTTTGTGCTGGGCAAGTAAAGGATTCCTTAAATGGGGTAAATTTAGAATACTTGACAACTTGTAGACTGCCAACATTACGAACTCAATCTATCAATCTAGACTTTGTTAAGAGCTGAAATGATGTGAAATCCTATGTCAGATTTGCATGGATATTTTGGACAGATGGATGGATGATTGGGGCTTTTTAAAAGTCCTGTATTTACGCAGGCCAATTAGGACAGGAAGAGGACATAGTAATGAAGCAAAAGATTATTGAAACTAGTAGTTCAAACTACTGTCCAACACACGAAAAGGTGACCTCGCCAATGAGGGATTCAAATCCAGGACCAAGTGATTGGCAACCCATTCCATTACTAATTGAGCTAACTCTACCTCCTCCCGAACGTGTTGGACCATGTCACAAATTACAACAAATGTACCAAATTGCAATGTATTGCTCATGCTTACCCTTTTGATAAATCTGTGTAATCTGTTGTGTCTTTGCACCGACAATTTCGTTGAATGACCAATAAAGAAGTTTAGTCTTTGTCTTGTCTCACTAATCAGTATAAGCTATTTATTTCATCTCTATAATCTATCCATCTAATTCATGCAATCTATCTAATCCATAAAATTCATACATTCTTCTTTATCAATGTAACTATCTAGTATCTAATCTTCTATAGATCTATCTATCTTTCTATCTCTTTCTATCTCTTTCCAACTCTTTCGATCTATCTACTGGTATTTAACTATTCATTTATTTAGCAAGCAATCTGTCTATGTATATTAATTTAGGCCTATCCATAAATACACCCATCCCTAAATTGCATTGAAATAGTTAGAAATTTACATATAACTGTTGAATTCCACGTTCTGTGACCCAGTATTATTATAACATAAATTCCCAAGTCAGCAAAATAACCAATACACATCCAAATGTAACCCTGACATAGCATGTGAGCTCATTTGCATAAACAAAACACAATACACATAATTTTCAAAATGGTGGACAGCTCATTTGCATACACAAACCACAATACACATTATTTTCAAAATGGTGGACTGTGTGTACTTAGAATTATTTGAGATCAATACAAGTAGGCTGCAATGACAGCCCTGCATCTCTAGTTGTGGGCAATTTAACAATTAGGAGATTATTTGAAATAAGCAAAGAGTTATTTCAGATTTTGTTCTCCAATTTCGAATTTCCCGCCTAAAGTTTACACTCTCTCACCCACTCTCTCATACACTTTCTCACTAACTGCAAAAAATGGCGGTGTGTAAACGCCTCCATTAAAAATGTTCAACGTCTGCAGAAATATCATTTGTTACTGAAATGCTCTTTGTGATATCATATCTGAATACTTGCACATGTTATAGTTGATGTCTCACAATGCCAAAATGACCACTCATTTAGTATGGTGATATCATTAATGTCCTTAAACAGACAAACTTAATTATCTAGTGTAATATTGTGTGCTGTGGCATACAATTTGTGAGTGGCCAGAGCATAGGCCTAGGTATCAAGTTGCTGAAAATACATTGTATTCATAGTTAATTATCAATCAATTTGTCTATATATCATCATTCTATCCACTTCTCTCTATCTCAAATTATGTAAACGACCATCATTTCACTAATTCACTCTACATTGTTTTTAAAAACTTGCCTGAGCAATTTAGACAAAAATATATTTCTTGCACTCAGAAATTTACCTCACAGTTCACTCTGACAGTAACAGC
Source organism: Platynereis dumerilii (assembly GCA_026936325.1). Taxonomy (NCBI): domain Eukaryota; kingdom Metazoa; phylum Annelida; class Polychaeta; order Phyllodocida; family Nereididae; genus Platynereis; species Platynereis dumerilii. The sequence continues at coordinate 116,622 of JAPTHN010000149.1, forward strand.
TGGATCAAGTGGCCAGATATCTGGAGTCACTGACAATTCCTGAACTAATTGTTGCACTCCATTGATTGAATGAATTCTATGTGTGTCAAGTAGAAGTACACAGATATTTTCATTAAATTAACACCTTCTACATGTACTGTGAAAACCTAAAATTCAGAAATAGGACTAATTCAAATCAGTTCTACTTAATTGGTATCAAAGTTCACACCTGTCAAAAGTGTGGGTAATTTGGTAGCTGGATGCCAATTAAGCTCAGCACTGGGGTATCAGAGTGTATGGCCCTGCCTTTCATTTCCAGATTGCAATTAGGCTAGTTAGGGGGTTTGATTGCCGGACAAAGCCAATGGCACTTCACATGCTCGTGATCTGCTGATGGCATTGGCCTATGTCTTGCACAGACACAGTGCATCTTCTGTTAGGCAACTGACGCCAGTCAAATCAACCACTGACGACGGCGACGGACGTTTGATGCCGTGACGACGACTTCAACGGACCAATTATGACGGACGACGACGACCAATGACGACGACTCCGGGGTCTAACATTGATGTATACCAGAGTCAGACTCGGCAATCACATTCTCTAAGGAAGTATACAAGGCCATCAGCACACTCAGAAAAAGCCCCAGTTTCTTCCAGACAAAATTGTGTGAGTTCCTCAAACTGAAATGATGTGGACCGCTCACAGGAGCTCGCGGAATAGCACACTAGTCACTAGGTGGCATCACATGACAGCATATGTTCTGATCTGCCAAGGCTGGAAAAATAAGTGGCAATGTAACAGCGGTCCACTTGTAGACAGTATCAGGCATATTATGTGAAACAGCAAGGAAACAGAACAGTCTATCTCCATCTATTTTATATTTAGCTTAGCTTTTTTTTTTACACAAAGAGGTTGGATGGACACCAGCTGAAGTTCGGTTTGTCAGTTTTCACCAGACTCTTTTTAACAGTATAGAATGACGTCCCCGGTCTACCAATGACTTACACTGCAACTCAAGAAGACCACACTGTAATCCACAATTGTCTGACCAAAACAGACCGCTACAGGAACCATCTGACTACTAAGCAATGCCAAGCACATCTTGTACAAGGCAAAGATTCAGGAAGCTTGTCTGCAAAACGGAAAAGTGTGGAAAAATAGGAGGGCATCTCCTCGTGCAGACCACACGGTCAACCAACATAGTAATGGATTACATCACGCTCTGTAAAAGTTAACACTATAAATTCTACACAATGTATAGCACTAACACCAACCGTTACAGCCTGGAAATTTGATATGCAAAATGAGTGCCTGTTGCACTGTGAAAAGGGCACTTCGGGACTCACGATAGCTGATATATAGTGTCATCTTCTCTCCATTCGACATGGAAACATTGAGGCTGTTTGATTAGTTATGATCAAGAGAAGGCCATTTGATTTGTCGTCGCTGATTTTAGAGTAAATTAGATAATCCTTGCGTTTCATATGGAGGTCAAAGAGTGTTGCCAGACAGAGAGACCCACACAACTGAAAACATAATCCTCTTAAGGGGACTATACTAATCATCACATATCAATATCAAAAAGCGGCTGTTCAAAGACAGCTCGGCTGACCCAAGGAACTCCCATGGGGAAAGTTCATCTGATCTGACAGACTGTGACAGTGCAGGGACAACAAGGCAGTATCCAAGCTCAACAGTAAGCTCAACAGAAAGCACATAGCCAACCAGTAGCAAAAACCAACAGACCCAGAGACTCAAAGGGTGGCCAGAACCCAGCTGCTGTCTGGATCGTTTGTGATTAAAGGGGTTTGGCCAGACGTCGAAGAATGTGCTGCGATGATCGATCAACCTGAGAAGGCTACATCAACCAACTGATGGTCAGTTGGCCACAATGCTGATTTGGGATAAATTATCTCAATGAATCACTGAGATGGAGGATGATTAACACCCTCTGATGTGATGCCACATCACTTGATTTCCATTGCAACCCCTTTTAGTAACATATATAAGGCAAATTCAACATACAAGTTGCAGTGATAACACATGAGTGAAGCTTCTACAACTCTCTGAATCAAGAGAAGCATAACAACATCGCACCCAAGAATTGTGGAAGTATTTTCATCTATATTATTTCCACTCTCAGATTTGTGGCAATTCTATGGCACATTTGCCACTTGTTTTCATTGTGTTTTTGTTTTCGAAAAAATGAATAACGTCTGTAGCAAAATAGACCAACCAAACAGCATACCAACCACTGCAAAGAGATGCACATCTAGCAAAGATTCATACATTGTAAATTACAATTCAAGATAGCCTGGTTCCTATTTGTAATGCAGTTTTCATCTTAAGTCTCACTTGTTTGTCTCAGCCTGATTGTTTTGCTATTGACTTTTCCTGTTATGTGGATTTTGCCTTTTGGTAATGAAGTGGCATCCATTTTATTTGTGAACCATTCATGTAATTGAATGACATTATGAATTAAGATCTGACCTCAAATGTGACTGACATTTTTGGTGACCGAGTACCCAAGCTGAATGTCAGTTACATTATTAAAAAGTGCTACAGACCAACTTTTTCTTCTGGAGTTAATGATGTGGTCCATGTGCATATTTAGCTTTGGGGTTTTGCCTTGAAATGTCCGTGCATGATGCCTGGTTGTCTTATGTACATTGGCGAAGTCAAATTGTAGTTCTCTGTGGGCATCTCAGTAGCACTGTATCAGATATGTCTTAGACAAATAGTTTGTTCTAGTGAGGCTCCTTAGATGTTCCATGGCATATTTGGGTCTTCAGTTTCCACTGTGAAGTGTCTGTGCATGTCTGGCACCTCTGAGCATCTGTGGGATGGGAATAGCTGTCCAAGTGTATGAATGCATCTGTGGGCATCTCAAAGGAATTGCGCTCATGAGGCAAACTGTTTTTCCTCCAGATGCATCAACTTCTGAATTACACACTGAATGCTTTGCATTTTTGCACATTCCATCATGCAATTCTCAGGTCATTGCCCCCAGTACAGATGACCATGCAGATGCTGCAAGATGGACTGTCAAACAAAGATAATTTATCTTTCATTTTTGAATTTTCACATCTGCAAAATCCAGTTGGGATTCAGAATCCACTCAACCAAGTATGGTACAACAAGAGACCACACCAAGTTTACCGCAGGGAGACAGCGTGCACTCTCGAAAACTTTATGATCACATCCATTAGCAATGGGCTCTAACTGTTCCATGTCATTGTTGAAGGCTTAGACAAGACTGAACTAGATAGATGACAATACAATTACTCTCCAATTCAAGAAATGTCTGTTTGTCAAAACTGATAGGTCCAGTTTACCAGCAGAAATGAACTCACAGACAAATGGAATTCATAATTTATTTGCTTGTCTCCCTTGCCTCAATGATCTGATTGAAACGGGTATAGATATGGGGATGTTGTTTGCAAGTTGACTGGAGTAGAACCATCGTTCAAGAAATTGTGTTTGTAAATTGTAAATTATTATTATTCAAGATGGTTTGGTTGCTCTTGATAATGCTCTTTTCATATCTGTAAATGGGGTGTTATACTCTGTGTAATTGTACAGAAAATCGCTATATTAACTATATTTATAGTCAATCATTAATTCCTGTCTCGTATTTTTCATTACTACTGATTTTTGCCCTTATGTGGACCTGTCCTTTTCATTATGAAATGCATCCATTTTTAGGCAAATCTTTCATCGTGGTGAATGACATTATGAACTTCGACCTGACTTCACGTGTGACCTGCATTTGGAGGTTACCCAAAGTTATCTTACATCCCTAACAACCATAGTTTATTCAAGATGTGATATTTTTGTGCATGAGACCATGAGACAAAATTTGGGTTTTAAAATTTTTAACATTATTATAAATGATTGTACATATTTGAAATAAAGATAAAGTTAAAGAAATAGATTTTCAAACTTAAGTTAAAGATTTTAAAATAATTTTTAACCATACTATAAATGATTGTACAGATTTGAAACACAGATAAAATTAAACAAATACATTTTTAAACTTAAGTTAAAGATTAACCTGTTGAAATTTTTAAGTTGAAAGTTTCGCATTTAAATTTAAATTTAAAGGTTTCACATTGAAATTGAAATTTGAAGGTTTGACATTGAAATGTAGAATAACGGTTTTAGACCATTAGACAGTTAGTGTCAGATAATGGTAATATTTGCCCTGAAACGAAAAATAACATAATTCATATATTTGTACACAATCAAAGTCAGTAGTGAAATGTCCATAGTTCATGTGTATCGAGGTAGGCAATTAGCCCAAGTCCATTTAAATATACAGTTCATATATTGAGTAGATCCATTAGCTATGGGCGGTGGACGGGGTTGGTGGTGGCTCTGCTGTAAAGATGATGCCTTCTCTTGTGGTGTTGTTTTGAAACTGAAGGGTCACATGACCAGTCACATAACTCCCAGGTTCAACACAAGAGGTCTCTGCACAAAAATTAGGCTGGTGTCAACAGTGCTGCCACCAACCTTAGTTTTTTGTGCATGAGACCATGAGACAAAATTTGGGTTTTAAAATTTTTTAATAATTTTTAACATTATTATAAATGATTGTACATATTTGAAATACAGATAAAGTTAAAGAAATAGATTTTCAAACTTAAGTTAAAGATTTTAAAATAATTTTTAACCATACTATAAATGATTGTACAGATTTGAAACACAGATAAAATTAAACAAATCCATTTTTAAACTTAATAGTCCATGAGCCAGGCAGCCAAATTTGACCAGTCAGGCTCACTCAGAGGGAGGAATTCTCATAGTGATTTTATGTTAGCCCTATTTCTCTAGTTTCAGAAAATGGGTGATAGCAATCTGTATCTCGTAGCCTTCACCATGCTATCACCCTGTTTTTAAACATATGTTGAAGCCTCGGAAATTTCCGTTTTTTGGGTTCCGGTTAGACTTATATCCATAAAAACTGTTGTAACTTCATCAATATTGCACTAAACTGCATGAAATTTGATATGTGACATCTTCACAATATACAGAAGACATATCTGCCACAATCAGAGCCATTTGCATCATTCAATGTTTGCATATAAAGGAGTATTTTTATCTCAAGTTGCACGTCAAAATTGAAATATAACTAAAACTGAAATCATCCTGTAACTTTGGTATATCACCAAGACATATTTTATAAAAAATCCAAAATTATTTCATTTTAGTAGCAGGATGCCCTCTCAATCATATGGCATAGTCTCAGCCAATTTGTACTGATATTAAGGTGATATCAAGATGTTTATCATAAGCACTTCATGTCCGAAAATTGCTCAATTTTCACTTTTTAGAACAGTTTGATGATGATATTTTCAGTTTACTTGCAAGAAGAAGTCAGTGCAGTCAATTATGATCGGAGAAATTGATTGATAGATTACAGAGCATGATTTACAGGGCACAGGGTGTTGATTTTGTATAATTTTAGTTAAATTTTGAATATATAGACGGCAAAGCCTATCACAGGAAAATGTGGATCATGCGAATTTCTCAAAATGATTGTAAGAGCTTTGAAAAGCTTATTTGCATGATAACTGCAATATTTAGATTGCACCTGTACCATAATTACCCTTTAATCACAACACTTCATAGAAATAATAAACTAATTATAATATGAGCGCAGCTCATGGCTGCCGAAGGCAGCCATGAGCGAAGCTCACTTAGCACAAGGACAGCTCATTCTGTGTGGTGCTCCTGTCTGCAGTGACTGTCTGAACAGGAAGTGCCTGTAGTTGCCATAAAACTGGAGCTAGTAGTTTATTCACAGTTTAGTTTGGTAAATAATTAAAATATGTTAAATAAATTCCAAAATAGATTTAAAATTTCGGTCTTGTCCTATAACAACCTCCAATGACATATTTCAGGGGATTTAAATCAACATGTATATCAACATTGGAAATAATTATTTCCCTAACACCTGATTGCAAGAAGTGAATAAAAATTAAAAGTCAATACAAATGTTAATGACTAGATCACCAAGTAAGAAATCATAACAACACTTAAGGTTACATAATCTTCATTAACTATCAACAAATTATGTAACAGTCTAATAGTAAACAGTCAACTCTGAATAGCTATGGTTTTATTGATCTCAGTTATGTAACATCAACAACTTAGTGCAATCTGTCTATTTATCTAATTATCTATCTATCTATCTATCTATCTACCTAATCTTATCTACAGATCTAATTTTATCTATCTGCCAATTTGCTCATTCCTCTAAAAAGATACGTTGGCCTTCTGCATGGAATGTTGAAGATAATGCAGTAGTTCTATGACAATGCTGCGCGAATTTCATGGCAGCGCCATTTACATATTAGAGAACCTACAATGGATTGGCATACTAACAGTGACATTATAATGCAGGCATGTTCAACAAAAATACAAGCTTAAAAGGTTATCAGATTTCAAACGTTTTCAATCTTTATGACCTTTCTCATCAATATACACCTTTTAAAAACAACAGCTAACCATCAAAATTAAGTCACATTGTCAAAACATGTTGATAAATTGTCATCATCCTCATCATCACTGTATTACTCTGTCACATGGTTCAGATCCTATTTTGGTAGATACTTCATATGCTTCACCTGTTCACCCTGGCCCCCTTGAGCTCATCGCCACACGACTCCAAGCTGTGCTAAAGTTTCCTGAAACATACACCTGATTGACCTTATGCCTTCTTTTGCCGCAGACTGGTTGTGTAGGACCCAAGCACCAATCCCAGTTCTAGTCTTCTGGGCAATGACTTAAATGTGTCATCACCTTCGCTGATCTCAGATCGGCATCAGAGAGTAGAGGTTCAAGCTTATTGCCTCACCACAGCCTGTTTATCAACCATTTTCTCAGCCAATGCATCGTCCCTGGTGTCCTAACCAAGACACTCCTAATGTGGGTAGGTCTATGTGTGTCTTTGCATTGCTTTCAGTCCCCAAAGGAATTTTCATAATCAGCCGCATTTTCACTTCATATATTTCAAGTTAAGCCTCAAACCTACCCACAGTCGATAGCTATCCTGCACCCTCACTGTCCCTCAGCTGTTAAACAAAATCATACTTGAAGTCTCCCTGGTTGTCCCAAGACAAGATGTATGCTGCCCTCTGTCTAATGCATGCACTGTACAACATTTCTCTTATTAGCCAACAAACTTGTATATTATCTTTTTTTTGGTCATTTATTTTTCAACCCTCTGATGACCAAACCGTGGCCACTAGGGAGTACAATGGCCAGACTTGTCTCTCATAAATCAGCTCATGTTGTGGGTACATTCTTCTGCAAGCTTGTTTTGCCAGCCAAGACCTGTCCTGCAGAAGCTTCTCTGAACTAATCTGCGCAATCTGCCATGGAACCTGATTTTGGCTCTCTATTATTTCCTTCACTCAATGTCAGAAGCTCCATTTGGCCTCTTGATTGCTTAACAGTCTAGCTCCAGACTAAGCTAGGTCATAATTATATCTAACTCAAAATTGTTACAGGAGACTGTTGGCTTATGTAAGTGTCCATTAGCCTTCATCAGGTTTGCTTGGAGCTTGTTTTAGACTCTCAGCAGCTGCTTCCTTGGTTTCAGCTCCTACTATTCCTCCTGGAGCCTCTCGTCTGGTCACATTTGCTGGCTAAGATTGACACTTTGGCCTGCCCACAGTCTCTATACTGGTAGCTGTTACAAAACATAGCTATTCCTCAGACCATGTACGCTCAGTTGCATAGATTATGCTGCCCCACTTTGGTGGATATACACTGTAGGCAGTAGCCATACATTGTAATGTCAACCAGACAATCTTTCTGGACTCCATTCCACCATTGGTCTTTCACCAATACTTTTTCTCTTTTGGGATTGACAGAGGGACTACTCCAAGCATCTTTGTTAATCTCTCCTCAAGTTTCTAGATCACCACCCAAGCTTCTGAATCTTCTTCTTGGCCTGCCTGAATAATGCCTTTCTCCACTTGCAAAATCATAGCTCTCTGGAAGTGGGTGATCATCTCTTGCCCATTTTTCACAGGATCGGTTGTGTGCACATCATCCAAATGCAGTGTCTTCTGCTTTGTTACTTTAAAAGCACATGGTTTTTCACAGAAGTTGTGGTTTCCTTCTTGCTTGTCCACCTGTAACTTCAGGCTTGTCTGGCCTCCCCCAGTTCAGGCTATCACTCTCCTCAAGCTAAATGCCTTGCTCCACTTGAGCTTGCTCCCCTGCAAAATCATAGCTCTCTGGAAGTGGGTGCTCATCTCTTGCCCATTTTTCACAGGATTTGGTGCAGGCGCAGAAGTTGTGGTTTCCTTCTTGCTTGTCCACCTGCAGCTTCAGGCTTGTCTGGCCTCCACCAGTTGATGCTATCACTCTCCTCAAGCTTCTGAATCTTCTTCTTGGCCTGCCTGAATAATGCCTTTCTCCACTTGAGCTTGCTCCTTGCAAAATCATAGCTCTCTGGAAGTGGGTGCTCATCTCTTGCCCATTTTTTCATAGGAATTGGTGTGTGCACATCATCCAAATGCAGGATCTTCTGCCTTGTGCCTCCAAAAGCAAATGGTTTTTCACAGAAGTTGTGGTTTCCTCCTTGCTTGTCCACCTTTAGCTTCAGGCTTGTCTGGCCTCCCCCAGTATACAGGCTGTCAAGTCATTGATGGTTGGAGACTGTTGAGTTAGGGACAACCCCTACTCTTTACTGGGTATATCTACAATGCTCTGTGAAAACCTCTTCCCTGGTGCCTGCCTTATATTTACCTGCAGTCATTAGCAGTACATCTGGATTGTGCCTTAACCGCCTTTGTCTAACCATCCTGTTATCTCCTGACTTGCATGCGTTGTCTCTGGGATTGCTTCCTGACCCAATAGTCTGAGCAATGTCTGGTACAACCTCCTTCTCTTTGTGCTGTTTGTTTGTTGTTTGTTTGTGTTTTACGCCTCTGCAGCACCTTAGTGGGCTATATCGAGGCAGGTGATCGCCGTATGATGATGAGATGAGAAGACTGTGAGTCTGGCACATACCCTATTAATTCAGGGATGCCCAGGATCTTTCAGTTGCCCCAGCATAGAATACTGGATACAACCCGCCTCCATTTAATGTTCCTTGGGCTCGGATTAAGTGCCTTCTCTTTGTGCTATTGGAATGGATGTTCTTTTTCCTTGGGTATGCTTATGTTCCATTTTCAGTGCAACATTGAACTATAATAGGTCCTTTCTTCGTTTCTATCTCCTTATCAGCCATACAGACATGCCAAGATAGGATTTATGTCCTTCATTAAAGCAAAAAGCTGACCAATGAGACCACCTGGTAGCTGTATGAGCTACTGTTCTACAGATGTATGAGGATCAGATGATTTTGTCAAGCAATGCAACGCAACTTCATATTATGTCACCTCACACCCAAGTTATAGGAAGAAAATTATGCAAACAAGCTCACAAACTAACTAACTGTCCATTTTGGATCGTCAACATGCATTTATCATGCAATTCAGCTATTCTGAACTGATCATTCATCAGCAGATACCTGTGTGGTTCTAACTTTTTGTATTAAATTTCGTCAAAATTTAAATTTATGTATTCAAAATGTGACTTAAATTATACAAAAGCAATAATTTTTACCTAAAAATCATGCTCTGTAATTCATCAAACAATTTCATCAATTATAATTGACAGCATTGACTTCTTCTTGCAAGTAAACTGAGAATATCAGCAACAAACTGTTCAGAATAGTGAAAATTAAGCAATTTTCGGACATGAAGTGCTTATGATAAACATCTTGATATCACCTTAATGTCAGTACAAATTGGCTGAGACTATGCCATATGAATGAGAGGGCATCCTGCTACTAAAATGAAATAATTTTGGATTTTTTATAAAATATTTCTTGGTGTTATACCAAATTTACAGGAAGATTTCAGTTTTAATTATATTTTAATTTTGGCTTGCAACTTGAAATAAAAATACTCCTTTATTTGGAAACATTGAAAGATGCAAATGGCTCTGATTGTGGCAGATATGTCTTCTGTATATTGTGGAGATGTCACATATCAAATTTCATGCAGTTTAGTGCAATATTGATGAAGTTACAACAGTTTTTATGGATATAAGTCTAACCGGAACCCATAAAACGGAAATTTCCGAGGCTTCAACATATGTTTAAAAACAGGGTGATAGCATGGTGAAGGCTAAGAGATACAGATTGCTATCACCCATTTTCTGAAACTAGAGAAATAGGGCTAACATAAAATCACTATGAGAATTCCTCCCTTTGAGTGAGCCTGACCAACCCTCTGGCTCATGGACTATAAGTTAAAGATTAACCTGTTGAAATTTTTAAGTTGAAAGTTTCGCATTGAAATTTAAATTTAAAGGTTTCACATTGAAATTGAAATTTGAAGGTTTGACATTGAAATGTAGAATAACGGTTTTAGACCATTAGACAGTTAGTGTCAGATAATGGTAATATTTGCCCTGAAACGAAAAATAACATAATTCATATATTTGTACACAATAAAAGTCAGTAGTGAAATGTCCATAGTTCATGTGTATCGAGGTAGGCAATAAGCCCACAAGAGACGAAGACTCTCCTGACGAGGTGCACATGAACGAGGCAGCCCAGAAGGGGGGCCCAAAGAGAGTCGAGAGTGCTCGAGCCAAGACGCGCCCTAACCACGACGCCCAAACAGAGAATATACATACTGAATTAGAGCAACTTTGCTCAAGCTTTTAGTTATGTTGGTGATTTCCTACTCAGGAGCCTGAAGTAGGGATTGATGGATCTTGTGTGGCAATTATCCTACTCAGGAGCCTGAAGTAGGGATTGACGGATGTTGTAGGCCCCCAACCAGTAGCCTGAATTGGGCAGTATTCATGTAGGTCTACCCAGGAGCCTGGAATAGACAGCGTCATTGAACCTTGTGGCCTGGATTGGCCTGTTGTGAACGATGTGGAGATGCCTACCCAGGAGCCTGGAGTAGGGATTGCGATCTTGCAGGATGTGTCCGTGTCTACTCAGGAGCCTGAAATAGACAGGTGTCGACGAAGGTGGCGCCTGGCCTTGGCCGGCTTTGGTGATCTTGAAGCAGGGAGGGGATGGTTCTTGCGATCAATCCCAGGAGGCTAAAGTACGTACTTTAGTATGCTGCTGTCATCCTGGAAAGGGAAATGTTAAGCAGCAGTAAAATTCTTTAAAATCTTGGTTCACCTTGTAAATAAGAAGTAAATGGATGCGCCAAGCCTCAGCTGAGGTCGGTCACTAAAGTAATAAGGCGGTGTACTGGATGAATATTGAAAGCTTTGCTGGTGTGAGTGTGAGTGAATGTTACTGAAGGCAGTCACGCTGTGGTCCACCTTGTGGATGCGTGATATTGGCTATTAAGATGTTCCCACTTTGGAAAGGGAGCTGGACTGTGAGATGAGAGACAGGTTGCCGGCTAAATGTGAGCAACTGATATGATACACAATTGGGGAACTGATACACTAAGATGACATTTTTGGACTGATACACAAAGATACTGGTACATCTACTGAATTGACAGCAAAATAACAAAGCTGAGAAGCAATGGATCAGATAAGTGAGAGCAGATGAAGGGCATTGTGGTCAAATCAGATGAAGGTCATTGTGGATTGTTTTTCCAGTGGCAGGATGCTAAACCGGAATCTGAAAGAATACACTTAATTAGTTTTGCAGATATATTTGTGAGTGTTGGTTAGGTGCAGCACCTCTGGTGAGTGGTTCTGGATTTGCCTGTTAAAGTGGTGCTGAAACAGAGGATGGAAGGTAATCGCTTGAGGAAGTTAATCGCTTATGTTTTGAAAAAACAAAAAGTCTTTAGAAATCCTGGTCAGAGATGGGAGATGTACTGGGTCGAGTTATCCTGGATAAGGTGAAAAGCGCATTGGTTTAGTTTAGTGATAATTTGAGGAAGAATATCAAAGGGTGGCAAACTGGTAAATGGTACTGCACTGAAGATGGAAAATTAATGTTGCTATGATCTGACGAGTGACAATCTGAGTGACGGAATGTTAATTATAATTTAATGAATTACAGCAAAAATGTTCGTCATAATCTGACGAGTGACAAGATGTTTGTCGTAATCAGGTCTTCTTCTTTTGAATGGCCTGTGGTTCCTTTGGCTACACTGTAGGTGCACTTGCAATCTGATGAGAGACAGAATGTTTATAATAATGCAACGAGTGACAAAATGTTATTATGTGATGAGTGACAACTGGTAATAATAATCTGACAAGTGACGTCGTTGTGTTCTCTTATGATTGTCCAGGTTTGCCTTTGGATAGGTGCAGGTGCCTGTATGGGGGTAATGGATTTTTTGATGAAATATTGATTTAACAAGTACATTTGACTAGTGAATGTGTGATGAAATATTGATTTAACAAGTAACCTTGAGAAATTGATAATGATACGAAGCTGGAAATGAAGCCGGAAATGTACACTGATGAAAGCGTGGCCACTCATTGATGAAGTAATTGGTCAAGAAATAACAAATAAACTTAAAAATAATTGATTAGCAAATGTTCCCGATAAGGTCGGGAGTGGTAAGGGTTGACGACTGGCTTGAAGTATACTTGTATGTTTGTTCAAAAATCTGAAAGCGGAAACGTACGTACATTGAAGAAAGCTGGAACATGTGTTGATGAAGTTGTTGAACAAGTATGTTGATGAAGTTGTTGAACAATGAAGTTGTTGAACAAGTATTGGCAAATAAACCTTGAAAAGTCCTTATGCAAACTGAAAGTGAAACGGAGGTGAACATTGAGAAGGGGGAAACTGAGGAGGAAAGGTACATTGACTAAATTGAGCTTGGAAAGGGACATTGATTAAATTGAGCGTAGATATGTAAGAATTTATTGCAATAAATTGTTATTGACATGGAAAGGGAGGGAGTAAAAGAAACATTTGACGAGCAGCAAAGTGTTAGTGAAAATCTAACGAGTAACAAGCAGGAAAAATGTTGATAAAAATATTACGAGTAACAAAATGTTCGTCAAAAGCTGACGAGAAGCAAAATGTTGTAAATCGGACGAGTAGCAAAATGTTCATAATGGTGTTACAAGTAACAAAATGTTCGTAATAATCTTACGAGTAACAAAATGTTCGTCAAAATCTGACGAGTAACAGAACGTTCGTAAAAATCTTACGAGTAACAAAATGTTCATCAAAATGTGACAAGTAGCAAACAGTTCGTAAAAAAAAATCTTAGTAACAGCATGTTTGTCAAAATGCGACGAGTAGGAAAATGTTCATAATAATGTTATGAGTAACAAATGTTAAATTGAGCGTAGATATGTAAGAAATTGTTGCAATAAATTGTTATTGACATGGTAAGGGAGGGAGTAAAAGAAAAATTTGACGAGTAGCAAAATGTTGGTAAAAGTCTTAGGAGTAAGAAAATGGTCATCAAAATGTGACGAGTAGCAAAGTGTTAGTGAAAATCTAACGAGTAACAAGCAGGAAAATGTTGATAAAAATCTTACGAGTAACAAAATGTTCGTCAAAAGCTGACGAGTAGCAAAATGTCGTAAATCGGACGAGTAGCAAAATGTTCATAATGGTGTTACGAGTAACAAAATGTTCGTAATAATCTTACGAGTAACAAAATGTTCGTCAAAATCTGACGAGTAACAGAACGTTCATCAAAATCTGACGAGTAGCACAATGTTCATCAAAAATAAAAATCTGGCGAGTAGCAAAGATGTGTTCGTCAAAATCTGACGAGTAGCACAATGTTCATCAAAAATCTGACGAGTAGGAAAGATGTGTATGTCAAAATCTGGCGAGTAGCCCAATGTTCGTCAAAAATCTGACGAGTAACAAAGATGTGTTCTTCAAAATCTGACGAGTAGCAAAGATGTGTTCGTCAAAATCTGACGAGTAGCACAATGTTCATCAAAAAATCTGATGAGTAGGAAAGATGTGTTCGTCAAAATCTGACGAGTAGCACAATGTTCGTCAAAAATCTGACGAGTAGCAAAGATGTATTCGTCAAAATCTGACGAGTAGCACAATTTTTATCAAAAATCTGACGAGTAGGAAAGATGTGTTCGTCAAAATCTGACGAGTAGCACAATGTTCGTCAAAAAAATCACAATGTTCGTCAAAAATCTGACAAGTGATCGTCAAAATCTGACGAGTAGCACTGTAAGATAGGCCTAGTGTTTAATGGTGGTGAATCTCTGAACTGAAACAAATATATTGGAACGTGACACTGGGTGAAGAATAGATGGAATGGGATGTGAGAAGTTGAGGAACTGTTGCGGAACTGCTCTGCGTGGATGAGAAGTTAGTTCTGAGTAGATGACCACTTTGTTTCCAAATTGGTGGGGAGTATGTTAATTAAACACACGAGTGGTAAAAGTACAATGACTGGTGTAGGACCATGATTGAAAATGGACTCGGTTGAGGAACGTGGGCATTAGTGATCTGGGACGAATGATATTTGATACTGAAGAATGCTGGAAAGTTGAAGTCAGATTAAGTGGGGGCACGAAGAACGCTGGAAAGTAGAAGTCGTATTAAGTTGGGACGTGGTACCCATGAGTTGGGGAGTAATAAATGTTCCTCATAATGATGTAGTAACATGTTCCCCTTTTTCTGAGGAGTAATAAATACTCCTAAGGGGGGGGGGCCCGGAAAACTGGAAAAATCAAAATTTTTAAATGCAGTTCACCTTCATTAGAAAAGTTCTGGAAAGTAGTATTCTGGAAAGCAGGTTTGATTAGGTTAGGGGACAAAATTTGAGGCATTTATCCTGTAAGATAGTGATCGGGAGCGGTCAAGATGATCGACTTGGGATAAATTTGAGCCACTTGATACATTTGAAACATTGACAGGATCAATGGTGGTGACAGTGGGAAAAACTATTTAGGTGTTCTGATGAGGCTGAGGAGTACTGAGAAACATTGGGACGGTGTTGTGCGGAATACTGTGGGTTCTAATGCATATAGATGGAAGGGCGATGCTGTTGAATGCAGGCGGATCTCTTTAATGTCCCTACCCAGGAGCCTGAAGTAGGATATTGCATTGTGGACAGCTCATCGCAGGGTAGATGAACGTTAAGTTTATTTTGTGTGAAGTTTGGGGCTGAAAATTAATTGATATTTTGTGAATGGGGAACTGAAAGCTGGAAAATGGAAATTGCATTAAAATTCCGGAGGTAAATGTGAGCTGGAAAAATGGAAAGTGCATTAATGTTTTCCGGAGGTAAATGTGACGGAATTGGGTTGGCTTTCCTTTCGGAGTAAATTAGATGATTCTAGGAGGTGCCTGGAGCTGATGTTGTCAATCCGAAAGTAGGTTCTACAGGGTGGCTGGGTGATACCTCAGGGCGCTTGATTTTGTGTGGCACATGATATTTCATTAGCCTTCATAGACAGGGTGATTTCATGAATGTATTAATTCGTATAACATCAATGGAATTACAAATTAACTTCAATTATTACTGTGACCAGGTGAAACACATGTGTGGGACTGGGTAATGGAATGCGGATGCCGCCTGTTGGTAACAATGTCCACCTGTTGGTGAGAGAGGGAAGCCATTTGCCTTATTAAGGCTAGTAACATGCAAGAAGTAGAATCATGGTAACATGAAAGAAGTAGAATCTTGGTAACATGCAATAAGTAGAATCTTGGTAACATGCAAGAAGTAGAATCAAGGATTCATGGATGATGAATCAATCTGGTGCAAATTCTGGATGCCACCTGTTGGTTAGGCCTACAATGTCCCCCTGGTGGTGGGAAAGGGAAGTCATTTACATTATTAAGGCTAATAACATGCATGAAGGAGAATCCAGGATTCAAGGTTAACATGCATGAAGGAGAATCAGGATTCAAGGTTGATGAATCAGTCTGGTCCAAAATCTGGTACTTGGGAAAACAGCATGCCAAGTCAACAATGGAGTAGTGTGCAAAGGGGTGATACATATATGGGGCAGTGTGCAAAATATGGGCTGGGTGCCACTGGCACCCCATGTCTGATCTAAAAGTCCTAAAATATGGAAGAATACTCACTTCATGGCTCCATGGATGTTGTCTGCTGTTGTCCTGTGGTGCTACACCATCATACCAACACCACCTCAGGCATCAAGTTAAGGTAAACCCAGGGAAGCAAAGAAAACAAACTCTGCTGTAAAGATGATGCCTTCTCTGGTGGTGTTGTTTTGAAACTGAAGGGTCACATGACCAGTCACATAACTCCCAGGTTCAACACAAGAGGTCTCTGCACAAAAATTAGGCTGGTGTCAACAGTGCTGCCACCAACCTTAGTTATTTGTGTGAAGCATCGCCTATAGATCCATGAGGCACACAGGCTTTTGTGGGAATTTGTCATGCATGCTTGGTAGTTTGGAGCTGTATGAAATAGGTATTTTGTTGATAATTGTTAAAAAAAAAACATTGGCTGGATTCATTTTAAAGTTACGCATGGTCATTTAGTGAAATGTGCTCATGGGTTTAATGGGCGCTGGAAGTGAACATTTTGAATATTTACAACCTCCCTGACAACCTCACGCATCTTGTTGTGATTAATTTTTCAGTTAAGGGTGGTCTGAGTTAATAAATGATTGACCATCATGCTGAGTCATGTGTTTTGTTGCAATTAAGTTTTGTGGTAAGGATCCGAGATAGTCCTGAGAAATTTAGTCATGTCTATGCATTGTAAAACACTGCTTGTTTTGCTGAGGCCATGATTATCTTTTTGGCTTGTGGTGTACAACAAAATCTTGAAAAAGCGACACTAGGATTTGAAAAGATGGAAGTTTATTTATTAACAGACAAATTGAAAGCTCAAAATGAGCTTGTTGACACATGATTGCACCGCTGCTGCTTAACAATTTTCGTTATTGCCTGTGCCATGTAATCAGTGTTGTTGGCTATTTGGAGGGTGGCGAGAAAAGGCATCTTGAACTGTCAACACCTTGCCTGAAATTTCATGACCAGTTACAGCCTCAGAGTTTATAGCAAAACTGAAACAGATGTGAATGTTCAGCTGAAGGCTTAACTGAAATCCCAACTGAAGGCTACTACTGAAGTATGAATGAAGAGCTAAAGTGACAGCATCACTTTTCAGAATGATGGATTAGCTCACCTGGTGGTATGGCACTCTTGGGGTTACTAGAACTTTATGTCGACCCATTCACTAGCACCACCTGGATCTGATGACTGAACCAAGCAAATGTCAGATTACATGACTCATAAGTTCTCATGAGTTTTTTTGTAGCCTTGTTTGTAGTACTCCAGCCAAATTAAGAATGGACTTGGAAATAACAAAGCAACCAACAATTGTTTTCTTTTTATATTCCTGAAATGCGAAAAAGATGTGATTAGGGACCGTTCAGAATTTATGACTGGGGGGAGGGGTGGGAGTTTTACCGGAACTTCCTGTTAAGAATTGATACCCTCACGTGAGTTTCATGTGGATTTTTAATACCCCACCCTTAGATTTCATGCTTTTTTTTAAGCACGCTCCCCACCTGGACACAAAGAAAAATACAAACATATGTACTGTTATACATGTGCCCTTGGTTGGTCACGCGTAAATTCGCGGACTTTAGCGAGTTAAAATGCATGGATAAACTGATTGTATGTGCGGTGTATGAAATGTTTGTTTGTTATAATTTCTTACCCCCCTTGAACATTTTGTCAAAAAAGTGCCCCCCTTGGCACATGCGTGACAAGTTAGTAGCCCCTCGGGCAAAACTCTCACCCCCTCCCCCCAGTCATAAATTGAGACGATCCTTATAATATAACACTGGGTGAACTTATTACACCTTGGCCCAGGAGTTGATTCTGAGATCCACTGAAAGCAATCTCAAGATGTATTTTTAGCCAACAATTCACACTCATTGTCATGCGAAATTGAAATCTGACTTTTCTGAAAAACACTTTTTAATCATACACTTTAATGAAGAAGCAAAAATAGACAGTCAACTTTCTGATTGAAGTGTCATGTTAAGATTATATCACTTTACCTTTATGTAATTCGTACATTTCCTGAACATTCATAATAACTGACCATGGTGAAAGTAAAAATGGACCACATATTTCTGTAATTTTATGATTCTCAAAATATGAAGAAGATGACTGATGTTAACTGTATAATGTAGATCTTTTGTTACATCTGGCCATGGATCTATAACTTAGCGTGAACATGCAAATAATAGAAGGACAGAAATGAACTGTTAAGGGAGGATATTCAGCCACAGTAGCAATGGATCCTCACAGCGAGAATTACATCTTACTTTTATCAAAACATGGATTGCTTGTAATAGAAGAGGAAATTCACTTTGGAAGTACAGGAAGCTTATTATCTTGGATAATGAACGTTCAATTCATGTATCATTCATTTAAGACCATAAAAATTCACATTAAAGTCTTTTAAGAGTAGACAATATTCAAAATATCTGGGATTCAGACTGTGCAATAACCAAGAGTTCATGCAAGAGACCACACCGTGCTTACCATAGGGAGAAAGTGTGCACTCCCTGAATTTGTCAATGAGCAATGGGCGCTCATCAATGTAACCATGTCATTGTTGAAGGCTTAGACAAGACTGAACAAGACAGATGACAGTACAATTACTCCTCAATTCAAGAAATGTCTGTTTGTCAAAACTGATGGGTCTGGTTCACAAACAGAAATGAACTCACAGCCAAACGGAATCCATAATTCATTTGGTTGTCTCCCTGATTTGACTGAGATGAGCACAGATAGGACGATGTTGTTTGCCCAGGGACTAGAATAGAATAACTCAGTTGTTTGTTGTTGTAAATTACAATTCAAGATAGCCTGGTTCCTATTTGTAATGCAGTTTTCATCTTAAGTCTCACTTGTTTGTCTCAGCTTGATTGCTTTGCTATTGAGTTTTCCTGTTATGTGGATTTTGCCTTTTGGTAATGAAGTGGCATCCATTTTATGGCCAAACCATTCATGTAATTGAATGACATTATGAATTAAGATCTGACCTCAAATGTGACTGACATTTTTGGTGACCGAGTACCCCAGCTTATGAATTTCAGTTTAGTTTATTTCATGACTTGCATGTACTTCATACTTTCCCCAAAAAGTTTCATTTCTAGCATGTTCTTGGCTGAAATGGACAAAACTTCCAAGACTCTTATGATGAATGCATCATTCTTGTAAAAGTTGTATTTTTGTAATTACTTGATTTTCAGTTCATAGCATTGAGAGTCAGAAGGTTTAAAAAAAAAATTAACAGTTCCATGTTTTCAGATTTATAGGTATGTTTATAGTATGTTCTCTAGAAATTTCTTCTATTTCAGACATATCCTTGATGGGATCGCAGTGTTACAAATCGTTTCAACTTGCATACTTGACATGTCTTCATGCATATTTGTGCTTCAGGTTTCTACCGTGAAGTGTCTGTACATGATGCATGGTTGTCTTACAATGACAAGATGGAATATATCTGTGCATTCTGTGGGCAACTCCAAGCTTCAAGAATTGAGCAGAACTGCATTAGAAGTGTCCTAGACCAATAGTTGTTCTAATGAAGTTCCTTAGATGTTCCTTGTGCATATTTGGGTCTTCAGTTTCCACTGTGAAGTGTCTGTGCATGTCTGGCATCTCTGAGTGTCTGTGGGATGGGAATAGCTGTCCAAGTGTATATATGCATCTGTGGGCATCTCAAAGGAATTGTGCTCATGATGCAAACTGTTTTCCATCCAGCTGCACCAACTTCCACATCATATCCTGTATGCTTTGCATTTTTGCACATTCCATCATGCAATTCTCAGGTCATTGCCCCCAGGACAGATGACCATGCAGATGCTGCCAGATGGACTGTCAAGCAGAGGGCAAAGATAATCATTTATTACGAATATTCAAATTTCCCTTCAGCCAATATCTACATACAGTATCAGATTTTTCAAAATTCTGTTGGTGTTTAGAATTCACAATAACCAAGAATGCATGCAGGAGACCGCACCAAGCTTGCCATCTAGAGAGACTATGTGCACTCCCTGAACACATGAATGTGCAATGGGCACTAACCATCCTGTGTCATTGTTGAATGCTCAGACAAGATTAACAAGACAGATGACAATAGAATTACTCTCCTGTTCTGTTTGTCAAAACTGGTAGGTTTGGTTCACGAACATAAATGAACTCACAGCCAAAAGAAATTCATAATTCATTTGCTTGTCCGCCTGATGTGGCTTAGATGAGCCCAGATATGGCAACGTTGTTTGCAAGGGGACCAGAATAGTGCTGCCCATCACTCACGTCTCCTTGTCTTCTTGAATTGTAATTCATGATTGTCTAGTTTCAGTTTTAATGATGTT
Source organism: Platynereis dumerilii (assembly GCA_026936325.1). Classification (NCBI taxonomy): domain Eukaryota; kingdom Metazoa; phylum Annelida; class Polychaeta; order Phyllodocida; family Nereididae; genus Platynereis; species Platynereis dumerilii. Next base: position 136,929 of record JAPTHN010000149.1, read on the forward strand.
TTCTTTTCAAAAGACCTCCCTGTTTGTGAACATTAGAAGTTTTTTTCCCCATATGGTTTCAAAATAATGTTCAACACAGAGGTCTGGCTGTCCCTTGATTCCAGACTGGGATGTCACAGATTTAGCAAAAGACGTGTTATTCTCAAAATATCAAAACGAAAAATATTTCCATGCTAAGATAATGCTGTAATTGATTGGAAATTAAGCTTTTGTTGAACATTGCGTATTTCCAATAGAAATCAAAGCCTTTTGAAATGAAGCGAATTTTACTAAGGTCCATTATTTTGCCCATGAGTGTTTATCCTGTGGATTGTGGCCAATATTTTTAATTAGCAGTGAGCTCACATTATTACTATATACATATATATATATATATTACATTGCTATTGACTTTTTGTGGATTAATAATTTTATAATGAGGAGTTATTCGGTTTGCATTAGATTATGAATACATTTTTCACCAAGGTCAATGACATCTTGAAATTTGACCTTTGTGATCTCACATTTTTAGGTCACCAAGGATCGTTATTTGCTGTGTGTCCAGTCCCACTTAGGCTTCTGCTGTGTATGAATACAGGTAGCCCTGTTTTAAGCCCCTGTCATCCATTCATTCTGAATAATGAATGATCAAAAATCTTGCTGAGGGTTCCATTTCCTGTTATTCATTTTAGCCTAACTTGCTTATTTTCAATAATTTGTCGTTGAAGCCCAAGATTACTTTTGTTCTCAAACCCCATTCACAATGAATTACCTGGACTACCTCCTTAATTTCCTTCCAAATTTTACCAGCTTCTGGATTCACTATCCGGTCCAGAAGCCAGTCTGCTGTATGAATGAGTTTGTTGCTTTAAATCTGTCGTGGCTGATCTAGCTTGAATTATTTTAACGTGAACAAACAAGGTGATGTATGACATGCTGTAGAATCCTCTCCCTCTTTCTCTCCTCTCTCTGAGCTTTTACTACTGCAGTCAACTTGCACGAGTACCAGTACCAAATAGGTATATTGGTTTAACCTTAGAGTGGGTAACGACAGTAAACTTAAAGCAATCAACCAGGGTTTCTGAAAACCATTTGGTGAGTCACTTAGAACTTATTGAAAGTGATTTACCAAATCACAGGGGAAGTGCAGCTCTCACTGAAATTACTGGACATTTTGAATAGAAGCAGAATACCACTATACAAAATGTATACATACAAGAAGCAGACAGGAAATGTCCATATGGAACCACAAACCACAATAATGGTCAATTTGCCCCACTCAGACAGTTGTCCTTCTGGGGTTTTATGCCTGTTAGTGGCTGCAGAGACAGAAGATTGCACATCTCAAGAGAAGAAATGCAATATGTTGTACTTCTCAAGTACGAGAGACAAGCGAGAGACAAGCAAGACATTTGAATTCAGCCAGGACTCGGTGATAACATTACTCGAAGCCCAGAAGACCCGACAGTCCAGCCGAAAGAGAGTCATATTTCTGGAATCATGTTTCAAGAGAAAACGGTCTGGAGTTTGACAACCTCATAATGTCGTCAATAATTGGCAGTTGAGATACCTTTCTAAGGACATGATGTATTGATATAATGATAATATTCAATAATATGGCCAAGATATATGGATTTTGTTTTTACCAGAACAAAATTCTTCCTTATTGCTATGACAACCTCTCATTTCTTTGAGTCACATTCAGACTTGCGCAGAATTATTTATTTATGCTCTTGGTCTTTGATAGATGAAGGTTGTCTTGATAATCAATCATTAATGTTGGGTTGCCCTTGCCCTTCCTCTATGTGTCATCAAGGACCTTTACCATGCGTGTACAATATGTTTGTGCCATGCTCAAGATTTATTGTTTCGTCTAAAATGTTTCATTCATGAAGCATATATCCCTTCACATGCATTTATCTCCCCACATGCATTGTTAAAAAATTCAGTGGACAGTGGTGTCATACAGTGCCGCCTGTAAATAAGTGAAGTGCATGATATTGTGCCTATGCATTAATGCTAAACATCCTCAGCCAAACTGCTTCTGCAAGCATGAATTCTCATCCGATGAGAGGAAAACATATTGGGTCATAAAGGCCGATATGAGAGGCATGTGGGATAACATTGGCAGCCAATTTTCTTTGCTGTAGTCGGAGTTAGGTATGGGTCAAAGTCTTTGATAAGTATAAATGAACCACCCTTCCCTATGATTTAACATTTTGGACTGTGTTTCACCCAATATGTTTTCCTCACATCAAATGAGAATTCATGCTTGCAGAGGCAGTTTGGCTGAAGATGGTTGGCATTGATGCAATGGAACAATGTCATGCGTTTCACTTATTTACAGGCAACACTGTATATATCTTCTGCTGATGAAGAAGCCACAAAGTAAAGCTTAAATTAATATTCTTATTTTTTGGATTATTTTTTTGGAATTAAAAATTGATTGATGAATGATTAGCACTGTTTGTCCTGTGTGCACTTGGTAGGCTAATTAGGATGACTCAGCAGTCAGCAATTAGGCAAAGAAGATTGAAACTGCTATCCAACATAATTCCAGGTGACCTGGCCAGAGCAGAAATTTAACCAGGGACCCAGCATTGGCAGTCAGATGCGCTACCATGCAGCTGGACTAATCCTCCCACCCCAATAGCTGCGACGAGCAGCAACAACATTAGAAATTACTATAATACAACTGCACTTATGTCCTTGACTTGATGGTTACTGCAATCATTATGCACTACATGTACAGGCTTTATCTTCTCATGGGCATGTACGTTATTAACCGATTGCATGTTTATATAGGCCATACTTTCCATAATAATGTACATCCTTGGTTGTATCTGGGGTCATCTTACTGCTGAGTGTTGGGTCAGAGGGTTAACTAGCTGCCTCAGGTTAGGACCTTGTATCGCCCTACTTCCGACACTGTTCATGGTTCATCAGACCAGCTTGGTAGATGCATAATTATGCGTTTTCATTTTGACTTCTGCAAGTAATATTGTAGCAAAGCATTTCTGGTTACTGCAGATTCAGTTATTATGAGTTTCAACAGCCAGTTTTCTCACTATCCACGTAGTATTTTAAGCTTGCCTGATTGGTCTAGGAGGAATCAAATGTCTTCCAAATCCATAAGTTGGACATAGAAAGCATTCAGAAACGTACCGTTCTTCTTCAGTGAGCAGCTGAGTTTGATCAGTTGATAGGATTATCAGTTTTAAAACACCAGCAGTCACTATCCATTCCAGACACCAGTGAGACACGTCACTGGCTTTGTGATACGTTTTATAGTATTTAAATGAGATTTTTGCTATGTAATTATATTCTTCAGCCAATCATATGCTCTGTATTTGCTACGTTTCACTATCATTCAGCAGAAACTCATACTTATTGAAATTGCAGTAATAGATGAATAGATATACAGATAGACAGATTGGAAGATAGATGAATAGATAGTTAGGTGGCGACGCTCGGGTCTCTATTGCTCATGATTCTTCTGTTGTGAAATGCTAAGAATTCCTTTGACAAACATGAGCTCTGATCTTATTTATTACACTACCTCGGAATTGTTGAATTCAGTTTGTAGAATGCCATTGAGTAAGTCAAGATGAAACCTATCTTTAAGTCATCTGTGATGTGTAAGCTGGATCATAGCATAAATTATCAGATTATACACTGTTTGTTTGTTGTTGCTATTCAGTTATGCTTTTATTGTTGATACATGTTAGTTCAATGATTCCTTGCTGATCCTTCACTCACTTGTTCATTTAAACTTCTGTGTACCACATCAACTTGAATGGAGCCCCTCCCTCATCCTTTCTCTATTTTAGAGATCGACCTATGTTTCAAGCTGCTTTCATGTACGTTTTTACATGTACGCTATTACAACTTTTCCTGGCTGTATTGAGGGCAGCTTTTATTTTAGGGGGCTTCTATTCTGATGGGTGGAGGAGAGATACTTTATTCAAATGAATATGACGTAACCATTTTTCTGACCATTGGAGCTGGTTGAATAGTCTTCAACCAATTCTAGTGGGTTACCCTCAACCAGTCAAAATGGTAGTTTCAACCATAAAAATTGATTGATTTTGCCTAAACTCATTGATTGGTTGGTCTTTCCCCAAAAATCAACCAATCTGTTTTAAGAGTATACAGCATGCCGTTGATGTCACAAAACCAGTTCACTGAGCCTCTCAAGTGATATCAAATCATCAATAATGCTTTTATAAAGTTGTTCGAATTGCAGACACAACCAGAAGAACAAGTAGTGCATCATTATGCAATATGCTGGACATGAAAAGCATCTGGTTGAGAGCAGAGCAATAAAACTAATGCAGTAGCTGACGCAGTCTTCGCAATAAGCATATCACTTTCAGAGGGAAGTGGAACAGTTTTATAGTTGCATCATATACCACACTGATGAGAATAATGAAATAATGATGTCTGTGTAAAGAGCTACTATAGAGATCCACGTGTTTACTCTAATTTCATTTTGTTTTCCTAATCACAAAGAGTTTAAAAAGACTAAAAGCAATAGTATTCACCAATCTGCGACAATCACAACACAATTCTATAATATTACCATGGTGATTGTATCTGTATTGCTGGAATGTGGAATCAAGTCATTTTCTCAATTGATTGCCAATTAGTCTTCATTAGTCTTCACGTGAAGGAAAACGTGTCAGCTAAAGGCAGGGCGACCAGTTTGAGGGGGTGTTGAATGCTTTGATTTACATGCATGTACATGATATGTATGATTTTCCAAAGTACAAATGAGTGTTGCATACAAATTTTTTGCTGAAAAATTATTCCTCACCCCAGAAATGCAAAATCTCATCATGTGGAAATTGAATCAGGAATTATTTGCTGTCAGAAGAACGCAAAATTTGAATAGAGATGAGACGCAAATGTGCAGTTTCCAGGCTGTTCTCGCTTTTCAGGCAAGATTTGTTTTAGCTGAAAAGAGATCTCTAAAGTCAATGCCACAGGGGTATTAACAACACTAATCGCATATCAGCCAGGCCCATGTTGCCTGTCATGCTCTTCCGGTTTATCGCAGTACGAAAAGGGAGAAAATTGCAAAGAAGGGAAAGGATGGTCCTCGCAATCAGTTGAAAAACTACCGCGCACATTGCTCGGGATTTTGCAATTGTATTTATCTGTGAGATTCCTTGTGTGCAATTCAGACTCATGGTGTTGTGCTTGATGATACAATTTTTTATATTTTTTATGATTGAGAATTGTAGAGCTGCTGTAATTGAAAATACAGTGCATGTCCTGAGTATTCTCACAAAACTTTATTAGTCAATAATATTCCATGACAATATCCTTATTGCATGACAATATATCCTTGGAGCATATTATTGCGAGTTGTCTGCCGGGAACCATTGCTTCAATTCATGGAGTCTTATTTTTGAATTCACCTGCTGGACCTTGCATTGTCTTGCTCTGGCTCATTCACTCACTGAGATTGGTCCCACGGGCCTGTGCAAATAGCCAGGATTGAACCAAGCAGCCGGAACAGTGCATCTGTAGTTGTTAGTGTTGGTAACAATATGTTCAGTAAAAAGGAGTGACTCCAGGAAGAGAAACAGTCAACCCAACCACAGTAAGCAGGATAAAACAAGCAAGTCGCAGTAACAAAGCTACTATCTTCCATAATTCAATTACGGAAGCAATCAAACCAATGTGAAAACCCATAATAACGGGTGGATTTATGAAGAAAAACAAGCCAAAAATAACCTGCATCCAATCAAATTAAGCAATAAGTGAATCAGAACAGCCGAAACAATTATGCTACATGTTATTTGAACCATACTTACCATGATAGGGTGTGAGAAAGCTCCCACATCACTCTCTTTTGGAAATGGCCCAGGATGGCCGAGTGGTAAAAGCATCCGCATGTACAGCATCTTGTTAATGGGTGTCATGGGTAAAATTGTCAGGATTAACACTGATAATGAGACTGAATGAGAAACATGGAAGCTGCTGGAGTACTGGTGTTGGTGTAATGGAACTATGTCGTCGATCACATTGTAGTTTGTGTGCTCAATGCATTATACAATGTATGAATCTTTGATAGATGTGCATCTCTCTGCAGTGGTTGATATATGCTGTTTGGTTGGTCTTTTTTGCTACAGAAGTTATTCATTTTTTTCAAAAAACAAATTGAAAACAAGAGGCAAATGTGCCATAGGATTGCCACAAATCTGAGAGTGGAAATAATATAGATGAAACTTCCACAATTCTTGGGTGCGATGTTGTTATGCTTCTCTTGATTCAGAGAGTGGTTGAAGTTCACTTATGTTATCACTGCAACTTGTATGTTGAATTTGCCTTATATATGTTACTAAAAGGGGTTGCAATGGAAAGTGATGTGGCATCACATCAGAGGGTGTTAATCATCCTCCATCTCTGTGATTCATTGAGATAATTTATCCCAAATCAGCATTGTGGCCAACTGAGCGTCAGTTGGTTGATGTAGCCTTCTCAGGTTGATCGATCAGCGCAGCACATTGTTTGCCCCTGTTAGCAAGTGCGTAATCAAAAGGAAAACCAAATCTCTGCAAACCAATGTTGTCCTGCAATTAAAAAATGCAATGATATATCATCATTTGCACACATCTGAATAATGACGGGGTCTCAGGTGAGTGCACCTCAGGGTTTTTGGTCTGAACCTTTTTTAAACCCTGTTAAGATATCCTGGACGACTCAAGTTTTGAAAAACATTCAGATGACTTTGACCAATGGAGAATTGTCTCACTTTTAAATAAAGAAAGAGAAATTTAGTGTCTTATATATTGTTGTATTTGGAATGATGTAGAAAATGAAACTATACATATAAAAAATTTCTTCCACATATATATACAACGTATGCATGTGTATCATATATATCATGTACTGAAATTCAAAAGATATTATGTTTCTTAATGGAACGCAGGAAGTTGATAGTGTATTGGCTGCTGTATCCTTTGCTGAACTTGTTTTTCTCTGCTTATGACTTCTCTGTTTCCTTGTCTTTTGTCTTGTTCTCCAATTTAAGTTTGTTTTGTTAGAACATTCAAAATAGCCTGACTTGACAACCATAACTTAAACCAGATTTAAGCATAAATCTCATCTTAACTCTTATTTGCAACTATATATAAAGCCGTCATTCTGTATTGAAATTCGTTTTTGGAATTTGGAACTAGTTCAACCGTTTTCAAAGTTTAAGCCTTGCTTGAACTCCTTTGGTAAAATCGGACCAATTTCTTGTTCCGTTCATTGGATTCTATTGGAGTGTTCCTGAGAGTGTTCCTTTTCTGCTTGTAGCAGTTGTCCATTACATCCTTATGAATAAATTATTTCTCTTTTCATATCCAATGACCATATCCCTTCACAAACAGCAGTAAAATGACAGGTGACATGGGTGCTCTGCGGCCCTAGACAGATAAGACCTGTCACTATGTTCCTGTCTGCCTGCATGATACCATCTTTTGTCACAGTCTCTTGCCCGCATGTCTGTGTGTCGAGCAGATTAATGAGTAAAGAGGTTCTTGTGTATAGCATTGTTGTCATATTGAGAACCAAAGTGATCTGTTGTTATGTAAGGTGTCAACCCGGGGTGTTTCTAGGATTGTGGGAGTTGAGTGGGTAGGGGGTTGCATAAGGTGGGAGTAGGTGAAGAGGAGTGGTATTCCTATTCATCAAAAACCACCTGTTCCTTATGTATATATGCGTTTCAGGCAGTAGTCTTTAACCAGCCAACTCATATTTGATTGATAATGCTGGAGAGCAGCAGCCACATGTTAACGAACCCGCACACAAACTCTGATACTCAACACTACATGCAATGAAGGAAAAATCACAAAATTTTAGAATAAGCTTGTTGACCCAAGAAGTATCATAGAGATGCTAAATCATACTTCATTTCCTAATATCAAAACAACACTGCAAAAATCCCATCCTTATTGAAAATCAGTCATATGCCATATGATACATTAATAGGTACTGTGAATGAGCCTTTACTTTAAGTTATTACTTTGTGATGTCGCGAACATTTCCTACATTATTGTTGTATTTTAGCAAAGTCACCACTTATATTTATTATTGTAATCATTTTTATTCAGACCATGGCACGCAACAGTCCCACTGGTCCTTTTGTGTTGTGGATCAGACTATTGCATGGGTCAAGTACAGTAGTCGGCAATGCCGCATTGATTTTTCCTCTGGTCAAGGGACAACTGAAGCCAAACCAAACAGCCATTTGAGACACATAAACTCCTATTGTTACTGGCATTACAGTCGATAACAAGTGAATCATTGTAAAGCTTAAGGTGGCAGTATCATTGTCGGAGGGTATTGAATGGAGTAAGTTAAAAAACCGAAGAACAACTTTGGAAAGATGGCAAACAGCATCTAGTTTTGTAGGCTTACTGCAGAGTATACTACGGTATTATACTTGCATCAAAAGAATTTTGCTGTCTCAAAACGGTTATCGCTGTTGTCATCCAGTTAATTCTTTTGTGAACGTCTGTCGTAAAATTTCTACATGGTATGGTTTGCGTATGAATACGATTTAATGTACATTGTACATTGATCACGCCTGCTATATGACGAGAAATACATGTATCTTTTTTTATCTGGAGACTGCAAGAATGACAGACTAGTTTACTCCACGACTGAAACGCAGATGAGCACTGAGCCCTGTTGTAGTGTCCTGGATCATTCATAGAATTACCCCAATGGGATTTCAGAAATATTTTTTGCATTATAACTCTAAATTGACAATACTTTCTTAAGCAATTTTGCAGCCTTTATTGGCCATTTGCATAATAAATTCATTCCTAATGTTTTAATATCGGATAGAATTCATGCTTCCTGCTTTGACGTTTGCCAACAAAAATGTCCCAAACCAGAATCCTTGTTTTTGTCAAGATCTCATTTCAACATCTTTATGTAAATCTTTTTCTAATTTTCGAGTTGCTATTTGAAGAAAGCCAGCACTGTGGGAAAAAACAGATATGGGATAGCAGAAGATAGGCTTATTTGGAAATTTGGAATGGCTTCTTAATACCCTCCTTGGTTAATTATATTAAGTAAGGAAGATATCCTAATGGAAGGTGAAACTACAGATAGGATCTTGACAGATTCCAAATGGTCTTCAACTATCACGTTTGATGGGATGAAACATTTTTAGAAAGTTATGGGTTTTCTTTATGTCTTATAATGCTCTGTCATTTAATCCTGTCTATTGCTAAGGTTTCTATTGCAGCTTTTGACTAATTTACTTTTGTTTTAATGCTGATATGTGTGTTACCAGCTTAAAATATTTCTGTCCATGTAAACAAGTACATATGAGGGCCAACTTGTTATACACGTAATTTTCGGCTCTTAACATGAATTTTTATCAGGTAGATGCAGACCGTAGGGGCCCTACCAAGTACTTGGCAAATAGACCATGTTAGTTATATGTTTTTGCCTTGCAAATATTTCGCAAAGGCACAATCACAGATAGACATTGTTTGGTTGAACCTAAAAACAGTCCCATCATTCAATTACGATATCACTATTGCTCTGGCCACTTCCGGGAATTAAACGGACGTGACTTACATACATGTACGCATGTACACTGTGAACATTTCAAAATACACTGTACCAGTAGGGGGAACAGGGGGCACATTGGGACGCGGGGCACTGTGGGACGGTGGGGTTTTCTTGGATCCTGGCAAGGTATATGATATGGTAGTGCCATCATATCTTGTAATTTCACATCTTGATGTTTCCATGGTTTTATAGACAAATTACAGCCACATGCAGAAGTATGGCGAGCAAAAGTTTGTTTTCCTACTACTAAAGTAAATATGGAGGGTTCTATTCGAACCATTCTGTGGACAAACCATGAACAATGAGGCTTTCTCAGTGCTTGTATGAATTTTATATATCGTAACAAACAGTTATGAATTGCTATCGTGATAAACACAGTCACTGGTGCCTGAGAAATTAGCATTTTGGTGTAAAAGTCATATCGGAGCTCATTGGGACAGTGAATTCGGGGCACATTGGGACGCACTTAATATGGCAGAATTTAAGTGTCCAAGGCAACTGAATGACCTGGGACAGCACACAACTGGTATTCAGGCCACAGTGAATAGAGGTATAGTGGATTACCATGCTCTGTGAACAAATTTGTCGCAAAACACTGTGTGTTACTTACATAGATGTCCGCACCCAGGACAGTTTATGTTAAATGTTTAAAACTGTTTAAAGTTTTGAACTATTGGCACTACAAGGTGTTAATGCACTGTATATTGTCTTACGCACTACTTATATGTGATATCTATTGCACATGGAGTGTTAAAATGATTTTTTAATTCATGTCCCAATGTGCCCCGGCTGTGCCACCCGGGGCACATTGGGACAGTCATTTTTATGACTCTCTGGCTGCAAAAGGGTAGGTGCAGTCTAGTTTATTATACCTTGCATTTAAGCTCAATAGTATTGGTGATATTCATGCAAACTTCTGAGTTTTTCAGTGCTTCCAGCATTGAGCAAAATTAGTAGACGTTAAAAGCGTCCCAATGTGCCCCTGTTCCCCCTACATAGTTCTTTATATCAACCATAATGTGATTTGCAAAGCTATTTAAATGGAGAAACAACAGAAGAAAGGAGCTATTATAATACACAAATGAAATGATAGCTTTTTGTGTGGATTAAAATAGACAGGTCAATTTATATACTTGTGGACTTACACAGGCCTGCGCTTGCAGATTTAAATGTAAGTCACTAAGTCAGAAAAGGGTTGAGAGACAGTGGTTGCCAGGCAACACAACCCTTATTCCATCCTCTTGTCTCATTTGGTGGCTCTTGCTATCCTTTACTCCTCTCCTAGTGATCCTTTACTCAAAGGAAAGTGGTTGCCATGGCACGGATGAACCCAGCTGGAGTGATGGGCACTGATGGCTTTACGTAAATGGAGAACCCGAATGACGCCTTTCGTGTTGTGATGTGCTGTCCATGGCTTCTCCAGTCTAAGCCTATTTGCGAAGCATAAAGTGAATCTGAGCTACTGTCTGTCGAACATCATGTCTATGTCATGCCAATGTCTATATAAGAAACTGTACTCGATGCTGTAGCTATGTGAATTTTTTCTGTTCTTTTGATGTATTTTTACGAGGAAATTTTTAATTCTAAATTGTATGTAAATATATATATGATAAAAGTAATGTTAATGTATATTTAATGACACTTTTTTCCCTCTCTTGCAGGTAAGTGACTTACATCAGGATTTTCAGTTCCCTTTACATGCAATCAACTTGAGACACACACAACCATAGCAGTGAGTAAAATTGTATTATACCTGAAGGGATTTGCAAAATTATGCTAAAAAGAATTTTTAGGACTGGCCTTCTGCATATGCTGAGGTTCTTACATAAAGATGCCTTGAATCGACAACCCTGATCATTGCTTCCCATCAGCTCAACATTACAGCAGGACATCAATTCAGGGACTTGCCAACCTTGGTTTGTCTGTTGTAATGGAACAATTGTAATGCCTTTGACATGGAGATATCCAGAGTAGCTAGCACTCAATGCACTGGTGTAATATGATATATATTGGTGATCTAATTTAGTGCAGAGCAAGAAGTGAAACTAATGCACATGCAAGAGCAGTTTTGTGATTAAGCTTATCAGAGAACACAGAGTCAATTGAGCTTTTATGATCATATGATATACGCATATCTCATGAATGAGCAAGGTGAAATAAGTGGAAAGATGGAAAGACATAAAAAAGGACATGCACAAAAAGTAGGAGAGCTATATTTTTTGTAGAAATGTATTAGAGTCAGAGTTGTCTTTTTGGTTAATTTCAGTGCAGATTTGGGTCATTCTTACAGTTAATTATCAATAAGGCTTTAGTTTTTTTAACACGGTGTTATCTTGTTATGATCTATCTTTTATAGAAGGAGCTACCTGTTCCATCAAGTCGGTACAGTTTGAACTACTTTTAGTGTTTGTAATGCATGTTGTCTGAATGTACTAGGCCTAACCATTATTGCCTGGGTGATATTCTGATGTCCTGAAAAAGCAATTAATTTTTGACAAGCCCCCTAAAAGGGGGAAAAATATAGAAATTGTATCCTGTTTCTCCTGCTCATCTTATGTTCAGTGATATCATGATATGGAGTTCTCGTTTGCGCAGAGTTGAATTATAGCCAGACAATTTTGCTGTGTCTGTGCTCAATTGTCTCAGCCGCCATCATATAATGTATCTGAATGCAATAAACTACATTTGTAATATAACTATCACATAACCAGTACAGCCAATGTTGTCTGTCATGACCTTGTGGTTTATCGTTTTTCCAAAAATAGAGAAAACTGTAAGAATGGGATTGGGTGGCCTGTGCAATCAAATGAAAAGTCAGTGTCTGTTATGTTCTGATCCTTTTCAATGATTACCACATCTTCCTTTTATGTATGTGTTGTATCTGTCATTCCTTTTGGATTTTTAACCCTTTACCATAATCATTATTTATATGCATAATAACTGCACAGCGTATTTATAGACTATACAATTTTCTCTTTATTTACCAGTGGCATTAAACTATTGGGATTCCTATTTCAGGAATTGTCAATTCAATTTTTCGACCCTCTTGTTGGCACCATTTGTCACAATATTGTAGAAAGTTCAATTATTCATGGCGTCATATTGTTTGACACCAAGCTGTTGAATTAAAAAGGCACTGTTCCATGCGCTGGGTGTTTTGTTCGATTGTTGCAATTATTCATAACAATGTGTTATCTCGCAGGAATGTTTGCAAAGTTCATCAGCTTGCATTCCTTTGTAAGGGCACTTCAGTTAGAATGCACCTGCTAGACCTTGCACCAGTCCTGCTTTTGCCCATTCATTCTTTGAGATGGGTCCCAAGGGTCTGAACAAACCGCAAGGATCAAGCCCATCTACCAAAGCAGTGCAGGTTTCTCGTAATTAGTTTCAGTAACAAAGGGTTGAATTGAATGTAGCTGCCAGAGGGACCGAAACTGCCAACCAACCCAGAACAAGCAGGGCAAAACAAAGCAGAACAAAGCAATGCAAGCAATATTCCTTAAAATCCGATTGTTCAAGCAAACAATCAACTTGCAAACCAATAAGCTACAAACAGGCAAATCAAACAAACAAACTGGTTGGAAATAAATGAAGCAGCTTTCGCAGCATCAAATATCACTTAAGTAATACTTCCTTTATTGGAACTCCATGAAAAAGACCCGCAAAACTATTGAGGATGTTATTACATTTGTAAATCGATTACTATTTGTTTGCCGACTGACTGTTGTGTTACGGGCAAGTTCCTGCTGCCATATCCCTGCTACTTTACAATGTATCAATCCCCAGATCAGGAAAGTGGTAAAAGCTTCTGTTCCTATAACAGGGATTACATGCAGTCTCTTGCAAATGAGAATCATTGGTACAATTTAATAAAAATGAATGATATGAAGTTGTAGTGACATCATTAATGTCCTCAAATACCAGCCTAATGTAATGACAAATTATTGGTTGTACTGTATTTCCCTGGCTATAAGTTTCTAATACTTTGGCTTTATTGTAATTTCTGTCTCAATACAAAGGAGCAATTGGATTTTTTGAATACAGATTTCATCCTACTGGGGTTACTATTTAAAACAAACTAATTGCGTTCTTTTTGTTTATATAAAATGTGTTGTTATTTGCAAGCTACAAAGTCTCTTAATGTTGAAATATGTGGTTATATGTCTCTTCGTTCAGGAGGTTCCTAAAAAGTTGTATGCTCTACTTATTTTTTCTTTTTGTATAAATGTGTGACTTGCCTCTACAAATGAATGTGTACATGTGTATTTTCATTATGTAAATAAATGTCTATTGTCTGTCTGTCTGTCTAGCTGTCTGTAAGTTGAGAGCAGGGCATTGCAGACAATGGATGGGATGGCTGATTCCCTTTAATTTAGTGATTCAGGGCATGTGTGAACACCAATATTGCCAACTGAGCTTCAACAAGGGGATGGTGGTTGCATTCCCTTCAGGATCAAGTTGATCTACACTTCACCTCTGTGCACTTTTCTTCCTAATTAGCAAGTTGGTAAACAAACACTGAACTGAGAGCTGCATTTACCATCAAAGAATGCACCATTTTTTCTCATTCGTTTGTCTAAACCCACTTTGAAAAAAGACACTCCAAGAGGTTTTAACAGCAAAGCAAATTAGCAGATTTTAGTCTGTCGGGTTTTGCACGCAAATTATCTCATAAATCAACTAAAAAATGGAAATATTGCTTTTATTAAAACAATAAAAGAGCAGAATCCCTGCAATAAGCAGTCACATGTTTTTTGCAACTGCAATAATTGATAGAAAAATATTGGAAGGATTTCAAAAGGAAATAGTTGTTATACTTAACAGAATCCAAATGCAGGGGAACAATTTGGAAGTTTTTAGGTATTTCACCAATATTCTGGGCCGTCTGCCAACCTGAGTACTTTCAGACTGGTGTGGGAAATTGGACGTTTTAATGTAATATGCACCTTTCTTCCAAATCCTTGGTGAATAGTGCCTACTACTCTTTTTTAGCGAGACTGCAAAATGTGGCTCAACCTTTTCAGTGTTCCAGGGAACAAGGACAACAAGATTTTGACATTTCTGGTGCACTACTTATTAGTACAAGGAGAAACTATGCATTTTAATCTCAGTTATGCAAAAACACCTCTCATTACATGCACATATGTAGTGTAAAAAAATAACTAAATGCAAAAAACTAATTTGGAGACTGCCAAGGCCTGGGCTCTTCTTGTATCACTTGTAATAATATTTTTTATCATTCTTCCATTTCATTTTATAATAAATCTGGATAAGTGCATTGTTGCAACTAAGATCCTGATCATCATAAGCCCTGGGAGGTGGTAATTTTTTCCTAGGAATAGGAAGAAATTATCAAGGAATTAACACACAATTCAAAAAGGCGATAGTTAATTCTGTAGAATAATTGATAATCTCTTTTGTTGTTGTCTGTTGCAACTGAATAGGCGGTGGCATAATGAGAAATTAGTGTCCGGGCATCCCTCATGCAGCAAAGGAGAGATAAGGGGCTGAGGCAGATAAGAGCTGTCACTCCATGCTCGATATCATCTGCGCAAGTCATGTTCCCACCTGTGGGTCTGAGTTGATGGGTGTATTATTGAGCTGTTTGGGCAGTATTTGTCAGTTGTGGCTATATCACTTAAAGCTGGGGGGACATATAAAAATTTTCTTCATATTGAATAATATTTGGTGTCACAGATATTTGAGACTGACATATCTCACCATCCCTGTTGTTTTGACCAATATACTAAATGAGTTAGATGGGCTAAGCATGGTCTGCAACTGGAGTCTAAATGTGCCTGAGTGCAACTTTTACCATTTTGAATTCAGTAACTGGATGTTTACAGAATCTTAAATGGAGATATTTCCTTTGCATTTGACAAAACAATATTTCGGTTTCCATTCCATGCCAGTGATTCCACAATGTTGCCCAGAGCAAATACATGTATCTTACATGGTAAAGTTGCCCTGCAAGAATTCATTATACATTCCCCTAATGGCTGTGTAGATTTTTCCTGCTTAAATGTCTTTCATCCATTACGCCAAATTCTGTGAAGCATCATCTCATTTTAGTAACAATATTCAATTGTAAAAACAAAGTGCAAACACAATATTTGCTCTTACAATTTTCCTTCTCACATATAGCTGTGACAAAAACATTATAGTGATTTCAGGGTAGGAAGGAGATTACATATGGCTGTAAAATTATGAGGATCACAGAGATGTCACTGCACATCTGATCTTTTACATTGAAATCAGTGGCCGATTCGTCATTCGTAGTTGTATGACCTTAATGTTGTGTTGAGAGTCACCAAGTATAATATAGCAAATACGTTAGGATATTACCTCAACAAGAACAATTGGGTTATTACTCGTTAATGAATTAGAACTATGTCGGCTCACCTTAGCACAATTTATTATTTATGTCTGGAATTTGTTCCTTAATGGCACATAAATTATTCATCAAATCTTTAAAAAAAGTCACAAAACCATCAGGAAATTCAAGAGAATTCAAGTTTCATTTAATTAAACATGATAGTTGCAGGCAATTTGGAATCTGTTCATATCTCATATCACAAATTTTTGTTCTTTTGCTTGTAAGGATAACTTTTAAAACTGATGCAAACAAATGGCGTAGGTACAATTGTGTTCTAAATTCAGCCCATTCCACCCATCACCAACTGCTCATTCTTACACAACACATATTGAAAGACGAATTTGTGACCTTTGCTTTTTGAGACTGCGCCATGATGAACAAGTATACATACCTGCTTACTCTGAATTCTTTGTTCAGTTATTAATATTACTGCCTCGAGAGTAAACAAGCATTATATAGGAAGATTTTTTCTTCATCCATTTATCTATTGACGTAAGGTGTAGTGTACTTGTCATCACACAATGCTGTCTGCAGCCTTTCATCTCTTTTCCTGTTTATTCTTCACGCGTCTCTTTTCAAAAGAAGTATAGGAATGCATGCTGAATGGCCCTTTGCACATAAGTGAGAATGGACAACTTGGTTTGACTCCTGATAATGTCCTTTTGTCCCGAGAGAAATCAATGTAGAGCATACAAATCCATCCCTGCAAAAAAGATACCGGCATGTGCCTCAAGCATGCGCTGGTAAAAAAATTATGAAAAATCCATGATTTTTTTTTCCTGCTTAAGCCGTAATCTGTATGTAAAAGTAAATGGAATCCGTTACGTAGCGTGCATACTAAACATAATGTACTCTTTAGAAATGAGAAATTGAGAAGACAATTAGAGTAGTATGCCAATTAATTCAACTCAGCTCAGTAGCCTCATCTAATGAAGATGACTTCCACAGATGATATCAAGCACCTGTAGAGTGACAGCTCTTGTGCGCAGGGTTCTCTTCCTCGGTGTATATTACGAATGCTCAGATATGTACTATCCTATGGTGACATGCCACTGAGCGCTCTAATGAGTCTAATCATCTGCAGAATTGTAATAGTTTTGTTCATGCATGAGAATGATTCAACAACTACCATTATCCATGTGTAATTTGATATAAGAATGACTCTTGTAATGCAACAAATAGTACAAAAAGAGGCTAAGGAACTGATCCATGTAATACAGTAGCGAATATGTATAGAAAATAGTTATTATAATTGATATTAATTTTGTTCTTGGGGTAATTGGTGTACTTGCTGATAGGTACATCTGCTTTTGGGATCAATCAGGGAGGCAACAAAAAGGCAAGAAAGTTATAGTTACACTTTGAAACCATTTTTGTAATCTGCCATAACGCAATGTTTTCTGTGAATTTGAAAGAATATATATACTTACAATGTCATTTCAACTGCTTATATTGAGATAAAATGTGTAAAGTAATCTGTTTTTCATTTCTGCTGACATGCATATTCATTAAATTGAGTTTTGTGGCAGTTTGGCAGTTTGGGTTTCTACGCCATATCTACTATGAAATGAGAATATCATATTCTCATTGCCTCTGTCAGTTGTTTGTGCCATGTTTGCAACCACATATCATAATAATTTTGCAATTATGATTTCAGAGATGGGATCTGATATGTATGTTGAACCTATAGTTAAATATAGATGGATAGATAGATCAAGAAATAGATGATGCAGTCAGATAGATGGATGTACATACAATGTGCAACATTCCTGCAGAAGTTGATGTCACAAAACCAGTCCAGCCGACTGAGTGACACCAATACAATGTAATGCCTTTGTGAACTATTGTTCTAATGGCAGGCACAACCAGAATAACAAGAACTATGTAATTACGCAATATGCCCGACATGTAAAGTATTTGGTTGAGAGCAGGGCAATAAAAGTAATGTAGTAGCTGGTGCAATCTTTACAATTAAGCATTTCAGATGGCAATAGAACAGTTTTATTGTTGCATCCGACATTGAACTTGGTTGCAATACTTAGTGGTGGGTGTGAAAAACTACTGAATAAAGAACAGTTTATATATGATATGTATGATTTTCCCAAGTACATGTATAAATGAGTGGCTGTTGCATACAAATGTGATGTTGATTAATTGTTTCTCGCACCAAGAACACAAAATCGCATCAGGAGGAGATTGAATCAGGAATAATCTACCAACCGAAAAATGAAATATTTCAATAGATGTGCAGTTTCCAGGCTGTTCTTGTTTTCAAGGTAGATTTGTTTTAGCTGCAAGGTGATCTCTAAAGTCAATGTCACAGGGGTTATCGCATATCTGGCAGGCCCATGTTGCCTGTCATGCTCTTATGATTTATCGCAGTCAAAAACCGGAGAAAATTGGAAAGAAGGAATAGCATGACCCTTTCTGTCAACGGAAAAAGCTCTGTGCACACTGCTCTGGTCTTTGCAATTGCATTCATTAGTGAATGCTCCTTTTTCACAATTCAGGCTCATGACACTGTGCCTCACAATGCATGATGATTGATCTTCTAAGGATATTTCTTTGGACTCTTCATTCTGTTATTTCAGTGTTTTCATTTCTTTCATTCAGTATTTTAGTACTGCCGTAATCGAAAACAAAGTACATGTACATGTGACTGTTCTCACAACTCATGATCAGTCAATAATATTCAATCACCATATTTCCCGATTCAATGAACCAGATCTGCCGCTTCAACTTCAACTTAGCCTAGTTCACACGGAGACGTATCAGAGGGTTCTTGCCGTGGGGATTCTTACTTTTCCAGGAAAGTAGGAGATGATTCAACTACTTTCAACAATTCGGCGACGATAATTTCGTCTACAGCGCATCTTAAACTTCCTCGCCAAAAGTTCCTAGAAGTCACATGACAGGTTGGTGAAGCAAGAACTTGCTTCATGAAAGATTCAACCTGTTGAATCTTTACGAAGCAAATAGCCATGATGCAGAAGACCTGAAAGACCC
The DNA here is from genome assembly GCA_026936325.1 of Platynereis dumerilii. Taxonomy (NCBI): domain Eukaryota; kingdom Metazoa; phylum Annelida; class Polychaeta; order Phyllodocida; family Nereididae; genus Platynereis; species Platynereis dumerilii. The sequence goes on from JAPTHN010000149.1 coordinate 155,875, forward strand.
CAAAATGCTTGGGCGAGCCTACAGACAGCTTGGGTGAAGCTAGAGAGTGCTTGGGCGAGGCTACTTATCATTGAGTCAATACAACTTCGGCGACGCAACAGCACAACTCGCCGTCGCAAACATGCTGATGAAACGCCGTAACAGCTATTTGCCTCACCGCAACAGCTATTTGCTTGGGCGTAATTGAGCTATTTGGGCGAGGCTAGAGGCTGCTTGGGCAAAGCAAGAGGCTCCTTGGGCGAGGCTAGTTTAATATTGAAGCAATGGAACTTCACCGATGCTCCTCACAACTCGCCGACACAACTCTCTTCCTCACTGGGGGTTGCTTTGTCAGTAATTATGAGCGATTCGGCGTAGAAAACGAGTGCCTCGTCGTCATAGGATCCATCCACGACGATGTATAACCTCTAATTGATTATATAATTGTCCAAAAATGACTTGAATCGCCGAAATGTGGTTTCCTGGCACCTAGACAGCTTCGCCGTCACTTAACCACTGTCGTGAGAACTTAGCATTAGCGTTTCTTGTTTATTTTTAAGCCTTTCATAGCAAGTTGTCTCCTAGAATCGTTGATCCATGGAGACTTCAGTTCTAATTCACCTGATGGACCTTGAAGTAGTCATGCTTTGGCCAATTCAAATTTCGAAATGCATTCCAATCCATAGGCGTACGGCGCGCGCATTTTTAGGGGGGCGAGCGACATTTGCCTGAATTTCAAGATCTAAATTTAATACCATTTCAAATGAAATTGCCTGGAAATCATAAATTTTCAATAGTTTATTTTTAATTATCTGCCCGAATTTTTTAGCCTTTTTGCCCAAATCTTACTGTTTCCCAAACTTTTGGGGGGGCCGATTGCCCCCCCTCCGATACGCCTATGTTCCAATCTAAGGCCTGTGCAAACACCGAGGATCAAGCCCATCTGTCAAACAGTGCAGTTTAGTCGCAGTTAGCTTCTGAGAAAAATGCTCTATTAAAAGGAGTTACTCCAGGGAGCAAAACTGCCAACCAAATCACAGTAAGGGGAATGTAACAAGCAAGACAAAGTAAAATAGAAGTAATTGTCTTATATAATCTTATAACACATGCAATCAAACCAAAGTGCAAAACCTTAATCAACAGAGGGGCAGATCAAAGAAGAAAAACAAGCCAAAAATAAACTGATTAGACTGCATGCTATTGAATGAAACTTTACATTGCGGTCAATCAGTAAAGCCTAAATACTTAAGCCTCATGTTATTTAATTCATGCTGACCATTGCATGGTGTGTTTTGGCTCCTACAACACTCTCCATTGTTGGAAATGGCCCATGATGCCAAGTGGTAAAAGCATCTGCTCCTTCAGGGACTTTTTGCATCTTGGTAATGGGTGTCATGGGTAAAATTGTCAGGATTAACTCTGGTAATGAGACTGAAAGAGAATCAAGGAAGCTGTTGGGGGAGTGTTGGTGTTCTCACAAGGTCCTCAATTATTGTTACATTGTAATTTGTATGCCAAACACATCCTATGGATTTACTAGGCTTTTGCCGATATAGAACTTTTATTTGCCATGTGTGTCTTTGTGCATCAAAGAAATGTTTGGGCATGGGCCTGCTGTCTCCTAAGTACTGGACTTTTTTTGCCTCAGAAGCCGCATATTTTTTTGGTGGGGGGGGGAGTTGTGGAGTGGGGGAGAAATGTAAACGTGTACATTATTATATGATACGTAATGTCAAAAGCCATAGTATGGCTATGAAACCAAGATTTAGAAAATATATGTAAAGGAAAAAACCTTCAACAGTTTTTAGGTGCAACAATTTTTTTTTTTAATTTGGAAAAGGGTAGCAGCCTTACTTACATCGTCAATACTAATTGTGTCTTGCATTTGTCATATGGATGTGGCTTAAAAGGGATGCAATAGAAATCAAATGATGTGGCATCACATCATAGGGTGTTAATCAGCCTCCTCTGTCATTCATTGAGATAATTTAATCTAAATCAGCATTGTGGCCAAATGAGCTTTAAAGACATGCTTGGTGTTGCGCTATCTTTGCGCTATCTTTTGTAGGATCAAGTTGAGCGACATCTCACCTTGCTAGCAAGTGCATAATCAAAAGGAAAACCAAAAATCTGCATACCAATAAAAACATATAAAAAAATACATCTATGTGTATACTGCATTTGCCTACATATCATGCATGTCTACTCTAAAATAAAAATATATTATATTTTTGTGTAGAACGCAAGTGGCTGCTGTCTCCTTTGCTGAACTTGCTTCTGTCTGTTCATGACTTCTCTGTTTCCTTGATTTGTCTTGTTCTCCAATTAAATGAAAGTTTTGTCTTATTTGAAGTTTTAAAATTGCCCAATTTCACCATCAGAGCAGAGACCAGATTTAAGCATAAATCTTGTCTTAACTCTTTATTTCCTATTGTAGGCCTACAGTGCTGGCATTCTGTCACAGAAATTGGTTGGTGAAATTTGGAATTGTATGTATGTATGTATGTATGTATGTATGTATGTATGTATGTATGTTTATTGAGGTAGTTAATACTTCCTGTGGATTCCATTTGATTTTGTTAACAGTGTTCCTTTTCTGCTTGTTTTGGTCCACCATCACATCCTTATGAATAAATTATGACTCTTTTCATATCCAATGACCATATCCTTTCACAAACAGCAGTATAATGGCAGGTGACATGCCTTGTTAATATGGAGACAAGGCAACAAGGGCATCCCTCACAGACCACCCTGGAGCTAGAGGGCCCTAGACAGATAAGACCTGTCACCGTGGGCCTGATACCATCTTCTGTCACAGTCTCTGCCCATACGTCTCTGTGTTGCGTAGATTAATGAGGAAAGAGGTTGTCGTGTTTGCTGTTGTTGTCATTTGTGAGAACCAAAGTGATCTTTTATGCAAGTTGTCATCCCGCCATGTTATTTCTAGGATTGTGGGAGTTGAGTGGGTAGGGGGTTGTCCACGGTGGGAGGAGGTGAGGAGCAGTGATATTCCTATTCATCAAAAAGCACCTGTTCCTTATGCGTTTATACAGTTCAGGATGTAATCTTTAATCGACCATCTAATATTTGATCGATGATGCTGAGGAGCAGTCAATATTATCAAACAACCACACTAACTCAATGACTTGAATAAAGCTTAGTTATTTCATAGCGATACACAACACTACATGCAGGAAAATCACAGGTTACAATAAGCTTGCTGATCCAAAACATTATGAAGAGAAACTGGAATTCCAAACATCAAAATGCCATTGTACAAACAACCCATGTTTATTGAAATTCAATCACACATGCCATATGATGAATATTTTAGCAAACTCATCAGTTGTACAATTTATTTATTAATGTAATCATTTTTATGCTGACTGCACCACACAAAAGTCACACTGGTCCTTTTGTGTTGTGGATCAGACTATTGCATGGTCAGATTACTGTAGTCAGCAATGCATTGATTTCAAAGGGACAACTGCAGTCAAACCAAACAGCCATTTAAGTGAATGAGCTCCTATTGTTACTTACATTTCAGTGGACTACAAGTGAATCAGTCTAAAGCTGTATGTGCCAGCATCATTTTAGGCAGGTATTGAGTAAAGTGAAAAAAACCGAATAACCACGTTGGAAAGATGGCAAAATCATTAGTTTTTTGTAGGCTGCAGCAGATTACCTCGGTAGCATACCTCCAGCCAAAGAGATACTGGTGTCACTAAATGGTTATCGCTGTTGCTAGGTGATTCTATAGTACCTGGTATGAGTACCACTTGTCGGTAGCAATAGGAACAAAGATATCTTTTATTTGAAGACTACAAGAATGTCAGACTAGTTTACTCCACGACAGAAATGCAGATGAGCACTGAGCCCTGTTGTAGTGTCCTAGATCGTTCATAGGATTACCCTAATGGGATTTCAGAAATATTTTTTGCATTATTACTGTCTAAATTGACATAGTGCTTTCTTAATCAATTTTGCAGTCTTTTATTGGCCATTTTGCATTATTAATTCATTCCTAATGCTTTAATGTCAGATAGAATCCATGCTTCCTGCTTTAATGTGCCAACAGAAATGTCCCAAACCAGAATCCTTGTTTTTATCAAGATCCCATTTCAACATCTTTATGTAAATGTTTTTGTAATTTTTGAGTTGCTATTTGAAGAAAACCAGCACTGTGGGAAAAACAGATGTGGGATAGCAGAAGATAGGCTTATTTGGAAATTTGGAATGGCTTCTTAATACCCTCCTTGGTTAATTATATTAGGTAAGGAAGATATCCTAATGGAAGGTGAAACTACAGATAGGATCTTGACAGATTCCAAATGGTCCTCAACTATCATATTTGATGGGATGAAACATTTTGAGAAAGTTATGGGTTTTCTTTATGTGTTTTAAGACTCTGTCATTTAAACCAGTGTAGGCCTAAGGTTTCTCTTGCAACTTTGATCATGTTTTGACAAATTCACCTTTTTTTTAAATGTTGAAATATTTGGCATTAATTTGAAAAGTATATTTTTGTCCATGTAAACATGCATAATTATGTGGTTCAGCTTGTTATATATCTCCTTTTTGGCTCTCGCCTTTTTATTGTCACAAATTAACTGATAGTTTTTGTGTAGACGGAGATAGACAGTTCGATTTATGTACATATGGACTTGCAGATTTGTACGTAAGTCACTAAGTCAGAAAAGGGTAGAGAGACAGTGGTTGCCAGGCAACACAACCCTTATTCCATCCTCTTGTCTCATTTGGTGGCTCTTACTATCATTTACTCCTCTCCCAGTGATCCTTTACTCAAAGGAAAGTGGTTGCCATGGCACGGATGAACCCAGCTGGAGTGATGGCTCTAGGCAAATGGTGGAACCCCAATGACGCCTTTCGTGTTGCCTATTTGCAAATCATAAAGTGAATCTGATGCACTTTCTTGCCCAACATCAAGTCTGTGTCACCCCATGTCTAAATGGCCTCAGAGATGTTTGCATATTGGCAGTACAACTGAACTGGAAACAGTGTCTGCTTTTAAAATTTGTTTTGCCACATCATAATTCCTGACAGGCCTAGTCATTGGGTTTAGTCCTACGCCCAATATTACTGTCTCGGCCAATAAAACTCCATATTGGTCTCCTCACCATCCACTATCTGTGTAATGTTTATGCCGAATATGATAAAAGTAATGTTAATGTATTTGTAATGACACTTTTTCCCTCTCTTGCAGGTAAGTGACTTACACCAGGATTTTCAGTTCCCTTTACATACAATCAACTTGAGACACACACAACCATAGCAGTGAGTAAAATTCTATTATACCTGAAGGGATTTGCAAAATTATGCTAAAAAGAGTTTTTAGGACTGGCAGTCTGCATATGCTGAGGTTCTAACACAGATGCCTTGAATCCACAACCCTGCTCAGTGCTCCCCATTAGCCCAACATTACAGCAGGACATCAATTAAGGGACTTGCCTACCTTGGTGTGTCTGTTGTAATGGAACAATTGCATGGCCTTTGACATGGAGATATCCAGAGTAGCAAGCACTCAATGCACTGGTGCAATATGATATATATTGGTGATCTAATTTAATGGATAGCAAGAAGTGAAACTAATGAATGTGCAAGAGCAGTTTTTGATTAAGCATATCAGAGAACACGAGTCAATTGAGCTTTTATGGTCATATGATATACACATATCACATGAATGAGCAAAGTGAAATAAGTGGAAAGATGGAAAGACATTAGAAAGACCATGCATGAAAAGTAGAAGAAGCTATATTTCATGGAAAAATGTATTAATTTGATTATCTAGCTATGCAAAAATGTTCCCGATAGGTCAGAGTTGTCTGTTTGGTTAGTTTCAGTGCCGGTTCAAGTCATTCTTACAGTTAATTACCAATAAAGCTTTAGATTAAGACATTTGCATTGACATTTTTTGGAAAGGTAGTCATAATTACATCACTGACAAAAGTGCTCTCACATAGGAAGAACAGAGTAAGTTATACTGCCTGCTCTTAGCACATATGAAGAACTAAGCATGACAGTTTATAGTTTATTCTATCTTCTAAATCACAATGACTTCTGCATAAAAACATTATCTGGAAATTATTTTAACTCCCATACAAGGAGCAACCTGTTCCATCGGCACAGCTTGAACTAAATTTAGTACTATTTGGAATACATGTCATCAGAATGTACTAACCTTTGCCTCAATTATTGCCAAGATGTTATTGTGATGTCTAATGTATCTAAATTCAATAAACTAACCGTCACTCAATCAATGCAGCCATTGTTGTCTGTCATGACCTTGTTGTTTATCATTTTCCAAAAATAGAGAAAACTGTAAGAATGGGATTGGGTGGCATGTGCAATCAAGTGATAAGGCAGAGTCTCTTCTGTTATTATCCTTTTCAATAATTATCACATCTTCCTTTAATGTATGTGTTGCATCTTTTGGTTTTTTAACCCTTTACAATTAAATAAATCATTATTTATGTGCCTAATATAATGTAGTTGCACAGTGTATAGACTATATTGTTCTCTTTATTTACAAGTGGCATTGAAATATTAGGATTCCAGTTCCAGGAATTGTCAATTCAATTTTCGATCTTCTTGTTGGGACCATTTGTCAAAATGTTGCATTCATGTTCAATTATTCATGGGGTCAGTTTGTTTGACACCAAGCTGATGATTTAAAAAGGCAGTGTCCCATGCATGGGTGTTTTGTTCGTTTGTTGCAATTATTCATAACAAGGTGTTATCTCGCAGGAATGATATCGAAATTCATCAGCTTGCATTCCTTTGTAGGAGACTTCAGTTAGAATGCACCTGCTAGACTTTGCACCAGTCCTACTTTTGCCCATTCATTTTTTGAGATGGGTCCTAATGGTCTGAGCAAACTGCTAGGATCAAGCCCGTCAGCCACAGCCGTGCAGATTTCTCGTAATTAGTTTCAGTAACAAAGGGTCAAATTGAATGTAGCTGCCAGAGGGAACGAAACTGCCAACCAAACCAGAACAAGCAGGGCAAAACAAAACAGAACAAAGCAATGCAAGCAATCATCATCTATAATCTGATTGTTCAAGCAAACTAACCAACATGTAAAGCAATAAGCCACTAATAGGGAAATCAAACAAATAAACTGGTTGGAAATAAATGAAGCAGCTTTCACAGCATCAAATATCACTTAAGTAATACTTCTTTTATTGGGACTTGATGAAAAAGACTGGCAAAATTATTAAGGATGTTATTACATTTGTAAATTGATTACTATTTGTTGGACCGACTGACTGTTGTGTTATGGGCAAGTTCCTGCTGCCATATCCCTCCTACTTTAAAATGTATCAATCCCCAGATCAGGAAAGTGGTAAAAGCTTCTGTTCTTTAAAAAGGGATTTCAGGCAGTCTCTTGCAGATGAGAATCATAGGTATAATGTAATAAAAATGAATGATATGAGGTTGTAGTGACATTATTAATGTCCTCAAATACCAGCCTAATGTAATGAAAAATTATTGGGTTGTACTGTGTTTCCCTGGCTGTAAGTTTCTAATACTTTGGCTTTAATGCAATTTTCTGTCTCAATCCAAAGGGGCAATTGGATTTTTGGAATACGGATTTCATCCTACTGGGGTTACTATATTTTTTTTTAATTGCGTTCTTTTTGTTAAAATCTAAAAATTTGTTATTATTTGCCAGCTACAAAGTCTCTAAATGTTGAAATATGTGGTTATGTGTCTTCAGGTTCAGGAGGTTCCTAAAAAGTTGTATGCTCTATTTCAGGGTGGTTCCTCGATTCCAGCCATTTTTTGAGAATCTCCCTACATAATGAAAGTATGTTTCTTTATGTATAGATGTGTGACTGCCTCTATGAATGCATGAGTACATGTGTATGTTAATTATGTAAATAAATGTCTATTGTCTGTCTGTCTGTCTGTGAGTGGAAAGCAGGGGCATTGCAGACAATGGATGGGATGGCTTATTCCCTTCAATTTAGTGATTCAGGGCATGTGTGAACACCAATATTGCCAACTGAGCTTCAACAAGGGGATGGTGGTTGCATTCCCTTCAGGATCAAGTTGATCTACACTTCACCTCAGTGCACTTTTCGCCCTAATTAGCAAGTTGGTAGACAAACACTAAACTGAGCGATGCATGCCAGTGTAATTTACCATAATGCAACATTGTTTATCATTCGTTTGCCTGAACCCACTGTAAAAAGACACTCCAAGTGGTTTTAACAGTATAGCAAATTAGCAGATTTTAGTCTGTCGGGTTTTGTATGAGAATTGTCTGATAAATCAACTCAGAAATGGAAATATTGCTTTTATTAAAACCTAAAAAGAGCAGCATCTCTGCAACAAGCAGTTACATCTTTGTTGCAACTGCAATGTTCGATGGAAAAAAATTTTGGAAGGATTTCAAAAGGAATTATGTGTTATACTTAACAGAATCCAAATGGAGGGGAACAACTCGGAAGTTTTTAGGTATTTCACCAATATTCTGGGCCGTCTGCCAACCTGAGTACTTTCAGACTGGTGTGGGAAATTGGACGTTTTAATGTAATATGCACCTTTCTTCCAAATCCTTGGTGAATAGTGCCTACTACTCTTTTTTAGCGAGACTGCAAAATGTGGCTCAACCTTTTCAGTGTTCCAGGGAACAAGGACAACAAGATTTTGACATTTCTGGTGCACTACTTATTAGTACAAGGAGAAACTATGCATTTTAATCTCAGTTATGCAAAAACACCTCTCATTACATGCACATATGTAGTGTAAAAAAATAACTAAATGCAAAAAACTAATTTGGAGACTGCCAAGGCCTGGGCTGTTCTTGTATCACCTGTATTAATATGTTTTATCATTCTGCCATTTGATTTTATAATAAATCTGAGTAAGAGCATTGTTGCACCTATGATCCTGATCATCTTACGTCCTGGGAATAGGTATTTTTTTCCTGGGAATAGGAAGAAATTATCAAGGAATTAACACACAATTCAAAAAGGCGATAGTTAATTCTGTAGAATAATTGATAATCTCTTTTGTTGTTGTCTGTTGCAACTGAATAGGCGGTGGCATAATGAGAAATTAGTGTCCGGGCATCCCTCATGCAGCAAAGGAGAGATAAGGGGCTGAGGCAGATAAGAGCTGTCACTTCATGCTCGATATCATCTGCGCACATCATTTTCCCACCTGTGGGTCTGAGTTGATGGGTGTATTATTGAGCTGTTTGGGCAGTATTTGTTAGTTGTGGCTATATCACTTAAAGCTGGGGCACATATAAAAATTTTCTTCATATTGAATAATATTTGGTGTCACAGATATTTGAGACTGACATATCTCACCATCCCTGTTGTTTTGACCAATATACTAAATGAGTTAGATGGGCTAAGCATGGTCTGCAACTGGAGTCTAAATGTGCCTGAGTGCAACTTTTACCATTTTAAATTCAGTAACTGGATGTTTACGGAATCTTAAATGGAGATATTTCCTTTGCATTTGACAAAACAATATTTCAGTTTCCATTCCATGCCAGTGATTCCACAATGTTGCCCAGAGCAAATACATGTATCTTACATGGTAAAGTTGCTCTGCAAGAATTCATTATACATTCCCCTAATGGCTGTGTAGATTTATCCTGCTTAAATGTCTTTCATCCATTACGCCAAATTCTGTGAAGCATCATCTCATTTTAGTAACAATATTCAATTGTAAAAACAAAGTGTAAACACAATATTTGCTCTTACAATTTTCCTTCTCACATATAGCTGTGACAAAAACATTATAGTGATTTCAGGGTAGGAAGGGGATTACATATGGCTGTAAAATTATGAGGATCACAGAGATGTCACTGCACATCTGATCTTTTACATTGAAATCATTGGAAGATTTGTCATTCGTAGATGTATGACCTTAATGTTGTATCGAGAGTCATCAAGTATAATATAGCAAATACGTTAGGATATTACCTCAACAAGAACAATTGGGTTATCACTCGTTAATGAATTAGAACTATGTCAGCTCACCTTAGCACAATTTATTATGGATGTCTGGAATTTGTTCCATAATGGCTCATCAATTATTCATCAAATCTTAAAAAATTTCACAAAACCATCAGAAAATTCAAGAGAATTCAAGTTTCATTTAATTAAACATGATAGTTGCAGGCAATTTGGAATCTGATCATATCATATCACCAATTTTTGTTCCTTTGCTTGTAAGGATAACTTTTAAAACTGATGCAAACAAATGGCGTAAGTACAATTGTGTTCTAAATTCAGCCCATTCCACCCGTCACCAACTGCTCATTCTTACACAACACATATTGAAAGACAAATTTGTGACCTTTGCTTTTTGAGACTGCGCCATGATGAACAAGTACCATACCTGCTTACTCTGAATTGTTTGTTTAGTTATTAATATTACTGCCTCGAGAGTAAACAAGCATTATATAGGAAGATTTTTTCTTCATCCATTTATCTATTGACATAAGGTGTAGTGTACTTGTCATCACACAATGCTGTCTGCAGCCTTTCATCTCTTTTCCTGTTTATTCTTCACGAGTCTCTTCTCACGGAAGTATAGGACCTGCCTGCTGAATGGCCCTTTGCACATAAGTGAGATAGGATAAGTTGCTTTGATTCCTGATAATGTCCTATCGTTCAGGGAGAAATCAATGTAGAGCACACAAATCCATCCCTGCAAAAAAGATACCGTCATGTGACTCAAGCATGTGCTGGTAAAAAAATTATGAAAAATTCCATGATTTTTTTTTCTGCTTAAGCCGTAATCTGTATGTAAAAGTAAATGTAATACGTTACGTAGCGTGCATACTAAACATAATGTATTCTTTAGAAATGAGAAATTGAGAAGACAGTTAGAGTAGTATGCCAAGTAATTCAACTCTGCTCAGTAGCCTCATCTAATGAAGATTACTTCCACAGATGATATCAACCACCTGTAGAGTGACAGCTCTTGTGCGCAGGGTTCTCTTCCTCGGTGTATATTACGAATGCTCAGATATGTACTATCCTATGGTGACATGCAACTGAGCGCTCTAATGAGTCTAATCATCTGCAGAATTGTAATAGTTTTGTTCATGCATGAGAATGATTCAACAGCTACCATTATCCATGTGTAATTTGATATAAGAATGACTCTTGTAATGCAACAAATAGTACAAAAAGAGACTAAGGAACTGATTCATGTAATACAGTAGCTAATATGTATAGAAAATAGTTATTATAATTGATATTAATTTTGTTCTTGGGGTAATTGGTGTACTTGCTGATAGGTACATCTGCTTTTGGGATCAATCAGGGAGGCAACAAAAAGGCAAGAAAGTTATAGTTACACTTTGAACTCATTTTTGTAATCTGCCATAACGCAATGTTTTCTGTGAATTTGGAAGAATATATATACTTACAATGTCATTTCAACTGCTTATATTGAGATAAAATGTGTAAAGTAATCTGTTTTTCATTTCTGCTGACATGCATATTCATTAAATTGACTTTTGTGGCAGTTTGGCAGTTTGGGTTTCTACGCCATGTCTACTATGAAATGAGAATATCATATTCTCATTGCCTCTGTCAGTTGTTTGTGCCATGTTTGCAACCACATATCATAATAATTTTGCAATTATGATTTCAGGGATGGGATCTGATATGTATGTTGAACCTATAGATAAATATAGATAGATAGATAGATCAAGAAATAGATGATGCAGTCAGATAGATGGATGTACCGTAATATGGGGTGAATCGGGACAGAATGGGACGTTTTTCTGTCATGGCATGGACATAAATCATCTTAGAAATACAAATATGGTGCTAAATTGTGCCCGAGGACAAGGTCCGACTATCCCTTGGAGCATTGAAAGATAACTCTATTTCCCAATGATTTAGACACAAAAAATCACTGTCCCAATTCACCCCACAGTTTGGGGTGAATCGGGACAGAGATTAATCTAAATAACTAGTCCTTCCTACCATGTTTTATTGATTTATAACTATGAATGAATATTAGAAAACATGTTTAGCACCCCAAAAAGTCACTCTTAGTAAAATTTGAAGTCTATTATGTGTAGAATATTCACTTTTTAACAAAAAGTAATAAATCACTGTAAATTGACAAAAATGTCGTTATCTGCTTATTTTACAAGTGATGAATAATCTTGGACTAAATCCACAACAAATGATGCCAATTTCAACAATATAAACCCAAAATTCATGAAAATAAGCTGGATTGGAAATTAGTAAGAATTTTTGGGTCAGCTCTGTAACTCTGCCTTTCACTTGGATCCGGACCCAGGACTGAACAGATAAAATATCACATCTCAGCAACTCTCTCGGTCTCTTTAATTTTGCAGCATGGTAGTACCCTGTCCAACATTATTTTATGACATTCTATCACTGATTTCGTTTCTTGAGTTATTAGCTGGGGTCCGAAAATTACACAGAAATAACTCTGAAACTGAAAGTGCATCAGTGCTTGTTTAATATAGTCAGTGCAAATGTACTATGAGGTTATACCATGGGTGGAGGCAGTATATCCCTTGTATAGTTACCCAAGATCCTGTATATCCCGAGACCCGAAGGGTCGAGGGATATACGGGGTCGAGGGTGACTATACCAGGGATATACTGCCGCAACCCATGGTATAACCTTTTTATCCCATGTCTTTATTTTTTAAATACTTTTATTTTATATCAATGTAAAACAGTTTGAAGCACTCAATGTGAATGTAGCTGTGCTACAAAAAAAATCAATACTCTTAATTGGCAGCACTTAATTGCCTTAAATCACAACAATCAGCAAATATGCTGGTATATACATGCTAATAAGCATGATATATAGGGGCACTGTTGTCTTTTGATTGGTCAGTTCCAGTATATCCCTGTTGATCTCATTATCTTTCAGTATATCCCTGCTGGCTAATTAGCCAAAGGAATTTGATTGGTTGAACTAAATATATCCCTGTTTCTTTCTTTTGTATTTCCCTCTCTCAATCTGTATTGACCAGGGAAAAGCTCAGTATGAGGGACAAAAGTTGGTTAGACATGGGATAACAAAGTTTATGATTTTCTCCGTAATTGGCCACAACTATACACTTAAAGATTTGTGAGAATTTTGTGTATGTATCTTTTATAGTTTTTGTGGTACAAGCAAAGTTTTGACCAACTTTTGAAAATGTAAATTCTGCAGGGCAATGTTTAACGTGCTGCAGCTCCTTGCTACCTGCAGGTAGAATAATGAAAATCCATCCGAATCATCATTGGAATATATTCTAAGAACGTGCAAAAAATCAAGTCCCTGTGACAAGTAGAAGTTGTTACTTTGGAAGAAATAAAATATTTTCCTGTCTTGTCCCGATTCACCCCAGTGTTCCTATTCACCCCATATTACGGTACATACAATGTGCAACATTCCTGCAGAAGTCGATGTCACAAAACCAGTCCAGCCGACTGAGTGACAATACAATGTAATGCCTTTGTGAATGATTGTTCAAATGGCAGGCACAACCAGAATAGCAAGAACTATGTAATTATACAATCTGCCGGACATGTAAAGTATTTGGTTGAGAGCAGGGCAATGAAAGTAATGTAGTAGCTGGTGCAATCTTTACAATTAAGCATTTCAGATGGCAATAGAACAGTTTTATTGTTGCATCCGACATTGAACTTGGTTGCAATACTTAGTGGTGGGTGTGAAAAACTACTGAATAAAGAACAGTTTATATATGATATGTATGATTTTCCCAAGTACATGTATAAATGAGTGGCTGTTGCATACAAATGTGATATTGATTAATTGTTTGTCGAACCAAAAACACAAAATCGCATCATGAGGAGATTGAATCAGGAATAATCTACCAACCGAAAAATGAAATATTTCAATAGATGTGCAGTTTCCAGGCTGTTCTTGTTTTCGAGGTAGATTTGTTTTAGCTGCAAGGTAATCTCTAAAGTCAATGTCACAGGGGTTATCGCATATCAGGCAGGCCCATGTTGCCTGTCATGCTCTTCTGATTTATCGCAGTCAAAAACCGGAAAAAATTGGAAAGAAGGAATAGCATGACCCTTTCTGTCAACGGAAAAAGCTCTGTGCACATTGCTCTGGTCTTTGCAATTGCATTCATTAGTGAATGCTCCTTTTTCACAATTCAGGCTCATGACACTGTGCCTCACAATGCATGATGATTGATCTTCTAAGGATATTTCTTTGGACTCTTTCATTCAGTTATTTCAGTGTTTTCATTGCTTTCATTCAGTATTTTAGTACTGTTGTAATCGAAAACAAAGTACATGTACATGTGAGTGTTCTCACTACTCATGAGTCAATAATATTCATTCACCATATTTCCCGATTCAATGAACCAGATCTGCCGCTTCCACTTCAACTTAGTGTTTCTTGTTTATTTTTAAGCCTTTCATCGCAAGTTGTCTCCTAGAACCGTTGCTCTGATCCATGGAGAATTCAGTTCTAATTCACCTGATGGACCTTGAAGTAGTCAAGTTTAGTCGCAGTTAGCTTCAGAGAAAAATGCTCAATTAAAAGGAGTTACTCCAGGGAGCAAAACTGCCAACCAAATCACAGTAAGCAGGATGTAAAGTGAAAAAAAAAAGCGATTGTCTTCTGTAGTCTGATAACACATGCAATCAAACCAAAGTGCTAAACCTTAATCAACAGAGGGGCAGATCAAAGAAGAAAAACAAGCCGAAGTGAACTTATTAGACTGCGCACTATTGAATGAAACATTATATTGCGGTCAATCAGAAAAGCCTAAATACTTAAGCCTCATGCTATTTAATTCATGCTAACCATTGTATGGTGTGTTAGCTCCTACAACACTCCTCATTGTCGAAAATGGCCCATGACGGCCAAGTGGTAAAAGAATCTGCTCCTTACGGGACTTTTTGCATCTTGGTAATGGGTGTCATGGGTAAAATTGTCAGGATTAACTCTGGTAATGAGACTGAAAGAGAATAAAGGAAGCTGTTGGGGGAGTGTTGGTGTTCTCACAAGGTCCTCAATTATTGTTACATTGTAATTTGTATGCCAAACACATCCTATGGATTTACTGGGCTTTTGCGGATATAGAACTTTTATTTGCCATGTGTGTCTTTGTGCATTAAAGAAATGTTTTGGCATTGGCCTGCTGTCTCCTACTGGATTTTTTTTGCCTCAGAAGCCGCATATTTTTTTTTACGAGGGGGGAGTGGGGGAGAAATGTAAACATGTACATTATTATATGATACGTAATGTCAAAGGCCATAGTGTTGCTATAAAACCAAGATTTAAAAAATATGTAGAGAGGAAAAAACCTTCAACAGTTTTTAGGTTTGGAAAGGGGTAGCAGCCTCACTTACGTTGTCAATACTAATTGTGTCTTGCATTTGTCATATGGATGTGGCTAAAAGGGATTGCAATGGAAATCAAATGATGTGGCATCACATCAGAGGGTGTTAATCAGCCTCCTCTGTCATTCATTGAGATAATAATTAGCATTGTGGCCGACTGAACTTTTACTGCAATTTCAACAAGTATAAGTTTCTCCAATATGACAGAAAAATGTATCAAATGCAATTCATGTGATCGGTTGAGGCACTGAATTTCATAGCATAAAACTCATTTGAATAGCATAAGACGTGTTTAAATTATAGTTGGCATGTTTGGATATTGCAATGACTGACCGCACTCACATGTTAATCTGTTTTAGTTGTCAAACTCTGTTGTTCACTGGAGCAGAATAATACATATATCTCATTGCTTCCAACGTTTAACTGACGGATTTGCAGAACGTTTTATTGCTTGGGATCCAATCAGGTTAGCTGAAAATGCTATGTAGATGTTGAGAAACCTAGCCAGAAAAACTCATACTTATTGAATCTGCAGTAAAACACGCTTGATGTTGCGCTATCTTTTTTAGGATCAAGTTGAGCGACATCTCACCTTGCTAGCAAGTGCATAATCAAAAGGAAAACCAAAGATCTGTGTACCAATAAAAAAAAACATATAAAAATGGTCTCTTCATCTACATGTTTACTGCATTTGCCTGCATACCATGCATATATATTCTAAAATAAAAATATATTATATTTCTGTGTGGAACTCAAGGAGTTGATTGTGTGAAGTGGCTGCTGTCTCCTTTGCTGAACTTGCTTTTGTCTGTTCATGACTTAATAATAATAATAACTAGAAATGAGTAACTGCAAGCAGTAACAAAACTTCACCTAGAAATATTGGTCGAAACGAAAAACGAAATGACAGAAATAATTTGAAAAGTTCCAAAGTAATTTGAAAAGTAATTTGAAACGTAATTTGAAAAGTAATTTCAAAGTAATTTGAAAAGTTGAAAAGTACTTGGAAAAGTAATTTCAATAGTAATTTCAATGCAAAAGTAACATGTCAAGTAACATGACAAGTAAATTGACAAGTAAATTGACAAGTGCATTGACAAGTACATTGACAAGTACATTGACAAGTACATTGACAAGTACATTGACAAGTACATTGACAAGTACTTGAATATTGTACATGTACCTGACCAATACCCGCAGACCATAACCTGTACCAAGCCTGTACATAATTTCATAACTCTAGGTGAAATACTGAGGTAACAGTGAGCAATTCCAAAATGGCCGCCATTTTGTGTCAGACATTTTGAATTTCTCCACACGTGCGTGAACAATACCCACAAGCCAATACCTGTACCAAATTTCATAACTGTATTTGAAATACTAAGGTCGCAGTAGGCAATCAAAAAATGACAGCCATTTTGATTTAACTTGAAATATGAATTCTTCGTTTAAGAAACATCTGAATGAGTACTTGAATCAGTCACAAACAAAATAATTATATGAAAATTGCATGGTGTTCAAGGTCACTGAAAATAGCACATTTTTGCACTGAAATTCGCCAATTGACCTTGAAAAATTGGGTCAAGGTCAAATGTGAAGGTCAACTTGGGTGAATGGCAAAAAAGAATAGCAGTTTACTATAGCATGTTATCAGCCAAAATTGATATTTCATGGTGAAATGACGAAGGTCACCAATTTTGATGACTTACCAATGTTTAAAATTACGTAACTCATAATCCGGCCATAGAAATGCAACCACAATACACATGCAGATGTCCCGTTAGTCAAGCAACATTTTGCCACAATTTGGGCCACTTTCAGTAAAAAATGTACAATTGTATTCACTCCAACCATAAAACACTAAAAGTGACCATGGGGAACCTTGACCTTGACCTACATTCACGAAATTGGGTCACATTATGTAAAAAGGGTAAGGAACCAAGTACCTAAAAGGAAAATGAAATCCAGCAATAATTGAAAAAGTTATTCACATTTGAAAATTTTCAAAGTCGAACTTTGAAGTGACCTCTGACCTTGAAAAATGGTCCGGTGTCAAAAAAACTCGGGAATGTAATGAGGGCATATGAGGCTCCCTTCATGAATTTTTTGAGGGTAGGTTAGGGTGAAAGAATAATAATAAATATTAAATAATAAATAATAACTAGAAATGAGTAACTGCAAGCAGTAACAAAACTTCACCTAGAAATATTGGTCGAAACGAAAAAACGAAATGACAGAAGTAATTTGAAATGTTCAAAAGTAATTTGAAAAGTAATTTGAAACGTAATTTGAAAAGTAATTTCAAAGTGATTTGAAAAGTACTTGGAAAAGTAATTTCAATAGTAATTTCAATGGAAAAGTAACATGTCAAGTAACATGACAAGTAAATTGACAAGTGCATTGACAAGTGCATTGACAAGTACTTTGACAAGTACATTGACAAGTACATTGTCACATTGACAAGTACATTGACAAGTACATTGACAAGTACATTGACAAGTACATTGACAAGTACATTGACAAGTACATTGACAAGTACTTGAATATTGTACATGTACCTGACCAATACCCGCAGACCATAACCTGTACCAAGCCTGTACATAATTTCATAACTCTAGGTGAAATACTGAGGTAACAGTGAGCAATTCCAAAATGGCCGCCATTTTTTGTCAGACATTTTGAATTTCTCCACACGTGCGTGAACAATACCCACAAGCCAATACCTGTACCAAATTTCATAACTGTATTTGAAATACTAAGGTCACAGTAGGCAATCAAAAAATTACAGCCATTTTGATTTAAATTGAAATATGAATTCTTCGTATAAAAAACATCTGAATGAGTACTTGAATCAGTCACAAACAAAATAACTATATGAAAATTGCATGGTGTTCAAGGTCACTGAAAATAGCACATTTTTGCACTGAAATTCGCCAAATGACCTTGAAAAATTGGGTCAAGGTCAAATGTGAAGGTCAATTTGGGGTGAATGGCAAAAAAGAATAGCAGTTTACTATAGCATGTTATCAGCCAAAATCTATATTTCATGGTGAAATGACGAAGGTCACCAATTTTGATGACTTATCAATGTTTAAAATTACGTAACTCATAATCCGGCCATAGAAATGCAACCACAATACACCCACAGATGTCCCGTTAGTCAAGCAACATTTTGCCACAATTTGGGCCACATTGCATGAAAAACGTGCAATTGCATAAGAAAAAACCATAAAACACCAAAAGTGGTCATTCGGGACATTGACCTTGACCTAGATTCGCGAAATTGGGTCACATTATGTAAAAAGGGTTTTAAACAAACTTCCTAAAAGAACAATGAAATCCAGCAATAAACGAAAAAGTTATTGCCATTTGAAATATTTTGAGGTCGAACTTTGAAGTGACCTCTGACCTTGAAAAATGGTCCGGTGTCAAAAAAACTCGGGGAATGTAATGAGGGCATATGAGGCTCCTTTCATGAATTTTTTGAGGGTAGGTTAGGGTGAAAGAATAATAATAAATAATAACTAGAAATGAGTAACTGCAAGCAGTAACAAAACTTCACCTAGAAATATTGGTCGAAATGAAAAACGAAATGACAGAAGTAATTTGAAAAGTTCCAAAGTAATTTGAAAAGTAATTTGAAACGTAATTTGAAAAGTAATTTCAAAGTAATTTGAAACGTACTTGGAAAAGTAATTTCAATAGTAATTTCAATGCAAAAGTAACATGTCAAGTAACATGACAAGTAAATTGACAAGTAAATTGACAAGTGCATTGACAAGTACATTGACAAGTACTTTGACAAGTACTTTGACAAGTACATTGACAAGTACTTTGACAAGTACTTTGACAAGTACATTGACAAGCACACTGACAAGTACTTGAATATTGTACATGTACCTGACCAATACCCCCAGACCATAACCTGTACCAAGCCTGTACATAATTTCATAACTCTAGGTGAAATACTGAGGTAACAGTGAGCAATTCCAAAATGGCCGCCATTTTGTGTCAGACATTTTGAATTTCTTCACACGTGCGTGAACAATACCAACAAGCCAATACCTGTACCAAATTTCATAACTGTATTTGAAATACTAAGGTCATAGTAGGCAATCAAAAAATGGCAGCCATTTTGATTTAACTTGAAATATGAATTCTTCGCATAAAAACATCTGAATGAGTACTTGAATCAGTCACAAACAAAATAACTATATGAAAATTGCATGGTGTTCAAGGTCATTGAAAATAGCACATTTTTGCACTAAAATCTGCCAATTGACCTTAAAAAATTAGGTCAAGGTCAAATGTGAAGGTCAATTTGGGGTGAATGGCAAAAAAGAATAGCAGTTTACTATAGCATGTTATCAGCCAAAGTCGATATTTCATGGTGAAATGACGAAGGTCACCAATTTTGATGACTTACCAATGTTTAAAATTACGTAACTCATAATCCGGCCATAGAAATGCAAACACAATACACATGCAGATGTCCCGTTAGTCAAGCAACATTTTGCCACAATTTGGGCCACTTTGCATGAAAAACGTGCAATTGCATAAGAAAAAACCATAAAACACCAAAAGTGGTCATACGGGACATTGACCTTGACCTACATTCACGAAATTGGGTCAAATTATGTATAAAGGCTTTTTAACAAACTTCCTAAAAGGACAATGAAATCCAGCAATAAACGAAAAAGTTATTGCCATATGAAAATTTTTGGAGTCCAATTTTGAAGTGACCTCTGACCTTGAAAAATGGTCCGGGGTCAAAAAAACTCGGGGAATGTAATGAGGGCATATGAGGCTCCGTTCATGAATTTTTTGAGGGTAGGTTAGGGTGAAAGAATAATAATAATAATAATAAATAATTACGAAAACAAGAAACTTCACCTATGGTAATAGGTGAAGTTTAACTAGAAATGAGTAACTGCAAGCAGTAACAAAACTTCACCTAGAAATATTGGTCGAAACGATAAAACGAAATGACAGAAGTAACTCGAAAAGTTCCAAAGTAATTTGAAACGTAATTTGAAACGTAATTCGAAAAGCAATTTCAAAGTTATTTGAAAAGTACTTGGAAAAGTAATTTCAATAGTAATTTCAATGCAAAAGTAACATGTCAAGTAACATGACAAGTAAATTGACAAGTAAATTGACAAGTGCATTGACAAGTACATTGACAAGTACTTTGACAAGTACTTTGACAAGTACATTGACAAGTACATTGACAAGTACATTGACAAGTACATTGACAAGTACATTGACAAGTACTTGAATATTGTACATGTACCTGACCAATACCCGCAGACCATAACCTGTACCAAGCCTGTACATAATTTCATAACTCTAGGTGAAACACTGAGGTAACAGTGAGCAATTCCAAAATGGCCGCCATTTTGTGTCAGTCATTTTGAATTTCTCCACACGTGCGTGAACAATACCCACAAGCCAATACCTGTGCCAAATTTCATAACTGTATTTGAAATTTTAAGGTCACAGTAGGCAATCAAATATTGTCAGCCATTTTGATTTAACTTGATATATGAAATCTTCGTATAAAAAACATCTGAATGAGTACTTGAATCAGTCACAAACAAAATAACTATATGAAAATTGCATGGTGTTCTAGGTCATTGAAAATAGCACATTTTTGGACTGAAATTCGCGAATTGACCTTGAAAAATTAGGTCAAGGTCAAATGTAAAGGTCAATTTGGGGTCAATGGGAAAAAAGAGGAGTAGTTTACTATAGCATGTTATCAGCCAAAATCAATATTTCATGGTGAAATGACGAAGGTCACCAATTTTGATGACTTACCAATGTTTAAAATTATGTAACTCAAAATCCGGCCATAGAAATGCAACCACAATACACATGCAGATGTCCCGTTAGTCAAGCAACATTTTGCCACAATTTGGGCCACTTTCAGTAAAAAATGTACAATTGTATTCACTCCAACCATAAAACATTAAAAGTGACCATGGGGAACCTTGACCTTGACCTACATTCACGAAATTGGGTCACATTATGTAAAAAGAGTTAGGAACCAAGTACCTAAAAGGAAAATGAAATCCAGCAATAAACGAAAAAGTTATTCACGTTTGAAATTTTTCAAAGTCCAACTTTGAAGTGACCTCTGACCTTGAAAAATGGTCCGGTGTCAAAAAAACTCGGGAAATGTAATGAGGGCATATGAGGCTCCGTTCATGAATTTTTTGAGGGTAGGTTGTGTGAAAGAATAATAATAATAAATAATAAATAATAAATAATTACGAAAACAAGAAACTTCACCTATGGTAATAGGTGAAGTTTAATAATAATAATAATAAATAATTACGAAAACAAGAAACTTCACCTATGGTAATAGGTGAAGTTTAACTAGAAATGAGTAACTGCAAGCAGTAACAAAACTTCACCTAGAAATATTGGTCGAAATGAAAAAACGAAATGATAGAAGTAATTTGAAAAGTTTAAAAGTAATTTGAAAAGTAATTCGAAACGTAATTTGAAAAGTAATTTCAAAGTAATTTGAAAAGTACTTGGAAAAGTAATTTCAATAGTAATTTCAATGCAAAAGTAACATGTCAAGTAACATGACAAGTAAATTGACAAGTAAATTGACAAGTAAATTGACAAGTAAATTGACAAGTACATTGACCAGTACATGGACGAGTGCATTGACAAGTATATTGACAAGTACTTTGACAAGTACTTTGGCAAGTGCATTGACAAGTACATTGACAAGTACATTGACAAGTACATTGACAAGTACATTGACAGGTACTTGAATATTGTACATGTACCTGACCAAAACCCACAGACCATAACCTGTACCAAGCCTGTACATAATTTCATAACTCTAGGTGCAATACTGAGGTAACAGTGAGCAATTCCAAAATGGCCGCCATTTTGTGTCAGACATTTTGAATTTCTTCACACGTACGTGAACAATACCCACAAGCCAATACCTGTACCAAATTTCATAACTGTATTTGAAACACTAAGGTCGCAGTAGGCAATCAAAAAATGACAGCCATTTTGGTTTAACTTGAAATATGAATTCTTCGTTTAAAAAACATCTGAATGAGTACTTGAATCAGTATCAAACAAAATAACTATATGAAAATTGCATGGTGTTCAAGGTCACTGAAAATAGCAAATTTTTACACTGAAATTCGCCAATTGACCTTGAAAAATTGGGTCAAGGTCAAATATGAAGGTTAATTTGGGGTGAATGGCAAAAAAGAATAGCAGTTTACTATAGCATGTTATCAGCCAAAATCGATATTTCATGGTGAAATGGCGAAGGTCACCAATTTTGATGACTTATCAATGTTTAAAATTACGTAACTCATAATCCGGCCATAAAAATGCATCCACAATACACCCACAGATGTCCCGTTAGTCAAGCAACATTTTGCCACAATATGGGCCACTTTGCATGAAAAACGTGCAATTGCATAAGAAAAAACCATAAAACGCCAAAAGTGGTTATTCGGGACATTGACCTTGACCTAGATTCGCGAAATTGAGTTAAATTATGTCAAAAGGGTTTTAAACAAACTTCCTAAAAGAACAATGAAATCCAGCAATAAACGAAAAAGTTATTGCCATTTGAAATTTTTGAAAGTCCAACTTTGAAGTGACCTGTGACCTTGAAAAATGGTCCGGTGTCAAAAAAACTCGGGGAATGTAATGAGGGCATATGAGGCTCCTTTCATGAATTTTTTGAGGGTAGGTTAGGGTGAAAGAATAATAATAAATAATAAATAATTACGAAAACAAGAAACTTCACCTATGGTAATAGGTGAAGTTTAATAAATAATAAATAATTACGAAAACAAGAAACTTCACCTATGGTAATAGGTGAAGTTTAATAATATTAAGTACTTATATAGCGCCAATTCCAGTAAACTGCTCACTGGCGCTTGGTTAGATTAGCTGGTATCACCGTAGAATTGTGCAAAAAGATATGTTTTCAGTCGTTTCTTGAAGTTATCAAGTGTCTTTGATTTTCGCACATATTCAGGTAAGCCATTCCACAGTATCGGTGAAGAATAGGAAAAGGCTCTATCCTCAAACTTGTTTTGATTTTGTGCGGCAGGTACCTCTAACAGCATTTTCCCATTGCTGCGGAGGTTCAGGTCATTTTCAGGTTTATGTTGAATGAGATTTTTGAGGTACTGAGGTGCTTGATTATGCACAGCTTTCCAAGTAGTTGTCATAAGTTTGAATTGGATCCTTGCAGGGATTGGAAGCCAGTGTAACTCTTTCCTGTAATGACTGACTTTATCTTGTTTTTTCAGACCTTCAATCAGTCGTACAGCTGAGTTTTGCGCCACCTGGAGTTTATTTATCACTTGTTTCGACGAACCATAGAGCAATCCATTGCCATAGTCTAAATGAGGCGTGACTAATGCATTGACAGCTGTTTTGATTGACTCTTTGTTCAGTGACTTACGCAGTTTTGAGATGTTTCGAAGGTTAAAATAAGCATTTTGACACATTTTGTTCGCTTGCTTATGCATTGACATGTTTTTATCAAAGAATACACCCAAATTTCTGGCATGATCTGTCGCCTTGATGTCAACATTGTCCACACTGATTGATGACATGTGAAGTTTCTTCAGTTGAAATGGTGAGCCAATGAGAAGTAGCTCTGTCTTGTCACCATTGTTACAGAGTTTGTTTTTGTGAAGAAAATTGCGTATTTCTGTGATGCATTTTTCGATTTTTTTCCTTGCATTTTCCTCTTCAAGAAAAGTTGGCTTGAAGGAAAGGATGAGTTGTTCATCATCGGCATATTTTTGATCATCAACCTCATTATCCTCAGCCACCTGACTTATTGGAGCAATATATGAATTAAATAAGATAGGACCAAGTTTTGATCCTTGAGGGACGCCATATTTTAGTGGCAGTTTGTTTGATTCTGTGTCATTTATGAGTACAGATTGAGATCTATTGGTGATGTATGATTTGAACCAACCTAAAGCAGAGCCATCAATACCATACTTATCTCTCAACCTTTTCAAAAGGATGTCATGATCAATTGTGTCAAATGCTGCAGATAAGTCTAAAAGTACCAGCATTGTGACTTCACCTCGGCTCATGTTCATCATGACATCATTGTGAATTTTTGTCAATAGAGTTTCTGTACTGAAATGCTGCTTGTATGCCGACTGTTTTTCATCTTCCAGTTGTACAAGTGCAAGGTGATCAGTGTATTGTTTGATGACAGCACCCTCTATGACTTTACTCAGGAAGGACAAATTTGAAACTGGTCTGTAATTCTTCTTAAGGAGATCAAGGCCATTTTTCTTAAGAAGCGGTTTTACTAGAGCATGTTTCAGTTCATTAGGCATTTTCCCTTCTCTGAGTGATGTATTGACTATTTTAGCTATAATAGGGAGGAATTCATCAATGCATTCTAACAATAACCATGTGGGTATCGGGTCAAGGTTACAGTGCTTCACAGGCATATCAGTGATGATTTTCTTAATTTCCATCTCTGAGAGTTGTTTGAATTGACTTAGTTTAAGACCTGAATAGGTCACATCTTCACTTTCCGTACTTGTGCTGTTTGTGTCTAATCTCGATCTAATTGTCTTGATTTTATCATCGAAGAAATTGTTGAAATCATTCGCTAGATCTGCTTCATTTGTGTGATATGGCAGAGGTAGTTCTTGTTTTCTGTTAAGGCTAGAATTGAGGATCTTAAACATAGCCTTTGAGTTACCCTTTGTTTTTTCAATCTTAGTCTTCAGGTCATCTGTTTTTAGTTGATTGAGTCTCTCATTTAGCTCATTACGTTTCTCCTTAAATATCTCCCAGTTAGCCTGTAGCCCAGTACGTCTCCATTTTCTTTCTGCCTTTCTTTTACTGGTCTTTAGATCCTTGATATCAGCATTTGTGAAAGGTGTCGGTTCCCGAAATGTTACTTCTTTGATCTTTAATGGTGCATGTTTGTCAAGCACCTTTTGGGATGAGTTGTACAGTGACACTAGACTGCTTAGGTCATTATAGTCAGGGTGATGGGTGTAAGAATCGCTCGCAAGGTGATAAAAGCGTGAAACTTGGCACAAGTGTTCAGAAGGACCTACTCTACCATTTTAGGCCGGGAGCCATCTTGAGATTAGCGTTGTTCCCTCCGCCATCTTGGATTTCAAAATGGCCGCCATTCTTAACCTATTTTAATCAATATCACAGGAACTATGATAAATAGAGAGTTGATTTCAGTGGCTATGCCCTTTATATCATCTTCCCAATTCACAAAGAGTACTTTGGAACTATTTTGATGGCAGCCATATTGTTTTTCAAGATGGCCGCCATTTAAAACATATTTCTACTGTATCTCGGAAACTAATTGAGTTAGAGACTTCGTTTCAGTGGCTATTTCCCCATTTTTGGGGTCAAGGAGTCAGATGCACTTATTTCAAAGGAGACTGAGTAGCAACTCTTGTTATAGATACCTTTTAAAAATCAAGGTATCAGATTTGAAAATTTACTCACAGAAATGTTTATTTTACCCCATGCCAGTAGAGGTCACTTTCATACCGTATTTTTAATTTCTCCCCCTTACTACTGGCCTTAGTTGCTCAATTTCACTACTATTTAAATATTTTTCATTTTATTTTTGGAGTTAAAAAGCCTGAAAGATGATATCAGTGGATTCCTTCATTTACTGGGGGACTACAAATCATGAATACAAAGAATTAAAAAATAAAAACAATACATGAATATACCCAGCAAGCATTATTAACATTCAAAAAACATATAAAAACATTGTTTTGGTTTTATTCATAAGACTAATTCAATATTAGCGCTTGGTGTGTAGACACCAATTAGTTTTTATCTCAAAACAAACATCTTTTCATGCTATGAAATCAAAAAAATGCTTTTGTTGCTGCCTTTAACTTCCTTTGCAAAAACTTTCCATCATCTATAATTGACTTGTACTTCTCTCGGATCTGTTCCAACTTCCCGGTTTGAACTTTGCTGGACAGACTTTCACTTATTGGCCTTATCAAGCATGTCAACAACTGATACATTTTTGAGTCATTCTGTAATAGCTGACCTGTTATTGGGCTTACTTATTCTGTGCTAACTGCTAAGTGTGCTGAGACTCTTGACTTGAAGCTCACTTGATTGGAAAATGTCATCTGAAAAAGCCTCGTAGCACAAGCAAGACTTGGAAATTGTCATCTGAAAAAGCCTCGTAGCACAAACTGTTCATATGTGTCAGTATTTACATCTAAAACATATCACACAGTATTTGTAAAAATTTATTACACTACAAATATGTAAAGAAAAGCAGGTAATGTCTAAACCCGTTAACACTCTCTCATAATTGTTCATAAGGATGACATTTAATCATAAATTCAGGATGAGCTACTGTAGCTGATTTGATCATGGATGCAAAAACTCAAGACATTGCTTCTTTGAATGGAACTTTACAAAAAATCTATTAACATTCCCAAATAGTGCCTAGCTGTGGAAGTATATACTTATGTGCACACTAACCCGAAAAAAGTACTTGGTTTCGGGCTGTGTCATTGTGACAATATGACATTGATCAAGCAGTCGTCAACTCCGGCCAACGAACCCACATCCTCTATACTCCTCCCCTACAACTTATTACATTCTTACAATGTGGTATCAGTGTAGTTTTTAACAAAATTTATGCCGTATATGCTGATTTATTACAATGTAAGCTGCTATGCTTGTAACCAATATCTATATTTATAAACGATGGTGACTCCTAATTTTTGTTGTCGTAAGAGCTTATTTACAAAATAAGAAGGCCAATAATTGGTGGCAATGGGCCACATACATGAAGATTGGAATAGACCAGGGAAAAGGTGGAGTCAATTTTAGAAGATAGACAGCATTAGCAAAAATAATGACTTCAACAACCTCAATTTGAGGAATTGGCTCTGAAGGATTGAGAATCACCTCTGCTGGTTTCTAGCTTCAATAATCATTGAAAACTCATGTCTGTATTTTATCACAAACAATAAATGCAATGATTGGTACATTGCTTTGGTTAACTTTTTCTCGTACTATACACCTTCACAGGCTCGCTGACCATGTTTTTTAACATCTAAAACATTGTAACGGCAAAACAAATATTTAATGGTCTCCCATTCGTCAGATTTAGTTCCCAGTCTAAGTTGCTGTCGTGTGGAGACAATTTTACCAAGATTTAACAGCGTACTTGGTTGGCATAAAACAAAATGAACTTCTTGGTTACATTTGAAATAACTTCTTTCTGACAATCAAGTCAAAGTTCTTTGACCCTCAGTATCTTAGATATTACTTCTAAGTTACACTGTAACAATCAGCTCGACAATTCAAACACCTTTTTTTGAAAACATATCAGAGGATAAGTGTGCCTCATGGGTTTTCAACTGATTCATACCGATATTGTGGTCCAATTGAATAATCGTCAAAGTTGTTTCATAGTCTCCTTTGTTTCTTAAATTCTTTTTAATAGCCATCCTCATAGAATGTTTACCAATTCATTTCTACAGGATAGCAACTTATATTTGCAGTCAAATATCTGGCACTTGTTAAATATTTCAGGAAAAAGGTTACATGTATCTCTTGCTTCATATTCGGTAATTCTTGGTATTTCACACTGTGTAACTGAATCTTCTCCTCGATATCCTGTAAATTATCATTCATTGGATCTGAATCTTGTAAGTAGCATATGAGACTAAATGCTTTTCCACAATCAAGGAGCCAGTCAGGATAAGAAATGCAAATGCAGTGTTTAAGATATCTCCACTGTTACAAGCTTTGACCGGGTCAGACTTTATTGTTGAAAAAAATTTTAAGGCTGCAGCATTGGAATTTCTTAGAATAAAATTTCTATTTCTGAAACCTTGACATTAAAGGTTTTTTATATCAAGAGCTGAAAATCGTTTTACTGCTGTTGTAAGGGACTGACAGTCCCTGTAAATGATTGAATAGTACAATGAAATGGTGTTTCCCGCTTTTTAACACCAAAGATAGAGTGAGAATGGTTCATCCTGGTAAATACAATCAATTAGTCCAATATGGATGCCACTCAATCTCTTTTAAAATGAGTGCTACTGATTCCTTGACCCCAAAAATGGGAAATAGACACTGAAACGAAGTTTCTAACTCAATTAGGATCCGAGATACAGTAGAAAATGGGTTTTTAATGGCGGCCATCTTGAAAAACAATATGGGTGTCATCAAAATAAAATAGTTCCAAAGTACCCCTTATGAATTGGGAAGGTGATATAAAGGGCATAGCCACTGAAATCAACTCTCTATCTGTCATAGTTCCTGAGATATTGATTAAAATAGGTTCAGAATGGCGGCCATTTTGAAATCCAAGATGGCGGAGGGAACAACGCTAATCTCAAGATGGCTCCCGGCCTAAAATGGTAGAGTAGGTCCTTCTGAATGTTTGTGCCAAGTTTCATGCTTTTATCACCTTGCGAGCGATTGTTCTACTATTTAACACCCACCGCCTTGACTATTAGTCGTTCGTTGTTGTGGACAATCCTGGTCAAAATGCAAGCAGATATCTTTCTTGAATTTTGATACATTAATGTCATGAGTTTTTCGGAATGCTACTTTTTTCTTTGGATTTTTGCCTTTTGCCATTTCCATATTGAAAAGGATGCAATTGTGATCGGACAGCAGGTCACCAACCACACAATCTTTAAGACAAGAATGTTTTCGGGTTATAACCAGGTCCAGAGTGTTTCCATTTTTGTGAGTAGGAGATGCAACATGTTGTTCAAGGTTAAACATTTCTAAGATATTCCCAAATTGGATTGCTCTGCTATCCTCCTGCTTGTTCATGTGAAAGTTGAAGTCACCTGTTATGATGAGTTCATTGTGACATGTTTGATAACTTGCGACAAAATTTGTGAATTCTTTGTAGAATTCAGTTAGGCTGTACTTATTTTGGTTAGATGGTTCAGGGCGATACACAAGAAGGATTGTTAGAATTTTTCCACTCAATTTCACTTGGACTTCCATATGCTCAAAAGTCATTGACTTTACACTTTCTATTTTAACTGCGCAAAGACCGGATTTGACAATGCAGCCAACTCCACCCCCTTGTCTACCTTCTCTGGGTGAGCTAAGGAAGTAGCATTGTCCATTTCTTTCAAGTTCTCCAATTTAAACTTTATCATCCGCTTTTAGCCATGTCTCAGTGAAAAGAAAGATATCCAAGTTAAATTCATTCCTGAAGTCATTTACAGATTGAGTTTTTTGTCTAAGACTTTGAGCATTCCACACACAAGCTCTTAAGATATTGTTTGAAGTGCTGTGAGGATGGTTGTCTGAGGAGCTGGGATGTGGAACAGAATTGGATAGGATATCAAATCGGTTCGTAATTTTGATTGAGTTACTGTGACCAGAGTTATTTCTATTCTGAAACCTTGCCAGCGAGAGTGTCTTAGTTGATTCTTTTAATCCAATACGCAAGACATCAGAGTACAGCCTTGATTTTTTTGTCATGGTGATGCAATTACAATGCTTCAGAAGTCCAGGCGAAACACTGATTGCAATGATACTCCACAGGTGCTTTGTGAAAGTATCTGAGTGACTGGTTGCTATGATACCTCACAGGTGCTTTGTGAAGGTATCAGAGTGACTGGTTACTATGATACACCACAGGTGCTTTTTGAAAGTAACTTGAGTAACTGGTTGCTATGATGCCTCACAGGTGCTTTGTGGAGGTATTAGAGTTACTGGTTACTATGATACTACACGGGTGCTTTGTGAAAGTATCTGAGTGACTGGTTGCTGTAGTACCTCACAGGTGCTTTGTGAAGGTATTGGAGTGACTGGTTGCTATGATACCTCACAGGTTCGTTGTGAGAGTATCTGAGTAACAGGTTGCTATGATACCTCACAGGTTCGTTGTGAAGGTATCGGAGTGACTGGTTGCTGTAATACCTCACAGGTGCTTTGTGAAGGTATTAGAGTGACTGGTTGCTATGATACTTCACAGGTTCTTTGTGAAAGTATCTGGGTGTCTGGTTACTATGATACCTCACAGTTCCGTTGTGAAGGTATGTGAGTGCCTGGTTGCAATAATACCTCACAGGTGCTTTGTGAAGGTATTAGAGTGACTGGTTGCTATGATACTTCACAGGTTCGTTGTGAAAGTATCTGGGTGTCTGGTTACTATGATACCTCACAGTTCTGTTGTGAAGGTACGTGAGTGCCTGGTTGCAATAATACCTCACAGGTGCTTTGTGAAGGTATTAGAGTGACTGGTTGCTATGATACTTCACAGGTTCTTTGTGAAAGTATCTGGGTGTCTGGTTACTATGATACCTCACAGTTCCGTTGTGAAGGTACGTGAGTGCCTGGTTGCAATAATACCTCACAGGTGCTTTGTGAAGGTATTAGAGTGACTGGTTGCTATGATACTTCACAGGTTCGTTGTGAAAGTACCTGAGTGACTGATTGCTATGATGCCTCACAGTTTCGTTGTGAAGGTACCTGAGTGACTGGTTGCTTTAATACCTCACAGGTGCTTTGTGAAGGTACTGAGTGACTGGTTGCTTTAATACCTCACAGGTTCTTTTTGAAGGTATTAGACTGGTTGCTATGATACTTCACAGGCTCGTTGTGAAAGTACCTGAGTGACTGGTAAGTATGATACCTCACAGTTTCGTTGTGAAGGTACCTGAGTGACTGGTTGCTATAATACCTCACAGGTGCTTTGTGAAGGTACTGAGTGACTGGTTGCGGAGGGTTTGCTGCAGAACACTGTTATGTTCTTTGCTGTATTCTGTAATCTTCTGAAAAATAGTAAATAAGATTTAAGGTTATTGGTTCAAATTGGTAGCAGAGACTGTTCAAGGGTGACCAGGTTGGCTGTTGAGGTTATGTTGTCATGCAGCTTATGTTTCTTGGAAATCTGGAAAATAGTTAGAGTTCCTGGTAGTGTCTTGAATTGTTTTATAATGAAAATCCCCATTATTTAATGCTGACTGGTGATGTGGCAAGTATCTGCTAGCAGTTGTGAGTACTGAAGATAGATTAAAATGAAAATTAGATGCAAAACAGGTGCAAAAACGATCGTAAAATGGGCGAAAATTGAGGCAAAAATGAATGTGGATTGGAGCAAATAGCGATGTTGAAATGCAGAGTCAGATAAACAGCAAAAATCTGGACTAAAATCACTTGAAAATAGCACAAATATGATGAAAAACGTTTAAGCGGCACTTTACCGACAGTCACACAAAAATTCAGCAGTTAAATATACCCAAAACTTGTTAAAAAGATGAAAATATCCACTGCTAATTTCACTCTTGTGTTTACAGTCTGGAGCGCCACCTAGTTCTCTGTTTCCTTGTCTTTTTGTCCGATTAAATGAAAGTCTAGTATTATTTGAAGTTTTAGAATTGCCTTATTTCACCATGAGAGCTGAGACCAGATTTAATCATAAACCTCGTCTGAACTCTTTATTTCCTACTGCAGGCCTACAGTGCTGGCATTTTGTCACTGAAATTGGTTGGTGAAATTTGGAATTGTATGTATGTTTGTATGTATGTATGTTTATTGAGGTAGTTAATACTTCGTGTGGGTTCCATTGGATTTTGTTAACAGTGTTCCTTTTCTGCTTGTTTTGGTCCACCATCACATCCTTATGAATAAATTATGACTCTTTTCATATCCAATGACCATATCCTTTCACAAACAGCAGTATAATGGCAGGTGACATGCCTTGTTAATATGGAGACAAGGCAACAAGGGCATCCCTCACAGACCACCCTGGAGCTAGAGGGCCCTAGACAGATAAGACCTGTCACTAAGGGCCTGATACCATCTTCTGTCACAGTCTCCTGCCCATATGTCTCTGTGTTGAGTAGATTAATGAGGAAAGAGGTTGTCGTGTTTGCTGTTGTTGTCATTTGTGAGAACCAAAGTGATCTTTTATGCTATTTCTAGGATTGTGGGAGTTGAGTGGGTAGGGGGTTGTCCACGGTGGGAGGAGGTGAGGAGCAGTGATATTCCTATTCATCAAAAAGCACCTGTTCCTTATGCGTTTATACAGTTCAGGATGTAATCTTTAATCGACCATCTAATATTTGATCGATGATGCTGAGGAGCAGTCAATATTATCAAACAACCACACTAACTCAATGACTTGAATAAAGCTTAGTTATTTCATAGCGATACACAACACTACATGCAGGAAAATCACAGGTTACAATAAGCTTGCTGATCCAAAACATTATGACGAGATACTGGAATTCCAAACATCAAAATGCCATTGTACAAACAACCCATGTTTATCAAAATTCATTCACACATGCCATATGATGAATATTTCAGCGAACTCCTCAGTTGTACAATTTATTTATCAATGTCCTCATTTTTATGCTGACCGCACCACACAAAAGTCACACTGGTCCTTTTGTGTTTTGGATCAGACTATTGCATGGTCAGATTACTGTAGTCAGCAATGCATTGATTTCAAAGGGACAACTGCAGTCAAACCAAACAGCCATTTAAGCAAATGAGCTCCTATTGTTACTTACATTTCAGTGGACTACAAGTGAATCAGTCTAAAGCTGTATGTGCCATCACCATTTTAGGCAGGTATTGAATTGAGTGAATTTAAAAAAACCAAAGATCCACGTTGGAAAGATGGCAAAAACATTTAGTTTTTTGTAGGCCTACAGCATGCTTCCATCCAAAGAGATATTGTTGTCACTAAATGGTTATTGCTGTTGCTAGGTAATTCTGTGGCGAATGTTCATCATAACGAAAGTACCTGGTATGAGTAGCACTTGTCGGTAGCAATAGGAACAAAGATATCTTTTCTTTGAAGACTACAAGAATGACAAACCAGTTTACTCCAACTGGAAAGGAGCAGATGAGCACTGAGCCCTGTTGTAGTGTCCTGGATCATTTATAGGATTTCCCAAATGGGATTTCAGAAATAATGTTTGCATTATTACTGTCTAAATTGACATAGTGCTTTCTTAATCAATTTTGCAGTCTTTTATTGGCCATTTTGCATTATTAATTCATTCCTAATGCTTTAATGTCAGATAGAATCCATGCTTCCTGCTTTAATGTGCCAACAGAAATGTCCCAAACCAGAATCCTTGTTTTTATCAAGATCCCATTTCAACATCTTTATGTAAATCTTTTTGTAATTTTTGAGTTGCTATTTGAAGAAAACCAGCACTGTGGGAAAAACAGATGTGGGATAGCAGAAGATAGGCTTATTTGGAAATTTGGAATGGCTTCTTAATACCCTCCTTGGTTAATTATATTAGGTAAGGAAGATATCCTAATGGAAGGTGAAACTACAGATAGGATCTTGACAGATTCCAAATGGTCCTCAACTATCATATTTGATGGGATGAAACATTTTGAGAAAGTTATGGGTTTTCTTTATGTGTTTTAAGACTCTGTCATTTAAACCAGTGTAGGCCTAAGGTTTCTCTTGCAACTTTGATCATGTTTTGACAAATTCACCTTTTTTTTAAATGTTGAAATATTTGGCATTAATTTGAAAAGTATATTTTTGTCCATGTAAACATGCATAATTATGTGGTTCAGCTTGTTATATATCTCCTTTTTGGCTCTCGCCTTTTTATTGTCACAAATTAACTGATAGTTTTTGTGTAGACGGAGATAGACAGTTCGATTTATGTACATATGGACTTGCAGATTTGTACGTAAGTCACTAAGTCAGAAAAGGGTAGAGAGACAGTGGTTGCCAGGCAACACAACCCTTGTTCCATCCTCTTGTCTCATTTGGTGGTTCTTACTATCATTTACTCCACTCCCAGTGATCCTTTACTCAAAGGAAAGTGGTTGCCATGGCACGGATGAACCCAGCTGGAGTGATGGCTCTAGGCAAATGGTGGAACCCCAATGACGCCTTTCGTGTTGCCTATTTGCAAATCATAAAGTGAATCTGATGCACTTTCTTGCCCAACATCAAGTCTGTGTCACCCCATGTCTAAATAACCTCAGAGATGTTTGCATATTGGCAGTACAATTGAACTGGAAACAGTGTCTGCTTTTAAAATTTGTTTTGCCACATCATAATTCCTGACAGGCCTTGTCATAGGGTTTTAGTCCTACGCCCAATATTACTGCCTCGGCCAATAAAACTCCATATTGGTCTCCTCACCATCCTCTATCTATGTAATGTTTATGCCGAATATGATAAAAGTAATGTTAATGTATTTGTAATGACACTTTTTCCCTCTCTTGCAGGTAAGTGACTTACACCAGGATTTTCAGTTCCCTTTACATACAATCAACTTGAGACACACACAACCATAGCAGTGAGTAAAATTCTATTATACCTGAAGGGATTTGCAAAATTATGCTAAAAAGAGTTTTTAGGACTGGCAGTCTGCATATGCTGAGGTTCTAACACAGATGCCTTGAATCCACAACCCTGCTCAGTGCTCCCCATTAGCCCAACATTACAGCAGGACATCAATTAAGGGACTTGCCTACCTTGGTGTGTCTGTTGTAATGGAACAATTGCATGGCCTTTGACATGGAGATATCCAGAGTAGCAAGCACTCAATGCACTGGTGCAATATGATATATATTGGTGATCTAATTTAATGGATAGCAAGAAGTGAAACTAATGAATGTGCAAGAGCAGCTTTTGATTAAGCATATCAGAGAACTCAGAGTCAATTGAGCTTTTATGGTCATATGATATACACATATCACATGGATGAGCAAAGTGAATAAGTGGAAAGACATTAGAAAGACCATGCATGAAAAGTAGAAGAAGCTATATTTCATGGAAAAATGTATTAATTTGATTATCCAGCTATGCAAAGATGTTCCCGATAGGTCAGAGTTGTCTGTTTGGTTAATTTCAGTGCCGGCTTAAGTCATTCTTGAAGTTAATTACCAATAAAGCTTTAGATTAAGACATTTGCATTGACCTTACTATTTGGAATACAAGCCATCAGAAAGTACAAACCTTTGCCTCAATTATTACCAAGCTGTTATTGTGATGTCCAATGCATCTAAATTCAATAAACTAACCGTCGCTCAATCAATACAGCCATTGTTGTCTGTCATGACCTTGTTGTTTATCATTTTCCAAAAATAGAGAAAACTGTAAGAATGGGATTGGGTGGCATGTGCAATCAAGTGATAAGGCAGAGTCTCTTCTGTTATGATCCTTTTCAATAATTATCACATCTTCCTTTTATGTATGTGTTACATCTTTTGGATTTTTAACCCTTTACCACAATCATAATTCATGTGCCTAATATAATGTAGCTGCACAATGTGTAGACTATACAGCTTTCTCTTTATTTACCAGTGGCATTGAAATATTAGGACTCCAGTTTCAGGAATTGTCAATTCAATTTTCGATCTTCTTGTTGGGACCATTTGTCACATGGTTGTATTCATGTTCAATTATTCATGGGGTCAGTTTGTTTGACACCAAGCTGATGATTTAAAAAGGCAGTGTCCCATGCACTGTGTGTTTTGTTCGTTTGTTGCAATTATTCATAACAAGGTGTTACCTCGCAGGAATGATTGCAAAATTTATAAGCTTGCATTCCTTTGTAAGGGCACTTCAGTTAGAATGCACCTGACAGAACCTTGCACCAGTCCTGCATTGGCCCATTAGTTTTTGAGATGGATCCCAAGGGTCTGAGCAAACCACAAGGATCAAGCCCATCAGCCAAACCAGTGCAGGTTTCACGTAATTAGTCTCAGTTACAAAGGGTTGAATTGAATGGAGCTGCCCGAGGGACACAAACTGCCAACCAAACCAGAACAAGCAGGGCAAAACAAAGCAGAACAAAGCAATGCAAGCAATCATCCTCTATAATCCGATTGCACAAGCAAACTAACCAACATGCAAAGCAATAAGCTACATATAAGGAAATCAAACAAATAAACTGGTTGGAGATGAATGAATAGACTTTTGCGGCATGAAATAACACTTTTAAAAAGTAATACATCCTTTATTGGAAATCAATTGGAAAAGATGAGGAAAACTATTTGTTTTGGTAAATCGATCACTTTTGTTAGGCCATCTTAACTGACCGTATGTAGTCAGTTTCTGCAGTCATATCCCTCCTACTTTACACTGTATCAATTCCCAATTGCGGAAATGGCTCCAGACGGTTCAGGATGGCCAAGTGGTAAAAGCATCTGCTCCTTCAAGGATATACCTGTACTGATTTATGTTGATGAGGGCCATGGGTCTCATTTTGAGTGTACACACCGATAATGAGCTTAAATGACTGTACTTAATGCCTCATATCCAGTAAGTGAGGTGGCATCCTACTGTATGCTCAAAATGGGTCTTGCTGTCATTTAAGCCCTCAAATGCCAGCCGAATATAATGACTCATATTTCTCTAGCTGTAAGTTGAATGCTATGGTATTGCTGACAAGGGATGGAAAAGCTTCTTCCCTTCAATTTAGTAATTCAGGGCTTGTGTGAACACCAATACTGCCAACTGAGCTTCAACAGGGGGATGGTGGTGGCATTCCCTTCAGGATCAAGTTGATCTACCCTTCACCTCAATGCTCTTTTCGCCCTAATTAGCAAGTTGGTAGACAAACACTAAACTGAGCGCTGCATGCCAGTGTAATTTACCATCAACGAATGCGCCTTTGTTTATCGTTCATTTTAAAAAGCCATCCTGAGAACCATCGTTTATCGTCCATTTTCAAAATTCAATCTGAAAAAGACATCCCAATTGGCTGTGGATGACCTAAACTGTTCTTGCTTGTATAAGCTATTTTTATCATTCTCCTGTATACTTTGAAATACAATAAAACTGAATAAGGGCTTTGCCGCCACAAAGTTACTCATTATTATTATCGTTAGTCCTTGTGAGGCAAAAAGGCTGTTGTTAATTCTG
This sequence comes from Platynereis dumerilii, assembly GCA_026936325.1. Taxonomy (NCBI): domain Eukaryota; kingdom Metazoa; phylum Annelida; class Polychaeta; order Phyllodocida; family Nereididae; genus Platynereis; species Platynereis dumerilii. The sequence continues at coordinate 193,104 of JAPTHN010000149.1, forward strand.
CAGAATAAATGATCATATTTATTGTTTAGATTGTGGCATAATCAGAAATTAGTTGCTCTAAATTTACGCGGTCCGAGCATCCCTCATGCAGCAAAGGAGAGATAAAAGGTCGAGGCAGATAAGAGCTGTCAGTCTGTGCCCGATATCATCTGTGGTACGTCATGTTCCCACATATGTGTCTGAGTTGATGGGTGTATTATTGAGTAGACTTGAGCTATTAGTATTTGTCCGTTGTGACTGTAATACTAAAAGCCGGGGGGACATATGAAAATGGTCAAAGGATAATATTTCGAGTCACTAATATTGAGACAACATTGGAACTGAGTTTTCTTACAATGCTTGTTGTTGTGACAAGTATGAGTTGGATGGGCTAAGCATGGTCCGCATTGCTGCAAGACAAGACAATTGGAGGAAAAATATAAGCCTTAGGCATTACAAAACTTACCCCATTTTAAATTCAGTATGTTAATGTTAGATGGAGATGTTTCCATTGCATTTGACAAAACAAGATTTTTAGTTTCTATTTCCTTTCCATTTCATTCCACAATGTTGCCCCAGGCAAATACATATACCTTACATGGTAAATATGTCCTGTCAGAATTCATTATACATTCCCCTAATGGCTCTGCAGATTTTTCCTGCTTAAATGTCTTTCAACCGTTATGGAAAAATTCTGTGAAGCATCATCTCTTGATTGTTATGTCATTCCAGAAACAATATTAAACCGTAAAAACAAAACACTATTCAAATACGGCTTGATATGAGTGCCATATGAAAATTTATTTGAATGAGGAAATTCACATTGAACAGGGATGCAGCCACAGATGTGTGGCCTTACTGTTGTGGTGCATTGAAGAGTGATGAAGTATAACATGGCAAGACTGGCAAGTAGAATTGGGATATGAACTCAAAAATATTTGGGTTATGATTTGTATATGTACATTATAATATATGAGCATGCTCATTTACACAACACATACAGAGATAGAAATCTCTGAATCATGCTTTTTGGAGACCTCATCATGATATGAACAAATAATAACGTCAAATACTATACTTGCTGGCTTAAAGTTCCACTTGCTTGTTCAGTTATAAATATACCTGCCTTGAGTTGAGAGTAAACAAGCATTGTTGTAGAAAGATTTTTTCTCCAACCTTTTATCTATTGACATAGGATGGGGTGTACTTGTCATCGCACAATGCTGTCTGCAGCCTTTCTTCTATTTTCCTGTTTATTCTTGATGAGTCTCTTCTCACAGAAGTATAGGAACTGCATGCTGAATGTCCCTTTGTAAGTAAGTTGAATGTCCCTTTGCGCGTAAGTGGGAATGGACAACTCATTTGTTCAAATGGTCATTCGACTCTGGTTGCCCTTTTGTCCAGAAAGAAATCAATGTGGAGCTGCAGGCTGGTTCATACAAACCCATCCTTGCATAAAAAAATACCAGCTGTGTGACTCAAGCATGACATTTTTCCTTCTTGATCTTAAAAATGAATTGTGGCATTCGTTCTAAGAGTAATATATTCTTCGGAACAAGAAATCCAGAAAACCGTTAAATTTTGAAAATGTCATGAAGACAATGTCCACAGATGATAGAGTACCTTTAGAGTGACAACTCTTATCTGACTGGGGCTCTCTACCTCTTCCTTGGTGTATATGAAGGATGCCCGAATGCGGTCCTGTCCTGTGGTGACATGCTGCTGAGAACTCTAAATATCTGCATACTTTTATAGTCTTATTTCGGCTTGGAAATCATGCAACAATTATATAATTTAACGTCAGCATGATTCCTAGGATGCCATGAAAACACAAAAAGACACCAAAGAAGCGATCCATATAAAAATATAGTAGAGAATCTGTCAAGAGGACGGTGGTTACATAGACACAATAAAAGCTATATTTAGCGGATTATATTATTGATATTCTGTCTTTGCTAATTGATTTGCTTGATAATAGGTATACGTACCAGTTTGGGAACTAATGAAAGGGTAGAAAAGTTTATGATACACTTTTAACACATTTTCCTCACACACAATAATTGGACTACCGAAACTTTAAAATGCCCGCTGTAGGATACTTATTGGTACAGGCTTAACTGTTTTTAACTATTAGATAATTGCTCTGTTTTACAGTTGTGCTTGAAAATTAGTGAACCCATAGAGATTTACCATTGAAGACAATGATAAAGTTGTCTCACCGTACTGGCCATAACATAAATAATATTGCACGAATCATTGAACCAATGACTGTATTATACCATTTAGGTTTCCCACTATAAAGTGCACCCTAAGCATAATGTTAAAAGATAGGAGAAGAGGGTGCACTTACTTTTGCACAATTATAACCCCTATCTAGCACAAAAACCCCTAATACAAATCCAATGGTCAGGCTGGTACATGTAGTGGGAAACCTCAATGGTATAATACAGTCATTGGTTTAATGATTTGTGCAATATCATTTATGTTATGGCCAGTACGGTGAGACAACTTTATCATTGTCTTCAATGGTAAATCTCTATGGGTTCACTAATTTTCAAGCACAGCTGTATATTAGGGTACTGTTTAAAACAATTTATATTGTCATAATATACTCATGTTGGTAGGTTTTAAAAGCCGAATGGCTTGCGTTTTTCTGTCGTTGCAATGTAACGCTGGAAAATAAACTGGATTTGAGTGATGGAACCTTCCATAATGTAATGTTATCTATGAATGTGAACTAAAATGTATGTATGACAAGGTTCAAGCATTGAGTCACAAATTTGTGACATTTGACTGAAAAAAATCCTGAAGGCTCATTTTTAATTTTTTGAACAAGGTTAAAACTTACCTTCAGGAAAAAATTGTCTACTTTCCAATAAAGGCATCAGAAATGACAAGATCTCATCCTTTTGTCATGTTTTGGGGCAGAATATGTCCAAAAACAGGCAAAAATGCACATTTTAGGGTGACAAAATCTAAGGGGCTATAACTTGGAAAGTAACACTTCGATATCATTTATTTCACCTTGACATAATTCCCTATATTGTTTGCTTCTAATAACATGTAAATTTGAGATATTTCAGCTAGACAATCTGTTTTTCTTATATTCTGACATTTAACGATGATTCATTTAATTGACTTTTGTGACAGTTTGGCTTTCTACGTCATGTCAACTATTAAATTACAATGTCATATTGTTACAGTCTCCTTCACCAATGATGATTTTGGATTCTGTTTGCAACCACATATCACATTATTAATTTTGCAATTATGATTTTGGAGATGAGATCTGATGTGTGTTGGACTAAGTGACAAGGAGTCTTGTTTCTGTGATTTTCATTCTAGTTATGAAGTACACAGCTGAAATACATGTATGGTGTAACATGTGACAGACTTCATCTTTTTTTTTTTTTATGTTTTATTTTATGAACATGATGACATTTTTTTTATTTATAGTTTGACATAATATTATATAAAAACATACATATTTAGGACAATTTTCATTCTGGTGTGACAGAGACAGCAAAGGCAACGCCGCCATTAAAAATACATTTCATGATTTTGAAGATGGAAATCGATGTATTTAACATTTTAAAAGGAAAACTGCATACAACTTCAAGGAATCTAGAAGTATAATTATTTCTGCAAAAGCAGTGATTGTTGAAGTGCGTAATATATGCTGAAATTCATACCCATGATGGTCATTTACTAGATACTGTAAAGCACTTTAGAGAGCAGATGCTTTTACCTCTTGGCTATCTTGAGTCTTCTTGGGCCATTTCCCGACTCGTGGAGTGATATTAATAGGAGGAAGTGCTGCAGGAGTTCACACATGCCACACAGGCTGACAGCAGATGGTTCAATGAAAATGTGATTGGTTGGTTGACTCTGTCAAGTAGCCAACATTACTAGTTCATTGGTGATTCAAATGACTAAGACTTGGTCATTCAAATGAAGCCTGATTTATCTCTTTCCATTTTGTTTATTAATTGATAGGTTTGTAGATCATCGTTTTGCATGTTGGTTGTTTAGTTGATGTTGAAAAGGCAGTCAGGTTATGGAACATAATTGCTTGAATTGTTTTACTCTGTTCTGTTTTGCTTTGGCTATGCTTATTCAGGTTTGTTTGGTGGTTTGTCTCCCTTGGGCAGCTCCATTCAGCTGAACCTTTAGTTGCTGAAACTTATTACGGGCAACCTGCACTGCTTTGGCTTACGCCAGTGATGGGCTTGATCCTTGCTGTTTGTTCAGGCCCTTGGGAGCCATCTCAAAGAATGAATGAGCAAAAGTAGGACTGGTGCAAGGTCTAGCAGGTGAATTATATTGCTAATGTGTTCTTGTGAATGATCTGTCTCTGAGTAAGATAAGGTAAGATAATATAAGATATACTTAATTACCAAATTGGAACTTGTTTTGCATAAACTCATACATAGATGGGGCATTCATATTTGACACATTCATACAAGACAAATTCATATCACAGATCGTCAGTATAGAGTATAAAGTGTAACCAATTACCAAGTAAGTTATAGAAGATGAGCCACAGAGCCATGCATCTCTGTTAGTGGATGTGAAACAAAGAATCTATGAGCTCTGATAAGGGACCGTTCAGAATTTATGACAGGGGGATGGGAGTTTTGGCCGAGGGGGTACTAACTTTTCACACATGTTTCAAGGGGGGTAAGATAATTTAACAAAAAAAAATTAAAAAACACGCATAAACTCATTTTATTCTGACTTTTTTACGCGCAAAGGTCCGCAAAATGACGCGAATCTGTACACGTGGCCGTGTAAAATAGTATAAATGTGTGTATTGCTTTGTATGTTGAGGGGGGGTACTAAAAATACGCGTGAAACCTAAGGGTGGGGTACTAAAAATCCGCATGTAACTCAAGGGGGGGTATCAATTTTTTGACGGGAAGTTCCAGCAAAACTCCTATCCCCCCCAGTCATAAATTCTGAACGGTCCCTAAATGTAACTGGAACACTAACAACTCCGTGCATCACATTTTCAGCTAACTGCAAGGACCATCCTTTTCCTTCTTGGCAATTTTCTCCCTTTTTGGATTGTGATAAACCGGAAGAGCATGACAGGCAACATGGGCCTGGCTGATATGCGATTAGTGTTATTAATACCCTGAGGCATGGACTTTAGAGATCAGCTTTCTGCTAAAACAAATCTTTCCAAAAAAGCAAAACAACCTGTACATTTGCCTCTCATCCCTATTCAAATATTGCATTCGTCTGGTGGCAGATAATTCCAGATTCAATCATCCTGATTCTTGTGTGAGAAATGATTGTTTAACATCACATTGGTATGCAACAGCCAGTCATTTGTACATGTCCTTAAAAAATCATACATATCATGTGCTTGTAAATCAACAAATTCAACATCCCTGGCTAAAGCTTGAAAATTTTCCTTTATGGGAAAAATAACGGAACCTCATTGGCGAATAATCAAAGCAATGATTTGAATCTGTATAAAAATGTATGCTTTATAATTATGTGAGGTTGTAAAATGGATTTCACTTAAGGTTGTATCTTTACACATTGGAATTATAAGTCTATTCGCCCTTGGGACCCATCTCAAAGAATGAATGAGCAAAAGTAAGACTGGTGCAAGGTCTAGCAGGTGAATTATATTGCTGATGTGTTCTTGTGAATGAATCCTCACTGAGTGTAAAGTGCAACCAAGGAATTACCAACTAAGTTATAGAAGATGAGCCACAGAGCCATGCATTTCTGTTAATGGATGTCAAACAAAGAATCTATGAGGTCGGATAAATGTAACTGTAACACTAACAACTCCGTGTATCACATTTTCAGCTAACTGCAAGGACCATCCTTTTCCTTCTTGGCAATTTTCTCCCTTTTTGGATTGTGATAAACCGGAAGAGCATGACAGGCAACATGGGCTTGGCTGATATGCGATTAGTGCTGTTAATACCCCTGTGGCATTGACTTTAGAGATCTCTTTTCAGCTAAAACAAATCTTTCCTGAAAAGCGGAACAGCCTGGAAACTGCACATTTGCCTTTCATCTCTATTCAAATATTGCATTCGTCTGGTGGCAGATAATTCCTGATTCAATCTGGTGGTGATGAGATTTTGCGTTTTTGGTGTGAATAACAATTGCTCTGCCATACATTAGTATGCAACAGCCACTCATTTGTACATGTACTTTGGAAAATCATACATGTCATCGATCAAAGAATTCAGCACCCCAAGCCTTGAGCTTGCACGTCTTCCTCTATGAGAAGAATAATGACACTTCATTGGCGATTAATTCAAGAATGACCTAAATCTGCATAAAGTTTTGGTTGTAAATGTGAGGTTTTGGCAATCACTCATATTCTCACAGCTTTCTGAAAGAACTGGATTTATGAGTCAATGCTGACTATGTCAAACTCTCTGCAAATAATTATTTATCTATCGTCAGCACGGTTGTTATGGATATATGTGAAATTGTTGCATAATGGGCAATAATGGCGCATAAATTATTTGATAATTTTAATTTTTTTTTACAAAAATGTAAATGCTCTCAGAAATCCAGGAAAATTCTTGATATTTGAAGTTTCATCACATTAAGCAAGATAGTTGCAGGCAATTTGGAATCTGTTTAGATCTCTTTTTACCAATTTTTGTGTCTCTGCCGGTAAGGATAACTTGTAAGATTTATGTCACCAATCAGAAGGGGAAGTGCATTGTAAATCCACACCATTTCTACCAGTCATCCCCAGTTCATATTTACACAACATATATAGAAAGAGAAATTTGTGATTCTTGCTTTTTGAGACCGCACCACGATGAACAAATACTACTCGCTGGCTCAAAGTTCTGCTTGCGTATTCAGTTAGAAATATAAATAAACCTGCCTCGAGAGTAAACAAGCATTGTAGATGGGTTTTTTCTGTATTCCTGTTAACTATTGCCATCGGATGTAGTGTACTCACCATTGCCCAACACTGCAGCCTTTCTCCTTTTTTCTGAGTGTCTTCTTACAAAAGAACAGGAAGTGCATGCCGAATGTCCTTTGACACGTAAGTTCACCTCCAGTCATCCTTTTGTCCAGAGTCAAATTAGTGTACACTGTACAATAACATTTCACCATCCGATTTCTTCTCAAGAGAATAAACAAAATTCCGCCTTTGTTATTTTGTCTTTAAATGCTGCAGCCATGTGCACTTATAACCAATACTTAATTGTTTGGTGTGCTCAACATACAATACAAAACTGCTACTATGACTAGAGCTGTGGGCAATGTTCAGCACCTTAACTCATACACACCTATGCCTGCTTCCCTGTGAAGATAAATATTTAACTACAGAACAAAAGTTAGATTAAATGACTTCTATACAAATGCGGTAAAATTTTAAAAAGCGAATGACCTTATTGAACTAACCTTAGTGAAAATACCTTTCAAGTGCAAGAATGGACTGCTATCAGAGCAGATAGTACATTTATTCAAACTAAGCTGTCGTGATATCATACAAGAACAAGAGTGATTCACCACACTGCACACTCATACAACACTAGTTTTCTGGGGTAGCTAATATCGGGGAGGGGGGAGCGGGGTAATCACTCTGAAAGGGTATATATAGAGGCGCCGCTGAATGGTACAGCTTTTTTGGTCTTTTTGGATTAAAAAGGTTTTGGTTTTATATAAGTAATTGTTTTGGGGGTGCACATTTAAATATAGTTTTGAATTCTCTTGTGCATCGCCTGATTAGCCTCGCCAAAGCATGTTGTACTTATAACACTGACTGCAATGGTTTTATTAATGCATGGAAATTATGCAACACTTTATGTCATATAACTTGATGTCAGATTGACTCCTGTGATGTCAAAAAATAACATAAAAATAGACCAAAACACTGACCTATATATGGATGTATACTTGTATACATTACAACTGCTTATTTTGAGATAAAATATGTAAAACAATCTGTTTTTCATTTCTGCTGACACGTATGTTCATTCGATTGACTTTTGTGACAGCTTAGGGGTCTTTGTGATGTCAACTATAATATGACAACCTCATTCTGTGTTTACCTCTGTCACAAGTGACTTTTTGCATCTATGTTTGTGACCGCATATCATGTTAATTTTGTACTTATAAATGTGGATGTAGGATTTTATGAGTTCAGAGATGAGATACGATATGCATGTAGATTGTAGACCAGATTGACAAGAGGTCTTGTGTTTGCTATTGACTTTAGCTATTGAAAATACATGTTAAGCATGTGTTAGATGTTTTGCATACTTCTTTTATTATTTTTAAAAATATATGTATCACTTCTTTTTGATTTGATATAAATTTGCATCTACATATTCATATATAAGAAAATCTGCATTCCTATGTGATTATTGATAGCAAATGCAACAATGCCATAAATGGTGAATTTTATTATTATTTTTCTTTCTCAATATAAGTAATGATATTTGCAAATTCAAACAAATGATCACAATATATGTCCACATCAGCCGTAATAATTGTTAGAGTGCATTATAGATGTTGAGGCTGACAATCATACCCATGATGCTCATTAACTAGCAACAGTAAGGCCCTTTAAAGAGCAGATGCTTTTACCACTTGGCTATCCTGAGCCTTCCTGGGCCATTTCCTGACCCATAGAGTGATATTAATAGGAGGAAGGGCTGCAGGAGTTCACACATGCCACACAGCAGATGGTTCAATGAAAATGTGATTGGTTGGTTGACGTTATCAAGTAATCGACTTAAATAGTTCATTCCTGTTTCAATTGGCTCCCCGCAAATAAAAGGACATTTTAGAAAAGTCATTCATGTAAAGACTACTTTATCTATTTCTATTTTATTTATTTGATTGACACACTTATAGCTTAGTTTTGCATGTTGGTTGTTAATTTGCAATGGAAATCGGGTTAGGGCGGATAATCACTTGAATTGTTTACTCTGTTCTGTTTTGATTGCTCTGGTTTGGTTGCCTCTAAATAGCCCATACTGGTGCTGATGGGACGTAAAACACAAACTGACCCACTCACTTGTTCTGGTTTAGTTGGCAGTTTTTCTCCCATTCAGTTGATCCCTTTGTTGCTGAAACTAATTATGTATCGAGTAACCTGCACTGGTTTGGCTGAAGCGAGTGATGGGCTTGACCTTTGCACTTTACTCAGACCCTAAAGTAAAGTAAAGTATTTTTTGACCATATTTAAAACCTAAGTACAATAATATTTACAGTTTCATTTATATAATTTTCATTATTTGGCATGTACACGAATTTGTGGAGGTGTAAAAATGACCGCGTAAGAGTTTGTGGACATGAACAAACAAACACAAGTGCTCCTGTAGAGGAGAGCAGGGCACAGTGAGACACTTTTTTTATTTTCAAGTGTTCCAAAATGTTGGCAGTGACGAGTTAATTGAGATCAGGTCCACATTATACATAATGATGTTGGCTATATTGTCCAGTAGTTTCAGGTTCCTACCTTTTACAGGTTTGGAGAAATTTTGAGCTACGTCCATGCACGTTAAGTGTCTCACTGTGCCCCGGGGCACAGTGAGACAGGCATCTGCTGCCATAACTGCCGATCCTCAGGACCTGTGGAATTGTTTTATCAATTGCTCCTACAGAAACTACTGTACTCATATAAAGCAGCTGGCTTGGTGATTTTTTAGGTCCTTTTTTGAGCATGTTTCGAAACTTCATTGCACAGGACACATGCACGACTTATTTAACCTGCCGCACCTATTACATACCAATCAAAATTCTTTCAGATGCTTCTCTTAGGATATGAATCACTAAAATCAGTAGTTTATGGCAGGCATTTTGTTTTTAATAGTGAACTGTGAGCTATACATTACATTCAGGTCGTTTCGAGTGTATTTTGTGATATCTCACTGTGCCCCGCCTCAAACTGTCTCACTGTGCTCCATGCAGCTCTTCATAAAATGTTTGAATCCTGCGGACCGGATGCTCGTATTGTGGTTCATCAAGTCACTAAACTAAGACAAATAATCAAGGTTTGAATCCCTGGCACTTGATTTGTATTGCACCATTTTTCTTAGGAATTATAACAAAAAGTTGTTTAGCAAAATTATTTACTTTCACCGGCTAAAAACCAAAATATTGAAATTAGAATGTAGACATTCAGGATATAGGACAGTCTCTCACTTACTTACTTTTTGTACTATACTAAAGAGGGTTGATCTGTAAACAGTACTAGCTGGACGCTATGGGCTTTGTCTCACTGTGCCTGCTGTCTCACTGTGCCTCGCTCTCCCCTACATGTAATAGTTGAAACTCGTGAATGTGCTTCGTGATTCAATTGTGGACCTGCCAATACTAACATTGGCAAAGGTGTTACAAGTCTCACTTTTAGGGTCAGAATAAGGTTTAGAGTTGGTAAAATATGCAAGTTCAGGGTCAGAATGCTGGTAATTACACCTGTATAAAATTCGTTAAAGACAATATTTGACACTTACTTGAATGCCAAATTTGTGTGTTTTCTTTTACCAGGTTTACAAATTCGTAGACCTACATGCAAAATGTTGAAAAATATATACCGTTTCCATTAACAATTGTGCTATATATAAATATGGCAGCTGTATGTGCCTTTATCAATTTCACAACTCTAAAACATCATATTAAATAAAAGTACACTGTGAAGCATTATCCAGTAAAAAGTCAATTATAGGAGTGTGGTGTGTATTCAAGGAATTCGCCAACTTAGTCAAGGAAGAAGAACCATGGAGCCTTGAATATTTGTAAAAAGGATATAAAACAAAGAGTGTTAGAGCTCTGATAGATATAACTGGAACAGACACTAAACACTTGGGGCGCAACATCTCTGCTAATTGCGAAGGCCATGCTATCCTTTCATTTTCTTTTTTCTTGTCTGTGATAAACCGGAACGGCATGACAGGCAACATGGGCCATGCTGATATGCGATTAGTGTTATTAATACCCCTGTGGCATTGACTTTAGGGATCTCTTTTCAGCTAAAACAAAATCTTTCCTAAAGAGCAGAACAGCCTGGAAACTGCACATTTGCCTCTCATCTCTGTTAAAATAGTTCATTCTTCTGGCGGCAGATAATTCCTAATTCAATCTACTTGTGATGAGATTTTGCATTTTTGGTTTGAGGAAAAAATGTTCATCACCACATTTGTATGCAACAATCACTCATTTGTACATGTACTTTGGAAAATCATACTTATCATGCGCGTGTGAATCAAAGAATTCAACAACACAGCCTGTATCTCACACGTTTTCCTCCACGTGAAGACTAATGAAGCCTAATTGGCAATCAATTGAGAGTATGACTTGAATCTGCCTTTAACCACTGCTTATTAATATTGTCATGCATGTCACCTTGATGTTCCTTTCAGAATATGTGTTGATGACATAATATAATTATTGATTGACTCTGAGGAATGCATTTTCCAGTTTTCATAATTAAGTACGCAAACATGCTGTGCAGACTGAAACATGTTAAACTGACTTACCATTTTGATAAACATGTTTTGGAGAACAATGAATTATTTTATCTGAAGTTAGCTGATATCATGTTTGTGTACAGTTCTATCTGTACACATAGACTGACTAACATCCTACACCTTTAGGACCCCATGTCAACTAGAAGGCTGGAAACATTTCTAAAAATTGGGTTTTAGCTACATGTATGACAAAGTTAAAATTTCTCATCAACTTCTAAATGGCTGTCTGAGTAGTGTAGCTAATGTAGTTTGCATAAGCAGGGATTTTATGGCCATAGCCTGGAATAGCACTTAACTCCTTGGAATTCTACTTGCAGTGCCTGCTAGGAATCTTAGCCAGGTAGAATTACAGGATGTGAAAATTATCAGCTATGCCAACACAAAAAAAGCAAAAAACAAAGAACTTCAAAATAATCATAGTACATTTATCAAAAGTGTTCCAACACTGTCCACTTACCAATTTACAACAACTGAGCCATGCATATTTAATAAAACTTTAGCATATTTGCCATGCCTTGGTCACCACTAAATATAAATGTCAAAGAGAACAACTGCAGTGAAGTTACTGACACCCTTGGGCAGAGCTCCGCAATGAATCACTTTCATTTGTTGCAAGGCACTTCATATTTACCATTGTCTTCTGATTTAATTGCTGAAAATAGTAAGCATTACTGTAGTATCTGAGAGAACATGCATTTCTATCCGTGATATGGAAATATATTGGAATACGGTTATATCCTCGTTTCCATATCCGCATGCTAGGCTTACAGAATATTATTCATTGTGTAGGATAGTTGCAACAGTATATTTCTCAAAGCAACTTTCTGTATACCGTATTGCGCAAAATGATATGAATTATATGAAAATACGCAGAAAATGAAACGAAGCGCATCTTTATAGCCGTCCATTCATATAATCAGGCTCATTCGTATGACACATGATATGACCATGAAAATTGGTGCACTGGTCCACTGCTCGCTGGTGATATGCTTAATTGCGAGAACTGCACCAGCATTAGTTTTACTGCCCTGCTCCCCAACAAGCACATTAAATGTCCAGCAGTTGCATATTTTTGCATACAAGTCAAGCCCTTGCTACTAAAGCGAGACCAGACTTCTTTTCATTACCATTAGCTATCTGAAATAAAGCCTTATTGCGTTGTTTTCAATTGAAGACTGTGTCAGTCCGCCTTGATACAGCCATTACCATGGATGTACGAATGGATGTAAATAAGGTACTTCATATACATTGGACTGACTGACAATTATCCTGAATCGTAGGACCTGATCCATGTTCGGCATCTAGGTTTCAATTGCATACTATAATGAACGTCAGTTTGAGGAACTTGACAAAGTTCTGCAGAATAACCGATTTCAGAATGAACAATGCAGCGTGGACGTGGCACAAACAGTTGTTAGAGTAATGACCTTTGATGAAACATTGAGACAGGGCAAGGGCCACCCCAACATTAATGATTGATTATAAGGACAACCGTCATTTATCAAAGACCAAAGGCAATCAATAGATAATGGCCCAGAAGTCAAGACAACTTGTCAAGTCAGGAACTCATGTGGTCAGTGTTGTCATGCATGTGCAATTTGTAGGCAGCCAGTTCTCACAGGAAAATGGTTAGAAAGGAGTTACCAATTTTTGCTGGTAATTAAAGTGCATTAAAATTAGAAAGGGCTAAAATAAGCCTGGTATGACATGAATTCTCATTTTAGTCAAATGTAGGTCAGCGTAATAAACATCCTTAACAGTTGTGGTGTCTTCTGTATGGACATTGAAAGTAAATCATTACAGCCAGAAAATTTTATTTGCAAAAAGTTTGGACTGCTGCACTGTGAAAATCGAGCTTCGTGTGTCATCAAGACTCATCATGCTGATGATTTGTCATGATCATACCCAATACTTTCAATGTTAATTTGATTTCAGGAGACTAATCCCGCTTGTAGGTGCCAAGCAAACATTGTGACAAATCAAATGGCCTTCTCTTGATCATGACTAATCAAACAGCCTCTATGTTTCCCAAGTTGAATGTAGAGAAGATGACACAATGCAACAGTCTGAAGATGACACTCTTTTTGCATATCAAATTTCCTGACTGTAATGGCGTTCAATCATTAGGACGCGGACGTTATTCTATGTATTATTTTTCTACAATCGTGATTCCATATCCAATGTTGATGAAAAGTACCTGCAGAGACATTAATCTGTTTGTCAAGCAGACTTCGTAAGTGCTGATGCTGTGATAATATGCCATTGTAAAGGTGTTAAAACTGGTAACAACCTTCACCAATGTCGATGGCCCAAGTCACACATGTCTCCTCTTTCAGTTTTGAATCTTGATCGGAAGTTGATCCATTATCCCCTCCCATTATATAATGTGGTTTTGTCTTGTGCTACAAGTTGTGGCATGATCAGTGATGGCATTTTATGGATGACAAGAGTGACGGGAGTATCTACAGAGATGAAGGTTGTTTTCAGTGTCCACACCTCTACAATGGCTGTATCATCACAACGTCAATATTGAGGAAGTCTGCTTGACAAGCAGATGAAAGCAGTCTCAGACAATTTTTATCAACATGACAAAATTGTAAGAAAAAATAGGAAAAAAATAGAATGAATTGTTACATTGCATACCAATTATTGCCCTTGTGTACATACAGGTTAGGCATATCAGCTGAGACAGTTACACTCTAAAAAAATGTCGGGACAAAATTGGTTTTTTAGATTCAAAATGGTTTTTTAAAAAACCAAATTTCAATGCAAAACCAACATGGATTTTTAAAAAAATCCATGTTGGTTTTTTGCATTGAAATTTGGTTTTAAAAAAAACGATTTTGAATCTAAAAAACCAATTTTGTCTGAAATTTTTTAGAGTGTAGATACCTCCAGATTACACTGGAAGATAATAAAATGTAAACCATTTTGCGCCATCCCTTTGCTGGCATCAATCCCAAAGGACAGTGAACTTGAAGAACTTGAAAGGTCATGAGGTTTATTGTTCAGTCGCCATTCGTAAAAGTTGGTTCAGCCAATCGATGATGAATCGTTAGCCTCGGTGTCCAGTTAATATGGGTTTGAACAAATAATAAAAATAGGTAAAAGCCCATAATTTAATTGATTTTGGTGAATAATTTTCTAATATCAACTGGATGCTGACTGATTGCCTTTTTCATAATGAAAGGACAAATTCACATGAAGGCAAAATTCAATAGCAATGCGATATAATAATAACGTGAGCATGTCGCTAATTAAAAATATTGACCACTAACGGAAAACGGCAGACTATTAAAGGCCACGATGAACTTTGTAAATAAAGTGTAAAGTGTAATAGCTGCTATGAAAAGCATACAGTAGCTTTTATAATATGCATCTGACAGGAGATGAAGATCAGCTTTGACTGACATATGTAAAGATAGTTCCGATGATTAAATAAATTATACATATGTATGATATTTAAACATAAGAAAGGCTATTAAGCAGCAGCTGGGTGGCCAAGTGGTTAAGGTTCCCGCCTGCTCCACTGAAGGTCTTTGCCTGCGTGGGTTCGAACTCCGGGTGGGGAACCCAAATTTTCAGTGGATCTTCATGAGCAAAATCCCAGCTGGATGTTGTTCAGATGAGATGTAAAATTGGCGGCCCCTTGTACAGAGCATTTTTTAAGGATTTTCGACTGGGAGACCAAACGAATGACCTCAAACCATTATTTTTAGCACGATGACGCATAATATTTGTATATCAGTTGAAGGTGGATCTGTTAAATCGCTATGCAGCATAGAAATAATTTATGACACTACATGTACATATATCATGCTTTTGTCTCCAGATACATAATTATAAGCATGTAGTTGGAAAACATGTTGTTTGTATGTTCATCCAAACATTGAGCAATGAGCAATCATATATTCATCAACATAAAGACTTGAATGATGATTCTATTATAGTCCCTGGGCGAACAACATCCTCATATCTGCGCTCATCTCAGCCAAATCAAGGAAACAACCGAATGAATTATGGATTCCGTTTGGCTGTGAGTTCATTTCTGTTTTTGAACCAGATCCATCAGATTTGACAAACAGACACTTCTTGAATTGGAGAGTAACTGTTCTGTCATCTGTCTTGTTAATCTTGTCTAAGCCTTCAACAGGGACATGGTATAGTGTGTGCGCATTGTTTAAATGGATGCGTGCCGTCTACAAGTTGACCGCTATTTGCTGCCACCTAGGGTGCAAAATTCGCAAGCTCCTGTGAGCGGTCAACAGAATTTCATTGTCTGGAAGAAACCAGGACAGTGTCTGGAAGAAACCAGGACAGTTCCATCATTTAGTGATGGTCTAGTTTATTTCCAAAAACTCTGTGTCTAATCTCACTTTGGTTGGCTTCAATTTTAAGCAGACAGCTTGTAAATACCAAATTAATTTGGAGCTTTTTTTTATCATGGAGGATGTATACATTGTTGCCGACATACAATACCTTTATAGAGGGTGGCACAGACAAGACATTTTGTTGAGTGTTACACAGCTTTTATGAAATTGTAAATTATATTGTTGTCCTAGTTAATTAATCTCCATAGCGTAACAGAATAAATACAAATGAGTATTTTTGATATCACAAAGCAAAAACATTGGCTTTGTATAAACATGTGAATGAGTGAGGGAGCATTCCTTTTGGAAACTTTTCTGACCACAATTAAACATGCATAAATGGCATACGGTAAGTGGATTGAATACCATCAAACTTCTGATGAGTAAAATCATCCCTTTCACAGGCAAAAGTTTATGCTAAAGTTTCAAAATTTCTTTTGTCTCATGATTTCCAAACATTTTCATTCAAAGCAGTGTACTGGATCTTTGCCAGCAACCATGCTTTGTGAAAGTAGTTTGGTGTAGTAATTTAGGCAGCTATTATGCGACCTGATCTTGTGATCTGTCCAAAATAGGTCAAATTAATGTTGACCCAATTCGATTTTCCAGGGACTGTCAGCGTTCTGCTGCCATTGTCAGTCCCGAACAGAGACAGGGATGCGTTCAGAACTTAGAGATTACATGGCGTGCACTCTGTGAACACATCCATAAGCACTGTATACTGTCTCCCTATGGAAATTGCAGTGTGGTCTCTTGCATGAATTCATGCATGGATATTGAAGATTCTGAATCCCAACTGAATTTTGAAGAAATTTGCTCATACCAAATGTTGATATGAGTTGATAAGGAATTTAAATGTTCGTGAATGAATGATTGATTATCGTTGTCCTCACTGCTCTGTACCCGACAGTCCATCTGCCAGCATCTGCGTGGTTATCTGTGTAGAGAAAAGTGACCTGAGAATTGCATGATGGGATATGCAAAAAATGCAAAGCCTATACGGTGTATAATGCAAAAGTTGATTGAGCTGCATGGAGGAAAACGGTTTGCATCATTTACAAAATTCCTTTGAGATGCCCACAGATGGCAGATGCATATATGAATGCATATATGACATGAGGATATCTTCAAACTGTATCTGTCCCTCTGATCAAAAATCTCCACCCTCGGTGGAGGGACAGTCAGAAATGGGAGGTCAGCTCAAACAAAACTAAAATCAGTATGCCTGCCCAAGTCAAGTCCAGACTGATGGCAGGAGAGGGAACTTTAAACAGAGGGTCTTGGTAGGACTTATCAAAATCACAAGTAAAACATTTTGTCACAAAAGTGCTCTTTAAAATCGCTGTAAACAGGCTTTAAATATGTCTGAAAACTCTAAGTAATGATTAGAAGTTGTGTATCTCGTATGTATCCCCCATGTAGCATGATAAAATTTGATGTTTTGCTTATAATAGATAAAAGGTGGTGACTTTATTGAAGCCTGTGTAGAGGTACAGGTATAGATGGCAACACATGTGGCATGAATGTAACAAATAACTGTCATTGGTCGTCTGCTAATATTTAAACTTATAACTGCCTCATGCAAGTAGCTACAGTCTGTTTGTCAAAATAGAATGAATAGTTGGATACTATGTATCATTATGAGGTGTCCCAGTGGACTCACTTTCTATCTCCCCCCCTATGATTCCTATTCATGCTGAATTCTTCAAGACTGCAAACTGTGTTTGCAACTCATCCTAGGGAGCATATGGTGTTTCATTAGAGGGATCATCCAATTATTCTAATAATTTTTAATTGTTGTGAAGTAAAGATATGCGGGATGGGGAAAGAACTTACCCTAGGGAGCATACTGTATTTCATAAGAGGGAGCATCCAGTTATGTTAATAATTTTAATTGTTTGGGTAATAAATAAGGGGATGGGGAAGGAAGCAGTCTGGTTCAAGACTGGTAATATCCCATTCCATTTCAGTTAAGAATAAAGAATAACAGCAATAAATGTTGTCTGTTCACCGCATTCGATTGTTTGGGAACTTATTTCAACAGCTTTAGTCCTGATAAAGTATTGGCAATGACGTATCTGAAACATTGGCAATATCATTAATGTATATTAAAAATAAAAGGGGTCCTGAAATGGAACCTTGTGGTACTCCACAATAATTGTCTGCATTTCTGAATTTGTAATGTTAAATGAAGTAAAAAAATTGTCTAGATGTCAAGTCTCCTTTCGCCAGTCATTTGTAACTTTAATTAAAACCTTTTCTGTTCCACTAAAGCTGTAATAGAGAAAAACACCACTTCCATATTGCAAACTAAGAAACCTCGTATGTTAGGTATGAAGTAAGGAACTCTAACATCTTGTCCATTGAATCATACCCATGAAGCTTGGTGTGAAAATGGTGTAAAACAGGTATTAGTCCGTTCACCCTCCAATACAGTCTGTACTTGGATGCACTCCTCTTATAATTAAATCAATTCAATATTCGGACACGAAATAAGGGTACTGCACACAGTATTACATAGCAGTCGTCTCTCCAATCTCAAAACCTCATTCTGAAATTTAGCTATTACAAATCTGTAATAATTATTTTGATTATAATACCATTTTCAAATAAATCATCAATACTAAAATCTGTCGAAACTTCATGTTTCATATAATATGATTAAAAAAGAAACTGAAACATATGATACTCCACTTCAAAGAACGTAATATCAAATTGAAAAACAAATCAAACACAATGATGAACACCCCAAGAGGCACAAGTTGCCACTGGACCTACTCCCTCATCATATCTGATGTAAACTTTCCTGTAAAGTTATAGCGATCTGTGATTTATGTCTCCATGATATATTGCAAGCAACACTCTAAAAAATTTCAGACAAAATAGGTTTTTTAGATTCAAAATGGTTTTTTGAAAAACCAAATTTCAATGCAAAAAAACCAACATGGATTTTTTAAAAATCCATGTTGGTTTTGCATTGAAATTTGGTTTTTCAAAAAACCATTTTAAATAAAACCGTACTTCAAACTCTTGAAAAAGTCGAATTACAATTTGATGTGTTAATAGGCTAATCGAAAAACAAACAAATCAAAGGCAGAAAAATAAATAAAATGCGGAGAAATTGCATGTTGACACCTGATTACATTGAAGGCCAGGGGATGCTGCTTCTGCTGCTGCTTAGCCATTAATTCAAAATTGCCTTCGCCATGTAATTAATTCCTTTGGGAATAAGGAGTACAGTAAGAAAAGACTTCATTAGCTGCGCGAACCTTGACTGACATTTCATGGTCGTTTTTAAAATACACACAAGTATACAGTGCCACCTGTAAGAAAGTGAAATGGTTAATGTTTTACCATTGGGTCAATGGGGTCATCCTAAACCAGACTGGTTGTGGAAGCAAGGATACTCATCCGATGAGATGAAATCATATTGGGTCAAAAAAGACAATAATTGAGGCATGTGAGATACAAATGGCTGCCAATTTTCTTTGCTGCCAATTTTCTTTGCTCTGCAAACAGTAGCATGTGGGCAAAACCTTTGGTAAGTAAGTGAACCCTCTGCTTGAGTTTCATTTACTTTTCAAATTTGACCCATACTTAACTCTTGAGTGCAGCAAAGGAAATTGGCAGCCATTGTTATCTCACATACCTCAAATCCTTTACGACCCAATATCTTTTTATCTCATCTGATGACAACTCTTCCTTCTACAAGCAGTTTCGTTGCAGATGTTTAGTGTTGACCCAATGACAAAACATCACCCATTTCACTTACGGGATGAGGTGTGGAACTTGGAAGACTTAGACTGGGCTAACTACACTCTAAAAAATGTCGGGACAAAATTGGTTTTTTAGATTCAAAATGGTTTTTTGAAAAACCAAATTTAAATGCAAAACCAAAATGGATTTTTAAAAAAATCCATTTTGAATTTTTTTAGGGTGTAGGTCTGCCAAACAACCTTGTGTTCTTGCAATGAAATGAGCCAATACCAGAATTGTTTCAAATGCACAGACATAACTGAATTTCCCAAGGCTAACTCAGATTACCCTTAACTGAAAACATAATCAGGACGAGACACATGACTCAGCATGAAAGACGGGCATTAATTCCTTGGTGAAGCCAATCCAACTGTTCAGCCCCAGTGCCCGAGGAACCCGTGCACATAAAAAAGACCTTGCATAACTTCTCTGAAACTTAATCCAGCCAATTGTTATTTTTACCAATCCTTGAAAATGACAGAAACCATTGCATCCAGCTATACTTGCATGGTTGCTGACTTCTGTAACAGACATGACCGTTATACAAAAATGCGCATTAAAATGTATTGAATTTATGACATAATGAAAGAGCAATCATGTGGGACTTTTAATTGAGATAAATGCATTTAATTAGATACACTTTTGGCAGCCAGACCTATCGATTTGATGCATATTACATGAAAATATATAGACATGCATGAACCATATTTCATCATTATTATTTTAATTGTAGCATTTATATAAAATTAATTGATTTTCTTACAGCTATTTCAGTATTGTAAATGCAAATGTCCAGTGTCCACCCTGCTTCCTGTGTTGGCAGTGGTTTTCATAGGGCATGGCTGACACAAAGACAGCAGAGAGTGGGAGAGGGAGAATAAAGCGAAACAGTCAGGGTTCGATCAGGAGTCCCACAAGGAACAGTTCTTGGACCTCTATGCTTCCTGCTCTATAATGATATGGAAAAGGCAATCTCATCAACTTTGTAACTCATAGCAGATGACTCACTCCTATATAGACCTGTCAACAGCAATGCAGAAAAAAATAGCAGATGACCTTCCACCCATCTAAATGATACACCTTGAGGATCATGAAAAATTGGAAGCTCTCTGTCCCTATAATATTATGGGGCAGCAACTCGAGGCTGTCCAGCACCACCCATATACTTGGGAGTTGAACTTTCACATAGTCTTGGAGGGGGACCCCATACCAGGAATTTTACCAACAAAGCCACACGAACACTGGGATTCTTGAGACGAAATCTCAATAAATGCCCTCAGGACATCATAGAGCAGTCGTATAAGTCTCTAGTACGTCCACACCTCGAGTAATTAGTTGTCCGGACCACACTGGAAATAAGTTTTTAACTGAGAGTGCATACGTTACTCTGACCATAAGTCTCCATCCGGTAACATCATCATATAATAATCCTACTTTAAGAAACAAAAGGATAAATAATGCCTTTTGTAATAATTGCAACTGCTGCTATCCATTTTTCGTTGAATCTGAATCCCAGACCCCAGGGGCCACTTGCTGCCTTCTGAGAACAATAACAATATCCTGTCATTATTGGTACATAACATAGCCTGGAACTTTTCTGACTAACTGTAATTTTCTTATCACTGCATTTATTGAGCATGTAATTAAGGATACATCATGTTATGATTGGAACGTATAGGTGGAAATTATTTTGACTCGGGTAGCCTTCTAGGCATCCTCTTGGTGAGATTAATATGGAAGATCTTTTGCAGAAGACATTTTGTTTAATTGGAATAATTCAGCTGCTTATATAGACCTCATTCAGCATGTCAGTCAAGGGCAAGGTTAACCCAGTCTTCCCCAAATGGTATAATCTCTGTTTGATTTCCCAATCTTTCTCTCTCAGATTCAAATCACTCATTGATTCATTGATTGATTGATTTATTCGACTATAAAGTTTTGGAAGCCAGAAAATCTGCTTATCGAACTGGCACCATACTTAGTCACAGCCATACTAAGTTACCTGGTCACCTGAAGAGACGCTATAAACTTTGGTTTGAACATGAACAAAATATGTCTGAATCAAGCCAAACATTATCGACAAACAAACAGGCAAATATTTAGTTTGAAATGGCAAACACAATATATATATATATCTTTATTCACAAAAAGAAATAAAGATTGGTACATTAAATCTAGACAAGGATATTATACACCATAGAATTTGAAGTTTGTATCCAAGCAAGAAGATGAAAGTTTATTTATAAGTACATTGTTTAAGTGTTAGAAAGCAACAAATGGTGGGTTAATCCATGTAGCATCAAATTTTTAATTAAAGATAATAAATGAACAGACTAGTGAGATTTTGCATATACAGTCTTTGATGGCTTTGTGGCAAATTTTAACATTGGCATCTTTGAAGAACGATTTCATGCGTGACATATTGTCTTTGCTTATATAACCTCTAGAGCCAATTTCTACCGCGTAATATTTAACTTTGAATCCAGCATCTTCAATGTCCGCTATCAGAGTGAGGTATCTGTCAATTTTGTATGAGTGTGTAGAATTTATATTAGTTTCAAATGGTACCGAATTACTATTACTTTGAAAAAGTGCTTTGTTGAATCAAGTGCTGAATTTGTTCAGCATTACTAATTTTCAGTCCAGACAAAAATGTGAAGTGACTTTGTGTTACTCTGGGAACAGGGATTTGAGTGGTCAGCATGTCATCCACCGAACTGGGTGTGGCAAATTAGATGAATTTTAGCATTTTAGCACACTTAACAACAAAAGAAAGGATGTGAAAAAGAAGACACAGGCAGGTGTAAGATACTCAAACATATATGATATTATTAATCTTAGTAATAATCACCAAGAAGTTATGATAGTGTTGAGAGTAATTTGCACCATCATGGTGTCAGTTGAGGCTCCATTGAGGTAGTGTTGGCATTTCTCACATTTTCCTTTCAACATTCTGCTCTTGTAATCTTCCAGTAAACTGTTTCTGGATTCATGGTAGAATGAATGGAGCTAGAGTTGCACCTTGTTTAACCTACGACTTAACACAGTTAACAGATTTTGTTTTTTTTTTGTCTTCTTTTTCCCCATTCCTTTTTTCATGGAGATGTATTTTTAGTTGATCAAAGGTTTCCAAGTTCCCATAAAGTGCATGAGGGCACCCATAAAACGACTCATGCTTGGGCAGTTTGCTTCTACTGGAGTACTGGTGCCAGGGTGTGATTCCATTGGGGGTCGATATAACAAGCTTTGGCTTGAGATAGCACTTTCATCTTTTGGTCAATCACATTTGCCTCATTAGTGGTTTCACATCTTGAAACTCAATATAAAGAAGTGTTTGAGGCCGCCATATAATATTTTTATGGTGCTGAATATTTTAAATTCATTCAGATTTTATCAATTATTGTTTTGAAAGTGTCACAAAAGGATATGGTTTTCCCATCGCACTTTCCATTTCATAGACGGATGGGCGGAGGATGGGGGCTTTATGTCCTGTATTTATAAACTTGGTTTGCTGACTCGGACAGGAAGATACATCTACGATGAGGAAAATAATGGTTGAAACACCATTTTACTGGAAAGTGCAGTTACAGTTCTGCATTGACACCTCCACTGGAGGTATTTCAATGGCCTCCGATAACATGCCTGCTATGCTTCTATATTCTGCAATGTTACCCCAGACAAATACATATCTTACTTGGTAAATATGCCCTGTCAGGATTCAGTGTGTACCTCCCTGATATCATTGTGGAATTTATTTTAGCTTCTCGGCCTAAAAAGCGTTATGAGAAAATTATGCAAGACATCTGTTTCTCGATTAACATATTATGGCTGAGTTCTAACGGGATGCCTAAAATTGGATATGATTAAAATTACATTCTAATCACATGCATCTTATACCACAAAATGACAGATGTCAATATATTTTTTACAAAATAACAATTCCCATGTAAAAAAAAGTATATAGAGCCGTTCTGCATGGGCATCTTCTTATAGCTGAGGACGATATTAACTGCAATAGCAGGGCATTTACAGTACAACCCAATATGAAGTATGACTACCCCAGCAGGAGGGAAGAATCAGCCACTACTTTTAAAACTACCTTTAAAAGTACTTTTAATTCACATTCAGTCAACACCAATTCAAACTCCATCAACCCCATTGTGTTTGATTTGTTTGATATTGTGCCCCTTTGCTAATTGCAATTTAATTGAAAGCTGTTTTAATAGAGGTCTTTCTGGGATTAGGTTGTGGTGAGGGGTCAATGGTAGTTGTGAGGAGATTTGGGGTGGAGGAGAGAAAGGAGGGCTATAGGTAAGAAGAGCACTTCTGACAGGAAATTTTCTTACTTTATTTTGGGTTGTACTGTACGTCAAAGTTAGTCCAGAGAATGGACGGATGGGTTTAGAAGTGGCTGAATACGTCATGCTTTCAAGGTATCCAAAAAGCCTGTAGAATATATGACTTCAGCTGTAGATGTGAGTACTGCTTGTATTTTGGTTTACATGGCTAATTCGAAAAGAAGGAGGACACAGCTTGTCACTCTTGTAGGTCAACGTAAACCAGAATCACGCAAACGTAATTTACCCCGGACAGCCTCTGTCCTCCCAATTTTTTGTTTTTGAGGTTTCTGCAAGTGTCATCAAAGCATGTGCCTGACATCAAAGATATATGATTTGCGAAGTGTTGCATTGATAAATATAGGTCAGTCACCTGGGGAGAGGAAATGTGTGAAAGGTAAACATGGCAGAACAAGTGGACAACAACGAATATTGGATTTATTGCAGTGACATACTGGCTTGTGATTGGCTGATAGAGGTGTCGAATAGTATAATCCAAATTAGCTTATAAACAGTTCAACAAAAATAAGTTCCCCTTTACAGAAACTTGAATATCTCAAAGACCTCTCTTCCGATTTCAGTTGAAAGTTCTCATATTTGTAGGCCTGCATACTGACATTATGCCTGTGTAATTGTCGATGGATTGCTTTATTTTTGTCTGAGTCAGCCGACCTTGAGTGCACATACCCCTCTTTTCAAAAATTTTAAGTTTTGACTTTCCAAAATAAAAAAATCCAAAAAGGTGCTCAAACTCTACTCAAACTATTTCTAATGTCACCCAAGGAATCTAAAGTGGTGTGAAAAGCTTACAAAAGAAGTCCTCAATTGTACACTAAATATGATTGAGAAACAATTTTCTCCAGTATCATGATGAAGTATGCCCCAGCAGGTGGCTCCCCCGCTTGGTCAAATTGTTCATATCCATTGGAAAAGCCACAGATTTTTTAAAACAGGGGTAGGCTCACTCGAAGGCTGCTGGCTCAGCCAGGAATAACGCCACTAAACTACAAATACACACATTTAGGATCGATATACAGGCCTATAATTCAATCCAACTTTCATAAAAATCGGACAAGGAATTTTTTGAGATATTCAAGTTTATTTAAAGGGGGACTTATTTTTGTTGAACTGTTTATTATAGCTCTTTGCTGATAAGGGACGGTTCAGAATTTATGACTGGGGGGGTGGGAGTTTTGGCGGAGGGGTACTAACTTTTCACACCTGTTTCTAGGGTGGGTATTAATTTTTGACAACACTTCCAAGGGGGGTAAGAAATTTTAATAAAGAAAAAATGTTAAAAAACACGCATAAACTCATTTAATTTGGACGTTTGTACGCGCAAAAGTCCGCGAAATGACGCAATTCTGCGTGACTGTGTATAACAGTGTATATGTGTGTACTGCTTCGTATGTCGAGGGGGGGGGGGTACTAAGAATATGCGTGAAACCTAAGGGTAGGGTACTAAAAATCCGCATGAAACTCAAGGGGGGTATCAATTTTTGACGGGAAGTTCCAGCAAAACTCCCACCCCCCAGTCATGAATTCTGAACGGTCCCTAAGCAGCCCATAACGGTTTCTCACTAACTGAACATTCAACTTTACCTTATATTGTCATTGACTTGGAAGTTTTAAATGATTTGTTTTTCAAATATTTTTGTCATTAACCGTAGGGTGTGTAGGATGTCATTAAGCCAGCAGGGCACAATGCTGCCTACAAGTTCTTCTTTCTTTTATTGTTAACAAGTTCGTCATTTCTTATTGTCTCTGCACATGCACCTGTGCCATCACACTCATTCCCTTGTTGTCCATTGTAATACCAGTGACAACAGGCAGCTCATTTGTCTCAAATGGCTGTTTGGTTTGACTCCAGTTGTCCTTTTGACCAGCGGGAAAAATCAATGCAGTGTGGCAGATTACTGCACATTGGTCACGCAACAGTCTGATCCACCGGAGAAAAAAGAGACCGAAGAGCGCTGCTGATGCACTTGTCCATGAAACAACTGGTCTGAGAGAAAACCTGACACCATTGTGACTCTTGCGTGCCTTCGTCCCAACTACAATGATTATAAAAAAATCATAAAGGCGGAGTGTGCTGCAACACTACCAGGTATTTGTCAAGTCTAAGCAAGTATCCAAAAATTGTGCCTGTGTGGTTGTCATGACATTAATTAACATCTGATTCAGGTGAGGACACTGACCTCAGTTGAATAACTATCCTTCCAAAAAGTATGTATAATTTGTAAAATCTTGCAAAATTGGTATGTGACCTCACACTGGAGCATCGTGATTTGCTATGGTGTGGAGTGTGATGCAATGTTGGCGTAAATATATTATATAATGCAGTGCACAGGCAAAAACAACGTGATCCATATTTTGTATGCTTTGACTTAATTAGTCCACTCCACTATAATAGGCATCAGACAGTTAGCAGTGGAATTGAACCATAGAATTGAACACACCAAAGATGAAACCGATTGTTTAGGCATTCTTCTTCTTCTTCTAGTTTATGTCCCACCTCTTCTTAGGCGAACTTCCTTCTGGCCTGTGTGTTGTGTAGAGAATAGCCATATATGGCTGAGTCTTATAAAAACATAACTCGGTAAAAGAAAAAGATTACAAGCTGTGTCAGTCAATAAACAACCGTTACTCATAAACTGCCTAATCTGAAAGTTGTTTACTGTTTGCTGTCAGTGGCACAGCTGGGGTGTCTGAAGAAGGAATACACAGTTGCAATAATTTTGTTCTCCCTGGAACAACTCTGTGATCACTATATTGAAATCCTGAGCAATCTTTTTTGTATGCCCTTGTTTCAGGGTTGAGACCTCAGGCCCAGGATTAGCATTTTATTGTATTGTAGTCAGGGGATGGTACAGAACCCTGCATTGATGTCACATGTTATGACCCAGGCCATTTCCAGATATGCCGCTGTTGGCTACAATTTAAAATGTTTCATTTTGACACACATAACATGAAGTCATATGCCAGTGTACTACTTCACAGATTTGATATAACATCCTATGCAGAGTGAGTCGCGATTGGCTGAACAACCTGTGAACTCACAGGCTCACATGGAACACCTGAATTCTGACATTAACCTATGGGAACTGTCGTTTAATGTTACACTTCTACTTTTCTGTGTACTTTCTGGAAGGATAGTAACTTCATCAGTAGTAAGTAAGGTGTTTTTTTCCTGTAAATCAAAGGAATTCGGAGATAAAATACTAACTAGTTCAGAGAGGCTAGGAGCAGGTTTTGTCTCTAAGGAACTATTTTGCCACCGTTGATACCATTCTTATCCAATTTAAATTGCAACTTCAAATTTCTCTAATATTGCCATGGCATGGTATCTTGGCAAAGTTGGTGTTTTTGAGAAAGCAAAGGTGATGCAGCAGGTAGCAGATAGCTTCGGGCTGACTTTAGAATGGCTTCTTTATGTCTATTGGATTAATCAAATTAGTCTGGGACGATGTCCTGATGAGCAGTGAAGCAAAATAGGATCTTTATATTTAACAGATTCTGAACGGATGACTATAAAAAGTTATCAAGAGAGTTTTGAAGAAGTTTCTTGAATTTTCCCTTCACATTTGTTGCTGAAAAGCTGATGTCAATTTCATAGTGTCCATCTTTACACTGTAAGAAATGACCGTGTTTTTCTGGCTAAAAGAACCGTAAATTTATTGTTATTTTATCAGCATTTTTTTAAAACAGACTTTGTCTGTGAATTTACAGTTCTTTGTCAGTTACAAAATGGCTCCAAGATAAATTTACTGCAACATGTCATTTAACATTCAGTTCACGTTAATGAACAATTACTTCAACCGTTAATTTACTGTCAACTTGTAATATGCAGACAAAACATTTGAATTGACCAAACAATCAATACACCTGGTCAGATTAGGAACTATAAACAAGAGATTGCATGGACTTCAACCACGGAACATGTGGTGCCATCTATAACATATGCTTTACACAGCTGTTAATCAAACTTAATTTATAACTTATCTGAAGGTAAGGGAACATCCTCATTCATATGATCTTAAAGATGCTGTCATTATGCAAAAGTTGTTATATTTATATATGACATTGACATTTGTGTGAGTCTTATGATGTGATCTAAAGAATGACACTATTAAAACCTAAATAACCCAGGCGCAGTCTGCATCAATACAACATACTTCGATAAAACCTGACACCTGGTTCTCTTGGAAATTATCCATCAATTTTATGCTTTGTGAGCAAACATGTGCGAATTAATTGCTGGGTATAATTGATGGACTTACTTCCCTGCTGTCAAGCAAGAGATGAGCAAGGCCGAGCCTGGAGTCAGTGGCTCTCTTACTCTCTCAGCTGATTCCAGCTTGGGTACATCCCTACAGCTATGCGACAGTTAAGTCACGTGCTTAGTCTGTTGTTTCACACTTGAGCAATAAGTAAGAATAACACATATTATCTGTATTTTTACAGTAGATTATACAGCTCCTTGCATTCTTTACATTCTATGATTGACAGTTGATATAACTGTAAAATATACTTTAAATAAACTGTTTTATATATGTAAATTATACCGTAATATCACTTTGTTGAATCTGCAAAATTACAGTTCAATGTACCAATCTGCATTTTACGGTTCATTGTCCTGTTCAGGTTTATTAGTACTTTTACAGTTCTTAGACCTGGAACAAAGTTGCCAGTTAATTTAACTGTAAAATTTAACGGGAATTTTTTGCAGTGTAGTTTTCACCACACAACTCCCCTGACATCCGTTTACCGCATGCAGCTGAAGTTGTTTTCTGAAGCATCCACCATTTTTTCGTTCACACAGTTCCAGTGTCTCGCTAACTCTAGAATTTCAAGAAGTTTGATTCTGTGCATATTTTCTCTTTCAAAGTGTGTTGCAATACACTAGATGGTGTCTGAAAAATTTCCCCTTTTGGGAAATAAACAATTTTATGGTTGGTGTTGGGCCTGATGGCCATTTAGAAATTGCAACTTTAAGGTAACCTATGAAATTGAAGAATTTGATAAAGATGAAAATATTTGGAACAAAGTAGTATTACTAAAGTGAACCTGTCCACCATATGTCATCCCTGAGCTCATATCAAAAGTTTTTCGAAAAAAAAAAAAAACAGTAAAAAAAACTAAATCAATACCCTGCACTTCATGCATTGGTGGAGCCTAATGAGTGCGATTGACGTTTCACTTCATTTTCAATAGGACTCCGATGGAGAAAAACATGTGCAAAGCCATTAGGGAGATGCATAATGAATTCTGACGGAGCATATTTGCCATGTAAAGGATATGCATTTGCCTAGGGCAACAGTGCGGAATAGAACAGATAGAAGAAAGAAGCAGGAAAAATTGTTTTGTCAAATGCGATCAAAATGTTCTCCTTTAAACATTTCAAAGGAATGGATTATAAAGAGCGCTGCAAAAAGCTGACAGTTCTTTCTTAATACACACAGCAACTCCCACAGATGAACCGATGATTTTACGTATATTTCGTTACTGGGTTGATTGGATGATGGATAATTGTGCTTTATGTCCCATATTTATGCACTCGGTAGGCTTATTAGGACAGGAGGAAAACTCAGCAATGAGGCAAAGGATGATTGAAACTGCTGTCCAACAGAAGTCCCTGGACCAAGCAATTGATACCCAGTGCACCACCTACTGGGCCAAATCCCCATTACACCTCTTTACTGGGTGGCTGGTGCATAAAAGCATGCATTGTATGGAGATTAGGCCTAATTGATGAATAACAGACAGAAAGACGTGTGCAGACAGACAGAGACAACTAGACAGACAGCTAGACAGATTAAAGACAAAACCTGAGATAACACTTCCTCAGAAGACGATTGCAGAATAGTGTTTTGGAACCAGATTAAAAGATAACGGTTGCTTCGCAACTGAACCCTTGTCCTGTTCCAGTGTGCTTCGTTCAATTCTCAGTAATCCTTCGTGTAATGGAAGACAGTTGCAATGGCACGGTTTCAGGCTCAGGAACCCAGTTCCAGCAAGCCTGAGCAAGGGATTGATGCAAATGGCTCTGTCCGGTATATGCCTGTAAATAATGCCATGTATACGCGGGTTGACATGAATCCAGTGCACTGTCTTGATCAAAATCCTGTCAATGTATGGTTACGCTGTTGGGGTTCCTGCTTTTTCCAGAACTATTGGAGAAAAATTGATCAATTAGGTTACATGTCTCTAGCTTTATCATAGCATTTGTTATATTTGATGACACAAAAAAGTGTTGAATTTGTTTACCCTAAAACTGTCAATTTTTACATTGCAATGTGAATCAGATGAGTTCATTTGTTATAGGATGCATACATGTCAAACAATTGTTTGTGATTTGAGACATAAATGCTAATGAAATATTTTTCTATTTTTGCAGGTAAGGGGATCTTGTGACTGTTGATTTGTGTCCACTCCAAACCCAAGAACAGTGAGTAAATAGCTCATAATTGAGTAACTTATTGACACATACAGGTCTTTCTAAATCACCATACTGTGTGGTAATCACAATTAAGCGATTTTGTGTGGGATAATGACTGATGTCTCTTCGCTAATTTCCACAAATCTGGATGTCTGTCATCTTGTCAGTGAGTGTTAAGTAGTCCCTTTACAAAAGACTCCTCCGTGGCCTTGAATAAATGATTTTGAATCCTCGGAATTCGTCGAGTGATTTGGACGAGAAGTTGTGACAGGATTCGCTAATTGATGAATTGTGGAGGCGTCTTAACAAGGTTGTTTTTAATTCACAAGCCTAATTGGATATTCAAGTCAAGTCGTTAACGCAATTGGTAATTACATTATTATCAATGAGAGGGAATGAAGTGATTTCTAGATGTAAGTCAAGTGATAAAGATTCATGAGAAGAGCTCACGGGGAGCTTAAGAACAAGGCCACTGACAGCGAACACCGACAAATCAAGACTTGGCGAAGACTAACATGATTTGGGCAATTTGCCGCTGCCAACACTGTTACAAGTTTCTCACAAGTCTGTTGCCTAATGAACTTACTGCTTAAAGGGGCAAGTGCCTGGCCCCCAGCTGCTTGGTGTGGTTGCTTGTAATTAGAACATCGTTGTTAGGCCCTGCTTTTCCAACAGCATCACTGGAGGCCTCACTCCCTGCACTCTAAAAAATTTCAGAGAAAATTGGTTTTTTAGATTCAAAATGGTTTTTTGAAAAACCAAATTTCAATGCAAAAAACCAACATGGATTTTTTTAAAAATCCATGTTGGTTTTGCTTTGAAATTTGGTTTTTCAAAAAACCATTTTGAATCTAAAAAACCAATTTTGTCCCGACATTTTTTAGAGTGATTGCACCACAAGCTGATGATTACAAAGAAGTTCATCATGAGACCTTTATCAAATGAGGTGTCATTAGGACTCCTCAAGTGAGTTGGCAACTTCCCTGGAGTAACTTGAACTTGGAGGACCTTTCCTAGTCTCTTAATTGTTAGTCTCTATCTGCATTTCTCAGGACTTTCCCCCATGGCTTCTCTGCCAAAAGTTCAGTTCAGGAGTTCACCTGGGAACTCTAATTTCCCTAAGCCATTACAGTGCACCAATGTTAGTAGAATGAACTCCCAATTAATGGCGCCCACACTAGGTTTTGTTGTTGCATACACTTGTTCGTTGATTATGACAGAGATAATCAGGTTAATATTAAAACCATGAAATGAATCTTTGTTAAACGATGTTTATGTGTAATCAAATCACATGTAATTATTCTTAGTTTGCACAACGCATAATATAACTTGGAAGCTTCAAAAGCTGAGTTTAATATTTTGTATTGCTCGATTTTTTTCATTGATAACATTTGTAACTCTCTGTAATCACGAGTTTTGATCTGTAAGTGTAGTGGTAGTCTAGGTTGAGACCTGTAAGTCAATGGCAGGTTACTGGGTGGCTAACCTCTACACCCGGGGTTCGATTCCAAGTCCGACAACCCTTGTTGAAGGAATGTTCATTATGTGCTAAAAGTGCACATTGCATCATTACACGGTGGTCCCTGTCTGCCTAATTAAACCTAGCCTGTGAATCAATACAGGATGTAAGGCCCTATCAACCCCACAACTCAACTTAATGACTGATGGTTATTGATCTACATACACATTTGATGCTGCTTGAGAGTTATTACATTACTTTATCCAAAA
This sequence comes from Platynereis dumerilii, assembly GCA_026936325.1. Classification (NCBI taxonomy): domain Eukaryota; kingdom Metazoa; phylum Annelida; class Polychaeta; order Phyllodocida; family Nereididae; genus Platynereis; species Platynereis dumerilii. The sequence continues at coordinate 225,190 of JAPTHN010000149.1, forward strand.
AGTTTATACCGGAAAATCCTCTTTGCAAAGAAATATTTCTTCTGACAAACAAACACTTTCTTTCCTTCTCACAACTCATGGCATATTTACACAAGTTCCTGTTTTACATGTTACAGCTGCACAAGTTATCTTGGATATGGGCTTAAAACGATGATTGACAGAATAACAGTTGATCCAAATAATATGTGAGCCGAAGGAACATGAGGCATACTAGAGTTGTAAACAGTTTTGCTACAGATCTGAATCTTATATTTGGTGCTTTCCATTTCTAATTTATTATCGTTTTCATAGCTACGTGTTTTTCAAGTTTGCAATTTGCTTCATTCCAAAACTGTGATGTCAAGGATTAAGTTGAATAATTTTGTTTATTACAAGCACAGATTTTAGGAAACTGACGAAGTGCATTGACACATGGCTGAACGATGCTTCAATGAACTGTAACTGAACCAAACAGACTACTTAGCCTCAAAGGAGAGTTGCAATTACTGACAACAAAAGTTGTTTGAAATTGTGATGAGTCGTGTCTTGTGAAAAACAGCAACACATTTTGTTTAGAAAACAATGAAACACTTTTGGTGAGGTGCAACACTCAGCTTAGACATGCATTGTTTGTTGTGGTTGTACACATACAGTAACATTGCCTGGCAGTTTTAAATTCCTTTGTCATTAACTGTGATGTCAAACTCTGAACTGATATGTCACAGATTGAAGATTAGACCAATCACATTGACCGATACCCGATGATGTCACGGTTTAACTGCAAAATGAAGTTTTAAAAAAAACACATAGCTATGAATATGATAATAACCAATTTGAATCAAATTTAAGCAGCAAAATGATTTTTTGCCTTGATGCTGTATTGCGGTGTCAATCATTTGCGTGCAAGCCAATACATAGATAGGGTTTTTTTTAGGAACAGTAGGTACTCCCAAAATTAATCATCCTAAACAATCAATACTATAGTTGATCTTTTTATCAATAGTTTAAGTGTTATAAAGTGTAATTTCAGGTGCTGCAACCGTTTCAGACCTTCTTTGAGTCATTTTATTGTTAATATTATAGGGACAATAACCATATTGTGCATGAGTCCATCTCTTATCTTGTGAAGTATTCATTTGTAAGCAAATGAAGGGCTTATGTACTATGTAGTGCTCTTCACAAAAGGAATTGGACTGTAGGCGGCATGGGCTGGAGAGGACAGTCTGTGCATTGAAACATCAGTGGGAGGGGCAAGCAGTCATCTGGGATACTCACTGGGTTGGTGACCATCAGGCGGTGCCCTGCCACCGGTCTCATGGGATCTAATTGCCGTCATGCTCTCACGAAACGGTTGTCTCGAAATTCTCGTTAACAAGGCCAACACAACCTCCTCTTCAATCCCTTTGGTATGTCAATGGTACAACCCCTGAGGAAGTCCAGAACACTTCAAAACCAAAAGAACTCATCTGTGCATCCCCTCTTATTAGTTTGCAAATGTTTTCCAAAATGCTTTCCTACTTGGTATATCAAACCAACCTTTCTACTTAGACTCATTTAAAACTTAGCTGGAATATCATAAGCTGTGAAATTCCAAGAAAGATGCAAAGGGCCCATATGTATGAATTGATAGATTAAAACAGCTTCACCTGAAGACATAGAGAAGGAACAGAGAGGAAGTTCTGATGTTTTTGTATGGTGAATTTGTATCCAATCTCGGTTGGTAGCTTTATTGTTCTTGACACCAATCTGGCCAATGTTATGAAAAACGTGCAATATTCTAAGGAAGGTTTTGGTGTACAAGTGCCCTTGGAAAGTGTGTGGTCTGGTTGTCGACCTTTGGCTTGTCCTATGGCTTTTGCAGCAGCCTTTGGAGAGGTGGTGAACAGGCCACAAGCCAAGCCTAACCCACACTGACCTGCGTCATAGCATGAGCCATCATTCAGCTGCAAATGCATTATTAAGGGCTCTCCTAACCCCCCCTCCCACTCCCCATAAGGCCAATGGCATACCATGGTGGCCTGTTGGGGACATAAGTCAGCCCTTGCCTCACAACCTTGCACCAATAGGTCGACTGCAAGTCAATGTGGGGTCGTCTATTTATGGTACCAGTAATCCAGTGTAACATCAGTAATATGTAAATGGCACTGCCATGAAATTCGCGCAGCACTTTAAAAAGTTTTTGTAGGACTTAAAGTTTTACCATAACTTTCATGTTTATTTCATATTCAATGTATGAAAGGAGTTATGTAACTGTTTCAGAAAATTAGAAAGACAGATACATGGAAAGACAGAGAAAAATGTAGAATAGCAAGATAAACTAGACAAAAAATATAATAGATAAATAGATAAATATATCGATTAATAGAGAGATAAATAGATAGACAGATAGACAGATAGATATAATGACTGACAGATAGATAGATAAATTGATAGATACATATATATATATTAAATAAATGGTAAAAAGGCAGACAGCACTGAAAGCTGTAAAATTCAAGTGTATGTTAGATTGTGGATATTACATAATAGTATATTAATATAGTAATATAAAAACAATAACATTGCATGTAGATTATCTGTTCACTGTTACATAATCATCAGTTTATAAGATTATGTAACTTTACTTTTGTTATGTTTTCTTGTTGTCTGATTGAAATTAAATGAATCAGATGTTAATAATTTGATTTAGCTTGTAAATGCTAATAATTAACTATTCCATAAAAATTATTGGTACAGGATACATTACTAGAGAAAATTGAATTTTTAAGACACTTTTGAAGATGAATATGTTATGTTTTGTTAAATACGAAACTAAATCATTGATAAGAAGCTGGACCCACTTGACCTAATTCCAAACTGTGGACTCTTGATGTTGAGACCATCACTGCACAGATTTTTGAGTCTTCTCTTGCACTCAATTCGCTTCGCTCAACGGCCTTCGGCCGTTTCGCTGCGCGAATATTAGAGTATACACACATTTACACTTTACAATCTGCACATCATCTATATGGGAAAAGATACATCAACTCTTTTGGCTGGTATTTGTCTGATTGTCATTTTCACTAGTATTTACACTACTGCACCAGGACCACACTGTCAACCAAATCATGATGTTGTTCGAGGACATTACGGCGTTGACAGGTTTGTTTTCAAGAATAAGTTGTTTTGACCAGAATCACCAGACATTAAATTGGTTGGCTTTTTCTTGTAGATTTTTAATTACAAAATAACTGCTCTGGTCCACTCAGAACAGATTGGTTATCTGTACATTGATTGAGGTAAGATGAGTTGTCACAATCAAAATAATGGTTGAATTAACCAATGTTTGGTGATAACAAGCAATAACATTAATGGATGACCATTGTGATTTGTTCGAAAAATTCCACCCAATTAAATCTGCTAATTATTTTAACCAGTCTGTTTTTGAACATATCTTTAATTTGTAAATCTAACGCAGCAGTAGGTGTAGACACGATTTGACACAATTTGTTTTTGATTTGTCAAAGAAATGGCTGGCATACCTGCTTGTTATTGTGAGAAAATACTTATAGTGAGGTGCTAAAAATAGTATTACATTCAGATTCCAAGGGTAGCAATTATGGACCTTTCATGTGACCAAGACACACCAGGGGGAGGGGCAGGCAATCAGCTGGGATACTCATTGGGTTGGTGACCATGAGGCAGTTCCTTGCAACCTGTCTCGAGGGATCTAATCGTGGCCATGCTCTCACGAACTACGTCTTGCAGATCTCAATAATAAGGCCGAGAAAACCTCCCCTCCAGTCCCTGAGGAAGACCCGAACAGCTCAGAAAAGCTTCAGACGTCCTCAGCAAGCCCTCTATCTGTCTTTTAAGGGCTCTTCCTGAAAGGTCACTTCTCCTTGGTATTTCAAATTAGCCTCTCTGCTTCTGTCACCGTGTCTGTCTGACTCAGTGCAACTGTCCTTTTATCAATTCCACAGCTAACCGCAGCTGAGCATAAGGTTAACACTGGCTCCCAAAACAGAAGGAGCTATCCTGGCTGATTTACAGAGCTTATTTCATATGTCCATTTCTTTTTTAAATGTAAATTCGCTAAAATTTGACAATTTTATATTATGCGACAATCCTATATCACATTCGCTACTCAATATTGTAATAGAAAGACAGATAGACGGATAAATAGATAGATAGATAGATAGATAAATATGGTAAGTACAGCCCACTAAGCCAAGTTTTTGGTACTCACGAGGGTTGATTGAGAGATGGGAGAGAGAGAGTAGGAGTGTTCAACATGAATATTATGTTGTGGAAATCAGGGGCGTAATTTTCACACAAAATGTGGGGGGGACACGGGGTTCATGCGGTCGGAATCGGCCGACGGCTCGGCGAATAACTAAGTCTGTCAGTCTTTTTTACATTCTTGAATTCCGAACTTTTGTATGTAACTTGCAAAGCAGAAAGGTGGCGGACATTGTCTCTTAGAAGAGCGCCCTACCAAATTGAGCCCAAGGGCCATAAACAACAGTGACAACACACTTTGTTTTTACACAAAAAAGTGGGGGGGACATTTCATATTATGTCCCCCGGGGTCAAAAATGTGGGGGGGGGGACATGTCCCCCCCGTCCCCCACCAAATTACGCCCATGGTGGAAATCATTGTATCCCTTGTTGCTCTGATACAGTGATACCACGGAAAGCGATTGTTCAGCTTGTAAAAAGAAACTTAGTCCATAATCCTCATACATATGCACCATACAGTTATCTATTTCATACTCCGTTAGGTTTGCCTGCATGGGAGCACAATGGCCAGCCAATATCTGTCCTTGATGAGCGGAAAATCAAGTAATGAAACCGTCAACCAAGCGGCACAACTTCTCTTCTGAACAAGCCGGTATCTTATAAGTTGCATGTACTTTTCACAAGTATGTCTTGCCTGTTAATTTTGTGCCGCATTCTATACCAAAAGTGCATGTTAGAACCTGACAATGAGGTGTCTAAGTGACTAGGGGAGACCGGGGTAAGTTGTGCCATTTTTTGTGTCAGGCTGATTTTCCGAAAAACCAAAGCTTAATCATGTAATCTGAAAATCAGACAACAAAATGTAATATGTTGGCCAAACTCAACCAAAGTTTCAGGGCAATCTGACCTTTGGGAAGGTCACGGTAGGCATTTGAAAAAAGTAGGTCAAGTGGCACAACTTGCCCCAGTGCCAGAGTTAGTTGTGCCGCATGACGGGGTAAGTTGTTTCGCTTAATATATTAAAAAAAAAAAAACCTTGTAGTTCATCCGTTTCTTCATGTTTTTAACTTATGACTGACATGTTACATGAAACTAATCACACATTTATGAACCATTTAATGCAAAAATTTTAAATGCTAAAAAACTAGAATTATTTATTGTTTAGAGGGTGGTATAACACTTTTAACACATGTTACCTCAATCAAAAACGATCGTAAAATGAGCGAAAATTGAGGCAAAATGAATCTGTATTGGAGCCAATAGCGATGTTGAAATGAAGAGTCACATAAACAGCAAGTATTTGGACTAAAATCACTTGGAAAGAGCACAAATATGGGGAAAAACGTATTGGAGGCACTTTACCGACAATCACACAAAAATTCAGCAGTTAAATATACCCAAAACTTGTTTAAAAGATGAAAATATCCACAGCTGATCTCACTCTGTGTTTACAGTCTGGAGGGCCACCATCAGAAAATGTTGCGATTGATGACTTATCACTCATATTTAAATTATGTTAAATTGGCGGTCCCTTGGTCTTGTATGAGTGTCTGTGCTGGGCAAGTATCAGAAAGCTCAAATTGGATAAATTTGCACATGTTTGTGACTCCCGCTCTGTCTCCGAGCTCATCAATAAACCCTCGTGAGCACCCAAAACTGGGCTTGGAGGGCTGCACTTACCATAATTATCTTTCTATCTGTCAATATCCTCAAACAGCCAAATGAAATGCTCATCCTTCCCTGGCTGTAAATGGGAATTATGAAATTCGATTACAAAATGGTATTAAAGCCTGTCATGTTATCACTAAAATTACTTTTAATCTGGATTCCCGATTATCTCGACAATGCTCTTAGAGTTGAGATGGCAATGAGATATCAGGATGACAAGGAGACTTTTGATGTTGGCAAAGAATGAGAAGAAGTGGCAGTCTTGATTATGTTGAATCAAGAGAAGCCAATGAAAGCTGCTGAAAATACTTCATAACTACAACATGTTGACTTGATTTTGGTGATGAGCGAACTATACCAAAAATCCCATTATAAATGAAATTTATGTATAAATTGCTTACGTTCTTTTTGTAAAAATTAACTGTATGGACATATGTCGTAATAATGTACCACTTGAGAAATTTGACATTAAATAAGGATTATATGTGCATAACATGTATTTGCAATGCTGTATTATACATGTACATCACAGTAAGGCCTGACTTCTTCTGGATTATATTAGGAGTTAAAAAAGTAATTTGAAACATTTTTGATGTAAATTTATATAAGTCCAAGAGATTTTTGGTACAGTCTTTCGGGCAGCAGCACTGACAAAACTGATGTTACAGTCCTCGTCATATTTATGTGTAATCTCTCAAGTTCTTTCCCTGCCGTTGAAGTGTGATGTCAGAGATGACTCTATTCTCAGCCTGACAATATATGTAAAATAACTTCAAGCTCTGACGTCATCTTTAACTGGGTCAGATTCCCCGGATTCTAGCCAATGTGAATTCCCCAAAACTGAGCATCGCAGTTTCAGCTCGATGTCATAGTGGAAATTGGGTCTGGAAAAACCCATGCAACTTCGACATCACAGCCCGCAAGCCAATTACATTATCCATGTGTTTACAAAAATTGTCAAAGCCTTTTGTTTATAGCAAGGTCCATTGAATGTTGAATCTGTAAAGTCATAAGTTTGCAGATTAATCAAACGATTCTGGGATCATGCCAGTTGTCTACTGTGAATGCTTATGAAGCTGCAATTTAGTAAGATTAGACAGGTGATTACCAATGATAGATCATTGGGATCACATCAACAGTTATCTTGTGATCGTAGAATAAAATGTAATGCTTCCTTCAATATATCAATATTGAAACTGTGATGCATATATTACCGTCAGCCCATTGGCTATCGAGCTGTGATGATGTGGTTGGAGGGGCTATCTCTGCTTACTCTGACATTGAGCTGAAAGTGTGATGCTCAGTTGAAGGGATTCACATTGGCTAGAAGCAGGGGAGTCTGACCCAGTTTAAAATGACATCAGAGGAGTCTGACCCAGTTTAAAATGACGTCTAAGCTTGAAGTATTTTACATGCATTGCAATGCTAGAGAATAGAGTCATAAAGAACTTCAGATTCCACATGAATATGACGAGGCCTGTCACAAAAGACAAGAGATACAATAGCAATAGTTAATGATGAAATATGAGAAACTACTGTTTGCGTGCACAACAGGTACACTGTATATCACCCGATAGGGAATGAGACACCAGCTTTATGGGAATTGATGTGAGAAACAAGTTAAAGACTATAAAAGGTTGCAAACTTATCTAAAGAATGTTCATCGCAAGTAAGCAAGAAAAGTTGATTGGCTTTTCTTCATCCACCACAAAAAAAGCAAAACATCTGGAAATGAGTCCTGGAAATGGCAATTGTAGGCCTGTATTTCACAGACAAAATCCCAAACATAATAAGTTTGCAGTAGTACCGTAGTATAAGACTAACTATGCATTGCATATTTTTTATAAGTGTAGTCGTATTTTCCAAAAAAGGACTGAATGTCGCAGGTTATTAGCTTGGCTAAAATATGATCTTCCTCCAGGACTAAGGTTACGCATCTGCCAGGACCGGAATATATGGGTTCTGTCATTTTTGAAAATGAAAGGTTTCAGTTTACATGGCTGCTTGACAGCCTTGACAAATACAGATGTCCACATATACAGAAGTCCTATGCTGAATGCCACCCATTAATTTGGAAAATACCACAGTGTAGAGTCTACTAGAGTGTAGACATACAGCATATGCAATTATAAATATATAAACGTACTCTGTGCAGTAACTGCAATTGCCTATTATATTATAATGAATTCAGGAGTAATTTTGAAATACTAAATTATCACAAGAATCTGTCTTTGAAGATAATCGTGAGACATTGCAGAAATATTCAAATTAATGTTTTTGGAAGATGTTTTAATATCAATTACTTATATTCTAAACTGCTAGACTGCTAGACTTTGTTGAAAGACATTATCCATATATACTATATGTGACTTGGTGATGGCATTCAGACCGACTCCTTGTGGCAACAGAAAAAAATTGACGTCATGGACAACATTATTCGTGCCAAAATTGCCATCTGCCCAGAAGCCCGTAAGTTGCTGAAAGAATCTGGTGAAAAAGAACTTGTCGAGGACACAACACATGAATTTTGGGGCCGAGGAAAAAATGGTGATGGGCTGAACATGCTAGGTCAAATATGGATGATATATCGTGCAAGAAAAGAGCCAATCACCAACTCCACACAAACCTACCGACAAAACACCTATCGTAAACGTGACTACAACCAACGCACTTGGGCTACTCGCTCTCAACAGCCCAAATGTTTCCGATGTGGTGAATCTGGTCATCTAATCGAACAATGTCACCAAAGAACAGACATGACCTGCTACAACTGTGGCATTCAAGGCCATAAACGGAAGGCCTGTCGTCGATCGGTGCCCCGGAGTATGAGCTACTACCACTCATACTAGGACATTGGCCATGGAAATCATCTGGCCGTAAATGCGAATTCTGATGACTTTGAAAAAAGTTCAAATTTTGTTTGTGAAAAGGACACTGAAATTTTTAATGATACTGAAGTAATTGAACTGCAAACAGACAATAGTTATAGCAACTCTAATGAAATTGTAAATGATTCTGAAATTGATGTAAATGAAGATATGATACAGAATGAAATAGACATTAGTATACTGAGTGATGATGAACAAGGAATTGATTGTGAAAATATTAGAAATACTCATTGTGATTCAGAAATCAGAGGTGACAGGTTCAAGCTTTTAAGGAATAGTTATCCAAATAACGTTATGATAGGCCACTTGAATGTAAATGGATTGCGTTTAAAGTTTCAAGAAATCTCTGAATTAATGGTAAACAGCAGGTTTGACGCTCTTGTGTTAAGTGAGACAAAAATTGATTCCTCTTTCCAGAATGGCATCTTTGAAGTAGAAAACTATGTTATGTATAGACAAGATAAGGAATCTAATAGTGGTGGCCTTGTAGCCTACATAGCTAAGAATATACCCTCAACTATAGGTCCTGTAAATTATTGTAAAGAAGATATAGAATGCATATCGATTGAATTGACTGTAAACACCCACAAGATTATCCTTCTGGGTATGTATAAAAATCCGAAGGTAAACCAAAATACTTTCAAAGAGATATTTCAAGAAACATGTGAAAAAATATTTGATAGTTATGACCACGTGATAATCATAGGTGACTTAAACTTCAACATGTACCATCAAAACGTATTGTCAAACTTATGCCCAACTCTCAATCTAACAAACATTATAACTGATCCGACATGTCATAAATCTAATCAATCAACTCTTATTGATGTCATGTTGGTCACTAAACGACGTAAATTTATAAAAGGTTTTTCAATAGATACAGGCATTAGTGACTTTCACAATCTGATTGGCGGAATCTTAAAAATCCATGCACCACTGCCTTTACGCAAAATTATTTACCACAGGAAGATTGCTAACATAGATTATAACCAGGTTAATGAAGAACTTGCTTTACTTAACTTAAATGCCTTGATATCAAATGAACAAGATGTAAACAGTGCGATGCAAACATTACAAAATGTCATGATAGCTACTCTCGACAAACACGCCCCTAAGAAACAAAAAGTTATCAAACAAAATCACTTTCATTGCATGACTAAGAGATTGAAAAAGGCTATCCTTATTCGTAACCAGTATAGAAACAAATTCTTTAAAAGTAGGACTGCTTGTGCATTGGCAATGTATAGAAAACATAGGAATGAGGTAACTGTGATAAAACGGGAGGAAGTGCGGAAATATTTTGAAGAGAAAAGCAAAGGCGGAACTAAAAATAAAGACTTCTGGAAGGCAGTTAAACCACTGTTCTCTCGTTCTAAAACTAAATCTGATAACATTCCACTGAGAGAAGGAGACAAAATAATAACTGACACAGCTGAAGTATGCGATATCTTTAATAATTTCTTCCGGAACATTGGATCAGACATAGGAGAAAGAGACGATGTTAACATAACAATCGGGGACATAATTGAAAAATATAAAAATCATCCCAGCATAGAAATGATCTCTCAGCATATTAATCCCTTAAAAGAAGGGTTTGAATTCATAGAAGTAAGGGAACATGAAGTTAACAAGATTATAAAGTGCCTGGCAAGTAAAAAAGCCTCTGGCTATGATGATATACCTATTAAGTTCATAAAAAACACTCACAGAAACATAGTTGCCCCTTTGACTAAACTATCAAATATGTGTATACAACAAAATACCTTTCCTGATACAATGAAAATGGCCAACATAACCCCATTATTCAAAAAGAAAGACAAACTAAATAAAGATAATTATAGATCAGTTAATCTATTACCGGCTCTTTCAAAAATCCTTGAAAAAATTCTTTTTAACCAAATTCAAAAACACATGGACTCGCTATTCCATGAATATCTATCAGGATTTAGAAAAGGTTTTGGATGTAATGACGTTGTAATAAAAATGACTGAAGACTGGCGAGAATCACTAGACAAAGGTTTAATCACTGGAATTGTAGCGATAGATCTGTCTAAAGCTTTTGACTGTATGTCGCATGAATTGCTAATTGCCAAACTACATGCATATGGCTTCGGCATAAATGCCTGCAAACTGACAAAAACATACCTCTCAAATAGAAAACAAAGAGTAAAAATAGGGACAACCCACTCTGACTGGGTTTTAAATATCAAGGGCGTCCCCCAGGGATCAATTCTCGGACCCCTGATGTTCAATATCTTTATTAATGACTTCCTTTATCACAACTTCAATTCAAAAATCTATAATTATGCTGATGATAATACTCTTAGTTTAACTGGCAAGGAAGTTTCAGAAGTAGTCAATAAACTGGAGCAAGATTGCAGTAATGCTCTAAAATGGTTCAAACGCAACAAAATGAAAGCTAACGCTGAAAAATTTCAATTAATGTTTCTTAGTAGACATTTACCGCTCATAAATCACAAATTAAAAGTGAATGATACTGAGATATGCGCAACTGAATCTATAAATGTCCTTGGAATCGAATTGGACACAAACTTAAACTTCAATATCCACATTGACAATGTCTGTAATCAAACAAGTAAACAGATTAATGCCTTAAAACGTATGAAACAAAATCTAGATAAGTCATGCAAAACCACAATATATAACAGCTACATCAGTAGTAATTTCAACTACTGTCAAGTTGCATGGATGTTCTCAAACAAGACAAATCTTGAAAAGCTTGAAAAAACTAACAAAAGAGCGCTAAAATTAGTTTCAAATAACAATGACAAGAGCTATGAAAGTAAATGTGAATATGAAAAACAACTCAACATACAAAAAAGATGTGTAAAACAGGTAGCCATTCAAATGTTCAAAATAAAAACAGGTATAGGTCCTCGGTATCTCCAAAGCCTTTTCACATCAAGAGAATCAAATTACGATATGAGAGACAATAACCGCTTTAACATTCCAAATTATGTTACAACTACTTATGGAAAAAAGAGTTTCAGATACTATGGCGCAAAGTTATGGTCGCTTATTCCCATAGAATTAAAAAATTTGGAGACACTCAAAAGCTTCAAATCTGCTGTCAATGCCTGGTTACTGACCTTAGACAATGCAAGCAATTTTGAATTTCTGTAGACATTTGAATTTGGATTCGTAGTTTTCAATTGAAAAATCCAAACATGTAATCATTTTCACACTTAAGATAGTTATTAAATGCAGATCGGAGGGAATACCGAATATTTATGTTGCATGGGCATTGAGCGGTTACCGCTGGTCCATGTTTCATATCTTCGGTTTTCCCTTCCGATAAGTAAATGACATTTTTTTGTATGAAAATGTTGGTATGAACAATAATTATTGTTGCTTAATGATATTGAACACCTAATGCTCTAATCTCACCGAACTGTCTATGTATATATATGTGACTGACCAAATATAATGTGTATGATAATGTATGTACAGTCTAAAGTATCATGGAATTGATTATAGCTGAAAGTGACTATTTGATTACCGTGAATGGGTGCTAAAGATTATGAAATGCTATGTACTTGACCATGGTGCTCCGCTTTATGGTGCCTTGAGATTTCCTAGAATATATAGGAATGTATTATTTTTTATAGTGCTAGATAGTTGTAGATAGTTGTAGATATTATTAGTCATCAATATGTTAAACTAGTATCATTAATGTCATCACTTCATCAAACCATAATTCATAATTATACCAGTATTATAATATTGTTATTGTATAATTTATTTCCAATTGTTTTGTTGTCGTTCAGAAGCTTTGCTTGGGTACTGCGTTACCACATGATTTAAAACGACATTAAATAAAGTTTTACCATACCATCTTCCTGAATACAACCGCTTCCCAAAGGGCAATTACACTTCGCAGTAGGGTTGTGACAACATCAGAACGTTGGTGCTGTTTGCAAGTGGACTGCTGTTTCATTGCCACTGATTTTTCCAGCTTGGCAGAACATATGCCATGTGTTGCCACCTAGTGGCAAGTGTGAAATTCGGCGAGCTCCAGTGAGCGGTCCACACCAACCCATTGTGGGGAACTCACAAAATTTTGTCTGGATGAAACCAGGGCTGTTACTGAGTATGCCTTGTCTACTTCTGTAGAGCATGTGATTGGCGAGTCTTACTCTGGTTAATCTCAATGTTGAATAGAAACTTTGTGAATGTGCCATGAAATTGGAACTATTTCCTTGGAGCTGCAATGCTGAAGCATACAAAACTAACTTTTGTGCCAGGTGGCAGCAGCATGCAGTTCTCATTTTCACCAGACTGACGTTGGTGTTAATTTTGAAGATAGTATGATATAAATTACCTTTTTACAGTCACAGCATTGTGAAGCAACAACAAAATATGATGTTAGCATGCAATGTTTTGGCAACATTGTCACGACGTTGTGAAAAAATATTAATGTTGTGTTCTGTTGTGGCAATGTAACTTTTTCCATACATTTCAATGTGACAACAGAGCCCACCACCTATTAGCAATGTTTTGTGTCCCTTGGGATTGTTGCAACTACTACTGCAGCCACAAAGATATTCATAATATTTTTTCTTATAATCCAATGTATGTTTCCATGCTGCCTCCGCCGAATCAGGAATGTGGGTGGGAAATTAATTTACCTTTTCTTATTAGCTGCAATTTTCTCTCATGTATATTTTAAAGAAAAAGGCTGGGAGATGGATGTATGTAATTAGGTTCATGTTTTACCAGGGTGGCTCATCAGTCACCAGTAGTTTCCATACACCATTATTCATGGAACTTCTGGTTTATACTTTGTGAGTTGTATGGGGGTTAAAATTAATAAGCTGATAGAAAAAGGTGGAATGTATAGAGCGGATTCACCTGAAAGAGAGATAACCTTTCGGGGTGATGGATGCGACTCGACTTGACGAAAACAGCCAACTTTTACTCTTGGGGGAAAAAGAATGTCTTTGTCCTAAAGCAGGAGGATAAAAAGAAAGTAAATTTGTGATAATCCTGTGCTGATACTATACACTGTGTCATATACTTCCTTATTCAAGCTGACAATGCAGGTCGGGAGGCTGAAAGCTATCATATTTTTGATATGATTTTAATGAAAATATCCTTTTTTTTTGTCATTAGAAAATGTATTTGTTTCAAGCTCAATTGGAGTGAAAAAAGTTCAATTTCTATCATACTTTCCAGCATATATATATATTACATGCTCGCAGCACAGAAGCAAATCAAATTTCAGGATATCTGATTTGCTATAGAGAAACATCAATAATGCCGCTCTGGAGAAAATCTTAAGTCTGATACGCCACAGAGGACGAAACAAAAATTAAGTTTGTGCCTTTTGTCTCACATATCACCATAATCAAGTGAGGGATAGAGACAGGTCTGATTGATGGAAGGATAATTTGTCGGAAAGGCAACAGCTGAGCCGCAGAAATCAAAAGGATAAGGCTAGAGCAAGTGCTTCTTGTAATACAGATTGAAAAAAGAGAAGAAAGAAGAGAACTACAAAAAAAGAGACAACTTTAATGGAACGAATATCTCGCCTTCATTTAAAATGGTCTCCTCTTACACTGGACTATGTGTGCTGATGAGATGGTGGTGTCCCTAGGCCCTGTCTCTTAGCTTTTTTGTATCCAGCCTATATCCAGAGACTGGGTCAAATTACTTTCCACTTTAATAAGAAAGTAGTTTTTTGACTCATTGAAGAGAACAGATGCTACTATGTATTGCAACTCTTGGTTGAGTTTTGGTCTTTAAGATTCTAGCATCTTTTTTGGCTAATCTCAGTTTTGAAGTTCCACAGGCTATTGTGGCCTGTCAGTGGCACATGATGCATGGCAGCTTATTTCCGTTCCTTCACTCGCAAGTGTTGGCGTGATGGCGCCTTCTTTTAACGCAACACAGCGAGAGCTCAGTTCGGTGCAAACCCGCAGCCTCCTGAGTCTTGGCAGGGGGGTAAACAGATTGAAAAGACTGTCGAAGACGGGCGCTTTCAGCCACAGACTTCCCACAAAGCTTCTTGATTACAAACAATGTGTACGGGGCTGGCAACTGTCGGGCTAAGTGCCTTTCGTTTGCCGCTTGTTTTATTTCCTGTCAAGCAACTTCGGCTGACTACGAACAGACTGTTGCTCCCCATCAATCGCCCCAGAAATCTCCGCCCTGAAAAAACTTGTCGATGGATGGGCTGAAACTTTGAATGGAATGTCGCTTCAGCCTCCATTTTTTCACTTTTACCAAAGTGGTTTTCTTTGATCTTCTTTCTCACAATTTAGCAGCCATCCGAGGCGGTAAGTTGCAGTAAGTCGTCAGCAGCTAAAATCTGCCATTCTGTTTTGGTGGAAAAGGCATTTACGTCTTTTAGGAATTAGCCCAAGATTCCCACCAGCGAGCCCAAATGCCTTTCATGCTCTTTGCGCTTTACCACCAACGGTGAACCTCTGCTTATTTGTTTCGTGACATGTAGTTTTGAACTTATATTTATCATGATAAAAAATAGAAACCACGCACTATTATATGACTCATGGAAGAGTATTTATATGAAACTGGGCTATGATGACCTACCATCATAGGCGTACGGCGCGCCCGATTTTTGGGGGGGCGAGCGACATTTGCCCGAATTTAAAGATCTAGATTTAATACCATTTCAAATGAAATTGCCTGGAAATCACTAATTTTCAATAGTATTTATTTAATCATCTGCCCTAATTTTTTAGCCTTTTTGGCTGAATCTTACTGTTTCCAAACTTTTGGGGGGGGGGGGCGATCGCCCCCCTGCCCCCCCTCCCGTACGCCTATGCCTACCATGCATGGTACAGTGTACTGCTTTTTTCTTTGCTTATTACAGAATGACTGACTGTGAATGCAGGGATGGCTAATGAATCTCTTAAGAAAATTACAGTCGTTTCATAAGTTACAGGAAAAAAAATACCAGATGAGGCAGCTGAAGGCTCACAAGCAAACCATACGTTTCGAAGTGGCTATTGCTTTAGAGTGCTTGTTTAGGCCTATACCTTTCACTGGCCATGAGGTCGTAGGTGTGAATCCAACTCCAGCAACTTAATTTTGTCCGAGCATATTGAACATTGAATGGAGGGGGGTTGGGGTTTAGTGTCCAATGTTAATATTCTGGGCTGGGGAAACTAAAAGACCCTGGAGAGTGGAAATACCAGAATGAATAGGGTATGAGCTGGTCTCTCAATCTTCTTATCACTCATCAATCATCATTAAACGGTGATCATCAATACCAGAGAATGCTACAGCATAAATGACCCTTGGGCAATGTTCACCTTGTCTCTGCCCATGGGCGACGTCCTGTAGCTTCCCTGAGCTGTTTCATAGTGGAAGGCTCAACATGAATTTTGGTGTCCCCATTGCCCTGCACAACAATAATCTAATATAATACTACAACTTACCCTTGTTCATTATGTTCAAGGTATGATATTTACACATCATCTTCATGCTATCCTGTTCTCAAAATGCAAAATTCATATCTAACAACTCTCCTCCTCCCTGTAGTTAATGACACCGCTGTAGTACCTTTAAAACCCAAAAACGGCATTCGACCAATCTAACAGGCTAAATTGAAACTTAAATTTATGATTTCTCGTGTGGCAATGAACAATTACTCCACGACACACACTTACGTCGATTCCAATAACTGAGAATTTATGGTACGTTGTCTTATGACATAGTCAAGTGGATGTGCTGTTTTTCTGGTTGTTCTTGTCTCGTACGAGTGCTGTTGCCTAAAGCGCTTGTGATAAGAAAACAATTTGCAAATCTCTTGTCCATAATGATACTTTTCCTTTCGCTCAAGTGTCAAGTGTACAGCTGAGCGCCTGAAATGCCAGTTGTGTTACATTGAGATAAGAATTGTGTTCTATTCACAGTTAAGTGAAGCTGTCAATTTGTCTCAATTCCTCATCTTTTTTTAGACACTCGAACAGATTGAAATGCTGCATGATAGCTTCAAGGCCAAGATACTTTATTCCTTTAGTCACGCGAGGTTCAAATAATAGATGCATCCAATTTTATGAATATAATTACATTGCATACAATTGTTGTGCGTCTGACCTCTTCTCACAATCATGCTGAGTAAGCAATAATAAGATAAACCATTCATGTGACATTCACCTCAGACAAAATTATACTTATTCAGAATTTAACAGCAATTATTGTTATGATATTGCTGTAATTTTCAGTTGGTACATGATTGTTTTAATGAGAGTAATGATTAGTTGGGTTGGAATAGATTTGCAACCACAGACAACATAATTATATTATCATTGACATTGATTAGTAATGAGCAGACGAGTTAAATCCATTAGAGCTGTCATGGCAGTATGCATGTTCATTTGTTACTTGAGCCAAATGGAGCTAACAAGGGAAATGATCGCCATCCTGGTTCTATTTTGGTTGATAAAGCACTGAAAGGCATTAAACAAGAGGTAGCTTACTTCATGTGAACCAGCAGAGACTGGTATCATGGAATAGGGCGATATACAGAGGTTCAATGAAGCTGCCAGTGCCAAGTATCTCTGGCATCATGTGGCATCATGTGGCATCATGTGATCTATGCTGCCACAGGATTGCAGAATCAAGGCTGCAAGTCGTCTAATCTGTCTTAGGTTGCTTCCAAACAATCCCTCCATTTAATGAGCACCAGCCAATCGATGATGGGCAATAGAACGTTTCCTTGGAAGGGCAAAACCAACAGCAATTAATTAGAGTTAATCTGAAGAGGCTTGGCTTGATTTGAGAAGTTGATTTTTGGAAGTCAGCCAAAGTCAAGGAGATGAGATAGAATCAATGCTTTAGCCTGAGAGGTTGGGAACAGATTGTCAGGTTTTAAGAAATTGAGAGGAGCAACTTACTTGAGCCATTTCCTTACATCTCCTCATCTTACAGCCTCTCCCGGAGCAAATGACCCAGATGCAAATCTAGTCAACGATTTTGACTCCGGTCTTGGCGAATTACTGAATTACTTGTCTCGCTTGTTTTTGCCTTCTTGTCTGGCTGGGCTCCTTCCGATGAGGACAGCCTTTTATTTTCTACTAGCATGAGGAGGTCATTTCGTCATTGGCATATTTGGATATTATGGCGGACTGCTTAGGCATCAGAAACAGGATGTAGGAAGGCTTATATACGTGAGAGGCTGAAAGAGTAAAGGAGACTTCACCAAACATAAGTGCATTTCTGAATAAACAAAAACGCATTTACAGCAATCAGATTCAGCAATGAGTTCAGTTGTCGATGGATTGTACTCCTTTTAAATATGACCAACTTGCTTTCTGCAATGGCATTTTTGACCCAGAGGAGAGATCACACTTAGATTAGAGACAGAAAATTAAGACTTCTCATTGTTTACAGTCTGTCACTTTGATGTAGGAAAAGAGTAGACTGTTGCACTGAGAGAGTGGTGCTTTGTGTGCCATCATGCTGATGATTTGTCATGATCATACCCAATACTTTCAATGTTAATTTGATTTATGGAGACTAATCCTGCTTGTTGGTGACAGCCAAACGAAAGGATTATGCATCTGATTTTCACTCTAAAATCAGTTTTGACAAGTCAAATAGCCTTCACTTGATCATGACTAATCAAACAGCCTCTACGTTTCCCATGCTGAAAGTAGAGACAATGACACTTCATCAGCTATCATGAGTCACAAAGTGCATTTTTCAAAGGTGAACTGGTCCTCATTTTTTCTATATCAAAGTGACAGACTGTAATGTTGCTTGGTAACAAAAAATGGTTGAATAGGTCCAAATGTTATTTTCAGCATGCGACCAATGTACTCATTATGAGAGGAAAAAAGAAAAAGAAAGAAAGACGAGTCAGTCTGATTCCTTAGATATTCTGTCTGAAATCTGAAGGTTGTTCACTGCTGCTGACCGACATGTAACCCCTGGAATAGCCATCTGTTGGTGCTCAGTTGGATTTCAACCTCTTTCCCACATGTGCCAAGAGTAATTTATCATCTGGCTTTTTCAATCGCTGTTCAATGTTGATAGCACTGCTCAAGTTGCTCAGTTTGATATACAGTGAAAGGTTCTCAGTTTCAATTCAAAATCCCCATGTTTTTGCGTTTCCTGTGGCAATCCTGCTGGCTCCTGTCTTTTATGGGCCCTTTTGAAACATGTCTCTCAATCACAACTCGTGAAAGTTTGTCACCCAACATAAAACTGGAATTTGTGGCAAATAAAGGCAAGAAAAAGACTGCCTATCAGCCACATGACAAGAAAAAGCCTCTTAAAAACTCTCATTATCTCGAATTTAAATGCAACAAGCTGGAGATGCAATAAACACAAGCCATGGCCTCAGACACTTTGTAAACCGTTGGCAGGATTTATCATTCTAGATAAGCTGGAATTATCAACACTCTTGTATTTTATCATTCTTTCTCTCCATAAATTGCAACATTGGATCCGTAGTAACAGTGAGACTAGTAACACAGACCAGTAACATTGACTAATTGATGTTTGTTGCAAACATGCTATAAGATTAAGTTTCAAAGCTGACACAGGGACACTTTAGATGTTCATTGACATTGTTTCCCCACACGGAATATTGCAATTCAATTGTTTTACTGTTGCTGCCTAATGGTTAGTTCTCAGCCCTATCAAGATAATATCAAGATAATCTTCATAGTTATCCTGATTTCAACAACTATCAGAGTGTAATTATCCAAAGGGGCTTGTCATTAAACAGTTGTTGTGTTGCTGTTGCAACAGTAACCAGAGAGGCTTATTAAAGTGAAGTTTCAGAGTATGTGATGAATGACCTGCTATTGGAAAGCAGCTTGTTTCCTAAGGCTATACAATAGAATGAATTTAAATCGATCAATGTTAGCTGATCATGCACTCTATTTCTTGCAACTATGCATATTTATCTCACCCCCCCTCCCATCTCCTTTAGGGCCTCCACTGCAGTGGCAATTTGCTGTACTATTCATCTTATGCAACACACTGTCACCCCTGCCCAGTCACTCCCTGGAGCTGGTAGGTCTTTATTGATCGCCTGCTATTGCAACACTGAATACATTTTTGTAGCTTGATTCATTGGCCCTTGGCCTTAATTGATGATAAGAATAGAGCAGCATTGTGTTGCTGCAATGTTTTGTGCCTTCTATTGTTTTGTGGGGCCATAATTTCAGTTGTATACATAAGCAGAGAGATGGTGTATTGGCTGCTACATGGGACACCATCTACACTGGCTTACAGCAGCTTACAGCAAGTACCAGAGGCAAGCCATTACAGCTCTGGTCCCTCACTTGGGCGACTGCCCTCACTCTGACCTTCCATCACACAGATGTACGGTGTGCATTTTCCTTTGCACCCTGGCCCATAAATATGAATATGGAAAATATTTTTAGTATAAGGTAGCTTTTATACATCACCCTTGAAAAAGGTTTGCTTAAAACAGGGGGGAAAACAACAAGTTAGATATGAGTCAGCTGGAAGTTAGATAGATAGATAAATATGGTCAATGCAGCCCTCTAGTCCCAGTTCTGGTTGATTGATGAGACGAGAGAGAGAGAGTGGGATTCCTCAACATATTACACATTTACCTCACGCTAGGGATCTATCAGACACTGATACAAGGGGCCACCAATGCAACATCTCATCGGAACGACATCCAGCTAGGATTTTGCTCTTGAAGGTGCAGTGAAAATTGTGGCTCTCCTTCTGCGGTTCGAACTCATGCAAAACCTTCAGCGGAGAAGACAGAAATCTTAAGTCAGTCCTTACAAAATCTTGCGTGTATCAGGCAAAATGTTTATGTAATAGAGCCAAGAATAGTTTTATTGAGTGCAGTTTGTTCTGCTTGTGGGTCCTAGAAATGAGATATTGCAGGGAAACATGGACCAACGCAGCATGAAATAGTCTCAACAACAATTCCATGTATTCTTTCTGCAAACATCAATATATTGCTGGAGACAGCTGACATACCAGATGGAAAATCAAATCACTGGGCTTACGTACGGGAAAACAGGGGCCTTTCTGGCTGTCTTATTTTGAGAGGTATATACTTCATACATTTGCCATTAGGCTAATTAGCTTGTCTGAGTCTACAGCAGAACAAGGCTGCGCCAACTCTATCAGACATGACAGCACTTTACTTTCATTGCAGTGTAATGGGATTTTCTGTTCAATTGGATTAGAAAGGCTTAATGACATTTCAAGTTGAAGTTAAATGAGTCTTTTATAAATATCCCTGTAAGTCTGACTGGAATGCTGAATCTGAAATGCCAGGGGAAAACTGAGTGTGAGTGTGTAATTCCATACTGTAGATTCTCTTTTTATTCTGTGATTTTCTTCTCTTTTTTTTGTTGCCACCGGCTGTATACATCTCACCAACCTTGTTACAGATTTCTTTTTCATCCCATTGACTTCAAAACTTCTTGCAAAGATAACTTGGCTGGCCATGTTGTGATTATGATAGATGAAGTGTCAGTTTCACATCCTGCCATAGTTCACACCTCTGAGAATAATGACAAGCCCAGTTAGCTCTAGATCGGATCAGTTGCCTAGTTCACAAGGCATGGATCATTCACTGTGGGCTTGCGTAATACTTGGCTGGCATAAATATCTGCATGGCCTGGGGTGCTACATCTGGTTGTGGAGGGCCCTGCCGTGAACTCTGAGGGGGGCAGGGCGGGAGGCCATTCCGGCGGTCATGTTGCTGGCCACACACTGTGCCGGTGAATAATGACTTGATCTCCCCTGACCCCCCTGCCAACCTCATACGAGTCTTTGAACTGATGAGAACCTTTGTGAGAACTCTTTGAACTTACAAGGCACCTTTCCAAGAAATCAGAATTCATCAGTGGACTGCGATCTTCGTGTTTACCACAAGGAGCAGCGTTCCATCCCACGCATATCCATGTGTCAATCAATTAAGCATTGTGCCACTCATCAGTCTCCATTGGGTCTGCAGATGAAAGCTACAGTCAATGGCTCCTTGGACTATTCACAATCTCATTATCGTACATTATCGTAACAACCTTCCTCTAATCTTGTCGCACTTCTCTCCTTCATAATCACCTTCCTCTTTGAGCAACTAAATAGCCAATGTATGGTGTCAATGAGCCTTACACTATTGATCATTCAAGAGAGTCTTTTGAGCATACGACAGCATCTAATCGTAAATTTCTGATATTGATACCAGCAAGATTCATTGTAAAAGTAAATGATGTAACAAACAAAGTCCATCAATGGAGTTTACATACACCCTCGACAGCATCTAATCGTAAATTTTTGATATTGATACCAGCAAGATTCATTGTAAAAGTAAATGATGTAACAAACAAAGTCCATCAATGGAGTTTACATACACCCTCGACAGCATCTAATCGTAAATTTCTGATATTGATACCAGCAAGATTCATTGTAAAAGTAAATGATGTAACAAACAAAGTCCATCAATGGAGTTTACATACACCCTCGACAGCATCTAATCGTAAATTTTTGATATTGATACCAGCAAGATTCATTGTAAAAGTAAATGATGTAACAAACAAAGTCCATCAATGGAGTTTACATACACCCTCGACAGCATCTAATCGTAAATTTTTGATATTGATACCAGCAAGATTCATTGTAAAAGTAAATGATGTAACAAACAAAGTCCATCTCAATGGAGTTTACATACTATATTACACCCTCGGCAGGCCTGTTTTAAAAAGCAGGAGCCTTTCTCAACTCTCTGGGAGAGGGGGTGGGTATATAATACTATACATACCAGGCAGCCGTTTCCAGTGCCACAATGCAAAGTTGCTCTGCAATGTCCATCACTGCCTATAGCCTCGTAGTTGAGCACCCATTACACCTGGGTGAAGTGAAGCAACAAGTCATGGAGATTCTGCTCAGTTCTCCCATCTAGTATGGATGTTACTTAGCAGCACCTGATCTAATATAGGCCATGTCACCTCTGCGATGCTATTGAATTGCAAAGACCACGTGCATTGGCTGATTTTTTCAATTTCATCTAATTTTTAAAATATAGTTTTGTTTTATCAATTTTAGCGCATTTCCATGCATGTTTGTCCCGACTACATTTGCAAGTATAATTCTTTCCCCATAATTTCTATCCATCAGCAGCAATCAATAATTATGTCATTTCACTCACAGATTTTAATTGACCATTCATGATTGTCAGATGTAATGGACCAACATTCATTTTTTCTAACAAATATAAAACATTGGAGGGATAGATGAGTGACCTCAATGACTGCAATTTCTCATTTTTGCAATTTATGTAGTCTATAGTATACCACAAGTTAAAAATACCTACGAGTTCTACCAACGAGTTCGACAGCACTGAAAAATTGCTGTTGTATAGACAGCCTGAGAAAAATGGATGATCACCTTTTATTTTTTTCAAGATTTTGTTGATGTTTTCAAGTGCTAATGACAATAAACATGCATCAGACTTAAAAGACATGCACATCACCAGCTTGGGTGCAAAGGAAAGTGCAAACCGTACATCTGTATGACGGAAGGTCATAGTGAGGGCAGTCGCCCGAGTGAGGGACCAGAGCTGTAATGGCTTGCCTCTGGTGCTTGCTGTAAGCTGCTGTAAGCCAGTGTCTAGATGGTGTCCCATGTAGCAGCCAATACACCATCTCTCTGCTTATGTATACAACTGAAATTATGGCCCCACAAAACAATAGAAGGCACAAAACATTGCAGCAACACAATACCGCTCTATTCTTATCATCAATTAAGGCCAAGGGCCAATGAATCAGACTGCAAAAATGTATTCAGTGTTGCAATAGCAGGCGATCAATAAAGACCTACCAGCTCCAGGGCGTGACTGGGCAGGGGTGACAGTGTGTTGCATAAGATGAATAGTACAGCAAATTGCCACTGCAGTGGAGGGCCCTGAAGGAGATGGACTCACAAAAAATATGTTCTTGCCTTCCCACAAATGAGACAGTACAGGGCACATCTTGACTGCAGCTTCACCACAGAAGATCCAATTTGTCAACATTATTGAATTGTTCCTGACACTCTATTTAATTGCAACAAGAAGTTTATTCATCAAATTTTTGCTCAGAGGCTACAATAATGGCTGCCTCCATCATCAGAAACAACATGGCGATCCCACAATTTTTCTCAGCTGTTCATTGCTCTGATTTTTCAGTACGTGTTTATAAAGCTTAGTCTTCAGAAATTTCTCTCACTTGCAGCTCTAGCAAGATTAGCGTAGCTACTAATTTGACCTCTCAAGAACATTTTACTTCATTGGGTCATCTCCTCACTTTTACGTCAGCAGATGTATAAGTTGGAACTTAGCTCAGGGGCAAGGTTTTGGATATCTGGCAGCTTAAATAATTAGTCACGTGACCTCAGGACTAAATCAATTACGTAATTTATTTTAGAAAATGATATGGAATATTTAAAACTCCATCAAATTATACCGATGACGTCACTTCCTGTCGTGAAATGATTTCTGGATAGCTGGAGGAGGTATTTTTGTTTGGAAGACGGTAAATTTATGGAAATCTATAAATATCATACAAACTTGAAAATTCAGATTCTTTGCGCATTGGCTAGTTATAGTGAGCAGTGAATCAACTTATTAACCATTACTGACACAAACAACACATTTTGAAGCCAATGACATCACACAACCAAGTTGAAAGTTAATTTTGAAACTGTTTGGATCGCCAATCTGCAAACAGTTATAAGGCATTTATTTTGAAGCAGTTTGGCCATGTTGCCTCCACTCGAGACACCGAGTTATGCCAGTCTGTCAATTTTGTCTGTTTGGTATGCGCTGTCATATCGAATGCTGTAAAGATGTGAAGTGGATTTTATTGAAGTGTTTTATCCTATTTCATATGGGCACCTAATGTTTATTTGATTCTGGGGTATTGATTGCAGAATGTTTATGCTATTTAAGTTTCCATGTTTACTCTCAACATTCCTGCTGATAAGACCACACATTTCACAGGGCTCGGTGCTGTGTGCATTTGAATTAAGATGATCATGGCAACACCACCGCTGCCTGTCGCTGTCAATTAAGCAAATCCATTCCATTAGTGGATGTAATGGGAGTTTGTTTAGCAATTAGCAAACCGCAATCAGAGATTGACAATTGCTGGTGGTGCTCTTGTCATGTTTAACAGGTTGTGCGACCGACAGCAGTTACTACCGTTACTGTAGAGCAAGATTACGCCTGCAGGAACATACAAAGCAGCAAGGAAGAAATCTTGGTTCAAGTTCAGCAGGATAAGTATACCAAATCAGATTCTACAAGCCCGCTCGATTTACTCATGCCGCACTCTGTGGCAATGCTTGTACTTCCTGATAAGAGAAATGCTTAGTCTTGTAGAGACTGGTACCAAATAGTTCCGTAACAGTTGTATGTCATTTGTTTCATGACGTCATTATAATAACCGTACCAGCCAATTGGTGGATATAAGTGGGGGCAGTGAAGTCATGACAATATATATATGTATCCTGCATTGTAAAGATGTGTCATTTTTAAGGCAGTTACCATTAATACAACCAGAAATTATCATTCTTACTGTGAAACCAACTGTTCTCTTACATTTTATAAATAACATAGCGGTACCTGCTGTTGAAGATCACATCTGGTTTTACAGTGTAGGCTTAGTGGTAAAATGCCTTGCAACAGAGCATCAGAGGAAGCCAGCTACAAGAGCTGCAAACCAAGAGTTCAAACAATAATAACATGTCACAATAGGACCAGTTGAATGCACCAAAAACAATGAAATTGACTGACTGGACCAAGTACTGCAATGGGGAAGAAGGTAAAAAGCCAATGCTATAATCTCAGAACTTTGTCGCACACTCCACAGTTATGAAATACAGGTCCAGTGGTCCACCCTGCACCTTCAGATGATGAGATCTTCATGCACAAGCAGACCAAACATACAAATGATAATCTGGACAACTGAGAACATATTTTAATAATGAATTAAATCCCCCACCTGAAGATTCCTGGATGATGGATCTGCCCTTGGAAATGACGCATCAATCATTTGAGTTGGTCGTCTTCGCCTTCTCCAGATTCAACCAGTTCAAGGGCCCTTTAAGCTGCAAATTGATGAGGATGGTAATGGGATTGGCATGCCAGATTAATGACTGGACTTTTTCCCCAAGCAACCTTATGATTCTTGGCAGCTTTCTTGTTTTTGGGGTTCACAAGCCTGGACCTTTCTTAAAGTTTTAAACAGCTTACACATTTTTGATGGTTTGATCCGAGTTCTCACACGCAAGCTCTTCATTACTTGTGGAACTTATTTAGGTCCTTGAAAGAGTGGAAACCTGCAAAGTATATATATGAAAATTACTTCAGGTTTTATCACAGGCCCAAGTCATCTATTTTCACTGGCTGTATGAGATGCTCAAATGCAAGTTAACAGACAAATAAAGTTTTACATAAAGGCATATGTAATTTTTTGATCATTTACTTTCCATCTGCTATTTATCTGTTGTAGAATATGCATAATTTGAATATATGTTGAAAATCAATATAAAATGGAGGGATAGCGTAAGTCAAAGCCTGTTTCATTCCTTGTTGGACCTTTCACAATATTGGATTATTACTCGGCATCCGTTTGCAAAGATGGAATGACTAAAACATATATAGTTGCTGTTAGTATACTCGTGATTAACCGATAGTATGTTTTCTGTCCTGGTATACTCACAATGGAAAGCCCTTGTTAACTTAAGATCTGCACTCAGTTCCACATATATGCAGTTAACCCGAAAGCCTTTCTGGCAATATACACTGTCTGTTCAATGGCATGGTGTGCATTGTAGGCTGTTGGTGAGGTGATTTGCTCAGTCTCACCGTTCACAGCGGTTCCCTTGGCAGTTCCCCCGGTGGCAATTTGAAGCCTGGATTGATGAGCGCAATCTCAGAGAATTGCACTGTGCTGTGATACAGGTAGTCTGTCTGCGTAGCGCTTTCATTATCCGTTCTGGCAATGCTTCCGTCTTAATCCTGTCCTTAATGACGTCCTGAACACATCGCCTTCCAATGATGTAAGCTAAGGAAGAGTGCTGTTTTCGAGGTCTGCTAAGATGGAGTGCAGTGATTAATTGGAACAGGGTTGTGTGATTGACTACAAGAACATGTTGAGCAACCTGATGTAAAAACTCATGTGATTCAGTCATATATATATATGCCTAATTGTTGATGAGAGTTGTTTGGGGGGAGGAGGATTAGCTCAGTGGTAGCATGTTGGGCTGCCAACCGCTGGGTCCAGGGTTCCAGCTAGCTCTTGCTAGGTGACTTGGGCTGTGTTTCAAATTGTTTGTCAGAAGTCCTAATTAGCCTTCCAAGTGCATAAATACAGGACATAAAGCCCAATCACCCATTCATCCATCAATTATGAGAGTTGTTACTTGTGAGACATTTGTTCCAGCAGTTTCCTCTCTTTATCACATATTTCTCAAGTCTGGTGCTGTTTTTGTTTTTCACACCCATTGACACAACCAGGATGTGAATAAGCTTCGTTTTGCTTTATCATGCAGGATAAATTCTGAGAGAACGAGCATCTCCTTTTGCTTGGTTTTCTTTGTCATATTCTTTCAGAAGGAAACTCATTTTGATGTGATGGCAAAGTTGGTGAATGCGATGAGGCCATTTGTGGCTGTTCTTTGTCCTTTCTTGCTGGGTACACACAGCATTGCCTCATGTTGGCAAGCAAACATTGCAACTCCTTACCATGTTTTTGTAGCCTGATGCCCGCTGGGTCATTAGCCAACAAAAACATTCCTATGGCTGCCTTCATTGGGCAATCAAAGCAGTTCACTCTTTTGGGTCTTGGTTGGTCCTGTTTGGCCCTGTTTGGCTGTGTGCTCCCAAAAGCCAATTCATGCAGTTGGAACATTCGGCTTGTTTACTGGTGCCATGGAATTATTAGTGAGCCAAATTGCCTCATCATAAATATTGGTAGCAAATTCTAACCAACTATACACCCATACACTCTGCTGTGTATGTAAATTAATGCTTCCAACACAGGCCTATATATCTGAATATCAAAGTTCTTATGTCTTAGCCGGGTTTATATATGCAAGCAATAGCTTTTGTAATGAGAATAATCAACCTTCCCACACAAGAGTCGGACACTATATAGTCATTTGCCTCGAGAGCGAATGTAATAAACGATTTTCCATGTCACCATTACAACCACATCAATTGGTATGGTAAATCAACTGCTTGTATTGGTGGTAATCATTCCTGCATGTCCTTAATCGTCTCGCCTCGTCTTTGTTTCTTGAATAATGAGTGCCAAAGCAAATAAGAGCAGAACATACATCGTTACCATACATTGCACTTTTTCCTATCAGCATCCCTACTACAGTAGCTGGCCTGCAACTACAAGTCCCATAAAAATGGAATGCTGCCTCATGAAATACAGCTGGCCTCTCTCTTTGGAGTGTCTTACTGCGTCTAAATTGCATAAAAATTGCACAAAAACCTCAAATTAGCTAGGGTAAGGGAGTATCAAGGGGCAGTCTGGCAGAATCAAGAGGAACTTGGTGGGTGATATATTGGCTTGGGGTACTTTTAGCTTAGATGATAAACAGAATAACAACTCAAGAGGGGATACTTGTTGTGGAGGAGTTCTCTTTTTACCACTCGCATACCATACCAACTGTTTCTTAAGCGTTTAGTTTCATTTTTGTTCTCCCTCGCAACATTCGGAAGTGCCATAGTGTGTATCTCCCGGGGCTATTTGTGTTTCGAGTGACTTCCTTCTCGTACTGCTTGGGTTAACACTTCTCAATAAGACACTGTCAATCTCAGACTCTCCACAATACCTCAGGGCACCAAAGCAGCTGTTGAGCCCTGGGCCTCCATGGAGGTGTGAATGGCTGGCATTTTCTCAGCTGGGGTGGCTTCCTTTCACTGGAATACCTGTTGGCATGGTGCTAATAGGCTGGCATGGTAGGGTCAAGGCTGGGATGGCCCTCTTCCATTTGTCTGCATCAGAATTGAAACATGGAGAAGAAACCCCAGTTCAAACAAACTCTGCAAATTGAAAAGCTAAAGGTAAATGGTGGCTGAATATGACCCTTCACGGCTTCACCACAGATGTTTGCGATCAAAATGAACTATTCCAGATCTATCTGTGCAAAGACAAAGCCATAAGCATTTTAATACTATTTTCACATCAATTTATGAGTGCAGATCTCAAATGCCAGTTCTGTTCACTCACTTCCTACTTATAGATGAGATGAGTGTGTCCACAGTGGATCAGTTTTGACACATTTTTCAAAACCTGACGTCTCTATTAATCTTGTGATGTTAGAATAGCTGTGTATAGTAGTGGTACTATTAGCAGATATGTCTGTTCAAAGCACAATGATTAAGATTGCTTGGAGCAATTTGCTTAAAGAAAAAAAAAAGATCCGCAATGCACTGCTCCATACTTTCCGGAAGCCTTATTACATCCCGTCAATTGCAAGAAGTGCAGTTTTGAAGATGAAATATAAAACTGATATACTCTCTGTTATTCGGTTTTTGGGCACAGAAAGTGATAAACCACCAGTCCAACAAAAAACCAAGGACACCAACTTGTTTAATGGAAAGCAGCTGGTCTTGCATACATACGATATACATGTATTTGAGAACAGCTTTCTGCGTTACATGGCGGGCAAATAATCTGTAATAGAAATGTCTTGTACAGCAAATATGTAGACCTGTGGAAACCTGACTGTCACTGTTATGGTTGTGCCAAATGGTGTGAGCTCATGCAGATGACCTGACCTGAGTCCAAGTCTGACCAAATATTGAGGATGGTTGTATCCAACACTCAGACCGAGCACATCTCTGAATGCATAGAGTACATGTACGGTACATTTGTTAGTGAGGTGGGTGATCTTTGCCATTGAATCAACGACATCCTCAACTCTCTGCTTGTAGAAGCATTCATTCCGAACCGATGAAATGAAAAGATATAGCACTATAACAGGTGATATTTCTTTTACATTGAAATTCCATTGAATATCACTCTTTTATCAAAGGTATACTCTTGAGTATAGCAAAAAAAAAAAGGCAGAAAGGCAGCAATTCTTATCAGACATATATCTAAAATAACCCTTCTATACTTTAAGATGTGGTATGTTTTCTTTTCATTGATTGAGAATCCATGCTCCGACAAAAAGTTTGGATGGGTTTTTCTGCCCAATGGCAGAACATTGGCCATTTCACCAACAGGCAGCACTGTACTACAGTATGATGTGTATAACGGACCATAGCTATAACCCTGAAGGGTTCTTACTCACCAAACCCTTAATGTACCTGCCTTCCTTATCACTATATGTCTGCTGTTGGCTATTTCTATGACAAGTTGAATGAATATAAAATCCATCTTAATCGACCTAGTTAGGCAACAGCCATCCATTTAATTTCCAATAGCATAATCGAAATCAAAGAAAAAAAAGCACGAAACAAGAAAATTATCATCCTCTAATATAAATTTATTATGCATGCATGCTTGGAGGCAATAAGTGGCAAAAATAGGGTGCAATTTACACCTTTGCTGAAACAGCATCTTTAGAGACATGCTGTTCTCTCCGAAGGGCCTGCATGCAATGTTGCAGACAGGTCAGGATAATACCACCCTGTTAAAAATGCATGCGGATCATTGGACTGCATGTCTGTGGCACTGTGTACGTGTAAAAGGTGACGTGTTGCAGTTGGGCCATGGACCAAGGAAGGACAGCTGATCAAATATGAATGGCCAATGAACCCCAAGGACCCATAGCACAGGGGGTTACACGACCCTGACATCTTTGATAGGGATGCCAACAGTTCATGACTCCGCAGTGACTCCTCACTCAGTCTTAAGACTCAAATTGCATGTTACATGATGGTAACAACATGTCATGCAGCAACCTGTAAACCACTGGCAGTGCTGTATATATAGCATCAATGTTACCAACATCATCAACAGTATTAGCCGTATCAGTAGTTTCGACAAAAACAACAGTGTCAACAGTATCAACAGTATCAACAGTGTCAACAGTATCAACAGTATCAATAGTACCAACAGTGTCAACAGTATCAGCATTATCAACAGTATCAACAGTACCAACCATGTCGCATTGGCAAAGGCATAGCACTGACTGTATGTATATCATAGTCTTGACAGATTAAACAGTTTCAGCAGTTGCAACAGCATCTTGTCACACCACCATATCAAGTCACCAGTATTGGTTATATGTAGCTATCTATATCAGCTACATGTAAATCTACAGACTATTATCAGTGTCATTAGTATCAATATCATCAACCATTTCAATAAAATGAATAGTATCAATTACATCAAAAGCCAGAGCATCAACAGTTTCAATAGTATTGGCAGTTTCAATAGTATACAGTTTGACTTCAATGATGTTATGAAAGTATGACAAACCAAGTTTGCGGCTTTGTAACATCATGCACTCCCCCTGCAGCATCAGCAAAATTGCAGCAGGGTCAACCTGCCCTATCATCTTTGTTGAGATAGCTTCTCTTCATATGATGACCTCTTTCCTTTTTGGTTAAAAGGCTACTGAGATGCATCACACGCTCTTTGCATTATTTAATCATAATTCTCAGTGCCATTACATAATTATGGAAGAGACCACATGCGTGGTGCAAAAACGTGGCAGCCCTGTACATGCTGTGCATGACCTCCTGTTTGATCAAAACATTGGCTTGGAGAAAGCACCTGTTTCAGAAAAGTCAATTCATATAAAATCAAATTGCTGTCAGCTATAAAAAAACCACTGAGAATTGTGTGTGTAGTCACCATGAACCAAACACATGCAAATTATAACGTGAAATATATTTGATATATGATTAACTGCCTTTACAGTTTCAATGTGAGTTTGCAAAAAAATTCTGTGTTGACATGGCCATAGGAAAATTAGTCTTATGTTGTCTTGTAAATTGATGTCCACCGATTTGTCCTGATAGTCATTCCATTTTAGAGATGTGGATAAGTTAATGCTCAAATGTTCTAAATATTCTTAAGAAATTAGTCCCTGACAGTGTTTCTAGGGGCCCTGTTACAAAATAGCAAGCTGGATTATCTTGTTTAGCATTGTTTGGCATTGATGGTTTGTTGTAATCACCTGTCTTGAAATTCAGGTCAGTAGGGTGCACCAATTTAATTGTGAATTCCATGCCTATGGTTGTGAGACCATGCACCTGCTCCAAGTCACGAAAAATCAACTCAGACATTAAAGAATCCTTTGGGTAAATTCATTGATTCCCTTTATCCTAAAAAGGCTGTCATTGAGGATAACAGTGATACAGCCAGTACAATGTAATATAAATAATAGATGATCTTTTGAGGGCTATGGCTTTGTGGTGAAAAAGAAAAGTTTGTTTTCCTCTTGACACTGCAAAAAAGTTTGTTTAGCAGATGAAAAAAAAAAAAGAATGTTTCCACCTGTAGCTGAGTTACTGTAATGCAAAATTGCGATAAAAAAGTTTGTCAGGCGTTCACTTGTGAAACAAATTGTTTGTCGACGCTTGGCTGTAAAATGCCTCGCAACAGAGCACTAGAGGAAGCCAGCTACAAGAGCTCCGAACCAAGACTTCAAATAATAATAAAATGTCACAATAGGACCAGTTGAATGCACCGACAGCAATAAAATTGACTGAATGGACAGAGTATACTTTGGGAGAAGTATTGGAAAAATTCAACGCTATAATGTCAGGACTTTGCCGCACACTCCACAGTTATAAAATGCTGGTCTACCCTGCACCTTCAAAAATTGAGATCTTCATGCACAAGCAGACCAAACATACAAATGATAATCTGAACAACTGAGAACATATTTTAATAATGAATTAAATCCCCCACCTGAAGATTCCTGGATCTACCCTTGGAAATGACACATCAATCATTTGAGTTGGTCATCTTCTCCTTCTCCAGATTCAACCAGTTCAAGGGCCCTTTAAGCCGCAAATTGATGAGGATGGTAATGGGATTGGCATGCCAGCTGAATGGCTGGACTTTTTCCCCAAGCAACCTTATGATTCTTGGCAGCTTTCTTCTTTCTTGGGGTTCACAAGCCTGGTCCGTTCTTAAAGTTTTAAACGGCTTACACATTTTAATGGTTTGAACCGAGTCCTAACATGCAAGCGCTTCGTTAATTGTTGAACTTTCTATGAAGTGGTGGAAACCTGCAAAGTGTATGCCTATTCGAAAATTACTTCAGGCTTTACCACAGGCCCAAGCCATCACTGGCTGTATCAGATACCCAAATGCAACCTAACAGACGAATAAATGCATTATGTTCACTTAAGGCATATATTATTACTCTATAATTTACCTGCAATTTGCTATTTGTCTCTTGTAGAAAACGTATTAGTCAAAGCCTATTTAATATTTCACAATGGCAAAATTTGAATTTTGAGTCAGCTCGATTGATTGAGTAAGATGATTGCACAATTCTTATGAGCCAACTTAGCTTTTCGTTTTAAGTTATGGCAACAGACATTTTATCACAACCTGAAAAATACAAGCTGTGTTTACTCAATAAAAAAAAGGATTAATGCATCCATCTCGGTAAATAATAGAAACTGACTCAACATTTCATATTTTACTGTGTGGATTATTATCACTCGGCCTTACGTTGCAAAGATGTAGCGACAGAAATAAGGTGGATGTTAGTAAGCATGATAAACCAGTAGTTTGTTTTTTATGTTGGTATATACACAATGAAAAGCCCTTAAGATCTACACTCAGTTCCACATATATGCAGTAAACCCAAAAGCCTTTCCGGAAATATATACTGTCTGTTCAATGGCACGGTGTGCATTGTAGGCTGTTGGTGAGGTGATTTGCTCAGTCTCACCGTTCACAGCGGTTCCCTTGGCAGTTCCCCCAGTGGCAATTTGAAGCCTAGATTGATGAGCGCAATCTCAGAGAATTGCACTACGCTGTGATACAGGTAGTCTGTCTGCGTAGCGCTTTCATTATCCGTCTTAATGCTGTCCTTAATGACACCCAGAACACATCGCCTTCCAATGATGTAAGCTAACGAAGAGTGCAGTTTTCGAGATCTGCTAAGATGGAGTGCGGTGATTAATTGGAATAGGGTTGTGTGATCGATTAAGAGAACATGTTGAGCAACCTGACGTAAAAAGTCATCTGATTCAGTTGTGTATATACAGTGCACCAAAAAAGTTATGGGAAAAAAGCAGTGGCCCAGTTTTGGACTCTAAATTTGAAGAAAGGCATTTCCGGCGATAATTATTGATGTTCTATCGTTTCAATACACTTCTCCTGAACAGTTCTGGATAAAAGTTTTGTGGTTTTATGCAATGATATGGATATGCCAGTGAATCTTGGAGGGTGCACCATTTTTGCCTTCAAAAAAGTTATGGGAATTTTTCATGAAGCAGTCAAATACTGAAATATAAGTATGAATTATTGCTTTATATTTGTCATGTTAGTTTCTAGAGGTAGGGAATTGACTCTGGGGCCCATTTTGATGGAGATCATGGGGTTAAATTTTCAAGAAATATGTATTTTCATTGATATAAAGTATGTTATTTCAAATAATTCTCAAATTAATATGTTGCCATCCAAATGCCAATTTAATCCTGGAAATCTGTTGACACAGCATTTATTTCAAAATTTATTAGTCGGGGCTTCTCTTTTCATTTGGAAAAATTCATCTTTTAAAGCCAGGGCAGAAGTTAATTCAAAGTTTATGTCAACAGATATGTTGGTGCTGATATTCAGCATCAGGAATTTTCAGCAATTTGGTGTTATTTATAGTGAAACTGAATTAAAATGTTACTTTTGTAAGTGAAAAGGTTGTCTAGATAGTTTGAATCATAGAAATCACAACACCTACCACTTTATACACTGTCTGAATTATTTGCACTTCCGTACTGCAAACGTGGTCAAATGTTTCCATTGCGTTTTCCATATCTATGGTCATATCATGCACACAAGGTTCAAAGATGAATTTCATTAACCATCCATCAAATTGTATCAAATGGAATGATACAGAAAAATTAACTTTAGCTTTTATAGCATCTTGATTGTTTGTCCCATTTTCCACTAGTTTTCGACAGACACCTCAATCATTCATTTGTACTACCTTATCCTTTTGGAAACTTTTGAAACATTATCTAAAGGCCCTGATACGTGATGACAACCAATTAAGATGCTATACCAAGCAAAATAAGGTAAATGTAGATCATTTATAGAGCCTATAGTATGCCGTTAGCTATTATCTTGCTTCAAGATGTTCGTCATTCAGGGGACTGCTCATCTTCACTGTACACAGACAAGTCATACATGCTCAATAATCATATGGGTAACATATTTCAGCACTACCAGAGCATTGATTATGCTACAGGATATATTTTTTTCAGAACATACTTGTTTTAAATGGTGTTTCATTTCAAAATGATCAAAATGCATTAAAAATGACCCGAAACCATTGTTATTGACATCTTTCAAGTTTAAACAATGTTCAATTTCACCAATATTGTCTAATAACATATTACTGATGTCATCTGTAAAAGAGACGTCATCTTTAAGTTGTTATTTCTGAAGAAATCAAATTTTTCCCATAACTTTTTTGATGTCGAAAATTGGAGTTCAACCAAGAATCACCAGGCAAACCCGGTTTGCAGATTAAAACAAAAAAGTAACCTGGTAGATCTGTTCATGAGATGTCTATTGAAATGGTAGAAGTGAAATAATTGTCTTCGGAAATTGATTATTGAGAAATTAGGGGCAAAAACAGAACCATTCCAATTTTTCCCATAACTTTTTTGGTGCACTGTATATGCCTGAATGTTGATGAGAGTTGTTTGGGGGGAGGAGGATTAGCTCAGTGGTACTAGCATGCTGGGCTGCCAGTCCCTGGGTCCAGGGTTCCAATCATCTCTTGCTGAGTCAGTTGGGCCATGTTTCAAATTGTTTTTCAGAAGTCTTAATTGGCCTTCCAAGTGCATAAATACAGGACGTAAAGCCCCAAGTACCAACTCATCCATCAATGATGAGAGTTGTTACCTCTGAGACATTTGTTCCTTTAGTTTCTTCTCTTTATCACATATTTCTCAAGTGTTGGTGATGTTTTTGTTTTTCGCACCATAACCACAACCAGGACGTGAATAAGCTTCGTTTTGCTTTATGAGGATTAATTCTGAGAGAAAAAGCATTTCCTTTTCCTGATATTCTTTGTCATATTCTTTCAGAAGGAAACTCATTTTGATGCGCATGGCAAAGTTGGCAAATGAGATGAGGCCATTTGTGGCGTTCTTTGTCCTTTCTTGCTGGGTACACACAGCATTGCCTCATGTTGGCAAGCAAACATTGCAACTCCTTACCATGTTTTTGTAGCGTGATGCCCGCTGGGTCATTAGCCAGCAAAAACATTCCGTTTGCTGGCTTCATTGGGCAATCAAAGCAGTTCGCTCTCTTTGGGTCCTGGTTGGTCCTGTTTGGCCCTGTTTGGCTGTGTGCTCCCAAAAGCCAATTCATGCAGTTGGAACATTCGGCTTGTTTACAGATGCCAAGGATATATTAGTGAAGCCAAATTGCCTCATATATATATATATATTAGCATCAAATTCGAACCAACTATACACCCATATACTCTGCTTTGTATCTAAATTGATGATTCCAACATGGGCCTATATATCTGGATATCAAAGTTCTGATGTCTTAATTGGTTGTATATGCAGGCAATAGCTTTTGTAATAGGACTAATCAACCTTCCCACGCAAGGCTCCGACGCTATATAGGCATTTGCCTCCAGAGCGAATGTGATAACCAATTTTCCATGTCACCATTTCAACTAAACTGCTCACGCTTAAAAACGGACACATCCAAAAAGGTTAAAAATAGTGCTTCCACTTAAAGTATCATGATAAAAGTTTGAACACTTCTAGTAAACTGAAAGACAAAAATAAGTTATCACCTCTTTAGGAGACTGTGGTATGAAGTCCTGGAGGAAAACTACCTGGATGGCACATGAAAACAGTTTGTAATTCTGAACTTTTTCAACAAATCTGATCAAGCAAGGTGTGAGCTGACCCAGTTCACTGCAATAATGAATAAACATCAGGAGGTCAGAAAACATAGTTGACAGATCTGTCAAAACAAGCCTTTTGCATGGATGTCCGGCTGGCAGGTCTGCTTACAGTGCTTAGCAACACTTCTCATAACTGTTTTGGCACTCACTCTTGGGTTTTGAGAGCCTCGAATTTCAGCAGCTGTGGATGTGAGGGTCTTGAATTGGTTTGAAATGGTCACCCAAATTCTGATGGATGTTGTGACTGTCTTGATCATGGGTTGTGACTGCAGGTCTGCCTTGCTTTTGATGGTCCTTCATTCAGCCTGTTAGACCAAACTTAGTCATGAGCTTGCTGATTGCTGGCTGGGAGTAGCCCCTCTGACGTGCAACCTCTTTCTGGGACATGCCAGCCGCCAGCATCCCAACTACTGGACCTCATTGCTCAATGGAGAGTCTACCCAATGGCAGTCTGTTGGCGTATCTCAACTCAGGAAAGATCAAGGAACTTTTCTGAGTGCTTTTTGTGTAGTTATGGGAAACTGATCTCAAATATTAGCCTAATTACTGTATTTCATGACCTGCACCAGTGTAGAGGCAATGACCCATGACAAGAATAAGTAAACATAACTAATTGGTCATTGTTAATGTCTAGAGTATATGACACCCCACAAATAAGTTTGAAGAATTTTTTTCTCTAAATTATTTCAAATTGAAAAGTGATAACTTATTTTTGTCCTTCAGTTTTAGTTGCCATAAGGTGGATTCCTTGAAATTTACAAATCTCTAAATGCAGTACTTTTGTGTTAAATTAAATCGACATGGTTACTGTCGAAAATGCAAGTCACAAACTGCACTGTAACACAAAATGCACCAATGGAAATATTGGTTTTGTGGCATACGGGATAGGATTTTAAACCTTATGAAATTTTCACATGATAGGCACAGGAGATCCAAAAATTGCCCATGGAAGTTAAAAAAAAGAAAAAAGGTAATGATAAAGCAGATTTTGAATTGAAAACTCAAAATGTACGACTCATCTGGAAATGAAGCATGTGAACCAAAACTGTTAAACTATGGGGCTTTTTGCTTACCCAGGGTAGAAACACATACATAGACAATCATTCCATAACAATACTCGGAAAAATATGAATAAAACATCTTTTTTTGACGATTTTGCAAAAGTCTCCTGTAGGGAGCAGGTCAGCATTGACACTTAAATTTTACTAATTTCATCCTCTTTAATTGTGGTTTGGTCAATTATCCCTTTTCCTCAATCCATCAAGCAAGTAAAAATGTAAACTTTCCTGGCTTATCAAAAATATTGTGGAAGGAACAGCTTAGTTATTGAAATTAATGATCAGAGGATATTGAAATTTTGTGACTTGCATTTTCGACAGTAACCACGACGAATTAACTTGACACAAAAGTACTGCACTTGGAGATTTGAAAATTTTCATGGATATACTTGGTGGCAACTTCTAGAAGTGTGCGAACTTTCATCGTGATACTTTAGGAGGAAGTGCTATTTTAAATCTTTTTGGAAGTGTGCATTTTTAAGTGTGAGCAGTTTACATCAATTGGTATGGTAAATCAACTGCTTGGGGGTTATCATTTCTGCATGTCCTTAATTGTTCCGCCTCATCTTTTTTTCTTGATTAAGGAGTGCCAAAAGCAAATAAGAGCAGAACATACATCGTTGCCATACATTGCACTTTTTCCTTTCCAGCATCCCTACTGCAGTAGCTGGCCTGCAATTACAAGTCTCATAAAAATGGAATGCTGCCTCACGAAATACAGCTGGCCTCTCTCTTTGGAGTGTCTTACTGTGTCTAAATTGCATAAAATTGCACAAAAACCTTGAATTAGCCAGGATAAGGGAGTATCGAGGGGCAGTCTGGCAGAATCAAGAGGAACTTGGTGGGTGATATATTGACTCGGGGGTACTTTTGGCTCGGATGATAAACAGAATAACAACTCAAGAGGGGATACTTGTTGTGGAGGAGTTCTCTTTTTACCACTCGCATACCATACCAACTGTTTCTTAAGCGTTTAGTTTCATTTTTGTTCTCCCTCGCAACATTCGGAAGTGCCGCAGTGTGTATCTCCCGGGGCTATTTGTGTTGCGAGTGACTTCCTTCTCGTACCGCTTGGGTTAACACTTCTCAATAAGAAACTGTCAATCTCAGACTCTCCCCAATACCTTAGGGCACCAAAGCAGCTGTTGAGCCCTGGGCCTCCATGGAGGTGCGAATGGCTGGCATTTTCTCAGCTGGGGTGGCTTTCTTTCACTGGAATACCTCCTTGGCATGGTGCAAATAGGCTGGCATGGCGGCCTATTGGTAGGGTCAAGGCTAGGGTGGCCTGCTTCCATTTGTCTGCATCAGAATGGAAAGATGGAAAAGAACCCCTAGTTCAAACAAACTCTGCAAATTGAGAAACTGAAAGTAAATGGTGGCTAAATATGACCCTTCAAGGCTTCACCACAGAAAACCCTGAAAACTTTTTGTTCCCTTCATAAACACAAATTTGTTTACTACTTAATCGGATGTCAATTACACCCGAGTAGTTATCTACTGCATCATTTGCAAGGAAACAAGAAAAATCTGTGAAAAAGACAACTTCTATGAGAACTCCTACAACTTAATCTGACATAAAGATAGATATATACACTGTATGGTCACATTCATTGATGAGTGCAGCCCTCAAATGCCAGTTCTAGTCACTCACTTCCTACTGATGGATGAGATGAGAGTGTGTCCATAGGGGATCAGTTTTGATAAATTTTTCAACTCTATGTAGTCTTTTGATGTAAGAATAAAGTGTGAATAGTTAGAGGTACTCTTGGTAGATAGAGTGTATTATTCTGATAGAATTTTTCTTCAATGATTAAGATTGCTTGAAGTGATAAGAAAAAAAAAGAAGATCCATTATACGCTGCTCCGGTACGCTTTATCCATATTTTCCAGAAGGACATCGCGTCAATTGCAAAAAGTGTAGTTTTGAAGATGAAACATGAAACTGATATAACTCTGTGTCTTTCTATTTTTGGGCACTGAAAGTGGTAAACCACCAGTCCTACAAAAAACCAAGGACACCACCTTGTTTAATGGACAGCAGCTGGTCTTGCATACATACAATATATTTGAGAACAGCTTTCTGCGTTACATGGCTGGCAAATAACCTGTGATAGGGTGGAAAACTGACTGTCCTGTCACTGTTATGGTTTTGCCAAATGGTGTGAGCTCATGCAGATGACCTGACCTGAGCAGCTGGGTGGCCAAGGTGCCAGCCTGCTCCGCTGAAGTCTTTGTCTGCATGGGTTCGAACATATATACATAATCATTTTGCCTGATACACACAAGATTTTGTATGGACTGACTTAAGATTCCTGCCTGCTCCGCTGGAGGCCTTAACCTGCATGGGTTGAACCGCAATTGGAGAATTCAAAATTTTCAGTGTATCTTCATGAGCAAAATCCCAGCTGGATGTCGTTGGGATAGGACGTTAAATTGGCGGCCCCTTGTGTTCAGTGTGTATGCTGGGTAAGTAAAAGATCCCTTACATGGGGTAAATGCATAAATGTTGAGGACTCCCATCTTATTTGAACTAATTGGGCAACAGCCATCCATTTAATTTCTAATAGCATACTCGAAAGTAAAAAGAAAGAAGGAAGAAATAAGAAAATAATCATCCTCCAATATGAATTGATTGCATGTTTGGAGGCAATAAGTGGCAAAAATAGGGTGTAATTTACACCTTTGCCGAAACAGAATCTTCTGAGACATGCTGTTCTCTCCGAAGGGCCTACATGCAATGTTGCAGACAGGTCAGGATAATACCACCCTGTTAAAGATGCATGTGGATCATTGGACTGCATGTCTGTGGCACTGTGTACGTGTAAAAGGTGATGTGTTGTAGTGGGGCCATGGACCAAGGAAGGACAGCTGATCAAATATGAATGGCCAATGAACCTCAAGGACCCATAGCGCAGGGGGTTACATGACCCTGACATCTTTGATAGGGATGCCAGCAGTTCATGACTCCGCAGTGACTCCTTACTCATTCTTAAGACTCAAATTGCATGTTACATGATGGCAACAACATGTAATGCAGCAACCTGTAAACCACTAACAGTGCTGTATATATAGCATCAATGTTACCAACATCATCAACAGTATTAGCCGTATCAGTAGTTTCAACTGAAACAACGGTGTCAATAGTATCAACAGTGTCACATGATCAACAGTGTCAACAGTATCAATAGTACCAACAGTGTCAACAGTATCAGCATTATCAACAGTATCAAATAGTACAACCGTGACACATTGGCAATAGCATAGCACTGACCGTATACATATCATATTGTCTTGACTGATTAAACAGTTTCACCAGTTGCAATAGCATCTTATATTAAGTCACCAGTATTGGTTATATGTAGCTATATCGGCTACATGTAAATCTACAGACTATCATCAGTGTCATTATATAGTATCAATATCATCAACCGTTTCAATAAAATGAATAGTATCAGTTACATCAAAAGCCAGAGCATCAACAGTTTCAATAGTATTGGCAGTTTCAATAGTATACAGTTTGGCTTCAATGATGTTATGAAAGTATGACAAACCAAGTTTGCGGCTTTGTAACATCATGCACTCCCCCTGCAGCATCAGCAAAATTGCAGCAGGGTCAACTTGCCCTATCATCTTTGATAAGATAACTTCTCTTCATACGACAACCTCTTTCCTTTTTGGTTTAAAGGCTACTGAGATGCATCACACGCTCTTTGCATTATTTAATCATAATTCTCAGTGCCATTATAGAATTATCGAAGAGACCACCTGCATGTTGCAACAACATGGCAGCACTCTTCAAGCTGTGCATGACCTCCTGTTTATCAAAACATTGGCTTGGAGAAAGCACCTGTTTCAGAAGAGTCAATTCATATAAAATCGAATTGCTGTCAGCTATAAAAAAACCACTAAGAATTGTTTATGCAGTCACCATGAACCAAACATAATATGCAAAGTATAACCTTGAACTGTCTTTGTTATTTGATTAACTTCCTTCACAGTCTCAATGTGAGTTGGCAAAAAACTCTTAGTTGACATGGCCATAGGAAAATTTGTATTACGTTGTCTCGTAAATTGATGTCATCCGATTTGTCCTGATAGTCATTCCATTTTAGAGATAACCAGTGCAATATATTTATAGTCCACAAGCAATTCCATGTGGATAAATTAATGCTCAAATGTTCCAAATATTATTAGGAAATAACTCCCTGGCTCTGCCACATATTCTTAAGTTCTGTTACAAAATAACAAGTTGGATTATCTTGTTGAGCATTGTTTGGCATTGATGGTATGTTGTAATCACCTGTCTCGTACCTCAGGTCAGCTGAGTGCACCAAGTTAATTGTGAATTCCATGACTATGGTTGTGAGTCCATGCACCTGCTCCAAGTCATGAAAAATCAACTCAGACATTAAGCTATCCTTTGGGTAAATTCATAGATTCCCTTTATCCTAAAAAAGGCTGTCATTGAGGATAACAGTGATACTGCCAGTACAATGTAATATAAATGATTATAATAGATGATCTCGCGGGGGGGGGGGGCTATGGCTTTGTGGTGAAAAAGAAAAGTTTGTTTTCTCCTTGACAATGAAAAAAAAAGTTTGTTCAGCACATGAAAATGAAAAATGGTGTGTTGCCGCCTGTAGCTGGGGTACTGTAATATTAAAATTATGATAAAAAAGTTTGTCGTGCTTTCACTTGTGAAAAAAATGGTTTTTCGACGCTTCACTAGCAAATGTCGTCTGGTCAGTGCCTTAGTGGTAAAATGCCTTGCAACAGAGCATCAGCGGAAGCCAGCTACAAGAGCTCCAAACCAAGACTTCAAATAATAATAAAATGTCACAATAGGACCAGTTGAATGCACCGACAACAATAAAATTGACTGAATCGACCAAGTTCTGAGGGAGAGGTATGGGGAAAAAGTCAATGCTATAATCTCAGAACTTTGCCGCACACTCCGCAATTATAAAATACAGGTCCACCCTGCACCTTCAAATGGTGAGATCTTCATGCACATGCAGACCAAACATTCAAATGATAATCTAAATATATTTTAATAATGAATTAAATCCCCCACCTGAAGATTCCTGGATGATGGATCTGCCCTTGGAAATGACGCATCAATCATTTGAGTTGGTCGTCTTCTTCTTTTCAAGATTCAATCAGTTCAAGGGGCCTCCAAGCAGCAAATTCATGAGGATGGTAATGGGATTGGCATGCCAGCTTAATGACTTGCCTTTTCCCCCAAGCAACCTTATGATTCCCGGCAGCTTTCTTATTTTTTGGGGTTCACTAGCCTGAAGTCTGGACCTTTCTTGAAGTTTTGAACGGCTTACACATTTTAATGGTTTGATCCGACTCCTAACATGCAAGGTCTTCATTAATTATTGAACTTTTCATGAATTGGCGGAAACCTGCAAGGTGTAGGCCTTTTCGAAAATGACTTCAGGCCTTACCGCAGACCCAAGCCATCTATTTTCACTGGCTGTATCAGATATCCAAATGCAAGCTAACAGACGAATAATACATTAATTTTCGCTTAGGCATATATCATTTTTCAATAATTTACCTGCCATCTGCTATTTGTCTCTTGTAGAAAATATATTAGTCAAAGCTTGTTTTATTCGTTGTTGAATCTTTCACAATGTTGCATGGTAAAATTTGAATTTTGATTCAGCCAGATTGATTGAGTGAGATGATTGCATATTTCCTATGAGCCAACATAGCTTCTTGTTTTAAGTTATATATAAATCATTTATTTCATTCACATGGTTACATGGAATATCATTTTCAAAAATTGCAAGAAATTATATAAATATGTATTAAAAAGTAAATATAAATATCAGGATATAAAATCACATTGTACAAATAAAATCAAGTATAATGTCAATTTCATCATGATTAAAACCAT
Organism: Platynereis dumerilii; assembly: GCA_026936325.1. Taxonomy (NCBI): domain Eukaryota; kingdom Metazoa; phylum Annelida; class Polychaeta; order Phyllodocida; family Nereididae; genus Platynereis; species Platynereis dumerilii. The sequence continues at coordinate 268,974 of JAPTHN010000149.1, forward strand.
CAATAAAAGTATCACCATTTCTAAAAGTAAAAATCTCTAAAATAAATTGAACTGTATCACAGTCAGTCTTGAACTCGTTTAGTCTGTAACATTTCTCAAATATGGCACTTTCTGGAACATTTAAATGTCTTGCGATAACTTGTAAATTGCTGCCTATGATGCTTCTTCGGTCACTCCAGCACATTCTTGTCAAAAATGATATTTTTACACTGTCACTGTTCTCCATTTTCTTTATCATTTTGAGGAATCGTGCATATACTTGGCTCATAGCCGGAGGTCTATCAATGAGCTGTGGCAAGAGATGTCTGTGTGTCCTGCATGGTACATTTAAAACTCTACGAACACAACGATTCCATGCTGTTTGAAAACTTGGTACTGCTTTGTCTGCAAATCGCCATGCCTCTGCCCCGTAAAAATGTGCACACTGCGAATTGAATACTTTTTTGATAATCCTGGTGTCTGAAAAACCAAGCGACGCTAAGATAGTGTTCACTCTTTGAAATAGATCTCCCTTTTTCACTGATATTTCTTTTTTCTCGCTCAATCCACAATGCAGATGATTACCCAGATGTTTCACCTCATTCACCCAGTTTAACACATTTCCATTGAGTTGAATGTTAGCTTTTTCGTTAGATATTCCTTGTGAAAAATGCATGCAGACCGTTTTAATTGGATTGTACTTGACGCTAAATTCATTTCCAAATTCTTCACAAGTTTGAAGCATTCTTCTCAGCCCTGACACACTAGGGGCGCACAAAGTTAAGTCGTCGGCGTATCCCATGGCTCCAAAGAAATGTTGACCGATTCGGCACCCAACACCATCTTTCTCTAGTGCACGCAACAACACATCAACATAAAGACAGTACAGCACTGGTGAGATGACGCCACCCTGGCGAATTCCATTCGTGGTCCCGAAAGAACTTGAGCGTTGACCTTTCCATGTCGCTCTAACAATCTGTCTCTGATAAAGATCAAGCAACATCCGAATAATTAATGCTGGCATGCCTCTATCCTTGAGGACTTCAAATAGCTTATCGTGCCTAACACGGTCGAAGGCCTTGGTTGAGTCTACAAAACAAGCATACACGTCAGAATCATTTTGCAAGTAATAATTAATTACTTCTTTAAGTACTAATGAGCACATAGATGTACTATGATGAGGTTTAAACGAGTACTGCATGTCACTTGTCATCAAGATATCTGCGTATTTATGTATCAGTATTATGTCAATTACTTTAGAAAGAGCACTGCACATGGTAATCCCTCGGTAATTTGCACTTTGACATAGATTGCCTCTGTTGTCTTTCGGAATTGACACAATGGTTCCCATGAGAATATCATGAGGTTGGTATCCATGAGTTATTATCGCGGTGATAAGTCGAGACAAATAATCCTTAAACATGGCACTGCTGAAGATGAGATGATCTGACATGAGGCCTTTATCTCCATCAGCTTTTCTGGCCTTCAAACGATCAATTGCTTTCGTCACATCATCCACACTTATGCTGCGATCATTCTCTTCATATTGTGAGATGTTACATGATATATAATCCGTAAGCCTTTCCATAATTTCCGTGTCAGCAGGCACAGAATTGAAGAGTTCACAATATTTGTCCTTAAAAATTGTGGCAATTCCTTCAGTTGAAGTTATTCCATCAATTATCTGGGGAGGGCTCACTTTTGGATTAAGTTTCTTAATTTCCTTAAAGAAATCTCTTCCATGATTGCTGCTTATTGCCTCGGCCATTTTCTCTCTTTTCTTGTTCTTCTGCTGCCTCTTATTTCTTCTGTTAGCATATGCATACTGTCTCTTAGTCTCTCTCATGGTATCAAAAATAATTCCATTGGCTGGTCTTCCATGCTGGATCCATAATTTGTGCCACCAGAGGGCATCATGTCGGTACGGCTTCACATCTTCACACCAACTTGCACGCCGTTGTTTTTTCTTCGCTCTTGGAAACACAACATCAGATTGCAAGCAACACTCGATCAGAGCAGCACCAAGCTGATCAATCTGCTCTCTATGTTCCAGAGATTCACACATGGTGTCACTACAGTTCAAGACATCAATATATTCCAATTTGGCCAAATGCTCATTTTGTAGCTGTTGGTACTTATTGATATGAGTCTTATTAACACGACACCAACTTATTGATGACACATCTTCTGACTCATGACTAATTTCCACATTCGGTTGTTTGTCAATGTTGAGGTCTAAAAGGACAGGCAGATGCTTTGAGGGGTTCAGAGCATGCTCACATCGCGTAACATTCATCACAGAATCAGCCAATGCATAGCCAACGGTAAAGTGGTCAATGCATGACCTGCCACCATTTTCAAGGTCATAATAAGTGTATCCAGAATCGGCAGTCGGCAAATCGAAAGTGTACACCATGTTTCGTCTGTCAATCATGTCTCTATAGCAAAGATCATGGGAATTGTTTCTTGATAAATCAAGATTAAGGTCACCACCAATGATAATGTCATTAGAAGAGCAACTCTCAACAAAGAGTTCGACACAATCAAGAGTATCTATAAAAGTCTCATCAACGTGATTTTTCCTGTGATTGTCCACTGGCATGTATACATTTATCAGCATAAGATTTCTTCCATTAACATCCAACTGCAGCGCACAAGCCCTCTTTGTCCCTGGTACAGTTCTAAATGCCGCTCTATCCGCCAATGTTTTGTTCCATAACATGCCAAGACCTCCATATGGCCTACCAGTCAGCAACTTATCATCATTCATGCCTGAGACACCATTTGCCATATAATTGTCATTTATATTACTTAACACAGGATTGATTCTCGTATTGAAAAGCCACGTCTCCTGGATGAAGATCACGTCTGGTCGATGAATGCTGATCATTTCATTGATGAATTGCTGTTTATCAGCAGCCATACCGGTGCTGTTGTACATCATAACTTTTAGCGAACCATCCATGATGATACTTTTTATTTATTTCTCTGGGGCTTAGGTGCAAACCATTTCTTGAAATAGATATTTTTGGGCCAAAATTCTGTGGACATGACCTCTTTGTAATGTTCATAAGCGAAGGTAAGGAGAAACCTCTTAGTGCTCCAACCCTCGGAAGATGTATCTTCAACCTTCACAACATTGAGGGCATCGTTTTTGTCTTTGATGTAGGACTCGATATCGTCACAGCTTCGGTCAGGATTGACATTAGTAATCTGCATCTGGAACTGTTTTGGACCTCCTACCAACACAGTAGAAATCTCAGCTTCACCACTCACGCCTTTGCTCCTGACTGTATTCCTGTCACTTTCGCGTGCTTTTGTCAACCCTTTATTGGGCCTTCTACCGCCACCCTGGCCAATTTCTTTGAAAGTGCTGTTGTTTTCAGTGATTACTATTTCCGGCTGATGACTTGCAGCGGCGGCTGTTGCATAACTGGATGACCCTGCAATGGGCTCCATGGGTTTGGCAGGGTTTGCTTCAGTATTTCCATTTCCACCACGAGTAGACTGTACATTAGGATGCACATTGTTGACGGTCTGCGTCTTCCTTCTTGGGGATGGGGTCTGGGCCGGCTGCTTCGCATTCTTCATTAAGACCAGATCTGACTTGTTTTCGTTGACATCTTGCATCACACGGGTCATTGATTCTTGTAACATTTCAATTTGCCGTTGCTGTGTGGCGAGGCTATCATACAACGACATCATGTCACCTGCTGCTTCACGGCACCCTGGAATCTTCATTGCATTGTCTCCCAGGAATTTCGGGATTTGCTCATCGTCAACACCATCTAGAGCTTTGAACATCTCAATGATGTCTTCAACCATAACATCCTTGGCAGGTCTATTTGGAGAATCCACTCGCTTCTTGTGTAAATGGGGATAAGTTGGGATGAGTTCCTTCACACCATCAATCAGCGCTTGTCTGGCTTCCTCGATCTCTTCAGGAGAGTAGAACTTCAAAACAGCTGTTTTCAACTGCAGACCAGCTGATCTTGACCTGTAGCTGTTTACAAACATCAGCAGGTTGTTGATCACCATGCTTGGTTTATTGTAACATCTCAAACAAGACACAACATCATTGTTTTGCACAGTCTCTTTGCATGTAACACACTTTTTTGGCATTGTGTAATCCTCTCAAGAGTTGATCCACATCAAAGTTTTCTGAAACAGGAGTATTACAAACTGATCCAAACAGCTGTACTCACTCATGCACTAATCAAAAAGTCTGGAGTATTTAAACTTTGCAAATTACAAAGTATCCGAATGTCCAAAATCCATTAAACTTCACATATAGTTCCAGATGTAACAAAATAATGTCCAGTATGAGTTCTGTAGTAATTAGCTCATTATATCCTCACGAAAATGATGATACTTAGTGGAGCAAATTCCAAGCTTTGACTGCTGCGAGATGTTCACAGTTCACAGACAACAGACATATTATCACAACTTAAAAACACAAGTTGTGTTTGTTCAAAGGAATCTTGCAACCATCTTTCTCAGTAATTGAAGCTGACTCAAAATTCCAGATTTTATGGTGTGGATTATTATCATTTGGTCTTGCTGTGCAAAGATGTAACAACTGAAATAAAGTGGATGTTGGTATGCATCATTAACCAGAGGTATGTTTTTTTTTTCCTGGCATATACACAATGGAACGCCCATGTTAACTTAAGATCTACACCCACTTGCACATATATGCAGTAAACCCGAAAGCCTTTCTGGCAATATACACTGTCTGTTCAATGGCACAGTGTGCATTGTAGGCTGTTGATGAAGTGATTTGCTCAGTCTCACCGTTCACAGCGGTTCCCTTGGCAGTTCCCCCGGTGGCAATTTGAAGCCTGGATTGATGAGCGCAATCTCAGAGAATTGCACTACACTGTGATACAGGTAGTCTGTCTGCGTAGCGCTTTCATTATCCGTTCTGGCAATGCTTCCGTCTTAATGCTGTCCTTAATGACGTCCTGAACACATCGCCTTCCAATGATGTAAGCTAAGGAAGAGTGCAGTTTTCAAGATCTGCCAAGATGGAGTGCAGTGATTAATCGGAATAGGGTTATGTGATCGATTATAGGAACATGTGAGCAACCTGATGTAAAAACTCATCAGATTCAATCATATTTACACCTGAATGTTGATGAGAGCTGTTTTTGGGAGAAGGATTAGCTCAGGGGTAGCATGCTGGTGCTGCCAGTCCCTGGGCCCATGTTCCAATCAGCTCTTGCTGAGTCAGTTGGGCTGTGTTTCAAATTGTTTGTCAGAAGTCCTAATTAGCCTTCCAAGTGCATAAATACAGGTCATAAAGCCCAATCACCCATTCATCAATCAATGATGAGAGTTGTTACTTAACATTTGTTCCAGTAGTTTCCTCAAGTTTTGGTGATGTTTTTGTTTTTCACACCAATACCCACAACCAGGATGTGAATAAGCTTCATCTTGCTCTATGAGGATTTTTTCTGAGAGAACAAGCATCTCCCTTTGCCTGATTTTCTTTGTCATATCTTTCAGAAGGAAACTTATTTTGATGTGCATGGCAAAGTTGGCAAATGTGATGAGGCCATTTTTGGCTGTTCTTTGTCCTTTCTTGCTGGGTACACACAGCATTGCCTCATGTTGGCAAGCAAACATTGCTACTCCTTACCATGTTTTTGTAGCGTGATGCCCGCTGGGTCATTAGCCAACAAAAACATTCCGATGGCTGCCTTCATTGGGCAATCAAAGCAGTTCACTTTTTTGGGTCCTGGTTGGTCCTGTTTGGCCCTGTTTGGCTGTGTTTGGGTCTCACAAAAGCCAATGCAGTTTGAATATTCAGCTTGTTTACAGACGCCAAGGAATTATTATTGAAGCCAAATTGCCTCATCATAAATATTAGCTGCAAATTCTAACCAACTACACCCATATACTCTGCTATGTATGTTAATTGATGGTTCCAACACAGGCCTATATATCTGAATATCAAAGTTCTTATGTCTTAGTCGGGTTTATATGTAGCTTTTGTAATAGTTATAATCAACCTTCCCATGCAAGAGACGGACGCTATATAGACATTTGCCTCAGAGCGAATGTAATAACCGATTTTCCATGTCACCATTACAACCACATCAATTGGTATGGTAAATAAACTGCTTGTATTGGTGGTAATCATTTCTGCATGTCCTTAAAGTTACCCAGAATGATGGGTTGAGATTAGCCCAAAATTTCTCTAATTTTTACAGCATATTGTACACCGTGCCTATGTTGGTAAGTGTACAAAATTTCTTGGCTGTAAGATTATTTTTTCTTATTGAAATGACCCAACAAATGCACCAAATGACCCCTGGATTTATTTCGGGTACGCATGGAAAAAAATCTCGAGTCTTGATTGCTTTCTACTTGTGACGTCATCACAATTGTAAGAATTTGTTAACTTATAACAATATATTTATAACAATGGTCATTGTGACGTCATCAGTAATGACTTTGCTGGAGGTGGGAGGCACAAGTAAGAAAAAGTACACGAAATAAGGAAATAATTTATGTAATCAAAGAAACAGTAAAAAAAGAGTTTAAAATGTGATTGATCACAGGTTTTTAAATAAGGCACAGAAAAGCGCCCATATTTAGCACATGATTTTATCATTCGGGGTAACTTTAATTGTTCCGCTTCGTCTTTGTTTCTTGAATAATATAATGAGTACCAAAGCAAATAAGAGCAGGACATACATCCTTGCCATACATTGCACTTTTTCCTATCTGGTATCCCTACTACAGTAGCTGGCCTGCAATTACAAGTCCCATAAAAATGGAATGCTGCCTCATGAAATACAGCTGGCCTCTCTCTTTGGAGTGTCTTACTGTGTCTAAATTGCATAAAAATTGCACAAAAACCTCAAATTAGCCAGGATAAAGGAGTATCAAGGGGCAGTCTGGCAGAATCAAGAGGAACTTGGTGGGTGATATATTGGCTTGGGGTACTTTTGGCTTAGATGATAAACAGAATAACAACTCAAGAGGGGCTACTTGTTGTGGAGGAGTTCTCTTTTTACCACTCGCATACCATACCAACTGTTTCTTAAGCGTTTAGCTTCATTTTTGTTCTCCCTCGCAACATTCGGAAGTGCCATAGTGTGTATCTCCCGGGGCTATTTGTGTTGCGAGTGATTTCCTTCTCGTACTGCTTGGGTTAACACTTCTCAATAAGACACTGTCAATCTCAGACTCTCCACAATACCTCAGGGCACCAAAGCAGCTGTTGAGCCCTGGGCCTCCATGGAGGTGTGAATGGCTGGCATTTTCTTAGCTGGGGTGGCTTCCTTTCACTGGAATACCCCTTGGCATGGTGCTAATAGGCTCGCATGGTAGGGTCAAGGCTGGGATGGCCCTGTTCCATTTGTCTGCATCAGAATTGAAACATGGAGAAGAAACCCCAGTTCAAACAAACTCTGCAAATTGGAAGGCTAAAGGTACATGGTGGCTGAATATGACCCTTCACGGCTTCACCACAGATGTTTGCGATCAAAATGAACTATTCCAGATCTATCTGTGCAAAGACAAAGACATAAGCATTTTAATTCTATTTTCACATCAATTGATGAGTGCAGTCCTCAAATGCCAGTTCTGGTCACTCACTTCCTACTGGTGGATGAGATGAGTGTCCACAGTGGATCAGTTTTGACACATTTTTCAAAACCTGATGTCTCTATTAATCTTGTGTTGTTAGAATAGCTGTGTATATTAGGGGTACTATTAGCAGATATGTCTGTTCAGAGCACAATGATTAAGATTGCTTGGAGCAATTTGCTTAAAGAAAAAAAAAAGATCCGCAATACACTGCTCCATACTTTCCGAAAGCCTTATTACATCCCGTCAATTGCAGGAAGTGCAGTTTTGAAAATGAAATATAAAACTGATATACTCTGTGTTATTCGGATTTTGGGCACAGAAAGTGATAAACCACCAGTCTAACAAAAAACCAAGGACACCAACTTGTTTAATGGACAGCAGCTGGTCTTGCATACATACGATATACATGTATTTGAGAACAGCTTTCTGCGTTACATGGCGGGCAAATAATCTGTAATAGAAATGTCTTGTACAGCAAATATGTAGACCTGTGGAAACCTGACTGTCACTGTTATGGTTGTGCCAAATGGTGTGAACTCATGCAGATGACCTGACCTGAGTCCAAGTCTGACCAAATATTGAGGATGGTTGTATCCAACACTCAGACCGAGCACATCTCTGAATGCATAGAGTACATGTACGGTACATTTGTTAGTGAGGTGGGTGATCTTTGCCATTGAATCAACGACATCCTCAACTCTCGGCTTGTAGAAGCATTCATTCTGAACCGATGAAATGAAAAGATATAGCACTATAACAGGTGATATTTCTTTTACATTGAAATTCCATTGAATATTACTCTTTTATCAAAGATATACTCTTGAGTATAGCAAAAAAAAAGGCAGAAAGGCAGCCATTCTTATCAGACATATATCTAAAATAACCCTTCTATACTTTAAGATGTGGTATGTTTTCTTTTCATTGATTGAGAATCCCTGCTCCGACAAAAAGTTTGGATGGGTTTTTCTGCCCAATGGCAGAACATTGGCCATTTCACCAACAGGCAGCACTGTACTACAGTATGATGTGTATAACGGACCATAGCTATAACCCTGAAGGGTTCTTACTCACGAAACCCTTAATGTACCTGCCTTCCTTATCACTATATGTCTGCTGTTGGATGAATATAAAATCCATCTTAATCGACCTAGTAAGGCAACAGCCATCCATTTAATTTCCAATAGCATAATCGAAAGCAAAGAAAAAAAAGCACGAAGCAAGAAAATTATCATCCTCTAATATAAATTTATTATGCATGCATGCTTGGAGGCAATAAGTGGCAAAAATAGGGTGCAATTTACACCTTTGCTGAAACAGCATCTTTAGAGACATGCTGTTCTCTCCAAAGGGCCTGCATGCAATGTTGCAGACAGGTCAGGATAATACCACCCTGTTAAAAATGCATGCGGATCATTGGACTGCATGTCTGTGGCACTGTGTACGTGTAAAAGGTGATGTGTTGCAGTTGGGCCATGGACCAAGGAAGGACAGCTGATCAAATATGAATGGCCAATGAACCCCAAGGACCCATAGCGCAGGGGGTTACATGACCCTCACATCTTTGATAGGGATGCCAGCAGTTCATGACTCCGCAGTGACTCCTCACTCAGTCTTAAGACTCAAATTGCATGTTACATGATGGTAACAACATGTCATGCAGCAACCTGTAAACCACTGGCAGTGCTGTATATATAGCATCAATGTTACCAACATCATCAACAGTATTAGCCGTATCAGTAGTTTCGACAAAAACAACAGTGTCAACAGTATCAACAGTATCAACAGTGTCAACAGTATCAACAGTGTCAACAGTATCAATAGTACCAACAGTGTCAACAGTATCAGCATTATCAACAGTATCAACAGTACCAACCATGTCGCATTGGCAAAGGCATAGCACTGACTGTATATATATCATAGTCTTGACAGATTAAACAGTTTCAGCAGTTGCAACAGCATCTTGTCACACCACTATATTAAGTCACCAGTATTGGTTATATGTAGCTATATCGGCTACATGTAAATCTACAGACTATTATCAGTGTCATTAGTATCAGTATCATCAACCATTTCAATAAAATGAATAGTATCAGTTACATCAAAAGCCAGAGCATCAACAGTTTCAATAGTATTGGCAGTTTCAATAGTATACAGTTTGACTTCAATGATGTTATGAAAGTATGACAAACCAAGTTTGCGGCTTTGTAACATCATGCACTCCCCCTGCAGCATCAGCAAAATTGCAGCAGGGTCAACCTGCCCTATCATCTTTGATGAGATAACTTCTCTTCATATGACGACCTCTTTCCTTTTTGGTTAAAAGGCTACTGAGATGCATCACACGCTCTTTGCATTATTTAATCATAATTCTCAGTGCCATTACATAATCATGGAAGAGACCACCTGCGTGGTGCAACAACGTGGCAGCCCTGTACATGCTGTGCATGACCTCCTGTTTGATCAAAACATTGGCTTGGAGAAAGCACCTGTTTCAGAAAAGTCAATTCATATAAAATCAAATTGCTGTCAGCTATAAAAAAACCACTGAGAATTGTGTGTGTAGTCACCATGAACCAAACATATGCAAAGTATAACGTGAAATATATTTGATATATGATTAACTGCCTTTACAGTTTCAATGTGAGTTTGCAAAAAATTCTGTGTTGACTTGGCCATAGGAAAATTAGTCTTACGTTGTTTGGTAAATTGATGTCCGCCGATTTGTCCTGATAGTCATTCCATTTTAGAGATGTGGATAAGTTAATGCTCAAATGTTCCAAATATTCTTAAGAAATTAGTCCCTGACAGTGTTTCTAGGGGCCCTGTTACAAAATAGCAAGCTGGATTATCTTGTTTAGCATTGTTTGACATTGATGGTTTGTTGTAATCACCTGTCTTGAAACTCAGGTCAGTAGGGTGCACCAATTTAATTGTGAATTCCATGCCTATGGTTGTGAGACCATGCACCTGCTCCAAGTCACGAAAAATCAACTCAGACATTAAAGAATCCTTTGGGTAAATTCATTGATTCCCTTTATCCTAAAAAGGCTGTCATTGAGGATAACAGTGATACAACCAGTACAATGTAATATAAATAATAGATGATCTTTTGAGGGCTATGGCTTTTTGGTGAAAAAGAAAAGTTTGTTTTCCTCTTGACACTGCAAAAAAGTTTGTTTAGCAGATGAAAAAAAAAAAAAGAATGTTTCCACCTGTAGCTGAGTTACTGTAATGCAAAATTGCGATAAAAAAGTTTGTCAGGCGTTCACTTGTGAAACAAATTGTTTGTCGACGCTTCACGAGCAAAAAAAAAAAAATTGTCTTGGCGGTAAAATGCCTCTCAACAGAGCACTAGAGGAAGCCAGCTACAAGAGCTCCGAACCAAGACTTCAAATAATAATAAAATGTCACAATAGGACCAGTTGAATGCACCGACAGCAATAAAATTGACTGAATGGACAGATATACTGTGGGAGAAGTATTGGAAAAATCCAACGCTATAATGTCAGGACTTTGCCGCACACTCCACAGTTATAAAATGCTGGTCTACCCTGCACCTTCAAAAATTGAGATCTTCATGCACAAGCAGACCAAACATACAAATGATAATCTGAACAACTGAGAACATATTTTAATAATGAATTAAATCCCCCACCTGAAGATTCCTGGATCTACCCTTGGAAATGACACATCAATCATTTGAGTTGGTCATCTTCTCCTTCTCCAGATTCAACCAGTTCAAGGGCCCTTTAAGCTGCAAATTGATGAGGATGGTAGTGGGATTGGCATGCCAGCTTAATGGCTGGACTTTTTCCCCAAGCAACCTTATGATTCTTGGCAGCTTTCTTCTTTCTTGGGGTTCACAAGCCTGGTCCGTTCTTAAAGTTTTAAACGGCTTACACATTTTAATGGTTTGATCCGAGTCCTAACATGCAAGCTCTTCATTAATTGTTGAACTTTCTATGAAGTGGTGGAAACCTGCAAAGTGTAGGCCTATTCGAAAATTACTTCAGGCTTTACCACAGGCCCAAGCCATCTATTTTCACTGGCTGTATCAGATACCCAAATGCAACCTAACAGACGAATAAATGCATTATGTTCTCTTAAGGCATATATTATTACTCTATAATTTACCTGCAATTTGCTATTTGTCTCTTGTAGAAAACGTATTAGTCAAAGCCTATTTAATATTTCATAATGGCAAAATTTGAATTTTGAGTCAGCTCGATTGATTGAGTAAGATGATTGCACAATTCTTATGAGCCAACTTAGCTTTTCGTTTTAAGTTATGGCAACAGACATTTTATCATAACCTGAAAAATACAAGCTGTGTTAACTCAATAAAAAAAAAGGAGTCATGCAACCATCTCACTAAATAATTGAAACTGACTCAACATTTCAAATTTTACAGTGTGGATTATTATCACTTGGCCTAACGTTGCAAAGATGTAGTGACTGAAATAAGGTGGATGTTAGTAAGCATGATAAACCAGTAGTATGTTTTTTGTGTTGGGGTCAGACATATTATCACAACTTAAAAACACAAGTTGTGTTTGCTCAAAGGAATCATGCAACCATCTTACTCAGTAATTGAAGCTGACTCAAAATTCCAGATTTTATGGTGTGGATTATTATCACTCGGCCTTGCTGTGCAAAGATATAGCAACTGAAATAAAGTGGATTTTAGTATGCATGATTAACCAGTAGTATGTTTTTTTTTCCTGGCATATACACAATGGAACACCCATGTTAACTTAAGATCTACACCCATTTGCACACATATGCAGTAAACCCGAAAGCCTCTCTGGCGATATACACTGTCTGTTCAATGGCACGGTGTGCATTGTAGGCTGTTGGTGAGGTGATTTGCTCAGTCTCACCGTTCGCAGGGGTTCCCTTGGCAGTTTCCCCGGTGGCAATTTGAAGCCTGGATTGATGAGCACAATCTCAGAGAATTGCGCTCTGCTGTGATACAGGTAGTCTGTCTGCGTAGCGCTTTCGTTATCCGTTCTGGCAATGCTTCCGTCTTAATCCTGTCCTTAATGACGCCCTGAACACATCGCCTTCCAATGATGTAAGCTAACGAAGAGTGCCGGTTTCAAGATCTGCCAAGATGGAGTGCAGTGATTAATCGGAATAGGGTTACATGATCGATTATAGGAACATGTTGAGCAACCTGATGTAAAAACTCATCAGATTCAATCGTATTTATACCTGAATGTTGATGAGAGCTGTTTTTGGGGAGAAGGATTAGCTCAGGGGTAGCATGCTGGTGCTGCCAGTCCCTGGGCCCTGAGCTCTTGCTGAGTCAGTTGGGCTATGTTTCAAATTGTTTGTCAGAAGTCCTAATTAGCCTTCCAAGTGCATAAATACTGAACATAAAGCCCAATCGCCCATTCATCCATCAATGATGAGAGTTGTTACTTGACATTTGTTCCAGTAGTTTCCTCTCTTTATCACAATGTCATATTTCTCAAGTTTTGGTGATGTTTTTGTTTTTCACACCAATACCCACAACCAGGATGTGAATAAGCTTCGTCTTGCTCTATGAGGATTTTTTCTGAGAGAACAAGCATCTCCTTTTGCCTAATTTTCTTTGTCATATCTTTCAGAAGGAAACTCATTTTGATGTGCATGGCAAAGTTGGCAATGTGATGGGGCCATTTGTGGCTGTTCTTTGTCCTTTCTTGCTGGGTACACACAGCATTGCCTCATGTTGGCAAGCAAACATTGCAATTCCTTACCATGTTTTTGTAGCGTGATGCCCGCTGGGTCATTAGCCAACAAAAACATTCCGATGGCTGCCTTCATTAGGCAATCAAAGCAGTTTGCTCTCTTTAGGTCCTGGCTGGTCCTGTTTGGCCCTGTTCGGCCCTGTTTGGCTGTGTTTGGGTCTCACAAAAGCCAATGCAGTTGGAAAATTCAGCTTATTTACAGACGCCAAGGAATTATTAGTAAAGCCAAATTGCCTAATCATAAATATAAGCAGCAAATTCTAACCAACTACACCCATACACTCTGCTATGTATGTTAATTGATGGTTCAAAAAAAGGCCTATATATCTGAATATCAAAGTTCTTATGTCTTAGTCGGGTTTATATATGCAGGCAATAGCTTTTGTAATAGGAATAATCAACCTTCCCACGCAAGAGACGGACGCTATATAGTCATTTGCCTCCAGAGCGAATATAATAACCGATTTTCCATGTCACCATTACAACCACATCAATTGGTATGGTAAATAAACTGCTTGTATTGGTGGTAATCATTTCTGCATGTCCTTAATTGTTCCGCTTCGTCTTTGTTTCTTGAATAATGAGTACCAAAGCAAATAAGAGCATGACATACATCCTTGCCATACATTGCACTTTTTCCTATCTGGTATCCCTACTACAGTAGCTGGCCTGCAATTACAAGTCCCATAAAAATGGAATGCTGCCTCATGAAATACAGCTGGCCTCTCTCTTTGGAGTGTCTTACTGCGTCTAAATTACATAAAAATTGCACAAGAACCTCAAATTAGCCAGGATAAAGGAGTATCAAGGGGCAGTCTGGCAGAATCAAGAGGAACTTGGTGGGTGATATATTGACTCAGGGTACTTTTGGCTTAGATGATAAACAGAATGACAACTCAAGAGGGGCTACTTGTTGTGAAGGAGTTCTCTTTTTACCACTTGCATACCATACCAACTGTTTCTTAAGCGTTTAGCTTCATTTTTGTTCTCCCTCGCAACATTAGGAAGTGCCGTAGTGTGTATCTCCCGGGGCTATTTGTGTTGCGAGTGATTTCCTTCTCGCACCGCTTTGGTTAATACTTCTCAATAAGAAACTGTCAATCTCAGACTCTCCCCAATACCTTAGTGCACCAAAGCAGCTGTTGAGCCCTGGGCCTCCATGGAGATGTGAATGGCTGGCATTTTCTCAGCTGGGGTGGCTTCCTTTCACTGGAATACCCCTTGGCATGGTGCTAATAGGCTGGCATGGTAGGGTCAAGGCTGGGATGGCCCTCTTCCATTTGTCTGCATCAGAATTGAAACATGGAGAAGAAACCCCAGTTCAAACAAACTCTGCAAATTGGAAGGCTAAAGGTACATGGTGGCTGAATATGACCCTTCACGGCTTCACCACAGATGTTTGCGATCAAAATGAACTATTCCAGATCTATCTGTGCAAAGACAAAGACATAAGCATTTTAATACTATTTTCACATCAATTGATGAGTGCAGCTCTCAAATGCCAGTTCTGGTCACTCACTTCCTACTTATAGATGAGATGAGTGTGTCCACAGTGGATCAGTTTTGACACATTTTTCAAAACCTGACGTCTCTATTAATCTTGTGATGTTAGAATAGCTGTGTATAGTAGTGGTACTATTAGCAGATATGTCTGTACAGAGTATAATGATTAAGATTGCTTGGAGCAATTTGCTTAAAGAAAAAAAAAGATCCGCAATGCACTGCTCCATACTTTCCGGAAGCCTTATTACATCCCGTCAATTGCAAGAAGTGCAGTTTTGAAGATGAAATATAAAACTGATATAATCTGTGTTATTCGATTTTTGGGCACTGAAAGTGGTAAACCACCAGTCTAACAAAAAACCAAGGACACCAACTTGTTTAATGGAAAGCAGCTGGTCTTGCATACATACTATATACATGTATTTGAGAACAGCTTTCTGCGTTACATGGCTGGCAAATAATCTGTAATAGAAATGTCTTGTACAGCAAATGTGTCGGTGGAAAACTGACTGTCACTGTTATGGTTGTGCCGAATGCTTAGAGGCAATAAGTGACAAAAATAGGGTGCAATTTACACCAGATGACCTGACCTGTGTCTAAGTCTGACCAAATATGGAGGGTGGTTGTATCCAACAGACAGACCCTCCACATCTCTGAATTCATAGAGTACATTACGGTACATTAGTTAGTGAGGTGGGTGATCTTTGCCATTGATTCAATGACATCTCAACTCTCTGCTTGTAGAAGCATTCATTCCAAACCGATGAAATGAAAAGATATAGCACTATAACAGGTGATATTTCTTTTACATTGAAATTCCACTGAATATCACTCTTTTATCAAAGACTTTCACCAAAATGTAACTCTTGCGTGTAGCAAAAAAAAAAAGGCAGAAAGGCAGCCATTCTTATCAGACATATATCTAAAATAACCCTTCTATACTTTAAGATGTGGTATGTTTTCTTTTCATTGGTTGACAATCCATTCTCCTACAAAAAGTTTGGATGGGTTTTTCTGCCCAATGGCAGAACATTGGCCATTTCACCAACAGGCAGCACTGTACTAGAGTATGATGTGTATAACGGACCATAGCTATAAACCTGAAGGGTTCTTACTCACCAAACTCTTAATGTACCTGCCTTCCTTATCACTATATGTCTGTTGTTGGCTATTTCTACTACAAGTTGAATGTATATAATATCCGTCTTATTGGAGCTTGTTAGGCAACAGCCATCCATTTAATTTCCGATAGCATAATCGAAAGCAAAGAAAAAAAAGCACGAAACAAGAAAATTATCGTCCTCTAATATAAATTTATTATGCATGCTTGCTTAGAGGCAATAAGTGACAAAAATAGGGTGCAATTTACACCTTTGCTGAAACAGCATCTTTAGAGACATGCTGTTCTGTCCGAAGGGCCTGCATGCAATGTTACAGACAGGTCAGGATAAAACCGCCCTGTTAAAAATGCATGTGGATCATTGGACTGCATGTCTGCGGCACTGTGTACGTGTAAAAGGTGATGTGCTGCAGTTGGGCCATGGACCAAGGAAGGACAGCTGATCAAATATGAATGGCCAATGAACCCCAAGGACCCATAGCGCAGGGGGTTACATGACCCTCACATCTTTGATAGGGATGCCAGCAGTTCATGACTCCGCAGTGACTCCTTACTCTGTCTTAAGACTCAAATTGCATGTTACATGATGGCAACATCATGTCATGTAGCAACCTGTAAACCAGTGGCAGTGCTGTATATACGAGGGGCGTTCAGAAAGTTCGAGGCTTTTTTTTATATGGACACTAATTTTCAATCTAGAAACCTGAATTTTTCACAGGATAAATTCAGCATATTTTTAATGGAATTCCAAAATTTTGGACAATTTGGTCATCTTTAAGTCACTTTGTGGTTGCCATGGAAACTGAAAGTTCAGCTTCTTGGGGCAGATAATACTGAAACCATTAAAGCTCATGAATTTTGGCTATGAGAGGCCTCTCTCTGTCACTTGCGTTAGTGAGATTGACAGTATTTGACACAAGAAATATAATATTAGCCTTAAGAAAATACTCCCAAGCTAACCAAAAGCATTTATTCATACACCTGACCCATTGAATTAAATGTTCCTTGAAGTCCTCCAAACAAAGTTCTGTGAAAGAATTTCGGTCATCCAAAGCCTTTTCCCTTCCGGTGCCTGAAACTATAGGCCCCAATAGTAGAGCAGCTTCGCGCAAAAAATGGCCAAAATAGTTACGAGCCGGACAAAAGCGTGAAATTTTCGGCATGTGTACTTTGGGACTTGCCGGACAAGATTTGCCTAAGCTCCAAAAAAACAAACCTTGGGAAATGCATTTAAATTGGTTTCCATGGCAACAAGTACCTATTTCGAAAATCCTTCCCAAAATATTATTAAAGTGAAGCTATATCAAGGATATTGATGCTATCGTGACATTTTTTGGCAAAATGAAGGACAACAAAATGTTGCATCAGATGTGATATGAAATATCTTTATTTACTCTGGTGTGTTACCATGGCAACCACAGTTCCAATGAAAATGCTCTTAATATCTGCTTCATCAGATTAACAGTTTTATATTTCAGTCAAATTTGAGTCTAGAACAGTAATTTTTGTGTTAAATTGTCAGTCATACTGTCTTCTGAAGAAATGTAAAAAATTAAGGCAGAAACTCTGTTTGTCTTGTCACCATGGCAACAGATATCCAATATTCCAAAGTAACATTTTGTTACTATGTGAACATGAGCAGTGCTAATACAGGCATACTTATAATTGTTGTCCACGATCATGCATCACCTTGAAGCATTGAATGTCAGTGAACCTCACAGGGGTTCACATACTGACAATTATGAAGTGTGTTGTCATGGCAACCAAAGATAAACAATTATAATATTTTGTTGTATGTCATACTTTAGGGAGTATTCACAGGAGTTGCAGTTGAACAATTTTTATGAAACTAGGCAGAAACAAGCATGATATCTTCAGTATGAATGTAGCAGTATATTTTTGCAGCTTGGTGAACCCTGTTTGACTGTGGTGCCATCTACTTGCAAACAACATGTGTTTTGGTATATTTTCATAAATCCCTTCATTTCATACTTACACACTGAATAGAAGAATGGATTTTTAACAGTTGATCATGATTATGATACACTCAACCATCAAAACAAATTGTTCTTCATGCTTAAATCATGAAAGTTGGAGAATATATCACATAACATGAAAATAAAAGAGGGGTAAAATGTAAAAATGTTAAATTTAGTAAAATTTAAGCACATTTTTGACGAAGTTATCTTCCATAAAATGAAAATATTTCATGTTTGACCCCCATTCCCAGATATTTGGAATGTATTCAATCTAACCATTATTTTAATGTAAATTTTGTTTACAAATATATGGCTGTTGGTTGCTACGGTAACTAAGTTTGAATTTGTCAGATTTTGCCAGGTTGGGGTAGAAGTGTTCTTTTGATTGAATATACTTTAACCAACTATCAAAAGTGTACAAAAGCATTTATTGAAATGTCTATTTTAAAATAAGGGTTAGTAATTTCAAGTCACATGACCTAATAAGGTTGTTGTCATGACAAACATGTTCAAATTTGACATGAATTGAATCATTTATTCTAGGTAAATCGATGCCTAACCCTATTTATCCTCCAGGAGGAAGCACAATTTTTACTCTTCAAGAGAGCTCTTGATTAGTTCTTTCATGATGAATAATATTTATGTTGAAATTTGCTTTCATCAGTTGCTATGGCAACAGATTTTAATTAGTAAACATTTCTTATAATGTGATATAAGGGGCATTTTAGTGATTTTATGCATGTTTGAACTTGATGAAACTGGTGTTGTAGGCGGCAGTGCAGTTGGCTGACCAACACTGCCCTCTGTTGGGCAGTTCTGTCCCCTGTTGGTCAGCCACTGCAACCTCAGTCTACTGCTTGCCTTCGAAGTGTCAACATGTGTTCATGTGTGGTAAGTGGTAGGCCATAGCCTTCCAAATTGGTGTGAGAATGGGATAGTACCCACGCCCTGTCATTAGTATAGGCTTTATAAGCCATCCTTGACTGTGAATTTTGAATGTGACTTTGGCAATTTTGGTCATATTTTGTCCATTTTAACTCTGCTGCTCAGTCCTGTTACGGCATGGCATTCCAGCTGAAGGACTGGCAGCTTGTGAAACGAAATGCAACTAATAAGCAAGTAAGAAGAAACCAACCAAGAGCTCAAGCAAACTAAGAAACGAATTTTTGTACTATCTGTTTGTGCTGTCTAATCAATGTTCTAATTTTGTCACCTGTGCTAATTGTGCCACCTTAAGTTAAGTACTGCTAATCCCCTGTCTTAGATGCAAAACACAAGGCTTGGACAACAATAGCTGCTAATGCCAGCTATCAGTGCACATGAAAAGTGACTATTGATATTCTACAGACGTGAGTTTTGCTTAGTTGGATAATTTATTGTGCATTTCAGTGCATTTTGCACTTAGACATTTTCACAGCAAGACTCTTATAAATGTCCATTCGTTTTCTGCTGTCAGGTGTATGCCTGAGTTAAGTGACATTAATGAATAGCCCGAACAATGATTTTGGCCCTTCAAATTGTTTTGATATTTAGCAGAACTGACTTTAAATATTGTTGGCACGTTATATTACGAATTCCAGTGCATTCTGTGCTCAGGTATTCTGACAACTATTATATAGACTGCTATGTTTAGTACCATTCGTTTTCTAGTGTCAGGTGCATGCCTGGTTTAATTGACATTTGCAAATATCCCTCTCAGGTGTATGCCTGATTTCTTCAAATATTTTGGACCCTGTGACCCCCCCCCCCCCCTCCTTGGGCTATTGCAGAAGTTCATGATGATCTACAACCTGCAGAGGTACTGGCCTTATCTCTGCTCGAAATATCATTGATGCATGCAGGTATAAACGAAGATTGTAATGCTAGCAGTGAGAGTATTAAAGGTTCTGGATGTAGAAGATCCCGTGCCTCTGGATTTGGCATTTCTAGTGAACACTGCATGTCCCCAGCCCATGAGCCACTTGAAATTCCAGACTCATCAAAATAGGGATGTCCCATGACCTTGACCAATTTGATGACGATGAAGCTGCCCATTTTGTTTATCCCCCCCTTCTGTGTCAGGTGTAGGCCTGTATGACCTTTCCAAAGTCCCTAGGATACCCCGTTGTGTGGTGTACAACAGTTAATTTTTAATGATATTCCAACACCCATGGGCTTACCGGGTCAAACACATTCAGGGCAAGAGCTGATTACCAATTGTTACTTGGGACAATCAAGTACAACCATCCGAACCATTCCCGGAATTGCAGTCCCTGTTCCAGAGTTGACGACTCAGAATGTAAGTGATGCTTATATTATAACCTGCCTTTAAAGCATCTTTTTCACAATGTATGTTCACGGGCAATCTATCATCCAACCCGGAGTCATCCTGTTGAGGTGTTATTACCATACGCAACCCCCCCTCACTTGTTTATCCTGGAGTTCCCCATTTGCTTATGATGTTAGCTCTTCACTCAACTCCAGCCTTATCCGTGGTCCTTCTGCCATCAAGTGGGAGTGCTGGCGAACCCAAACCCATGTTATCAAGTGTGGATGTAACTCTCAAGGAATAAGACTACAAGAAGGAGCTTTCCGTCGGAAGCCGCCAAGCTTCAAGATTGTGGTTGATGACAAACCACTCAGTTGCCGAAGTGTTCCAGGCCATCTGAAGTTGCATATTGCTCTGGCTTTTACATATATAAAAGTGCTCGATCCATCCCTGTAGAGCCGTGGAGCTCCCTTTGCCATCATCTGCCCCTACTGTTGTCAACACCTGTGGAGCCGCCATGAAGACCACATTTAAGAGCTGCCCCCCCCCCCCCAGTGTGTTATCATCTTCTTGGTCCATCCCTGCGGTTGTTCCAATTGACCAGGCTGTAGAGCTCCCTTGCATAGTTATATCTGCCCCCAGCTAGAGCTGACAAAACGTTATTGGGACAACCAATATGGTCATCTGTTGTGGTCCATTTCATCTGACCAAGCCATTATGTTTGTTCCGTCCCCTCCATTTGTGTGCTGTTGAGCCGTAGAGCTCACTTTGCCATCTTGTGCCCTTGATGTTTGTCACACATGTGAAGCCATGCATGAGTTCCCCCCCCCCTCGTATGTAACTCATCTCATCTTGTCAAAGTTGAGAAATGGAGCTGTAGGGCTCCCATGCAGCCCCTCACCATGAATGTTTGCCCTTGTGTTACCAATTTGCTGATATTATTGAGCTCGTCTCCAAACGTCTCCATCGCAAAGTGCTCATGCCTGAAGACCAGCCTCGATGTGACATTATATGTCATCCAACCACAATCTATTTCAAATGATGTCACCTAGCAGGATTAATCGTGACAAACAACTCTGTTGCCTTCCAATGTGTTCAATGTCATCTGAAGCAAGGGCCTTTTGCAAATGCCAACTAATTCCATCAGCCTTTCCAGGGACTGAAGCCATTGGCTGCGGTACCCCTGCTTGAGTGTCTACCATTGTCTCCATCCAATGATTGTACCATCCTGTTGAGCCGTATAGCTCACTTTGCCATGTTGTTACCATCAATTATTTTTTTAGCTCACTTTGCCATGTTGTTACCATCAATTATTTTGCCCCAAAAGCTTTGCCAATAATTTGAAGTTGTTTTTGACAACTTTAATGTGCTTTATGATGGAATCCTCATGTGGTTTTATCAGTCATCTCCAGGGTTTTACTAATGTTATTTTTGTGAAATGCCCCATTATGAGCCCTGCTCGTCTCACTTTTCCTTCCATGTTGTTGCCCAAAGATGACTAACCGAGCTGTAGGGCTCCGCTGCATAATCCCCCCCCTCCTGGATGTTCAACCTGGAGTTCCCAATTTTCTGATGTATATCAGCTCTTCACCCAAGTCCAGTGTTATTCGTGATCTTCCCAACATCAGTGCTGACATGTCCAGTTGTTCCATCGGATCAGATGAGGGTGAAACTGAACGACTGAAGTGAAGACCATGATGTTACGCAAGGAGAAATTCACATTCAAGATAAGTTGAGCTTCACACCCCCAACCATTTTGAATTGAATTATGACTGTGTTGAATGTTGATCTTGATAGGTCTTCCATCATTCATAGTGGCTTTGTGCTGTTCCAGATGATGTCGAGCAGCAAGAAAGTGGTTGATGACGAACCACTCCATCACCTACCCAAGTGTTCCAGTTCGTCAGAAGTAAAGGCCTGATGGTCAAGGCTTTTGCGAATGCCATGTCACTGGAAATGCGATCGGCCCTCCCAGTGACTGGAGCAATCGGCTGTGATTCTGCTGCTCGAGGATCGTGGTCAGCCTCAGAAAGCACTACTGAGTGCCCTAGATGGAAGCGACCTCACTCATGCCACTGAAATCCCGTGCCCTTTACCCACCCCCACCCCCTGCTGTATGGCAGTATTCCTTGAATGTGACCACCAGTGTGTGCCCCCTATCCCTCATAATGGATTCCACTCTTTAAGCTCGTCAAGCACTCCCGTGCATGAGGACTCTTCCATGAGCCAGAGTCCTCCCGTCCTAATTGGCCTACCAAGTGCATATATACAGGACATAAAGCCCCAATCACCTATCCATCCATGAGCTAGACAGCTCGCGCTTGTTTTGTTTTTGCCACATAATTATGTATTTATTCATTGAGAGGGTTAACGTTCCAAAAAAAGTTAATTAAGTCAGGTTTCCTGAAAAAAAAAATTTTTTTGGTGTGGTTGGTGCCGGACATTATTTTTTCCTAACGTTTTAAATTTCCCTATGTTCCCTTTTGGAATGCCTATTCAAATGTATCTGGGAGCCGTAAAATCGCTTAGTCCAAGTTTAAGTGTCATCCGGGAGCCGTAAAGCACCTCCACGTATTTCACTCCCGTGGTATGTTTCAATGTTTCATGATCATCCTGATGTTTGAACTCAGGACTAGTATCTTTGGCCATACCTGACCCCATATCTCTAAAGTTCCCTTTTGTTATTTGCTCCCCCTTTGCCTGAGCTGTATGGCTCAACCGCTCTTCAATAATATGTCACAATGGAGCTGTACAGTTCCTCTTAATAAATCGTTCCAACTTAACATCTGGATGCGTGAACTTTTGTGACATTCTGACGTGGATTTAACTTCAACAAATTAACACCATTTGATTAAATTGTAATTACCAGGACTTTAATGTTCAAACGGTACTCACTGGGACTTTTGATTGATTTTCATTTGATTTCATTTATATTTGGACTTTCTGGGACATTTACTTACATTTATTTACATTTTGAATTTCCTGTTTCGATTTATGATTTAATGTTTCAATTTGTGATTTGCCGCCTAAGGTAGTTTGTTGTCAAAAAAGAAATAAAATTTGGTGGTATGTTGTAGGCGGCAGTGCAGTTGGCTGACCAACACTGCCCTCTGTTGGGCAGTTCTGTCCCCTGTTGGTCAGCCACTGCAACCTCAGTCTACTGCTTGCCTTCGAAGTGTCAACATGTTGTTGTGAGTGGTAAGTGGTAGGCCACAGTTCCCTTATGTTGCTCATATGATTGTGTGAATTGCCGCTCTAGTGAATGTGGGAACAAGCAGTACAGGCCAAGGTCCCCAGTCAAGTGTTATGAATGCCAGGGTGCTGGGCACATTGCTGCTCAGTGTGCCAGTCGTCTAGAGGCCCTAAAGCAACCACTCGATGATCGAAAGCCCATTCATGATGACCACATGCATGCTCCAGAGTCTGACGCTACAGTTCAAGAAAACTGCTTCCCCCTGGCCAACGATTCACCCAAAATAGGGAACCCTGTCTTTTAAATGGATGAACCTTGACAACTTGATGACGATGAAGCTTCCCATTTTGTTCATTCTCCCTCCCTTGTTCCCTTTATCTGTGGCAGGTGTAGGCCTGCGTGATCTTTCCCAATTTTCTGAATTTCCCATTTGCAAGATGTGCATGAGCTCTCTCCCATGGGCTAATGATATTTAAGAACTGCGTAAATAGTTGCTCAGTGTGCGTGCCGCTCCAAGATTCTAAATCGACCGTATGTTGATCGTGAACCCAAGTCCATCCACGACGACAATATACGTGCCTCTGGATTTGGCATTTCTAGTGAACACTGCATGTCCCCAGCCCATGAGCCACTTGAAATTCCAGACTCATCAAAATAGGGATGTCCCATGACCTTGACCAATTTGATGACGATGAAGCTGCCCATTTTGTTTATCCCCCCCTTCTGTGTCAGGTGTAGGCCTGTATGACCTTTCCAAAGTCCCTAGGATACCCCGTTGTGTGGTGTACAACAGTTAATTTTTAATGATATTCCAACACCCATGGGCTTACCGGGTCAAACACATTCAGGGCAAGAGCTGATTACCAATTGTTACTTGGACAATCAAGTACAACCATCCGAACCATTCCCGGAATTGCAGTCCCTGTTCCAGAGTTGACGACTCAGAATGTAAGTGATGCTTATATTATAACCTGCCTTTAAAGCATCTTTTTCACAATGTATGTTCACGGGCCAATCTATCATCCATCCCGGAGTCATCCTGTTGAGGTGTTATTACCATACGCAACCCCCCTCACTTGTTTCGATCATCGAGTGGTTGCTTTAGGGCCTCTAGACGACTGGCACACTGAGCAGCAATGTGCCCAGCACCCTGGCATTCATAACACTTGACTGGGGACCTTGGCCTGTACTGCTTGTTCCCACATTCACTAGAGCGGCAATTCACAGAATCACAAGAGCAACAAAAGGGAACAGTATCACAAATGGTCACCAGGCTGTCAAAACGATGTCCACAGTTGCTAAGGCAAGCGACATGAGTAATGGGGGACGGCCAAGAAGAGTGTACTACAGGGACCATCGTAGCTTCCTCAGAAGAGTGTGAAACAAGGGCCAATTCATCCACACACACATTATTGTCACTCACCAAGACTTTCCTGTGGACATCCGTAGCAATATTGGGGCAGGGCACATGAACAGTTGGGGAGGGCCAAGAAGAGCAAACTGTATGGGCAATGTTAGGTGGCAGAGAAGGCTCAAAAGAGCAGAGAGCAGGGGCAGCAGCAGCAGCAGATGGGTTTGAGCATCCCAATGGGAAGACTACTGGGGCAATGGAAGGTAGCTTACAGGGGTTGGCCAGCTCAAATTCTGCTGCCAGAAGTAGCATATGATTGTTGGTGGCTGTCAATGTCTCCTTCATAGTCATACAATCACCTTCCAACCTCTGCTGTGTCATGCTCTCCAAGATGGCTAACTTAGTCTGATCCACCAATTCCCTCATGCTATTATCAAAAGCATCAGAGCTGCTCTGGCCTGTGACCACACAAGCCTCAATGTGGCACTGCTCATCAGCTTCAAGGGAGCTTTGCTCATCATTCTTCTTGCAATGCTCTTCTTCTTGTTCGAGTCTCAGCTCCTCTTGCTCTTGATGGGCCTTTTCAGCTGTACAGAAGGGCCTCTCACTTGCCAAGCAAGCCTCACCAATGAGGGAACTGAAGAACTGATTGACAGCATTTCCAGGAGAGAGTTGACGGGAGACTTCTCTTTCTTTTTGATGCACAACTCGTTGATGGCGCATTTTGGAACCCAACGAAATGCAACTACTAAGCAAGTAAGAAGAAACCAACCAAGAGCTCAAGCAAACTAAAAAAACGAATTTTTGTGCTATCTGTTTGTGCTGTCTAATTAATGTTCTAATTTTGTCACCTGTGCTAATTGTGCCACCTTAAGTTAAGTACTGCTAATCCCCAGTCCTAGATGTGAAACACAAGGCTTGGCCAACAAAAGCTGCTAATGCCAGCTGTCAGTGCACATGTAAGTGACTATTGATATTCAGCAGAGCAGAACTAACTTTTAAGTTTTTGGCACACAGTATTGTGAATTTCAGTGCATTCTGCACTTAGGAATTTTTACAACAAGTCTAGTTGGTACCATTGCAAGTTGCTAGTGCCTGCTTGTGACCACTCGTTTTGTGCTGTCAGGTGGATGCCTGGTTCAATAATACAAATATCCCTCTCAGGTGTATGCCTCATTTCTAGAAATATTTCGCCCATTAAAATACGCCCCCCCCCCACCTTATCTGATTGGAGTGACATTCATAAAGATCCCCCTCAGGTGTATGCCTGATTCATATTAATATTTCGGACTGTATTACCCCCCCCCCTTTAACTGTGGGCAATACTATCCACCACCTATGATAGCCATTCTCCACTGAATTATTGGAAGTTATGTCAAAGAGCTTGTAGTCAGGGAGACACAGAGGGGATATGTGACATAGGAGTCTCTACATGAATATCAGGAAATACCAAGACTTCCTGGGAACAGTGTCATGCAGTGTCATGCCCCTCTGTTGGGCAGTTTTGCCCCCTGTTGGTCAGCCACTGCAACCTCAGTCTACTGCTTGAATGGTGCTCTGGAATGCAGATTTTACAATTTTTAGGAAATCTAAAAGGTCACATGACCTGTATGTAGGGTAACCAGACTACAATGGCTGAATTATGAGATTTTTTCACTACTCGATTTTGCGAAGTTTATCCTGTTTATGTGTCCATAAATATAAATGTATTCTGCTTTACAATATGTACCTATGTCAAGACTTTGAGATGTTGTATATATACATGGGAAGCATTTGTTATATGTTGCCATGGCAACCCAGCATACATTTTTCTTTGTGGTCTAAATATAAGTAGAGGTGTATATTAGTGTGAAAAGTGATAGATGTTACATGAATTTTAATATAGATTTTTGCACATCATATCATACTGACAATGTCACACCTATTGGTTTCTTAGGCCACATGACCTATTGTGGTAGTAAATAATATGTTATTTATAAGAAACACCCAAAATAATTTAGTCTAACATTAGGAGGAGCCATGCATTATTGGATCCTTCAACACTGTTCAATATCTTTTTTACTATAAGAAATGTCCTACTTGAAGGCCGAAGTGGCTAAGATCTGAAGTTTGCTTATTTACTGGGAATCTTCGGGATGCAATGAAAAGTCAATGGTTTAGGTTGCTCACTTACCAGTATCTGTAATGCTTTTTCTTTTTTCATTGTTGTCATGGCAACATGATGATAAAAGTAATTAAATTGTTTAACAGGCATACACACACATTTCGAAGATATGTGTTACCTCATTAATCTCAGCTCTGATTGATTGGAAAAAAATCAGACATGTATGTTCTTGACTAATGACAATGACTATTATTTTTGGCTTTTTTACCCCCTTAATAGGTCAAGTGACCTCAGAGACCAATGGGTATGACATTTTCAATATGATTTATGTGCATAGGTCTGTTAATTCTCGTAACATCCAACATTTTTCAGTGGTGTGTGCCAATAATAATCACCATACTTATACTTTCACCACAAAGATAAATTTAGGCTGGGTTGCCATGGCAACCAAATAACAGTTGGTTTCCATATGAAATGTACTTGGTTTAAAGGTCTTGACAAGAGGATGTTTTGCAAAGTAGAATACATTTATATTTATTTATGTTTAAAGACATTTCAATGGGATAAAATTCAAAATTAGCAACATCTGGCGCTGAAAATATTTCATAATTCAGCCATTGTAGCCTGCTTACCCAAACTATAGGTCATGTGACCTAGCAAATTTTCTAAAAATTGTAAAACCTACATTCAAGGTCACTATTCTGTCCAGTTTCATCCATTTTAACCATATATAAATTCACCGATCAGTGATAAAATGCCACGTATATCACATTATAAGAAATGTTGAAACATTCAAATATGTTCCCATAGCAACCGATGAAAGCAAATTCCAATGTAAATTCTACTTAGCATGAAAGAATTAATCAAGAGCTCTCTCAAAGAGTAAACATTATGCATCTGCTTGAAAGATAATTAGGGTTAGGCATCAATTTACCTAGAATAAATGATTTAAATAATGTTAAATTTTGACATGTTTGTGATGGCATTACCCTCATTTGGTCATGTGGCTAAATTTTTTAACCATTATTTCAAAATATACATTTCAATAAATGTTTTTGTACACTTTTGAAAAAGTCAGTTAAAGTGTATTTCATTAAAAAAAAACTTCTACCCCATTCTGGCAAAATCTGACAAATTCAAGCTTAGTTACCATAGCAACAGCCACATATTTGTAAACAAAATTTACATTAAAATAATGGTTTGATTGAATACATTCCAAATATCTGAAAATGGGGGTCAAACATGAAATATTTTCACTTTTATGGAAGATAACTTCGTCAAAAATGTGCTTAAATTTTACTAAATTTGACAATTCTACATTTTACCCCTCTTTTATTTTCATGTTATGTGATATATTCTCCAACTTTCATGATTTAAGCATGAAGAACAATTTGTTTTGATGGTTGAGTGTATCATAATCATGATCAACTGTTAAAAATCCATTCTTCTATTCAGTGTGTAAGTATGAAATGAAGGGATTTATGAAAATATACCAAAACACATGTTGTTTGCAAGTAGATGGCACCACAGTCAAACAGGGTTCACCAAGCTGCAAAAATACACTGCTAGGTACATACTGAAGATACTGTGCTTGTTTCTGCCAAGTTTCATAAAAAATGTTCAACTGCAACTCCTGTGAATACTCCCTAAAGTGTGACATACAACAAAATATTATAATTGTTTATCTTTGGTTGCCATGACAACACACTTCAAAATTTTCCGTATGTGAACCCCTGTGAGGATAACTGACATTCAATGCTTCAAGCTGATGCATGATTGAGGACAAAAATTATAAGTATGCCTCTATTAGCACTGCTCATGTTCACATAGTAACAAAATGTTACTTTGGAATATTGGATATCTGTTGCCATGGTGACAAGACAAACAGAGTTATCGCCTTATTTTTTTTACATTTCTTCAGAAGACAGTATTACTGACAATTTGACATAAATATTATTTTTCCAGACCAAAATTTGACTGAAATATAAAACTGTTAATCTGTTAAATCAGATATTAAGAGCATTTTCATAGGAACAGTGGTTGCCATGGTAACACACCTGGGTAAATAAAGATATTTCATATCACGTCTGATGCAATATTTGGTTGTCCTTCATTTTGCCAAAAAATATCACAATAGCATCAATATCCTTGATATAGTGTCACTTTAATCATATTTTGGGAAGGATTTTCAAAATAGGTACTTGTTGCCATGGAAACCAATTTAAATGCATTTCCCAAGGTTTGTTTTTTTGGAGCTTAGGCAAATCTTGTGGGGCAAGTCCCAAAGTACACATGCCAAAAATTTCACGCTTTTGTCCGGCTCGTAACTATTTTGGCCATTTTTTGCGTGAAGCTGCTCTACTACTAAAGTAAGGGAAAACCAGGACATATGTAAAGCAACATGTCTCTGGAATAGCTAGGATGGATAATGCTGTCCATTTTGGTCTCTTGTTCATATTATTGAATCCATTCTTTCACAAGTCCTCGTGTAGTCATGGAAACACACCTTTGCCTCCTGAATTTCCCTTGACAAATCTGGCATGCAGGAGTGCTTTCCTACATGGGTTCAGTGTAAGAATACACACATTTGGTTGCTTGAAAGCATATTTAGAAGCTAATACCATATTTCTTGTGTCAAATGTTGTCAATCTCACTAATACAAGTGAAAGAGAGAAGTCTCTCACAGTCACAATTTCTTGGCATTCTTGGTTTCAGTGTTACCTGCCCCAAGAAGCTGAACTTTGGAAATCTATTCCAAACATGCTGAATTTTATCCTGTGAAAAATTCATAGTTCTAAATTGAAAATAAGTATCCATATGAAAAAAAGCCTCGAACTTTCTGAACGCCCCTCGTACAATTTGGCTTCTACGATGTTATAAAAGTATGACCAACCAAGTTTACGGCTTTGTAACATCATGCACTCCCCCTGCAGCATCAGCAAAATTGCAGCAGGGTCAGCCTGCCCTATCATCTTTGATAAGATAACTTCTCTTCATACGACGACCTCTTTCCTTTTTGGTTAAAAGGCTACTGAGATGCATCACACGCTCTTTGCATTATTTAATCATAATTCTCAGTGCCATTACATAATTATGGAAGAGACCACATGCGTGGTGCAAAAACGTGGCAGCCCTGTACATGCTGTGCATGACCTCCTGTTTGATCAAAACATTGGCTAGAGGAGAAAGCACCTGTTTCAGAAAAGTCAATTCATATAAAATCAAATTGCTGTCAGCTATAAAAAAACCACTGAGAATTTTGTATGTAGTCACCATGAATCAAACATATGCAAAGTGTAACCGTGAAATATCTTTGATATTTGATTAACTGCCTTCACAGTTTCAATGTGAGTTTGCAAAAAGATTCTGTGTTGACTTGGCCATAGGAAAATTTGTCTTACGTTGTCTTGTAAATTGATGTCCGCCGATTTGTCCTGATAGTCATTCCATTTTAGAGATAACCCATGCAATATAGTTATAGTTCATGAACAATTCCATGTGGATAAGTTAATGCTCAAAGGTTCCAAATATTCCCTGACAGTGTTTCGAGGGGCCCTGTTGCAAAATAGCAAGCTGGATTATCTTGTTTAGCATTGTTTGGCATTGATGGTTTGTTGTAATCACCTGTCTTGAAACTCAGGTCAGTAGGGTGCACCAATTTAATTGTGAATTCCATGCCTATGGTTGTGAGACCATGCACCTGCTCCAAGTCACGAAAAATCAACTCAGACATTAAAGAATCCTTTGGGTAAATTCATTGATTCCCTTTATCTCCTAAAAAGGCTGTCATTGAGGATAACAGTGATACTGCCAGTACAATGTAATATAAATAATAGATGATCCTTTGAGGGCTATGGCTTTTTGGTGAAAAAGAAAAGTTTGTTTTCCTCTTGACACTGCAAAAAAGTTTGTTCAGCACATGAAAAAAAAAATGTTTCTTTCCACCTGTAGCTGGGTTACTGTTATGCAAAATTGCGATTAAAAAAGTTTTTCAGGCGTTCACTTGTGAAACAAATTGTTTGTCGACGCTTCACGAGCAAAAAAAAAAAAATTGTCTTGGGGGTAAAAAGCCTCGCAACAGAGCACCAGAGGAAGCCAGCTACAAGAGCTCCGAACCAAGACTTCAAATGATAATAAAATGTCACAATGGGACCAGTTGAATGCACCGACAGCAATAAAATTGACTGAATGGACAGAGTGTACTGTGGGAGAAGTATTGGAAAAATTCAACGCTATAATGTCTGAACTTTGCCGCACACTCCACAGTTATAAAATGCTGGTCTACCCCGCACCTTCAAAAATAGAGATCTTCATGCACAAGCAGACCAAACATACAAATGATAATCTGGACAACTGAGAACATATTTTAATAATGAATTAAATCCCCCACCTGAAGATTCCTGGATGATGGATCTGCCCTTGGAAATGACGCATCAATCATTTGAGTTGGTCGTCTTCTTCTTTTCAAGATTCAATCAGTTCAAGGGCCCTTTAAGCTGCAAATTCATGAGGATGGTAATGGGATTGGCATGCCTGCTTAATGACTGGACTTTTTCTCCCCAAGCAACCTTATGATTCTTGGCAGCTTTCTTCTTTCATGGGGTTCACAAACCTGGACCTTTCTTAAAATTTTAAAAGGCTTACCCATTTTAATGGTTTGATCCGAGTCCTAACATGCAAGCTCTTCATTAATTGTTGAACTTTCCATGAATTGGTGGAAACCTGCAAAGTGTAGGCCTATTCGAAAATTACTTCAGGCTTTACCATAGGCCCAAGCCATCTATTTTCACTGGCTGTATCAGATACCCAAATGCAACCTAACAGACGAATAAATGCATTATGTTCAGTTAAGGCATATATCATTACTCTATAATTTACCTGCAATTTGCCATTTGTCTCTTGTAGAAAACATATTAGTCAAAGCCTATTTAATATTTCACAATGTTACATGGCAAAATTTGTATTTTGCGTCAGCTCGATTGATTGAGTGAGATGATTGCACAATTCTTATGAGCTTACATAGCTTTTTGTTTCAAGTTATGGCAACAGAAATTTTATCATAACCTAAAAAATACAAGCTGTGTTTACTCAATAAAAAAAAGGAGTCATGCAACCATCTCACTAAATGACTGAAACTGACTCAAAATTTCAAATTTTACAGTGTGAATTATTATCACTCGGCCTTACGTTGCAAAGATGTAGCGACTGAAATAAGGTGGACGTTAGTAAGCATGATTAACCAGTAGTATGTTTTTTGTGATGGTATATACACAATGAAAAGCCCTTGTTAACTTAAGATCTACACTCAGTTCCACATATATGCAGTAAACCCAAAAGCCTTTCTGGCAATATACACTGTCTGTTCAATGGCACGGTGTGCATTGTAGGCTGTTGGTGAGGTGATTTGCTCAGTCTCACCGTTCACAGCGGTTCCCTTGGCAGTTCCCCCGGTGGCAATTTGAAGCCTGGATTGATGAGCGCAATCTCAGAGAATTGCACTGTGCTGTGATACAGGTAGTCTGTCTGCGTAGCGCTTTCATTATCCGTTAGGGCAATGCTTCCGTCTTAATGCTGTCCTTAATGACGCCCAGAACACATCGCCTTCCAATGATGTAAGCTAACGAAGAGTGCAGTTTTCGGGGTCTGCTAAGATGGAGTGCGGTGATTAATTGGAATAGGGTTGTGTGATCGATTAAGAGAACATGTTGAGCAACCTGACGTAAAAAGTCATCTGATTCAGTTGTGTATATATATGCCTGAATGTTGATGAGAGTTGTTTGGGGGGAGGAGGATTAGCTCAGTGGTACTAGCATGCTGGGCTGCCAGTCCCTGGGTCCAGGGTTCCAATCATCTCTTGCTGAGTCAGTTGGGCCATGTTTCAAATTGTTTGTCAGAAGTCTTAATTGGCCTTCCAAGTGCATAAATACAGGACGTAAAGCCTCAAGCACCAACTCATCCATCAATGACTTGTTACCTCTGAGGCATTTGTTTCTTTAGTTTCCTCTATTTATCACATATTTCTCAAGTGTTGGTAATGTTTTTGTTTTTCACACCATACCCACAACCAGGATGTGAATAAGCTTCGTTTTGCTTTATGAGGATTTATTCTGAGAGAGAAAGCATCTCCTTTTACCTGATATTCTTTGTCATATTCTTTCAGAAGGAAACTCATTTTTTATGTGCATGGCAAAGTTGGCAAATGTGATGAGGCCATTTGTGGCTGTTTTTTGTCCTTTCTTGCTGGGTACACACATCATTGCCTCATGTTGGCAAGCAAACATTGCAACTCCTTACCATGTTTTTGTAGCATGATGCCCGCTGGGTCATTAGCCAACAAAAACATTCTGTTTGCTGCCTTCATTAGGCAATCAAAGCAGTTTTGCTCTCTTTAGGTCCTGGCTGGTCCTGTTTGGCCCTGTTCGGCCCTGTTTGGCTGTGTTTGGGTCTCACAAAAGCCAATGCAGCTGGAATATTCAACTTGTTTACAGACGCCAAGGAATTATTAGTGAAGCCAAATTGCCTAATCATAAATATAAGCAGCAAATTCTAACCAACTACAACCATATACTCTGCTATGTATGTTAATTGATGGTTCCAACACAGGCCTATATATTTGAATATCAAAGTTCTTATGTCTTAGTCGGGTTTATATATGCAGGCAATAGCTTTTGTAATGAGAATAATCAACCTTCCCCGACACTATATAGTCATTTGCCTCCAGAGCGAATGTAATAACCGATTTTCCATGTCACCATTGCAACCACATCAATTGGTATGGTAAATAAACTGCTTGTATTGGTGGTAATCATTTCTGCATGTCCTTAATTGTTCCGCTTCGTCTTTGTTTCTTGAATAATGAGTACCAAAGCAAATAAGAGCAGGACATACATCGTTACCATACATTGCACTTTTTCCTATCTGGTATCCCTACTACAGTAGCTGGCCTGCAATTACAAGTCCCATAAAAATGGAATGCTGCCTCATGAAATACAGCTGGCCTCTCTCTTTGGAGTGTCTTACTGCGTCTAAATTGCATAAAAATTGCACAAAAACCTCAAATTAGCCAGAAAAAAGGAGTATCAAGGGGCAGTCTGGCAGAATCAAGAGGAACTTGGTTGGTGATCTATTGACTCGGGGTACTTTTGGCTCAGATGATAAACAGAATAACAACTCAAGAGGGGCTACTTGTTGTGGAGAAATTCTCTTTTTACCACTCGCATACCATACCAACTGTTTCTTAAGCGTTTAGCTTCATTTTTGTTCTCCCTCGCAACATTCGGAAGTGCCGTAGTGTGTATCTCCCGGGGCTATTTGTGTTGCGAGTGATTTCCTTCTCGCACCGCTTTGGTTAATACTTCTCAATAAGAAACTGTCAATCTCAGACTCTCCCCAATACCTTAGTGCACCAAAGCAGCTGTTGAGCCCTGGGCCTCCATGGAGGTGCGAATGGCTGGCATTTTCTCAGCTGGGGTGGCTTCCTTTCACTTGAATACCTCCTTGGTATGGTGCAAATAGGCTGGCATGGTAGGGTCAAGGCTGGGGTGGCCCTCTTCCATTTGTCTGCATCAGAATGGAAAGATGGAAAAGAAACTCCATTTCAAACAACTCTGCAAAATTTGAAAAACTAAAAGTAAATGGTGGCTAAATATGACCCTTCAAGGCTTCACCACAGATTTTTGCGTTCAAGATGAACTAATCCAGCTCTATCCATGCAAAGACAAAGGAATAACTGTTTTAACACTATTTTCACTTCAAATTTGACAACAAAATGAGCAAAAGTTGCACAATTACCAAAAACCTGTGTATAATAATTATTGACATGTCGTACTCAGGTTACTTTTACCAATGAGATACAGAAACTCAATTGCAAATCAGATTGGAACGCCAGCAGTGAAACACTGTCAGACACAATGAAAAACCCTGAAAACTTTTTGTTCCCTTCATAAACACAAATTAGTTCGCTACTTAATGAGATATTAATTACACCTGAGTAGTTATATACCGCGTCATTTGCAAGCAAAGAGTAAGAAAAATCTACAGAAATGTGGAAATGTCAATCTTGTTCAATGAGTCAGTAATTTATCTGTCATATATATAGATATATGAAATAATATACTATCACATCAATTGATGAGTGCAGCCCTCAAATGCCAGTTCTGGTTACTCACTTCCTACTTAATGATAAGATGAGTAATTTTTTGAGTATGTCCACAGTTGATCAGTTTTGATACATTTTTCGAAGCCTGGCGTCTCTATTATATTTATGATCTTTTGATGTTAGAATATGACATTGTGTAGTTAGAGGTGCTATTAGCAGATATATCTATACAGTGTAATATGATGATGCCAAAGAGCATAGCGAGACCGTCGGAAAATTGAAGTTATTTTTAAGTGTTTTAATTATTATTATTTATTAAGCACAGTTCAAATTGTCACGTTGAATTTTGGGTAGATAGATAGAGAGATATTATAGCGACAGTCTCGGCCCTGAAGCAAAAGAGTGGATGTGCTTCAGTTCAGGTGCTTGGAGTGATAGTATCTATGCCCTACTCCTTCAAATGAATTAATATATCTGGATCAGACATAATTTAAAACACTAAAAATCAGGGGCGTCACTAGAAATGCAAGTTTGGGGGGGCTGAAGCCCCAAAGATTAGAAGCGTTGTCTGAGGCCCGAAGGAACGAAGCGCGAGCGGTCCCGAAATCCAAAGATTTTAGATAGCTGCTGATCTTTGCACACTTAGCAAATACATAAACTGCAAAAATGATGACAAATAGTGCACAACATGTTACGTACAGTGTCTTTTCATGAGCTCTGGTTGTTCATTCACTACCAGCATCATGCAAGTAAAATTTCTTTTTTTTTGGTCAAGATTTTTTGGGGGGGCTGAAAGCTCCATTTGGGGGGGCTCAGCCCCCCCCAGCCCCCCTTTAGTGACGCCACTGCTAAAAATGAATTTGCATACAAATCACCTGGCATGCCAAACCACTTGATTTGTACATCAGCAAGAAGCCCAGCAAAGTTGACATGACGTTATGATCAGATTGTAGCGTCACCATCTATTAATAGATTTAAGTGACGTCATCTCTGCCAACTCTGTTGTGACGTCATCACCATTGTGATCATTCTGAATGACGTCACATAAACGCCGACACTTTTTTCTGTTTGGCGCATGCAAAAAAGTTTCTTAGTATATCCCTGTGTGAGTAGCTCCGTCTCCTACCATTTGAAGACCTCTGGTCTCTGCGCTTCGCGCAGAGACCTGACGGTCTCCATAATGATTAAGATTGCTTAGATTAACTGGCTTAAAGAAAAAATGATCCGCAATACACTGCTCAATGCTTTCCGGGATGATTATAACATCATGCCAATTGCAAGAAATGTTGTTTTGAGGATGAAATATGAAACTGATATACTCTGTGTTATTCGATTTCTGGGAAAGTGGTAAACCACCAGTCCTACAAAAAACCAAGGACAACACCTTGTTTAATGGACAGCAGCTGGTCCTGCATACATACAATATATTTGTGAACAGCTTTCTGCGTTACATGGCGGGCAAATAATCTGTAATAGAAATGTCTTGTACAGCAAATTTATAGACCTGTGGAAACCTGACTGTCACTGTTATGGTTGTGCCAAATGGTGTGTGCTCATGCAGATGACCTGACCATATTGAGGATGGTTGTATCCAACAGGTAGACCGAGCACATCTCTGAATGCATAGAGTACATGTACGGTACATTTGTTAGTGAAGTGGATGATCTTTGCCATTGAGTCTATGCTAGACATCCTCAACTCACTGCTTGTGGAAGCATACATTCTGAACCGATGAAATGAAAACATATAGCACCATAACAGGTGGTATTTCAGGTGAATGAGACATTAATGGCTGCAAATGGCTGCCAATTTTCTTCTACAAAGAGTTACATACAATCAACACAGAAATTATTTGCATGCTTTGATTTTTCATCATATTTCACAGAAAGATGGTAGAATGATAAAAAGAACTGCCCTATGTTTTAAATTTTAAATTTGGGTGAAAGTTTTTGATCAACGGAATTTCAATGGAAAAGATTTCAACCCATACATGTATGGGTTGAAATCTTTTCCATTGAAATGTATGGGTTGAAATCTTTTCCATTGAAATGTATGGGTTGAAATCTTTTCCATTGAAATTCCATTGAATTTCACACTCTTATCAAAGATTTTCACCCAAATTAAACTCTTGAGTATAGCAAAAAAAGAAGTCAGCCATTCGTATCAGACATATATATAACAACCCCTCTATACTTTAAGTTGTGGTATGTTTTCCGTTCCTTGGTTGAGAATCCAAGCTCCCACAAAAAGTTTGGATGGGTTTTTTTGCCCAATGGCAGAACATCAGTCCTTTGACTGACAGGCAGTACTGTACCAGAGTATGATGTGTATAAAGGACTATAAGTACAACCCTGAATGGTTCTTACCCACTAAACACTTAACGTACCTGCCTTCCTTATCACCGAATGTCTGCTGTTGGCTATTTCTATGACAGGTTGAATGAATAAAATATCCTTCTTATTGTCCAGAGCTAATTGACCAACAGCCATCCATTTAAATTCCAATAGCATAATCGTAAGTAAAAAAAGAGTATGAGACAAGAAAATATCATACTCTAATATAAATCTATTATGCATGCATGCTTGGAGGCAATAAGTGGCAAAAATAGGGTGTAATTTACACCTTTGCTGATAGAGTATCTTCAGAGACATGCTGTTTTCTACAAAGGGCCTGCATGCAATGTTGCAGACAGGTCAGGATAATACCACCCTATTAAAAATGCATGTGGATCATTGGACTGCATGTCTATGGCACTATGTATGTGTAAAAGGTGAAGTGTTGCAGTTGGGCCATGGACCGACGAAGGACAGCTGATCATATATGAATGGCCAATGAACCCCAAGGACCCATAGCGCAGGGCCGCAGGGGGTTACATGACTCTCACATCTTTGATAGAGATGCCAGCAGTTCATGACTCCGCAGTGACTCCTTACTCATTCTTAAGGCTCAAATTGCATGCAACATGATGGTAACAACATGTCATGCAGCAACCTGTAAACCACTGGCAGTGCTGTATACATAGCATCAATGTTACCAACATCATCAGCAGTATTAGCCGTATCAGTAGTTTCGACTAAAACAACAGTGTCAACAGTATCAACAGTGTCAACAGTATCAATAGTACCAACAGTGTCAACAGTATCAGCATTATCAACAGTATCAATAGTGCCAACCGTGTCACATTGGCAATAGCATGGCACTGACGGTGTACGTATCATAGTATTGACTGATTAAACAGTTTCACCAGTGTCACACGACAATGTTAATTCATCAGTATTGGTTATATGTAGCTATATTGGCTACATGTATGTCTACAGACTATCATCAATGTCATTTGTATCAATAGCATCAACCCTTTCAATAAAATGAACAGTATCAGAGCATTAACTGTTTCAATGTTATTGGTAGTACAAAGAGTACACAGTTGGCTTCAATGACGTTGTGAAAGTAGGACCAACCAAGTTTGCGACTTTGTAACATCGTGCACTCCGCCTACAGCATCAGCAAAATTGCAGCAGGGTCAACCTGCCCTATCATCTTTGATAAGATAACTTCTCTTCATATGACGGCCTCTTTCCTTTTTGGTTAAAAGGCTACTGAGATGCATCACACGCTCTTTGCATTATTTAATAAGTCTGAGTGCCATTAAATAATTATGGAAGAGACCACCTACATGATGCAACTACATGGCAGCACTGTACATGCTGTGCATTACTTCCTGTTTGATCAAACATTGGTTTAGAGAAAGCAGCTGTTTCAGAAAAGTCAGTTCATATAAAATCAAATTGCTGTCAGCTATGAAAAAAATATTTCTAAGAAATTAGTACCTGACTCTGCCACATATTCTTAAGTTCTGACAGTGTTTCAAGGGGCCCTGTTACAAAATAGCAAGCTGGATTATCTTGTTTAGCATGGTTTGGCATTGACGGTTTGTTGTAATCACCTGCCTCGAACCTCAGGTCAGCAGAGTGCACCAATTTAATTGTGAACTCCATGTCTACGGTTGTGAGACCATGCACCTGCTCCAAGTCATGAAAAATCAACTCAGACATTAAAGAATCCTTTGGGTAAATTCAAAGATTTCACTTTATCATAAAAAAGGCTGTCATCTTGGATAACAGCACAATGTAATATGAATAAATTGGGACATTTGGCGAGTCTTTTTCACAAAAAGAAAAGACCAGTTGATCTACACTGTGCAAGCTCTTCAATGGGTAATAATGCCAAGTTGCTGACTGCCACATTATATTTCTGCTTCCAAGTGACCCAGTTTCTAAAAATGCCTGATTTGGTTTTCCTTTCTGTTCGGGAGTTATTTCAAGATCACGATCGCATTTATTTTAATGAAATAATATTAGAAAAAAGTTTAGGTTGTTGCAACCACAACCTGTCTGGTCACACTTGTTACAGGGGTAAGTTGGCAAAAACAAACAGAGACCTTAAATGTAAATATGTTGTTAACTGTCAGCCTTCATATATACGAATGTCACACATTAAAGTCTGCTAAGCTAAGGTGCAAGAAATCAGAATTATTCTACACAATGCTATACATGACATTATAAGGATTGAAATGGTGTTGCAGACAGAAAAAGTGCAGCATCACAACTTCGTGCTAGGTCTTAAAAATTTGAGATGCATCACGCACTCTTTGCATTATTTAATCATAAGTCTGGTGCCATTACAGAATTAGGGAAGACACCACCTGCTCCTGGACATGAAAAGTCAACATAGAAGGATAATTTAAGCATAAGTGAATCTTGAGTTTTTCATGGCATACCCTTAATCCATTGAAGGCCATATGATATGCAGTGAAGCACAAAAATTGATGACGCCAGCCTTTGTCAGTGGAACACTGTATTAAATCTGTTGAAATCTTTAATAAAAAGACACAAAGATATGTGATTCTCAGGTGTGCCTTTTTGGACATCACAAGCCTCGCTGGTTAATTTATTTTCAACTTCAGTATTCCACATTCACTGGACTCTCACGCAGGGTCACACAAAGAAACTGTTTACAATATATGTTGTTTTAATTAATCCAGCTCCCCTGAAAATGACTATTCCAACATTTTTCTTACAACTAGCAGATGCTATTATCATGCACCATGACTAGCTGTCATTTTTGTGCTCAACTTATGAGCAACATCAACTAGTGAAAAAGGAAGAAAAAAGAAAAGAAGGGGAGGTTGTATGAGTAGCCCTCACATTGCCCAATGCCCAACCACCCTGTTGGGAGCATCTTGAATTTTCCTGAGTGGCTAAGGGTTACTGGGGGACCAGAAGGGGAACTAAGGTCTGTGGATATTATGACCCAATGGGGAGACCTATCTGGTTTAGGCTGACCTTGTAGGAGTTGGTTGCAAAAAAGAGACAGAGAGCGTTTGGGTAATGTCAGGCTGGCGATATGAGATGGTTGCAATCAATCGACCTTTTGTATATTTCTCTAATTTTTTCTTCAGCTCTTTACTGAGTCTCCTGGGAATGCAGGCTTACATGGAAGACCCTGAAGTACCCTTCACTATCCCTCCGCCCTTATTGAGCTGCAGGCACAAACATTGCATTATGTGCTACTGCTTGAAGATGATGCCTTGGCCAGAATAAGCTATTGGTATGATACTATGATAAGCAAAATGGCCAGTTTAGTTTTCTTCTCCTTCTCTATTTGTACAAGTCGAAAGGACTCGAAGACTGTTTGGTTTAATTTAACCTTTTTCATCATCTTTCAGCATAGCATGATGAATGCGTTTAATGAGGTCTTTGACCATTGAGCACCTTCCAGGGATTAGAAAAGTTCTACATCTTGATA
Organism: Platynereis dumerilii; assembly: GCA_026936325.1. Lineage (NCBI taxonomy): Eukaryota > Metazoa > Annelida > Polychaeta > Phyllodocida > Nereididae > Platynereis > Platynereis dumerilii. The sequence goes on from JAPTHN010000149.1 coordinate 309,691, forward strand.
AATCAGTGGATTTATGTACCTGCCTGTGTCTATCTGTGGGCAATGAATCCTTATGACACAATAAGCTAATATTGGTTTGTGGAGCATGATATAGAAACACATATCTTCACATGCACAACATCAAAACTTCAAGATGTTATTCAGCATCAAGAGGAACTGCATCTTCCACTAAAGGCAGTATGATTGACCTGCCTTATCATCTTTGATAAGATTATGTCACTTCATAAGACCTCTTATCGTTTATATTAAAAAGCTCATAAGATGCGTCTCACGCCTTTTGCGTTTATCGATCATAAGTCTTAGTGCCATTATATATAATTAGGGAAGAGACCACCTGCTTCTCGACACAGAAAGTCAACACAGAGTGGCATTAATGAATCCTTTGGGTTAATTTATAGAAACCCTTAATTCTTGGAATGGACAATTGAATACAATGATACTGCCTGTGCTTTGTTATTGGAATAAAATTGGGAAATTTGTTGAGACTTTATATGGGGGAAAAAGACATAAGATTTAATGTTCAACATCAGTATTGTTCATTGTGAAAAATCAAAGAAGCTGGTTACCATATCAGCATTTATATTTCAGTTAATCCAGCTTCAATGAAAATGAATATCTCAATAATTTTCCCCAAAATTGGTTGATGTCTTCATCATGCACAATGACTAGCTCAACATTTTTGTGCTCAGGTTATGAGCAAGATCCAATAATGATTTCTTTTATGAAAAGGGGAAGAAAAAAAAAGGTGAGGTTGTATAAGTAGCTCTCAAATTGCCCAACCACCCTGTTGGGAGCATCCTGAATTCCCCTGGGTGGCTAAGGGTTACTGGTGGCTGGTTGGAGATCCGTGGATATTACGATTCAATGGGGAGACCTGTCTGGTTTTAGCAGACCTTGTAGGGGTTTGGTGGACAAAAAAAACAGACAAAGGTCATTGGGAGTGATGTTAGGCTGGTTGATGGAGATATGAGGTGGGAACAATAAATAGACCTTTTGTATTTTTCGTCTGCCCTTCACTGAGTCTCCTGAGCATATAGGGTTAAATGGAAGGCCCTGGAGTACCCTTCACAACACATCTGCCCTCCTTCAGCTGTGAGGACATATATACTGTATCTCCCGTTAGTCGAAGATGATATAGTATTATGAATTGACCTAGATGTTTCCATGAAAAGCAGTTGGTCAGTTTATTTTAAGCCATGTGTTGTTTTCTTCTACATTTGCACCTGGATGGAAGGCAGGTGGGATTGGTAGATTATTGGGTTTAACGATTTTCTATTAATTCTGAGATGTTCATGGTATTTCAGCATAGAATGATGGAGGCGTCACTCTTCGCCATTTTAGCGAGGTCTTTGAGTAAAACCCTCTTCTTGAAAACCAATGCATTCATCTGTTAGTGTCTATCTGTATGTAGCTGAAAAGGACATAATGTTGATGGACATCGCTGCGAAGAACAGCATACAACCCCAAGAGCACACAATAGTCGACTAAAGTTGGATCGTTATTGATACAATTTTCTGGTATTTGTAGTAATATAGTGCGATATGATTGACTTGCGCTATCATCTTTGATAAGATTACTTCGCTTCATATGACAACCTCTTATCGTTTATATTAAAGGCTCCTCAGATGCAGCTCACGCCCTTTGCATTAATTAATCATAAGTCTGAGTGCCATTACATAATTAGGGATGAGACCACCTGCTCCTGGACATGAAAAGTCAACACAGATGGCCATTAATGAATCCTTGGGCTTAAGTTATAGATACCCTTAATCCTCTAAAGGCTATAAATAGTGATAACAATGATACTGTCAGTGCTTTGTAATTGGAATAAAATTGGGACGTTTGTTGAGACCTTTTATGAACAAGAAAAGTACCCTTAGAAAAGGGTACTGTATCGATCTTATCATGAACCTGAGGGTATTTTGCATGTAATAAAAGGTTTTCACGTCTTAAAGTAGGCATTTCTATGAAATAAATACACTTTGAAATATTCCGAAGCCCCTCCCCTTGTTTCATGAAAATATTACAAAGCTAAGGATGTGTAAAAAAAAATAATTGTATGTAAAACTACCTGTTTGGATATTAGTTTGTTAATTGCTACATGCATAGTGTACATGACTATATGTTTTACAGAACTAATAGTGAGATATCAAACCTGAAAAGTCCCCCCCCCCCAAAAAAAAAAAAACATCATGAATCTGCCACTGGTTTGCTGTGTTCACTGGAACTTTGCATCATTGCAGCGTAATGCGTGGAAGAGGTGCTTACGAAGTTAATATTACAAATAGAGCAAAATGAATAAGCACATTGAATTCGGACGAGTTTAATTGATTTATGCAGGTTTTTAAATTTTGAAAATCGGATGTTTATTTTAAAAGGTTTTTAGGCCAAGTTTTGCTTTGAAAATGATGTACACAATCTTTGGTGACGTTTTACACGGAAAAAATATCACCAGAGAAATTCCTTATCTTGTAGAATCGATGAACTGTTAAGAATACTTATATATAAGTTTTTTTATAGGTTAAGACATCGATACAAAAAGAAGTAAGATATAAAATTCTAATTTATTCTCTTTTTGGATACTGCAGTCCGCTTTGTTTAATTTCCATTTGAAGTATTCCTAATCCACAAGTTGCCTTGATATTTACCACAGGGCTAAGTACATTATATTTCTGTTTCTATGACAATTTATTTATATAAATGCTAATTCTAGATCATGGGCAAGGTCTTGGTCAATCACATTAGTTTATGAACTAGATTCATGTCATTAAAAAAAAATTGCCTATCCACCTTGTGAGGAGCATCTTATATTCTCCTGAATTGCTATATGTAGAGTTACTCAGGAACAGTAGGAGAACTGAGATCGGTGATGGAGAGACCTGTTTTGCTCTTGCTCAACTTGGAGGCTAGTTGGTGAAAAACAGCTCTAGGTCATTTTGAGTGATGTAATGCTGGTTTGATAGAAATATGAGATCTGTGTAATCGTCAACCTCCTGTACTTTTCTTTGTCTTTTTCTTCTGCTATGTACTAAGTCTTCTTAGGGAATACAGGGTTAAATGGAATGCCCTGAAGTACTCCGGGCAATCTCTCTGCCTTCTTTGAGCTACAGGGTCAAATATAGAATTGTAATGGTGTAGATCTCTTCAGCAGTCAGAAAGGCACAACATCGCAACTTTGATGCAAAATCCCTTTTAGGTCTTGAAAACTTTGAGATAAGTCACGCACTCTTTGCATTATTTAATCATAAGTCTGGTGCCATTACAGAATTAGGGAAGAGACCACCTGCTCCTGGACATGAAAAGTCAACATAGATGGATAATTTAAGCATAAGTGAATCTTGAGGAGTTGTTTTAGGTATACCCTTAATCCTTAAAGGCCATATAATACACATTAAAGAAGCTGATACCATTAGCTTTTTTATGTGGAAGAACATGTGAAATCTGTTGTAACCTTTGATAAAAACATCACAGAAGATATATAATGCTCAGGTGTGCCTTTTTGGTCATCACATTCTACTCCGGTTAATTTTCCGCTTCAGTACTATTCATTTAATGGAGTTTTATGCGACGTCAAAGAAGCTGGCTGCCATATTTATGTTTTGATTAATTCAGCTTCCTCCAAAATGTTTATTCCTATAATTTTCCTTAAACTGGTAGATGCTATTATCATGCACAATGCCCATAACGTTTTAATATTTCAATGAATTCAGCTTCAATAAGAATTAATATTCCGATAATTTTCCTAGGGCTGACCATATGCTATTCATTGACTAGCACAGGCTATGAATAATAACCATTCTCAGTTCTTTTCATGAAAAAAAAGATGTGGAGGTTGCATGAGTAGCCCTCAAATTGCCCAACCACCCTTTTGGGAGCATCTAGAATTTTCTTGCCTGGCTAAGGGTTACTGGGGGACCAGAAGGGGAACTGAGGTCTGTGGATATTATGACCCAATGGGGAGACCTGTCTGCTTCTTGTAGGGGTTGGTTGGCAAAAAACACACAGAGGTCATTTGGAGTGATAGAAGGCTGGTCTGACGGAGATATGAGGTGGATGCAATCAACCGACCTTTTGCATTTTTCTCTGCCTTTTTATTCTACTCTTTACTGAGTAGTCTGGGAATACAGGGTTAAATGGCAGGCCCTGAAGCACCCCTCACAACCCCCCCTGGCCTCCTTGAGCTATCATCTCAAATATGTTTCTGGTTGCAGATAACATAGATAGACAAAGATGTATCTGTGATGAGTGAATTGCCAATTTTTATAAAGCATATATGACATAATACGTATACAGCTAAATGAGACATACCTAATGCACTGAAAAAGAAAAAAACCTGAAGGAAATGTTGGCCGGCCCTTCAGAGTGTATGACAGCTTGTCCAAAGGCTATAATGCCAAGTAAGTTATATCCTATTTTGAAATGAATTTTTTTTCTGGTGAAAATGTTTAAAAAGGTTGTCAGACAATTTTCTTGCATGCTATTCAGTGAACTGTCATGAGCGGTATAGTTTTATCTGTTTTGTAAATAGAAATCATCTATCTACAAGAGCAAAAAAAGAAGAAAGAATTGCTACAGGACCGATTGTAGAAATTTCTTGTGTCGTGCTTCATTGACTTGAGCTGTTATGCTCTTGGGACATGGTACGGCTCGCGTGTCAAGAGTTTTGGACTGCCAAGAACAGTGAAAGAAGAAACGCTTTCCTTTGCCCTGTTTGGCCTTGCATTTTGGTTTTGGCTGGGGTTAATCATATTTGTTTTGGATTTTGTCTTTGGCAGCTTCTGGCATGTGCTACTCAAGCTGTTTGCTTTTGCCTTTACAAAGAAATGCAAGACAGGTTCTTGTAGACAGTTAGAGGGCAAAACATGTAAAACATTTGCCTCCTCCATCTTATGTGGGCTCATGTGACCTCTTTTATTTGCCCGCAGTAGACAGGCACTGGTAGAAGAGAGACAAGTTTGCAGAGTTGGCACAGAAATACAGGAACAATTAAGTTAAACATAAGTGTGTAAGAGCAGCACAGCTGTGCAATTCTTCCTCAAAGAATATCATGAAATCGAATTATTAAAATGTGTAGCTTCTTTTGCCCAAATATGTAGTGTCTCCAATTTTTTTTGGGGAGGGGTGGGAGAAACGTTTCACCACATCAGTGCCATTAGAGAGTCTCGTTGTTACCATAATTATACTTCAATTACTATCATCATTCTATCATCTGCTGAACTTAATCCTTTCTTAGGTATCTTGGATTTATGAAATTGTCTTCATACTTCCTTATAAAATCGTCTTCATATTGTCTCCTAGAATTGTCTTCATACTTTCCTTGCACTCTCTTTCAGCTCTTCTTCATTCTACTTGTCATTGATGAAAATATAATATAAGCAGAAACTGCATGTAAATTAAAATATGGATGGCCAATGAAACCAATATCAACTGTCTACTTTTTTGTTCCAAAGTGTTCCTCAAGAGTCACGATGGTTGGCAGCCATCCGTTGAGGCAGCTGAGTGATTGATATTTTTCTAAGAGAGTAAAGTTGAGGAACATGGCACTACACCAACCATAGCAACCTGGCAACCCAAAGAGGTGGGAGGCTGAGTGATCATCCCTAGTGATCTCATCTTGTCATCCTTTTGTCATTATCCTCATCCTACTCTCAATTTGTTTACAATCTGCCTCAAGTGGAGGCTTAAGATTCCTGCCCAAGTTTGCCTTCAAAATGTCCTACTTATCGCCCATGATTCAGGGTTGACGTAATGAAAATATTGCAAAAATGGTAGACAAGTACATGACATTGTGGTTCTGTTAGTGTTAGATCCCCTTGACAGTGAAGTCAAACATGTCTTAAAGGGGAAATTAACTTAAGGTATATTTTACTGTTTATTTTAATTTTTTATACAGATACGTATTACAATTTGTATCTGATCTTAGTAGTATGATTTATAATTATATATTTAAATGAAATAATATTAATCCCAGTCTCATTTACTGGTCTATTGTCTTATATTCATCATGCGAATGCTTGCAGCCTTGTACAATATATTTTTAAAGTGTTATTTTGTATGATTGCTTTTGCCCTATTACCTTTGTGTGGTTCCTGTTTCAAGTCTGCAAAGTTTCTCACCAGAATAATCTCAAATGTCAATTGCACAAACACTTGTGATATTGAATCCTGTGAAAGCCTTGAAACACAAAGTCCCGGAATCTTCAGTCTGGGATGTTGTATATTTACAGGAGCAGAAGTGCACCTAATATTTATTTGTTGTTTAATTGTATGTTGGATAAACAGCAAGTCACATTTGATGCTATTTATTCAATCCTCATGGATATGTATTGCTCATAAAATGAGGATTAATTTTCCTAATGGTCTGACTGAGTCTATAGGGTATTATGTTTTGTCTGCAAATGGTTCTATACACAATCAGGAACCATAATCCATGTTTGTTTTTGGACAATCAAATACTCCACAAGCTTTTACAGAAAATGTGTTATAACACAAAACATTATCCATTATGCACCCCGGTGCGATTTGTGGTGCTATCGCTGTATTTCCCAAGGCCGCAATGCACTGTTCGGCAATGCACAGAAAGTATGCGTCTTTGTACTAATTCTTGTGTGTTCAATCTTCATCTCTGGTATTCCTGCATATTTCATCACTCCATATCTGCTTCTTCATCAAGGATCTTGATCAACATGGAAATTAACCCGTATATTTGTTATGTGCACCAGCAATACTTGCTGCTTTATGGGCTAATTGGATATTCATACGATAAAACATGCTCCAGATGTCTCTGTCTCCTGTTTCTGTGTTGATGTATTCCAATTGCTTCTACTTGGGAAGTACTTGGTTTCCTTATGTCAGACATATAAAATATTAAGATATGTGCTTTTGGGGGGTCATGTGTTGCCTCGTTTCGCCACAAGTTGCCTTTTAGTTCATCAATACCAATCTACTTTTTGCAGTCTCATGATTTCTGCTCAGCTGTTAGGGATTTTTATGTCCGCTTTCCTAAAAATGCGAAATATTCATCGAATTTATTGAAAATTCACATACAGGATGAGAAGGTGGTTTTTTATATGGCAGCAACAAATTTACATTAATAGGGCTGAGAAACAAAACAATAAAAATGTTTCAGGGCAGTTTGACATGATTGCCTTATCTCCTGCCATGGCTGCCTAGAAATGGCCCTGTTGTGAATTTGTGCTTGGTCTTTTTATATAGCTAGTCAAAAACGTATAAAATTGGCTTTCTTTCTGTCTCCTATTTAGATAAAGAACAAGAACATTCTGCTGCAAATGTCTGACTGATCCTGTGACTCTTTCGTCACATGTTATCTGGACTGCGGCAGCCATAGCCATGAATATTGGACTTGAGGGAGGGAGAGTTCTTGCCTAAACATTCTGTGACAACAGAAACTGTTGCTTCAAGCTCAGATGTTAAATGCCTCATACACCAAAAGCATTTAGCAAAAACACCATAGATATTTCCCAGCTATTTCTGAGAATGTTTCATGGGAGAACCGAAATACAGCATTTACCATATGAATTCAGGTTATAAAAAATGTACAATCGTTTTCAGTACTTCTCTGTATTATGTTACAGTGAAAGAATACGAGTGCTGACATTCAGGTGTTTCAGAACTCAATGATGTCACAACATTAACATAAATTGTCAATTTTTTATTGGGTAACTTGTGACCTTACTGGCTAGTGGTGTGATTTAGTCAGTTGCCTCAGTTTTCGTTGTGCTTTCTCTGATATGTCACGCCAATCAGGGGAGTGGTGCATTGACTTGTTTTCTCTTTCTTTGATTTTGCTTGCTTCTTATTTTGTCTTCTTTTGGTGTTGCCCTGCTCCTTCTCATTTGGCACCAACCCTTTGGTCCTGTGTACTACAGAAATCCTCTTGATACCTTTGTGTTTCTTCTACCAGCCCCTGAGCCTCTTGATATTTCACTTGCTCTGATCTGGCATTACTGCGACACACCTCTCTTGCTGTCGTATTTTTTTATCTCCTCTTTTTTTCGCTTTCTCCATCTGAGATCCCTTGTCAACCAACAGCAAGCGCGATGTCATAATCTGTCTTCTGTTACCACCACAATGATTGATTCAAGCCAGTGTTTTTCAGGAGCAAGATTAATTTTGCATGACCCCTCTCATAAAAACGAAAAGTGCTTCTAAGCATTTTCAAGAGCCTTCTCTCTCCTCCCACAAGACGCTTCCCTTATTCTTGATTCTTGGTGACTTGGTGAATCTGATTTAACACACAAATTTGGCCCAACAACGCACTCACTGGAAATGCTTTCAACCACTGACAGTGACTGGTTAGGTCCCTCAGGCAAGACGGGGTAAAAATAGAGCATTCATTGAAACAAATGGCAGTCTGCAGTCTGTATGGAGACCACTTCAGTAATAGATGCTCTTAAATGTCACCACATTATTAGATTAACACATATAGATCTCTCAAAAGCTAAATTTCTATGGCAATTTTGCCAATTTGTTATTTTAGCTTGGCAAGAGTAAAAAGAGAAACTTGTTTCTGGTTGTTTTGTAAATAGCTCTCATATCATATATGCTGATTTCCGCTACATCATAGCTCATTTCTAATTAATTTAAATTATTGGTGAAAAAAATTATGTCATAGTGAGTTCAGTGCAGAAGAGAATAATAAGTAAGATGACTTCAAAACATTTTGTTAAATGATTAATTGAGCTGGGCAATTAAGTTCTAGTTATGTAATTTAGGAAACAATCTGATGCGCCTTTGAAACCATCAAGGCTTTTGTGATTAGCAAGCTGAATGATTGAAGGAAACACCTTACGCTTCTTTCAGAACATGACACATCAAATTGATTATTATCAAAGCAGCAACTATGAAATAAAGTATTTGTGTATCAATTACATACTAACTTTAAAGCTCTAAAGAGATCAGGTTCTGGATGTATTAATAATCAATCCCCTGTTATTACTCCTTTATGAATTAGTTAGACACCAATTTGGAGGTTCTAACTAACATTAGACATCACCAAGATACTTTTACTATTGGAAAAGCTGGTATCTAACTGACAATTTTGCATGTTAGCGCCCAGCTAGGGATTAAGTCTGTTTGTAACAGCAAACAAACAATCAGATTATTGTTTATTTTAAAAAAATTAGAAGTTAAAATGTACAATAGAAAAAGCATATGATGTCTAAGTTAGTTAGACACCTCTTTGTCGGGTCCTAACATGCATTTTTGTCAGTTAGATCCCTCCCTCCGGTCGGGATCTAACTGACAAAAATGCATGTTAGAACCCGACAAGTTCATGGTATTTCAGCATAGAATGACTGAGGCATCACTTCCGTTTTAGTGAGGTCTTTGAGTACAGCCCTCATCTTGAAAACCCAGTGCTTTCATTTGTTAGTGTCTATCTGTTTGTAGCTGAAAAGGACATTATGTCAATGGATTTTGCTGAAAAGGACAGCATACAACCCCAAGAGCACACAATAGTCGACTAAAGTTGGATCGTTATTGATACAATTTTCTGATATTTGTAGTAAAAAAGCATAACAAATTGTTTAACCTATCTTTTCTACGTATTGGTATGTGGTGCATGACACAGAAACACCAATCTTCAGAACAACAACAAAACTTTCAGATGATATTTTTATAAACGTGTCAGTGTCTAGAGGAACAGCATTGCCCACAGCATGTCTACCAAAGTGCGATATGATTGACCTGCCCTATCATCTTTGATAAGATTACTTCGCTTCATATGACAATCTCTTATCGTTTATATTAAAGGCTCCTCAGATGCAGCTCACGCCCTTCGCATTAATTAATCATAAGTCTGAGTGCCATTACATAATTAGGGATGAGACCACCTGCTCCTGGACATGAAAAGTCAACACAGATGGGCATTAATGAATCCTTGGGCTTAATTTATAGATACCCTTAATCCTCTAAAGGCTATAAATAGTGATAACAATGACACTGTCAGTGCTTTGTAATTGGAATAAAATTGGGACGTTTGTTGAGACCTTTTTTCCATTGGAAGTATTCCTAATCCACAAGTTGCTTTGATATCTACCGCAGGAGCTCACGCCACATATTACTCTTGCTACGAAAACGTATTTCTATAAATGCTAATTCTAGATCATGGCAAAGTCTTGGTCAATTGCATCAGTTTATGAACTAGATTCATGTAATTTTTTTTTAAATAAAAAAAGGAGGTTGTGTGAGTAGGCCTCATATTGCCTATCCACCCTGTGGGGAGCATCTTATATGCTCCTGAATTGCTATATACTGAGTTACTCAGGAACAGTAGGAGAACCAAGATCGGTGATATTATGACCCTATGGAGAAACCTGTTTCGCTTTTGCTCAACTTGGAGGTTAGTTGGTGAAAAGCAGAGGTCATTTGCAGTGATGTAATGCTGGTTTGATAGAAATACAGTGCACAAAAAAAGTTATGGGAAAAAAGCAGTGGCCCAGTTTTGGACTCTAAATTTGAAGAAAGGCATTTCCGGCGATAATTATTGATGTTCTATCCTTTCAATACACTTCTCCTGAACAGTTCTGGATAAAAGTTTTGTGGTTTTATGCAATGATATGGATATGCCAGTGAATCTTGGAGGGTGCACCATTTTTGCCTTCAAAAAAGTTATGGGAATTTTTCATGAAGCAGTCAAATACTGAAATATAAGTATGAATTATTGCTTTATATTTGTCATGTTAGTTTCTAGAGGTAGGGAATTGACTCTGGGGCCCATTTTGATGGAGATCATGGGGTTAAATTTTCAAGAAATATGTATTTTCATTGATATAAAGTATGTTATTTCAAATAATTCTCAAATTAATATGTTGCCATCCAAATGCCAATTTAATCCTGGAAATCTGTTGACACAGCATTTATTTCAAAATTTATTAGTCGGGGCTTCTCTTTTCATTTGGAAAAATTCATCTTTTAAAGCCAGGGCAGAAGTTAATTCAAAGTTTATGTCAACAGATATGTTGGTGCTGATATTCAGCATCAGGAATTTTCAGCAATTTGGTGTTATTTATAGTGAAACTGAATTAAAATGTTACTTTTGTAAGTGAAAAGGTTGTCTAGATAGTTTGAATCATAGAAATCACAACACCTACCACTTTATACACTGTCTGAATTATTTGCACTTCCGTACTGCAAACGTGGTCAAATGTTTCCATTGCGTTTTCCATATCTATGGTCATATCATGCACACAAGGTTCAAAGATGAATTTCATTAACCATCCATCAAATTGTATCAAATGGAATGATACAGAAAAATTAACTTTAGCTTTTATAGCATCTTGATTGTTTGTCCCATTTTCCACTAGTTTTCGACAGACACCTCAATCATTCATTTGTACTACCTTATCCTTTTGGAAACTTTTGAAACATTATCTAAAGGCCCTGATACGTGATGACAACCAATTAAGATGCTATACCAAGCAAAATAAGGTAAATGTAGATCATTTATAGAGCCTATAGTATGCCGTTAGCTATTATCTTGCTTCAAGATGTTCGTCATTCAGGGGACTGCTCATCTTCACTGTACACAGACAAGTCATACATGCTCAATAATCATATGGGTAACATATTTCAGCACTACCAGAGCATTGATTATGCTACAGGATATATTTTTTTCAGAACATACTTGTTTTAAATGGTGTTTCATTTCAAAATGATCAAAATGCATTAAAAATGACCCGAAACCATTGTTATTGACATCTTTCAAGTTTAAACAATGTTCAATTTCACCAATATTGTCTAATAACATATTACTGATGTCATCTGTAAAAGAGACGTCATCTTTAAGTTGTTATTTCTGAAGAAATCAAATTTTTCCCATAACTTTTTTGATGTCGAAAATTGGAGTTCAACCAAGAATCACCAGGCAAACCCGGTTTGCAGATTAAAACAAAAAAGTAACCTGGTAGATCTGTTCATGAGATGTCTATTGAAATGGTAAAAGTGAAATAATTGTCTTCGGAAATTGATTATTGAGAAATTAGGGGCAAAAACAGACCCATTCCAATCTTTCCCATAACTTTTTTGGTGCACTGTATGAGATCTATGTACTCGTCAACCTCTTGTAATTTTCTTTGTCTTTTTCTTCTGCTCTGTACTAAGTCTTCTGGGGGAATACAGGGTTAAATGGAATGCCCTGAAGTACTCCGAGCAATCTCTCTGCCCTCTTTGAGCTACAGGCTCAAATATCCCTTTCTTTCTGCACAAAGCTATTTATTCTATAAGCAACAGGCCAGTTTATATGGCTGTTTATTATTTTATACAGATAGAATGTGACATACACAATACTGCAAGAAAATATGGTCAAAAGCCACATTAACAAAAGGGCTTTGCTACAAATTTCGCACTTTAGCCTTTGGTCGTTGCAGAACCCCAGGCTTTGGGGGGCATGAGTTCATTTCCAACCCCAAAACTCAATTCTGTCTATTGCATATGACATTAAGCTACATGGTGTCTTGTGTGTTCTTTGCTAAGGCAAGTAAAAGAACCCATGATTTGGAAAGGGCAGTGCCGGAATCATAGTCTATCATCTCATACAAAATAACCTTTCTGTTATGTCTTGAAAACTTTGAGATGCATCACGCACTCTTTGCATTATTTAATCATAAGTCTGGTGCCATTACAGAATTAGGGAAGAGACCACCTGCTCCTGGACATGAAAAGTCAACATAGATGGATAATTTAAGCATAAGTGAATCTTGAGGGGTTGTTTTAGGTATACCCTTAATCCTTAAAGGCCATAAAATACACAGTAAAGAAGCTGATCCCATCAGCCTTTGTAGTGGAACAACGTTTGAAATCTGTTGTAACCTTTGATAAAAACATCACAGAAGATATATAATGGTCAGGTGTACCTTTTTGGACATCACATTCTACTCCGGTTAATTTTCAACTCCAGTATTCTTCACTTAATGGTTCCCAATATGAGATCAACGAAGCTGGCTTCCATATTTATATTTTAGTTAACTCAGCTTTCTTGAAAATGGTTGTTCCAATCATTTTCCTGAAACTGGTAGATGCTATTATCATGCACAATGCCCATAACTTTTTAATATTTCAATGAATTCAGCATCAATAAAAATTAATATTCTGATGATTTTCCTAAAGCTGACCATATGCTATTTAACTCATTGACTAGCTCAGGTTATGGATAAGACCCCATTCTCAGTTCTTTTCATGTAAAAGTGAAGAAAAGAAGATGTGGAGGTTGCATGAGTAGCCCTCAAATTGCCCAACCACCCTTTTGAGAGCATCTCGAATTTTCTTGCCTGGCTAAGGGTTACTCGGGGACCAGAAGGGGAACTGAGGTCTGTGGATATTATGACCCAATGGGGAGACTTGTCGGCTTCTTGCAGGGGTTGGTTGGCAAAAAACACACAGAGGTCATTTGGAGTGATAGAAGGCTGGTCTGACGGAGATATGAGGTGGATGCAATCAACCGACCTTTTGCATTTTTCTCTGCCTTTTTATTCTGCTCTTTACTGAGTAGTCTGGGAATACAGGGTTAAATGACAGTCCCTGAAGTACCCCTCACAACCCCCCCCCCCCCCCAGGGCGTACCAAAAAACAACAATGTACTTTAATTTTTGCACCCGTCGGAGAAATTGTGCCTTTTGGTGAGTAAATCAGTTGGGAAAATTTTTTTTTGAAATCGGTCAACTCCTTACGCCGGTTTACCCCCTTTGAAGAATAAGGGGTCCGAAAACACCAAAAATGGCCGTTTTTATGCAATTTTTGTCACTAAAGAGAGTCACAGATGAAATATTTCACCCAAAATGCTGTGCATATGCATCAGGCAAGGTTGTGACATCTATATAAAACAAACTTGACAATTTTGGTGATGAAATTGATCTGTTTTTCCCTTTTTTTAAGCAAAAATGCAAAAAATCACAATTTTTCATTTCGTTTTAGCATGTTTTTCTTAGATACAGTGCCACTACAGATACTTTTCTTGTCAGATGAATATGTTTTTATTTATGAAGCCATTTTATCCCATTGGTGACATCCTTGTCAACCCTGAAGTCTTTAAAAATAAGCCATCTATTGCAAATAATTATTTTTTTACTCAAGTTGATGCTATGAAGTTATTAATATTGTCGTTTGTCTTGTTACTTATGACTAAAGTACAGTTTTACACTGCAGTTCGTGCTTCAATTCCATCATGGGTTTTTAGTTTTATTCATTATTTTGTAGCTAGTATTATCAAATACTGTATTTGTTTACAGTTGAGAGGCCTATATTCTCAATTACAATGATCCTACAATGAAAATGGATTATAAAGACTGATTTATGTGTACATTGCTAATCATTATAATGTTGGAACCCTAAACATATTCAATGCTACAAAATTGATGAATTGTTTTACTGGTCAACCTCTCACAGCAAATCTTTATTAACCATCAGTCATTAGAAACAATTCTGCCTATCATTGTCTTACCTTGGTAAAGTAATTGATACTGACTCTATGCCAGCTTGAGATGCAGATTGTGTTTTTGACTCCTCAAGATAAGTCAATTATATGCAGACTTGTTACTACCTAGATAACAATGATTTCTGAATGAGTTTGACATCATGAAATTAGATCATTCCCACAATGCAAACACAACACTGATTCAGTAAAAGAATAAAAGGCCGAAAGGGCTATCAAATTCAAATCAAATAAGAAAAATTAATAAAATTTACAACTTGAAATATTCATTTATTTGTAATATTAAAAACCTTTTACCAGTCATTCTCAACACTGACTGGCATTCTCATGCTCAACCCTCACATGTCCAAGTGTGGGCAAATTCCTGCTGCATGTAATTTCCTGTTTCCAACTTCTTGCCGAGTACCACAGCACTAAGGCAGGGATGTTGTAAAAGTGCTCACTATGATAAATGACATAACTGATCTAAGAAATGCGCAATAGGAACTTAAATATGGTTCTTTCTCTGTGGTGACAGTGTGGTGTCTTCTTTCTGGACCTAACTTTATTAGAAATAGTGTAGATTAATGTGGTTTTTTTTTGTATTCATGTGTGGCAGTGGCACCAATCGCATAGTGGCATGCGATGTGGTCTGCATGTATCTACCCTGTGACCTGTGTGCAGTGGATGTTCTAAGTTCCAACCCTACTCTGGCTATGTCCAGAGGTCATCAGTAACTTATCATTGTAATGATTGGAAAGATTGTCAGTCAGTGTGGTGATCAGCACTTGGTGAGCAGATATATTTTGGAATGGATGCCATTTGAATTAAATCATACTATAATTATATTGTTACATTGCAGGTTATATATTGTTATCATGACTGATTGCAGTCTTTACACAATATAGGAACTTTGAGATACTAGTTCCTTTTAGGTTCTTTATGTGGTTATTGTCATCTACATGACATACAAAAATTCATATTGCAATTTATTGGCACAGTTCACCACAAGCAAGGTAAGCCGAAAGAAGATTGATATTATTCATATTATTTGGTATTCAGCATTGCTAAATCAATATCTGCAATGCTCTAGGGCACAAGGGTTGACAATGATAATTTCTTTAGGGTAAAAAGGCTTCATCAATGAACAAAAAACACTTGCCAGATAAGAAATGCATCTGCAATGGACTGCATTTGGGAAAAAATTTGCTAAAAATCAGGGGACAATTGCGATTTTTGGCATTTTTGCCTTAAAAAATGTCCATTTTGATAAATTTCATCACCAAAATTGTCAAGTTTGTTTTATATAGATGTCATAACCTTGCCTGATGCGTATGCACAGCATTTTGGGTGAAATATTTCATCTGTGACTCTCTTTAGTGACAAAAACTGCATAAAAACGGCAATTTTTGGTGTTTTTTCGGACCCTTTATTATTCAAAGGGGGTAAACTGGCGTTAGGACTTGACCGATCCCAAAAATTTTTTTTCCAATTGATTTACTCACCAAAAGGCACAATTCCTCCGACGGGTGCAAAAATCAAAGAACATTGTTGTTTTTTGGTACACCCTACCCCCCCCCCCCCTTGGCCTCCTTGAGCTATCATCTCAAATATGTTTCTGGTTGCAGATAACATAGATAGACAAAGATGTGTCTGTGATGGGTGAATGGCCAATTTTTATCTAGCATATATGACATAATACCTATTGCACCAAAGTAAAATGTGACTGAAGCAGAAAAGTACCTGAAGGAAATGTTGGCCTGCCCTTCAGAGTGTATGACAGCTTGTCATACACTCATCACAAACAATAACGCCAAGAAAGTTTTTTTCTGTTTTGAAATGAATATTTATTTCTGGTGAAAATTTTTAAAAAGGTTGTCAGACAATTTTCATAGTGAACTGTCATGAGCGTTATAGTTTTATCTGTTTTTGTAAATAGAAATTATCTATCTACAAGAGCAAAAAAAGAAGAAAGGATTGCTACAGGACCAATTGTAGAAATTTCTTGTGTTGTGCTTTTTGACTTGAGCTGTTATGCTCTTGGGACATGGCACGGCTTGCATGTCAAGGGTTTTGGACCACCAAGAATAGTAAAAGAAGAAACGCCTTTCTTTGTCCTGTTCCTTGCATTTGGTTTTGGCTGGGGTTAATCATATTTGTTTTAGATTTTGTCTTTGGCAGCTTCTGGCATGTGCTACTCAAGTTGTTTGTTTTTGCCTTTACAATGAAATGCAAGACAGGTTCTTGTAGACAGTTAGAGGGCAAAACATGTAAAACATTTGCCTCCGCCATCTTATGTGACCTCTTTTATTTGCCCACAGTAGACAGGCACTGGTAGAAGGGAGACACATTTGTTGAGTTGGCACAGAAATACAGGGACAATTAAGTTAAACGTAAGTGTATAAGCAGCACACCTGTGCAATTCAGCCTCCGAGAATAACAGGTAATTAAATGATTAATATTTATAATTTCTTTTGCCCATGCGAATATGTAGTGTTCGCCAAATTTTGGAGGAGGAGCGGTTCACCACATCAGTGCTAAAGTGAGTTTGTGTGTCTCGTTGTTAACATAACTATACTTCAACACCTATCATCATTCAATCATCTGTAGAAATTTATTCTGTGTTATCTTCAATTTAGGCCTTCAACAGCACGGCATTTAAAGCGGAAATAACAAAAATAATGTAAAGAACTATGATCTTCGCCTGCCTGTTTTTAGCCGCACTTGCACTCACTCGCCCACGTGACACACACAAGCTGGTATAGGACACGCCTTCACTGAAGAATTGAGAATAAAATTGTCCTCGTACTTTCTTACAAAATTGTCTTCATATTGTCCCATAAAATTGTCTTTACTTTCCTTGCACTTTCTTTCACCTCTTCTTCGTTATACTTGTCATTATTCCTTTAATGTAGATAAAAGCAAAAATCATACCACTCTTTGCTTTGTAAAATTCTTCTGAAAAACAATAATTGATGAAAATGTAAGCAGAAACCTGATTAAAACAGGGATGGCCAATAAGACCAATATTAATTGTCTACTGTTTTTGTAGGGACCATCTCAGATCTGTGTTACAAGCTCCAAATGATGAAGGACTCAACATTGAAGGTCCCTAACTAATGGGACAAAAATAGTGCCATTTGTCATCAATTGTGTACTGCAGTGGTGGAGCTGCAGCAGTTTCTTGAGGGGGCCATGAGCAAGTTGGACTTGCAGAGATACTTTCCCTAAAGCAGGAGTACCCTCCTAATTGAACTCCAATATTAGGAGGGCATTCATGCCACAGAGGAGGTTTCTGTGAGTAAAAATTACAAATCAAGTATATATATCCCCCTCTTGATACACAGTAGCTACACCAGAGAGGCAGCAGCCACCTAACCATGACTATGGCGTTCACTGGTCAAGGTTGAATGATTGGGGACCATCTCCAAAGCACTCCTTGGTCAAATATAGCCTAAGTTTATAAAGATTTTGGGATCATATAATGGAAGTGTATGAACACACTGTATGAAAACATTAGATATTCAATTTTTCACAACTCTTATGATGTTCATAAGCACATGAAAAGTGTAATGATCCAAATAGGCAAGCCAGGATTAGTTTGTTGTTATAGAAATGTCATGTTCATGAAAAACAATGTTTATAACAACTATAATTAGGCATGTCCATTTGTCCAATCATGAGGTAACATGCATGGGTTTGTCAAATCACAGTAGGTACATTGGAGGTGATACAGTATTGTATATAGCAATTTTGGGCATATGTATGTTTTAATAATTTGTAACCCATGGATTCTTGTTATGTCATTATAATTATTTGCAATCCATGGATTCTTGTAAATAGCATCATACACATGTACATTCACATCATTCATAGTTGTTCATAGCTTTCAGAAATAAAGTTTGTCACAAAAGGAAATGTCTTTTGTCTTTTGTTAAAAGGTGTTAACAACTACATGTAACTGTTCAGAAAGGAAATTGAGAAGCACCTAGCATTCTCATGTGAACTCTAGACTGGAACAGATGTTAATATTTATAGTGCCTCCAGGTTATTGGATTATTCACATTTATATTGGGAAATATATTTATTGGGAAATCTAAAGCTATTAAGCAGGTGAGCAATTTCATCTTCATTCCTCCATACTATTCATTTCATTTGTAGATTCAGTGATCATGTTGTATGTGTATTTCAAATTATATTGGTTCTTTCTAAGACATTGAATTAATGTTCTTTGTAGAACTGAAGAGTTGGTCCTTGTGGGTATTCAAGTACTATTCAGGATTTTGATATTGTTCAACCCCAACTAGGGTATGTGTATTATATCAGTTATGTCAATTAATCATATCTACCATTTATGTCAATTGTGTTATTAATTTCACTTATGTCACTTTGTGTATATACAACTAGTATGTAACATATTAAGTCACAGAATCTATATTATGTCTGTAGATAATAGATATACAGTTATTAGATTATGTGTAAAAGTATGAGTCATAATTACAGTGTAGCAAAGACTGTAATTTCCGTATATGTAAAAGGTAATCATTGTATTATATTTTAAGTCAAACCCTAAGTCACTGTTTATATTTACAGGGTTGAAATCGATATATTGGATCCGGGATTGGTATCCCACATTGTTTGAATAAACGATCAAAACGCACGAACCGTATTGTCTTCATTCGGTAACGGCAACAATGGCGCAGTCGACAGGATTCCCGAAACGCAACTGAAATCGATCCGGAAATCTGGAGCTTGTCCGGCCAACAAGTGGAACCAGGATACGTACTACCGCTGTGGGAAACAGACTCGTTTATCGCAAGACTCAACTAGATTCTTCAGATACGTGAGTTGATGTTTCAGACTTTTTGTCAATCTGACTGTGATCGAAGTCAGAATTATATGTGGATCGAACAGTCTTTTGGGAACAATTGGACAATTCTTCATTTTGCTGCAATTTTTGCTTATATTGTTTGAATTCGTGAGTTCAAAGAGACTTTTTGTGGAGGTGTAACTTCCAAAGACTTTCATTTGTGAACTCCCAGAGGTGTGAATTTTCACTGTTTTGATTTTTCACTGTTTTGAAACATATGTGAATTGTTTTCAACATAGCAGTTTTATTATCAGCTGTTATTTGTCAAGAGTTCGTTGACCTTTAAGCTAATCAGGTCATTGTGTGCCATTTAAAAATTTTGAATCAGCTGTTAGAAGGTCAGTGTCCTAAACAAAAACAATTAGTTTACTTGGGCAAATAGTAGCTTGTTGTATCCAGTATTATTTTGGTACTTTAAGAATTACAAGGCAGTCTTTGATAATTTATTTAAACTTTCAATTTAAATTATTCTGCCACTCATTTAACTTTAAAATTTCATTTACCAACTTTGTATATTTTTCTTCACAACATCAGCTTCATTGAAGGTTGTTGAGGTAATTATAATAGTGTATAAGAATTTTGAATTAATTCACAATTCCTCTTATATTTAACATTACACTTAGTGTTTATAGTTTCAACTTCGTGTTATAATTAGCTAGTTGGGGTTACTTATTTATAACTTACATTTAAGTTATCAATCTACTTGTGTTATTTCTTACAATAACATACCAATCATTCTAAACAATCAGTTTAATATTTTACTTAGATTTAAGTTTAACTACTTATCATACTTTAGTTTTAAGGTTAACTTATCTGTGTTTAGACAACTTATACTAATTTACTGTTAAGTTTAACTTATCTGTGTTTAGTTACCTTATACTTTACCAACTTATACTACTTTAACTTTTAAGTCTAACTTAGTTATTTAAGTTAACAATTTGTACTTAAGATTTTTTTCACATTTGGGTCAAAACTCAACTTAGTTGATAAAACTTATCTTAGATTATAAAACTTATTACTTATTACTGTATTCTTACTTAGGTTAATATCAGATTAATTCTTCAGTTCATATTCCAAATTCAACTTTACTTCAATTTATCTTCATAAATTATTCCTCTTTTCTTTAACCTGTACAAAACTTTATCCAAATTGTCCGCCCTTGTCAAACATACAACTTGATCATTTAGTGGATACTGTCCAGCGTGATTCATCATTTCATATTTACATTATCATCCATCTTCCCACAGCTCACTTCTGGTTTCCAAAATGTCTACGCCAGAGGAGATTAAAGAGTTAGTTGATAAATTACAGGGGGAGGATAAGACTAAATTATTGGGTTTGATCCAAGGCGTAATTCCCAAAAATGGTGGTGCAGGTGGGGCTGGTGGTGACGGCCAGGTTCCGGTGGAGAACGCACAGGACCGCAAACCACGTGAAGGGAAAACGCCTAAATTGCCTAAATTTTCTGGTTCCCAAGCATTGAAGTCTGAACCTTCCTTCAGGGTTTGGCAATTCGATGTTGAGGACTTAAAACGTAATCATGGGGAGAATGAGGTCAGGCGAGCTATCCATGAGTCAGTTACAGGGATGGCCGCTGAGATCCTAACAAGATTAGGACAGGAGGCTACAGTTAATCAAATTTTGAGTAAATTTCAAAATATTTTTGGCACAGTGGTTAGTGATCAAAAGTTGTTGGCAGACTTCTACACTGCACAACAAAAGTCAAATGAAAGTATTGCAGAGTGGTCATGTCGTCTTGAAGAGTATTTGTGTCATCCTAATTTGAGTAATTTAACGTCAAAGAACAACATGTTAAAGACGCGTTTCTTTTCGGGTTTGTTTTCTGATGCTATTGCAAATTCCATTCGTCATCTGGTGGAATCCAAGACCTTTGAAGACCTTGTGGTGTCTGCCAGGAAGCTGAAGCTGATGTGGAAAACAAGTCTTCCAAAGCAGTAGCTAAGGCACAAGTGGCTGACCCTATGCTTGAACAACTTAAGCAAATTAAAGCAAGTTTGGACAAATTAACAACCAAATCTGAAGAATGGGAGCGACGATTGTCTACTGTTGAACAACAGAGAGCCACAAGACCGAGACAACAATCAACTCAACGCAGTTACCACTCAACCAACACTGAGCAACAAAATCAGCCGAGAGAAGTTACTTGCTTCTACTGCAAAACACCAGGGCATGTCAAGAGAAACTGCCAGAAGTATTTAAACTCTCGACAGTCTGCTGCGCGGGGCGGCAAGTAGACGCAACGCAACCTCCAGCCCCTTCTACATTAATTGGTCCGCTGAATGAAACTGCAATCAAGCTCAACAATGTAAGTACCCTAGCTCTTCTTGATACCGGTTCACAGATTTCTTGTGTGTCACAGGCTTTTTATGATAAACATTTGGCACATGTTGATGTAAAACCCATTAATTCTCTTTTACAAGTTGAGGGAGTGGGAGGTAACCTTTTGCCCTACTCCGGTTACATTGAAGTGGATGTAAATTTTCCATGTAGAGTTTTAGGTGATGGTAAAACTCTTAGTTGTCTGTTACTAGTTACAGCAGACACACGTTATAATGCAAAGTGTCCCGTTTTGTTAGGCACTAATGTTATTTCTTCTTGTCTCCAATTTCAGAAAAATTTTGTTGAAGAACCACAGTTACCCCTTGCATGGAAAGTGGCTTTCCAGTGCATGAGTGTCAACATTAAGGATCAGTCCGAAGGTGTTCAAGTCATGACTGAAGAGAAAATTCAAGTTGAAGCAAATTCCAGTTGCATGCTACAGTGTTCGCATGGTGACTTCAAGTGGAACTCTGATGCCTATATGATGGTGGATGGCAGTGACTTAACCTCTCTACCAGGTGGACTGTTCGTCACCCCTATGGTAGTGCCAGGGAAGGCTGCGGATGGTAAATTTCCTGTACTGGTAGTTAATTGTTCCCAACGAACAATTCACATCCCTGCGAAGACTACAGTTGGAAATGTAGTACCAGTTTGTTTGACGTCTTCCCCTGTCTACACAGGCAAGGAAGTAGTCCCTTCCAAGGACATTATGGAAATGTTTCCTTTGGAACACTTGTCTACAGAGGAGCGCCACAAGATTCATCAGTGCTTAGAAAGACACCGGAATGCATTTTCTTGGAACAGCTTAGATCTTGGACATTGCACGGCTTACAAGCACCGAATAAGACTGACTGATGACACTCCATTCAAAGAGAGATACAGAAGAATTCCGCCAGCAATGATAGATGAAGTCCGATCACATCTACAAGAGATGTTAGACTCAGGCGTGATCCAGGAGAGCAAGAGTCCTTTCTCGTCTGCAGCAGTCTTTGTTAGGAAGCGGGATGGATCTCTCAGATTTTGTATAGATTTTCGTCGTTTGAACAACAAAACTGTCCCTGATGCTCACTATCTGCCAAGGATTGATGATACCTTCGACAGGTTATCTGGTTCGTCGTGGTTTTCCACACTTGACCTGAAGGCAGGATATTGGCAAGTTGAGATGGAACCCGAAGATAGGAAGTATACTGCCTTTACTGCAGGAAGCTTAGGCTTCTACGAATGGGTCCGTATGCCTATGGGATTGTCTAATTCTGCCGCTACATTCCAGAGGGTCATGGAGTCAGTCATGGGATCAGTCAATTTTGAATGTTGTCTATTGTACTTAGATGATCTCATTGTTTTCAGCTCCGATTTCGAACAGCATCTACAACGCCTAGAGAAAGTGCTGACTAGAATCGAAGACGCAGGCCTGAAGTTGAAACCCAGCAAGTGCTGTTTGTTCCAACGAGAAATAAAATATTTAGGTCACTCACTTTCAGAAGAAGGAGTGAAGACGGACAATGCCAAGATAGAGAAGATCCTTAATTGGCCTGTACCAACAAACAAGAAACAACTCCATCAATTTCTTGGATTTTGTGGGTACTACCGTCGGTTTGTCCAAAACTACTCCAAGTTGGCCTACCCTTTACAGAAACTACTGTCTGGGGAAAAGAAGAAGACATCAAAAACTTCGAAGACATCTAAGAAGAGCAAGACAGAAGAAGTTCCATTCGTCTGGGAAGAAGATCAGCAGGAAGCATTCACCAAATTGATTGATGCATTGACCCATGCACCCATACTTGCATTTGCGGACTTTAGCAAACCCTTTGTATTACATACAGATGCAAGCCTTCATGGTTTAGGAGCAGTTCTTAGTCAGGAGCAGGAAGGAAAACTGAGGCCGATCGCTTACGCCAGTAGAAGTTTGTCGCCTTCTGAGAAGAACTATCCCATTCACAAGCTTGAATTTTTAGCATTAAAATGGGCTGTTTGTAGTAAATTTCATGATTATTTGTATGGTTCAAGATTTCATTGTTTTACAGACAACAACCCTTTGACATTTGCAATGTCGACGGCAAAGTTAGATGCCACTGGACTTCGATGGGTGTCTGAGTTGTCTCTTTATGACTTCAGTATTCAATACAAAGCTGGACGTCTAAACCAAGCAGCCGATGCCCTGTCTCGTTTGGACGAGTACAAGAATCTGGATAATGAGTCTATCAAAACCATTTGTCAAAGTGTGAATGTTGCAGATTATGTCACATGTTTGTCACTTACAGATACTTCAGTGCCAGAGGAGTTATTAGCTCATCAGTTAGATGATTCGATGACTTGGCAAGATTGGATCGAGTTGCAAGGCCAAGACCAGGATATTCAAGCTGTTCTCGAAGCTCTTGAGAAGAAGACTAACTTGGTTGGTGTGGCTGGTGAGACTCGGATTCTCTGGAGACAACGGAAACAGTTGGATCTTCATGAAGGAGTACTGTACAGGAAGAGACAAGCAGGACAAGAAGAAACAAGACAACTGGTATTACCCAAGGCTTGTCGTGAGGACGCCTTGAAGATGTTACACGATGACATGGGACATCTCGGAAGAGACAGAGTGCTAGATTTAGCAAGAATCCGGTTCTATTGGCCTAATATGAAGAACGACATTGAGGAGTGGATCGCTAAGTGTGACAGATGTTTGAGAAGGAAGCAACCAACAAATCAGAGAGCTGGACTGGAACATCTGACTTCAGAACGTCCAATGGAGTTGATCTGCATAGACTTCCTCACTTTAGAGAATTCAGTTGGTGGATATGGCAACATACTTGTTCTTACAGACAATTTTACCAAGTATGCCATGGCCGTTGCTACAAGGAATCAGACCGCTAAGACAACAGCAAGATCTCTCATAGAGATTTTTGTCAACCATTACGGATTGCCAGAGCGCATCCACAGTGATCAAGGCACCAATTTTACCAGCAAAGTGAGAAGAAGAAAAGATGGAAAGAATATCTTCAACCATTGGTTCATGCGTACAACTGTACAAGACATGAGACCACAGGCTACGCTCCTTTCGAACTCATGTTCGGTAGGACTCCTCGGTTGCCAGTCGACATCAAGTTTGGTCTGGAAAACTTGACGGAAGGAAAGCCATACCATGAGTATGCCACAGAGTTGAAGAGTAGAATGAAAGAAGCTTACAGAATAGCAAGGAACAACATCAACAGGTCACAAGCAACATCGAAGATTAGATACGACAAGAAGATCAAAGGAACATCGATTGAGAGTGGAGACTTGGTTCTTGTGAAGAAGGTCACGTTTGACGAAGGCAAGCACAAGCTAGCAGATAAGTGGGAAGAGAAGACCTATGAAGTTTTGAAGAAGATAGAAGGATCCCCAGTCTACGATGTGAGATTGCAAGAAGGAAAAGGAAGAATTAGGAGACTACATCGGAATATGTTACTCCCAGTAGGAAGGAAGAAAGAGAACACTGACAGTGAGGACAGCGAGAGCGAAGAGAGTGATGACTCGGAAACTCCAGTCGTCAGGAAAGATCCAGACAGATCTCAAGAGGCAGCAGGATCGGAGAACACTGAAGAGAGAGAAAATACAAGAGATGATGAAGAAAATGAAGAAAGTAGTGAAGAAGAGACAGCCAGAACAGAAGAAGAAGAGACAGCCAGGTCAGAAGAAGACGAGGATGCACCTGAAGAAGTCACGTTGAGACGTTCAACAAGAATAAGGAGACCTCCAGAGAAGTTTAGATCCGGAGATTATGTGACTAACTTCTTGGGGAGTGCAACTTCAGCACCGATAAATCAACAGGAAAAGCTAGTCTTATTGAGTCGGTTACTGGACCTTCTCAAGTAGGATTCCTGGTGTTATGGTGAGGACACCATTTTATTTCAGGGGGGTGTATGATACAGTATTGTATATAGCAATTTTGGGCATATGTATGTTTTAATAATTTGTAACCCATGGATTCTTGTTATGTCATTATAATTATTTGCAATCCATGGATTCTTGTAAATAGCATCATACACATGTACATTCACATCATTCATAGTTGTTCATAGCTTTCAGAAATAAAGTTTGTCACAAAAGGAAATGTCTTTTGTCTTTTGTTAAAAGGTGTTAACAACTACATGTAACTGTTCAGAAAGGAAATTGAGAAGCACCTAGCATTCTCATGTGAACTCTAGACTGGAACAGATATTAATATTTATAGTGCCTCCAGGTTATTGGATTATTCACATTTATATTGGGAAATATATTTATTGGGAAATCTAAAGCTATTAAGCAGGTGAGCAATTTCATCTTCATTCCTCCATACTATTCATTTCATTTGTAGATTCAGTGATCATGTTGTATGTGTATTTCAAATTATATTGGTTCTTTCTAAGACATTGAATTAATGTTCTTTGTAGAACTGAAGAGTTGGTCCTTGTGGGTATTCAAGTACTATTCAGGATTTTGATATTGTTCAACCCCAACTAGGGTATGTGTATTATATCAGTTATGTCAATTAATCATATCTACCATTTATGTCAATTGTGTTATTAATTTCACTTATGTCACTTTGTGTATATACAACTAGTATGTAACATATTAAGTCACAGAATCTATATTATGTCTGTAGATAATAGATATACAGTTATTAGATTATGTGTAAAAGTATGAGTCATAATTACAGTGTAGCAAAGACTGTAATTTCCGTATATGTAAAAGGTAATCATTGTATTATATTTTAAGTCAAACCCTAAGTCACTGTTTATATTTACAGGGTTGAAATCGATATATTGGATCCGGGATTGGTATCCCACATTGTTTGAATAAACGATCAAAACGCACGAACCGTATTGTCTTCATTCGGTAACGGCAACAGAGGTATAGATGTGAATACACATACATAAGAAATCAATTGAATATTTTGAAAATAAAATATGTGTTTGAAGAAATCAATTGAATATTTTGAAAATAAAATATGTGTTTGAAGAAACCGCATATTTCATACAAGGGGCCCTACAAATCTTTTTTTAAAGTTCCTCAAGAGCCACGATGGTTGGTAGCCTTCCGTTGAGGCAGCTGAGTGATTGATATTTTTCTAAGAGAGTAAAGTTGAGGAACATGGCACTACACCAACCACAGCAACCTGGCAACCCAAATAGCTGGGAGGCTGAGTGATCATCCCAAGTGATCTCATCTTGTCATCCTTTTGTCATTATCCTCATCCTACTCTCAATTTGTTTACAATCTGCCTCAAGTGGAGGCTTAAGATTCCTGCCCAAGTTTGCCTTCAAAATCTCCCACTTATGGCCCATGATTCAGGGTTGACGTAATGAAAATATTTCGAAAATGGTAGACAAGTACATGACATTGTGGTTCTGTTAGTGTTAGATCCCCTTGACAGTGAAGTCAAACATGTCTTAAAGGGGAAATTAACTTAAGGTATATTTTACTGTTTATGTTAATTTTTTTATACAGATACGTATTACAATTTGTATCTGATCTTAGTAGTATGATTTATAATTATATATTTAAATGAAATAATATTAATCCCAGTCTCATTTACTGGTCTATTGTATATTTTTCATGTGAATGCTTGCAGCCTTGTACAATATGTTTAAAAGTGTTATTTTGTTTGATTGCTTTTGCTGTTACCTTTGTGTGGCTCCTGTCTCAAGTCTGCAAAGTTTCTCACCCGGATAATCTCAAATGTCAATTGCACAAACACTCGTGATATTGAATCCTGTGAAAGCCTTGAAACACAAAGTCCCGGAATCTTCAGTCTGGGATGTTGTATATTTTACAGGAGCAGAAGTGCACCTAATATTTAATTGTTGTTTAATTGTATGTTGGATAAACAGCAAGTCACATTTGTGCTATTTGTTCAATCCTCATGGATATGTATTGCTCATAAAATGAGGATTCATTTTCCTAATGGTCTGACTGAGTCTATAGGTTATTATGTTTTGTCTGAAAATGGCTCTATACACAATCAGGAACCATAATCCATGTTTGTTTTTCGGCAATCAAACAGTGCACCAGCTTTCGCAGAAAATGTGTTATTGCGCAAAATGTTATGCATTATGCACCCCAATGCTATTTGTAGTGCTATCGCTCTATTTCCCAAGGCCGCAATGCACTGTTTGGCTATGCACAGAAAATCTGTCTTTGTACTAATTCTTGTGTGTTCAATCTTCATCTGTGGTATTCCTGCACATTTCATCATGGATTTTGATCAACATGGAAATTAACCCGTATATTTGTTATGTGCACCAGCAATACTTGCTGCGTTATGGGCTGATTGGATATTCATGTGATAAAACATGCTCCAGATGTCTCTGTCTCCTGTTTCTGTGTTGATGTATTCCAATTGCTTCTACTTGGGAAGTACTCAGTTTCCTTATGTCAGACATGTAAAATATTAAGACATATGCTGTTGGGGGGTTATGTGTTGCCTCGTTTCTGCACAAATCGCCTTTTAGTTCATCGATACCATTCTATTTTTTGCAGCCTCACTTTTTTTGCCCTGCTGTTAAGAATTTTTATATTCACTTTCCTAAGAAAGCGAGAAATTCCCTGAATTTATTGAAAATTCATATACAGCATGAAAAGGTGGTTTTTTATATGGCAACAACAAATTCATATTAATAGGGCTGAGAAACAAGACAATCAAAATGTTTCAATGCTGTTTGACATGACTGCCTTATCTCTTGCCATGGCTGCCTTTCAATACATTTTATAATCTGCCAATCTTCTAGAAATGGCCCTGTTGTGAATTTGTGCTTGGTCTTTTTATATAGCTAGTCAAAAATGTATAAAATTGGCTTTCTGTCTTGTATTTAGATAAAGGACAAGAACATTCTGCTGCAAATGTCTGACTGATCCTGCAACTCCTTCATCACATGTTATCTGGGCTTCGGCAGCCATGACCATGAATATTGGACTCGAGGGAGGGAGAGTTCTTGCATAAACATTCTGTGACAAAGAAACTGTTGCTCCAAGCTCAGATGCTAAATGCTGCCTAAGCCAAAAGCGTTTAGGAAAAACACCACAGATAATTCTCAGCTATTTCTGGTAATTTTTCATGGAAAAAATGAAATTCTTTTACCATAGGAATGCAAGTTATAAATGTAGCCCTATAATCATTTTTCAGTACTTCTCTGTATTATGTTACAGTGAAGGAATACGAGTGCTGACATTCAGATATTTCAGGACTCGATGATGTCACAACAGGCTCTATCTTTCACAGTAACATAAATTGTCAATTTTTTATTCGGTAACTTGTGACCTTACTGGTTAGTGTGCGTGATTTAGTCAGTGGCCTCAGTTGAAAACATGACCAGAATAGGATATAATCTCACAAGATATGATCATTTAGAATAACTTGGCAAGTATATGGTACGTATGACCTAATGAGGAACATTTTGGTGCCTTTCTGCAAGCACATCTGTTTAATCCTTTGGCAGTTGGCACACAATCGTGTTTGGTCTATTATAAGACATATATGTTGGTTTGTTTTCATTCTTCTCTCTCTGATATGTCACGCCAATCAGGGGCGTGGTGCATTGACTTTTTTTTTCTTTCTTTGATTTGGCTTGCTTCTTATTTTGTCTTCTTTTGGTGTTACCCTGCTCCTTCTCATTTGTAACCAATTCTTTGGTCCTGTGTACTTTTGAAATCCTCTTGATACCTTTGTGTTTCTTCTCCAGCCCCTCAGCCTCTTGATATCTCGCTAGCTCTGATCTGGCATCACAGCGACACACCTCTCTTGCTGTCGTATTTTTATCTCCTCTTTTTCCGCTTTCTCCATCTGAGATCCCTTGTCAACCAACAGCAAGCAGGACGTCATAATCTGTCTTCTGTGACCGCCGTAATGATTGATTCAAGGCAAAGTGTTTTTCAGGAGCAATATTAATTTTGCATGACCCCTCTCATAAAAACTAAAAGTGCTTCTAAGCATTTTCGAGAGCCTTCTCTCTCCTTCCACTAGACGCCCTTATTCTTGATTCTTGGTAACTCAGTGAATCTGATTTAACACACAAATTTGGCTCAACAATGCACTCACTAGAAATGCTTTCTACCACTGACAGTGACTGGTAAGGCCCCCTGGAAAGACGGGGTAAAAATAGAGCATTCATTGAAACAAATGGCAGTCTGTATGGAGACCACTTCGGTACTGTATGCTCTTAAATGTCACCACATTTTTAGATTAACACAGATAGATCTGTCAAAAGCTAAAATTCTATAGCAAATTTGCCGATTAGTTATTTTAGTTCAGCGAGAGTAAAAAGAGAAACTTTTCTCTGGTGGTTATATAATAGCTCTCATATCGTAATGCTGATTATTCTGCTTGATCTTTGCTCATTTCCAATTAATTTAAATTATTGGTAAAAAACATTATGTCATTTTACAAGCAGGTGAATATGTTTGTCAGCAAATTTAAAAGAATTCCATCTTTTATCCAAGCAAAATAATATTTACAGTACTGCTCATCTTTCTATGGACTGCAGCTGTTGCAAGCAAAAAATTACAATAGATTGGAAGTTGCCTGGCGCAAATCATTGCGCAGAATCTGGAGATTATCTAATCTTACTCATTGTTCACTAGTCAGATGTTTGTCAAGTGGAGCATGCATTGAACATATGCTTATAACCCGTTTCATGAATTTTGCTAAATCTTTACTATGCCAGAAGGAGGGAGTTATACGATATATTGCTAAGAATGCATTAGTAAATGACATTTCAGTATTTGGTAACAATTATAAGCTATTCTCTGATATCAGCTTAAATTTGGATGACAATTTAAATGCAAAAATCAGGGAACATTGCAACAGAACATGTAAAAAAGACCAAGACAGGTCACTGGCTTCTGTCTTGACTGAATTATGCTGTATGAGAGATGGGACAATGGACTGCTTACTGACACCAGAAGAGGTGCAAATTTTAATAGACAATATTTGTATTTTTTAATATAATTTCTAAATTTAAATTAATAATATATTTACGTATATTTTAAATGTACACAATGTGTGAATAAATATGCTATATATATATTGTGAGTGCAATGGATACAGCAGTGCAGAAGAGAACAATAAGTAAGATGACTTCAAAACATCTCGTTAAATGATTAATTGAGCTGGGCAAATAGGTTTGAGTTATGTCATTTAGAAAAAAATCTGATGCTCCTATGAAATCATCAAGGCTTTGGTTATCAGCAAGCTGAATGATTGAAAGAAATATCTTATGCTCCTTTCAGAACATGACACATCAAATTGATGAGCTGAAGAATCACTTTAATTGGTGATTATCAAAGCAGCAACTACAAACTTAAAAGTGTTTGTGTATTAATTACATACTAACATTTAATCTCTAAAGAGATCAGGTTCTGGATGTATTAATAATCGATCCCCTTTTATTGCTCCTTTATTAGCAAGTTTGACAAATATTATAATAATGCTTCTAAAAGTAGTCTGATTTTAAGTTTATTTGAATCAACATTAATTGGCTCAATGATCATTAAAGTCAGATGTTGATGATACATACTTCACAATCAAGGTGATAAAAATTGCATTGAATTAATAAGGAAAATGCAATATAGATCAGACAGCTGCCTTTGACACACATCAAATGGCTGGCTCTCTGTGCAACAATTTTGTCTATGTCTATTTCAGTCGTTTACTCTGCAAAGAAAGGTTGCAAAAATTGTACAAGCAAAACAAGTGGCTCTTGTAAATGCATAATGTCTACAGGTGTCATGAAAATGTTGAAACACAGAGGTCCGAGTTCGATTTAGTTTTCTGTGAGCCTGTTTTAATTCTACTTCCATTATTATTGTTAGTCCAATTACTTTCTATTCTTAACAAATTGAGCTACATTCTTCATGCACTGCCAATCACCAGAAGTGACCAGGGCTGATGTGAATTTATGCTTGGTATTTTACTAGAGCTGATTACAAATGTATAAAATTAGCTTTCTCGTATTTAGATGAAGAACAAGAACACACTGCAGCAAATGTCTGACTTATCCTGCGACTCCTTCATCACATGTTATCTCGACTGCGGCAGCCATAACCATGAATATTGGACTCGAGGGAGGGAGAGTTCTTGCATAAACATTCTGTGACAACAGAAACTGTTGCTCCAAGCTCAGATGCTAAATGCTGCCTGAGCCAAAAGCATTTAGAAAAACACCACAGATATTTCCCAACTATTTCTGATAATGTCCATGGAAAAACCAAAATTACTTATTACTATGGAAATCTATGTTGTCATGTATAACAATTTTTCAGTTCTACCAGAGCTGTATTTTGTCATAGCCGGGGAATTACGAGTGCTGACATTCAGATGTTTCAGTACATCAATAATGTCACAACAGGCCTTATATTTCACATTAAGATGAATTGTCAATTTATCACAGGGTACCTTGTGACCTTGCTGGCTGGCCATTCACTGGGTAACTTGTGACCTTATTAAGTTACTATTGGATAACTTGTGACCTAGCTGACTTAGTCAGTGACTTTGGTTGATAAATTAACAAGATAATATGAGTTATGATCGATCTCTTAAGATATGAGTAAATTAGAATGGTATGGGAAGTATAGAGATATACACTGTTATCTCATAAGGGACATTTTGGTGCATTTCTGTGTGTGCTTGTAATTCCTCCGCTGTAACATGCTCACATAAACATGTTTGGTTAATTTTAGGTAGTCCCATTTCTTTGTTCTTTCCCTGATATGTTGCACCAAGTTGTCAGGGGAGTAGTGCCATTGACTTGTTTTCTCTTTCCTTGATTTTTGCTTGCATCTTGTTTTGTCTCCTTTTGGTGTTGCTCTGTTTCTTCTCTTTTGGCACTCATCTCTTGGTACCTTTGTACATCCGAGCCTTCGTGTTTCTTCTACCAGCCCCTGAGCCTCTTGATATTTCACTAGCTCTGATCTGACCTCTCGTACTGTCTTATTTTTATGTCTCCCTATTTTCCCCCTTCTTCTCATCTCTTGTGGACCAACAGAAAGCGGGACGTCATAATCTGTCTTCTGTGACCGCCGTAATGATTGATTCAAGGCAAAGTGTTTTTCAGAAGCAGGATTAATTTTGCATGACCCCTCTCATAAAACCAAAGTGCTTTTATGCTTCTTGGAGAGCACTCTCTCTCCTCCAACAAGATGCTCCCCTTATTCTCGATTCTTGGTAACTCGGTCAAACTGATTTATCTTCCAAACGATGCATTTGGCCAACAACCCAACGCTCAGTGGAAGTGCTTTGTACCACTAACAGTAACAGTGACTGGTTAGGCCCCTTTTGGCAAGACAGAGTCAAAATAGAGCATTTATTGAAACAAATGGCAGTCTGCATGGAGACTGCTCCGGTACTATATGCTCTTAAATGTCACCACATTATTAGATTAACTTCGACACATTTCTTAAAAGCTAAAATTTTATAGCAATTTTGCCAATTTGTTATTTTAGCTCAGCTAGAGTAAAAGGATGACTGGTTCCCGATGTCTTTATAAATAGTTCTTGTATTATAAACACAAATTATAAAGCCAAGTGTAATTCAAATCATCGATGAAAAAAAAGAAGATGTCATAGTGAGTTCCTTAGATGCAGCATAGCAGCCCAATATGGAAAAAATATTTCAAGTTTCTGTGAAATTATCAAGGCTGTGATTATTAATAATTTGCTGCGCCTTTGGTCGACTCTGTGACATGAGTTTTTTATATAGAAGTATCAACAAATCAGACCATCATGTGTTCCGGCAGTCCTTTATTAGCAAATTTGATCAAAATGATACTAATACTTCTCAAAGTAGTCTGATTTTAAGTATATTTGAATTGGCTCAATGATCATTAAAGTCAGATTGATGTAACTTCATGATAAAGAAGATACAAATTGCATGGATTTTGTGAAAAAGGCAATAAAGATCAGACAGCTGCCTTTGACATGCAGAGAAAAGGCTGGCTCACTGCACTACTTTTGCTGTATGTTATGAGTGGTAGTTTACTCTCTAAAGAATAGCTGAAACAATTATATAAGCATAACAAGTGGTTCACATAAGTGCATCATGTCTACAGGTGTTGTGAAAATACGGAAATATAGAATCAGTTTGATAATGGTATAATATTATTTGTTGTTAACAGAGGTTTTTTATTGCGATAATTTTGTAATTTCAGTCCTATTTTGGTGCTGGGGAATACTTTACATGTCTTGGATGTGACTGCATCCATGTTTAAATCAATGATTCCAATTTTCATTAACTGTTATGGGGTAAATGTTCATGGCACACTTTAATGTTAGTTTGGTCGATTTTGGGTGTTTTTCCAAGAAATTACATATTCATTTTGGACATCCCATAACCTGATCATACATCATAAGTTTTCCCAAACTAATTTTGAGATACTTCCTTCTTGGGCTAAAAATAGGTAAAAAATGGTTTTCCCCCGCCAAAATCGAGGCTATTGAAAATTGTTTTGTATTTATAGGCTACCTACAGGCCTACAATTCTCAGACAATTGTTTGAAGGTAAAAATATTTCCAGCCTGAAACAAAAAATATTAGTTTTCATGAATATTTTGGAAATTTTGCCACAATTTTTGCATTCTGTCACTGGAGTCCATGGCCCGAAAACCATTATATTTCAAGGATGAATATCATGTGTAAAAATGGTTTAATTTTTTGGGAGATAACATGAAAAAGCATAGTTGCATAATACTTGGAATGCAGTGTACACATTTTTCACACCTCATGTTCTCAATTTTATCATTGGCTGAGGATGGTAGACCCAGCGCTGCAAGGATTCTTCATAATCTAATCTTGTTTCTTTCTTTGTTAGGTTATTTATTTCACAGTGTCATCCTGTCATCTAAACATATTTTCACATACCAAGCATTTCTTGAAACTGAATGTTGATTTGTATTGGACTGCTCACTAGTACTCAGTTTATTAAAAACTTCATGCAGTGTATGACTGTATTTGTTTTGTTTTAAATAATAAATTATTATATGTTTTTGACAGTTGAATTAATTTTATTGACCATTTAGTATCCCAGCTGACATATTTAATGTATTTATGGAGCAGTTAAAATGAAATACATGTGAGTGGATACAATTATAATTGTCCCTGTCAAATTGTTTATTTTTTATGTACGAAAAAAGTTATCTTATTGAAATATAATATCAGATTTTAGACACTGATATTTAAAGACTTGTTATTATTTGATTTTGATATTTGCTTATGTTTTCAATAGTGATCCACATATCTAATGAATGAATCGAGAGAAAAAAGATTGGAATTGTCAAAAGCCGTAGAGCATTGGTTGTTCGAAATTAAAGTGAGCTGCATAGAATAATTCTGCAATCTGTCCTATAAAGCATGCCAACTGAAGATATGCATTGCCATGTGAGGCCACCTGTCGTATTGAGAAACCCTCTTGGGATGAGACTGCCGTGGGGTTGTATCAGAAGGAACCAAAATGTTCCCTTTCAACCTCTAATGGGATTTGCACTTCCTGTCTGAACCGATGACTCCTATTCAGCACTGAAATAGATGCAATGCTCAACTGGAGATGACCTAGGTTGCACACGCCAAAGATCAAGAGGACCCCTTACCATGTTCTTCAGACTGCAGTATCAGGCTGCTGTATCGGGCTTGACATAATTATGAAGCTCCTGCACAACAGACCCTGCAAAACTCACTCTAACCATCTTTGATTAGTAAATGAATCAAGCATAACACAGATTAAATGTTATTATGCGTCTCGTGTAAACCTTCTTTAGGATTTAGCTTTGATCGTGTCAGATGCAATACATGTGCCAGATCAAGCAGATCAACCAATACCAATTAGAGAGTTGAGGATTCACACAAAGAAGAACCTTTGGCCTGTAGTTTAGATGAGACCAATCTGACTTAATGCGCTTGGGACACATTTCCAAATGAGAAGTCAGTTCTTTTATTCAGGCTTGGACATTGCAGGTTGCCAATGGCGTCACTCTCTCTCTGATCTTCTCCTTATTATTGCTATGAAAGACCTTTTATTAGTTCTTGTCCAAATCTCACATTCTCCAAGGCTTTATCTTCAATGGAGATTTTTCTGAGTTTCATAATAATGTGGAGAGGATGGCCCGCTTTTAGGCTCATCCTCAAAGGCAGGTCTCCAGTATTGACCGCCCGGAGATTTATGGCGTACTTAGGGATGGAAGTCAAAATAATTTCCTGTTTTGAGGAATGTCGTGACTGGGTCCATTTATTAGTATAAGAGAGACTTTGGCAATACAGTTAAACATAGGCAGCGTAGCAGCAAACCTTCAGCGAAAAAACACCATTAAAGGACGCCATTACACAATAAAAGTGATGGGAACCGAATTGCATGTAGTATTTGCAATAGTGTGTACGAGCAGCACAGCTGTGCAATTCAGCCTCCAAGAATAACCTGAAATTAAATTATTATAATGTGTAGCTTCTTTTGCCCAAATATGTAGTGTTCGCCAAATTTTGAGGGTGGGGGAGAAACGTTTCACCACATCAGTGCCATTAGAATGTCTGGGTGTCTCATTGTTACCATAACTATACTTCAATAGCTAATTTGCTTTCGTTCCGTCATCTGCTGAATGTTATTCTGTGTAATCTTGGATAAATAAATTGTCTTCATACTTTCTTATAAAAAACTCTTAATAAAATGCTTAATACAGATTAGGCTGCAACATAATGCTGTGTAAAACAATAATTGATGAAAATGTAAGCAGAAACTAAATTAAAACAGGGATGGCTAATGAGACCAATATCAACTTTTCCAAAGTGTTCCTCAAGAGCCATGATGGTTTGCAGCCATCCATTAAGGCAGCTAAGTGAATGATATTTTTCCAAGAGAGTGAAGTTGAAGCACATGGTACTGTATTGAATAATACTAACCACAGCAACCTGGCAACCCAAATAGCTGGGAGGCTGAGTGATCATCCCTAGTGATCTCATCTTGTCATCCTTTTGTCATTATCCTCATCCTACTCTCAATTTGTTTACAATCTGCCTCAAGTGGAGGCTTAAGATTCCTGCCCAAGTTTGCCTGTCAAATCTCCTACTTATCGCCAATGATTCAAGGTATGAGTAATGGAAATATTCAGAAGATTACAGCCCAAGTACATGTGGTTCTGTTAGTGTTAGTTTCCCCTTGACAGTGACGTCAAACATGTCTTAAAGGGGAAATTAACTGAAGGTATATTTTACTGTTTATGTTAATTTTTTATACAGATGAATTATACAATTCGTTTCTGATCTTACTGGTATGATATGATTTGTAATTATATAGTTAAATTAAATAATGTCAATCCGAATCTCATTTGCTGGTCAATTGTATACAAAAATATTCATCAGAGTGCATGCTTGCAGCATTGTACAATATTTTTTAAAAGTGTTATTTTGTATGATTGCTTTTGCTGTTACCTTTGTGTGGTTCCTGTTTCAAGTCTGCAAAGTTTCTCACCCGGATAATCTCAAATGTCAATTGCACAAACACTCGTGATATTGAATCCTGTGAAAGCCTTGAAACACAAAGCCCCGGAATCTTCAGTCTGGGATGTTGTATATTACAGGAGAAGAAGTGCACCTAATATTTATTTATTGTCTAATTGTATGTTGGATAAACAGCAAGGTCACATTTGATGGTATTTGTTCAATCCTCATGGATATGTATTGCTCATAAAATGAGGATTCATTTTCCTAATGGTCTGACTGAGCTCTATAGGGTATTATGTTTTGTCTGCAAATGGTTCTATACACAATCAGGAACCTAAAACATGTTTGTTTTTTGACAATCAAATACCACACAAGCTTTCACAGAAAATGTGTTATTGCGCAAAAACATTATCCATTGTGCACCCCAATGCGATTTGTGGTGCTATTGCTGTATTTCCCAAGGCCGCAATGCACTGTTTGGCTATGCACAGAAAATATGCGTCTTGTATTAATTCTTGTGCTCAATCTTCATCTCTGGTATTCTTGCATATTTCATCGCTCCATATCTGCTTCTTCATCATGGATCTTGATCAACATGGAAATTAACCCGTATATTTGTTATGTGCACCGGCAATACTTGCTGCTTTATGGGCTAATTGGATATTCATACAATAAAACATGCTCCAGATGTCTCTGTCTCCTGTTTCTGTGTTGATGTATTCCAATTGCTTCTACTTGGGAAGTACTCGGTTTCCTTATGTCAGATATATAAAATATTAAGACATGTGCTTTTGGGGGGTTATGTGTTGCCTCGTTTCTGCACAAATTGCCTTTTAGTTCATCAATACCAATCTACTTTTTGCAGCCTCACGATTTTTGCTCGGCTGTTGGGGATTTTTATATTATCTTTCCTAAAAAGGCGAAATATTCATCGAATTTATTGAAAATTCACATACAGGATGAGAAGGGTGGTTTTTTATATGGCAACAACAAATTCATATTAATAGGGCTGAAAAACAAGACAATAACATTTTTTCCATTCAGTTTGACATGACCTTCTTATCTCTTGCCATCGCTGCCTTTCAATACATCTTATAATCTGCCAATCTTCCAGAAATGGCCCTGTTGTGAATTTTGTGATTGGTCTTTTTATATAGCTAGTCAAAAACGTATAAAATTGGCTTTCTTTCTGTCTCGTATTTAGATAAAGAACAAGAACATTCTGCTGCAAATGTCTGACTGATCCTGCGACTCCTTCATCACATGTTATCTGGACTGTGGCAGGCATAACCATGAATATTGGACTCGAGGAAGGGAGAGTTCTTGCATAAACATTCTGGGACAACAGAAACTGTTGCTCCAAGCTCAGATGCTAAATGCTGCCTGAGCCAAAAGCATTGAGGAAAAACACCACAAATATTTCCGAGGTATTTCTGAGAATGTTTCATGGAAGAACCGAATTCATGTATTACTTTGGGAATCCATGTTGTCATATATGATGATTTTTTAGTTCTCCCAGAGCTATATTTTGTGATAGCTTGGGAATTACGAGTGATGACATTCAGATGTTTCAGTACATCAATAATGTCACAACAGGCCTTGTATTTCGCATTACGATGAATAGTCAATTTGTCATTGGCCCTGAGACCATGTGAGTAGCGCAGGGTCATTCAGGGCTAATTTGTCAGAGGGTAACTTGTGACCTTACTGGGTGGCCATTCATTGAGTAACTTGTGATCTTATGAAGTTATTATTGAGTAAATTAGAATGACATGGAAAGTATAGAGCTTTACACTGTAATCACATAAGGGACATTTTACTGCATTTCTGTATGTGTTCGTAATTTCTCGGCTGTAACATGTTAGGTTAATTTTAAGTACTCCCGTTTCTTTGTTCTTTCCCAGATATGTTGCACCAAGTTGTCAGGGGATTAGTGCCATTTTCCTCGATTTTTGCTTGCATCTTATTTTGTCTCCTTTTGATGATGCCCTGCTGCTTCTCTTTTGGCACTCATCTCTTGGTATCTTTGTACGTCCTAGCCTTCGTGTTTCTTTCACCAGCCTCTGAGCCTCTTGATATTTCACTTGCTCTGATCTGGCGTTACAGCAACACACCTCTCTTGCTGTCTTATTTTTATGTCTCCCTGTTCTCTCCCTTCTTCTCATCTCTTGTGGACCAACAGCAAGCGGGAAGGCATAATCTGTCTTCTGTGACCGCCGTAATGATTGATTCAAGGCAAAGTGTTTTTCAGAAGCAGGATTAATTTTGCATGACCCCTCTCATAAAACCAAAGTGCTTTTATGCTTCTTGGAGAGCACTCTCTCTCCTCCCACAAGATGCTTCCCTTATTCTTGATTCTTGGTAACTTGGTCAAACTGATTTATCTTCCAAACGATGTATTTGGCCAACAACGCTCAGTGGAAGTGCCTTGTACCACTAACAGAGACTGGTTAGGCCCCTTTGGCAAAACAGAGTCAAAATAGAGCATTTATTGAAACAAATGGCAGTCTGCATGGAGACCACGTCTGTACTATATGCTCTTAAATGTCAGCACATTATTAGATTAACGCAGATGGATCTCTCAAAAGCTAAAATTCTATAGGAATTTTGCCAATTTGTAATTTTAGCTCAGCTAGAGTAAAAGGATGACTTGTTGCCGGTGTCTTTATAAATAGCTCTTGTATTATAAACACCAATTATAAAGCCACATGTAATCAAAATCATTGATGGAAAAGAAAAAGTCATAGTGAGTTCCTCAGATGCAGCATAGCAGCCCAATATGAAAATAATTTAAGTTTCTTTGAAATTGTCAAGGCTGTGATTATTAGCTGTGGTTATGGTTGACTCTGGCAGAAGTATAGCAAAAGTTAATGCTTAGGAGGATGTTAATATATCCCATGTTTAGGAGAAATGTGCATACGCGTAGTAACATTTAATCTCTAAAGCGATAAGGTCCCGGCATTTATCATCTTTTATTGCTCCTTTATTAGCAAATTTGACCAAAATAATACTAATGCTTCTCAAAGTAGTCTGATTTTAAGTATATTTGAATTGGCTCAATGATCGTTAAAGTCAGATTGAATTCACTTCATGATAAAGGTGATACAAATTGCATAGATTTGGTGAAAAAGGCAATAAAGATCAGACAGCTGCCTTTGACATGCAGAGAAAAGGCTGGCTCACTGCACTACTTTTGCTGTATGTTATGAGTAGTCGTTTACTCTCTAAAGAACGGCTGAAACAATTATATAATCATAACAAGTGGCTCACATAAGTGCATCATGTCTACAGGTGTTGTGAAAATATGGAAATATTGAATAAGTTTGATAATGGTTTCATATTTTGTGTTGCTAACAGAGGTTTTTTATTGTGATAATTTTGTAATTTCAGTCCTATTCTAGTGCTGGGGAGTACTTTAGATGTCTTGGATATGACTGCATCCATAGGTTTAAAATAATGATTCCAATTTTCACCAACTGTTCTGTTATGGGGTAAATGATCATGGCACACTTTAAAGTCTGTTTGGTAGATTTTGGGTGTTTTTCCAAGAAATTGCATATTAATTTAGGGTGATCATACAGCATAAGTCATCACCAAACTAACAGAATTGTGCAAAATTGACATGGTGTTGGCTGCTCCAGTGACTTAATGTAAAAATCATAGCTAAATTGCCATAAATCTGAATCAATCAGTTTCCTGTGAACTTCAAAAGCCACAGAATGATCATTTCCATAAAATCTTCTTAAAAACAGTTATGTTTTCTCTCGGGCTGGAAATGTTTTTGCCTTAATGCAATTGCCTGGGTATTATAGGCTTATAAATAGCCTATAAATACCCATGTTTTGCACTAGCAGCTGGTGCCACGCTATGGCAACAGCTAAAACAAAACTTATTTTCAAAATGGTTATCTGTTTCGGCAATTTTGAGATGGATCCTTTTTGTGCTAAAAATTATCTGTTTGGGCAATTTTGAGATAAATCCTTTTTGGACTAAAATTAGGTAAAAAATATAAGTCTTCGTGAATATTTAAGGAAATGATGATTCTGTGGCTGTAAACTTCATGGGAAATTAACTAATTTGGAATTTTGGCAATTTTTGCCTCAATTTTTGCATTAAGTCCCTTGAGTCCATGGCCCGAAATCTATTATGTTTCGAGGATTAATAATATGTATAAAAATAGTTTCATTTTCTTGGAGATATCATGAAAAAGAATGGATGCATAATATTTGGAACGCAGTGTATACACAATACTGCACATTTTTTACACTGAGAAATATCCTCACATTCTAAATTTTATCATTGGCTGCAGATGGTAGACCTAGAGCTACCTGTATTCTTCATTCATCTAATCTTGTTTCTTTCTTTGTTAGGTAATTTATTTTGACAATTTTACCCTGTCATCTAAATATATTTTCACATACCATGCGTTTCTTGAAACTGAATGTTGATTTGTAAGTGACTACTCACTAGCACTTAGTTTATTAAGAATTTAATGCATTGTATGGCAGTATGTGTTTTGTTTTAAATAATAGATTATGATATGTTTTCGACAGTTGCATTAATTTTATTGACCATTTAGTATCCCAGCTGACATATTTATTATATTTATGAAGCAGTTAAAATGAAATACATGTGAGTGGATACAATTATAATTGTCCCTGTCAAATTGTTTCTTTTTTATGTACGAAAAAGTTATCTTATTTTGGACATTAAAATATAATATCAGATGTAAGAAACTGAAATTTAAAGATTTGAGCTGTACAATGTATGCTGAACTGTTATTACTTAATTCGGATATTTATTTATGTTTTCAATAATGACCCACATATCTAATAAATGAATCGAGAGAAAAAAGATTGGAACTGTCAAAAGCTGTATAGCACTGGTTGTTCGAAATTAAAGTGTGCTGCATAGAATAATTCTGCAACCTGTCCATCAAAGCATGCCAACTGAAGATTTACATTGCCATGTGAGGCCACCGGATCATATTGAGAACCCTCTTGGGATGAGACTGCCTTGAGGCTGTATCAGGAGGAACCAAAATGTTCCCTTTCAATCTCTAATGGGATTTGCACTTCCTGTCCGAACCGATGACTCCTATTCAGCACCGAAATAGATGCAATGCTCAGCTGGAGATGACCTTGGTTGCACACGCAAGACCAAGAGGGCGCCTTAACATGTTCTTCAGGCTGCAGTATCAGGCTGCTGTAGTATCAGGCTGCTGTAGTATCAGGCTGCTGTAGTATCAGGCTGCTGTAGTATCAGGCTGCTGTATCAGACTGCTGTATCAGGCTTGACATAATTATTCTGCACAACAGACCTTGCAAACCTCACCTACTTTAACTATCTTTGATTAACAACTGTATCAAGCATAACACAGATTAAATGCTATAATGCTTCTCGTGTAGACCTTCTTTAGGATTTAGCTTTGATCGTATCAGATACAATACGGGCGCCGGATCAAGCAGATCAACCAATGCCAATTATTGAGTTGAGGATTCACACAAAGAAGAACCTTTGGCCTGTAGTTTAGATGAGACCAATCTGACTTAATGCGCTTGGGACACATTTCCAAATGAGAAGTTAGTTCTTTTATTCAGGCTTGGACATTGCAGGTTGCCAATGGCGTCACTCTCTCTCTGATCTTCTCCTTATTATTGCTATGAAAGACCTTTTATTAGTTCTTCTCCAAATCTCACATTCTCCAAGGCTTTATCTTCAATGGAGATTTTTCTGAGTTTCATAATAATGTGGAGAGGATGGCCCGCCTTTAGGCTCATCCTCAAAGGCAGGTCTCCAGTGTTGGCCGCCCTGGAGATTTATGGTGTACTCAGGGATGGAAGTCCAAATAATTTCCTGTTTTGAGGAATGTCGTGACTCGGTCCATTCATTATAAGAGAGACTCTGGCAATACAGTTAAAAATTGGACAGCAGAAAGGAGATTATAACAATTACATGAGCAAATGAGACACATTAGTCTACCTTTGATGCTTGCATATAGAGGACATTTTCCCCACCCTATTTATCAATTGCTGCTATAATTATCTTTCAGCTTTACTTACTCAGCTTTATGTTTTGTCCGGGTGCATGATTTTGCTTTCTTTGCACCTGTATGCTTCTGCTTTCATCCTCTAATCAACTGAGCTGCCCTCTGTTTTAACAGTGTTGTTTTAACTGGCAGGTGTCACGTTCGGTGGGGGTTTGCGGTACTACCTTGGAGGCTTGCAATTTTCCGGAGGGACACCGACTATGCTGACTGTTTTTTTTAGCCTGAGTCAAAAAGTTCATATGGAGGCAGCCTGGAAGGGGGGGGGATACTGGTACAGTACGGGACGGGGGCAGGTACCCCCCCTCCATAGGTCACAAAAAAGTTTATGCTTTATCTAATTACTATAGTGAGTAACCCAGAGTTAATGGTGATAATGTTGATCCTGCTGTTGGTGTTAGTCCATTTGAAATTCAAGAAGATTCAATGAAAAAAGGTTTGTGTAAAACAGACAAAACCAGTGATGGAAATGGGGGGGGGGGAGCTGAGCTCCCTTGACCAAAAAACAGGGGGAGCTGTACCCTGCTACAGCTCCCCCAATGAGCAGTGGTGAAATTACAATTATTGTGTTATTTTTTCAGTCCTCATGGTATTTTTAGCCATAATTATGCTCTGGTGGAAGAATTCTTTCCCTTTTAAAAATTTGGAATGGCGAGCCGATGCCGCACGAGCTGAGAGCTCCCTCGACGAAAATTTTCCATTTCCATCACTGGAAAACAAAACTCAGCTGGTGTCTGTCCAAAATTTTGTGTAAATTCAGACAAAAGGTATGCGTATTTTTGACATTTCATTGGTCAAATCAGTAAAAAAATTGGTCAGGACTGACAATTTCCTTGTCTGTTTCAAGTATTTGACATAAACATCTTGTCTGATGTTTATAAACAGAATTTTGCATGGACACTGGCTAATGTTCTTCTTGTCTGTTTTACACAAACCTTTTTGCAGTGTTCATGCAAAATATGACATATTCATATGATGCAAGTTGCTTCCAACTTGGCAGTATAACTGCAAAACAGAAATTCAACTTGATTGACCAGAGATAAACCGTAAAACTGTTACAGTATGATATTGATGATAGCTCATAAAATAGACACCTCATTTCAAACACCACGCATGTCATCTCGGAATGAATCTTTTACTGCTGCTTTATAATGCATTGTCAGTGGTGTAACTATATTCTATGTTTATATATAAAATATATAAAAA
The DNA here is from genome assembly GCA_026936325.1 of Platynereis dumerilii. Taxonomy (NCBI): domain Eukaryota; kingdom Metazoa; phylum Annelida; class Polychaeta; order Phyllodocida; family Nereididae; genus Platynereis; species Platynereis dumerilii. The sequence continues at coordinate 354,000 of JAPTHN010000149.1, forward strand.
GCAAGATGGATGTGAAATGTATAGTATTGTATACCACTAAGATAATACATAAATAAGCTGAAGATAAATAGATGAAGAAACTATCTGTCAAAGTCAATATCATCCTTGTTCAGTGCAGCCTGGTCCTGTTAATATAGAAACTGCTATTTTTGTATGTTTCAATGAACTATTTCACTTAACTTTTTCAATTCTTCTTTTCAGGTGAGTTTGAAATATCTAGGACCTGGAAAAACAAGAATCTGTAAAACTGTAAGTAAAGAGTATGAAAATTACATTTGAGTAAACTCATTGAAATGCATGAGATATATACAATATGAAAATGTGAAAATGGCACTTCGTGTGTCATCAAGCTGATGTTTGTCATGATCATACCCAATACTTCGAATGTTAATTTGATTTAGGGAGACTTATCCCGCTTGTTGGTGAGTGGTGACAGCCAAACGAAACAATTATGTATCTGACTTTCACTCTAAAATCAGTTACTAGTCAAATGGCCTTCTCTTGATCATGACTAATCGAACAGCCTGTATGTTTCCCATGTTGAAAGTAGAGAAGATGAAACTTTGTCGGCTATCGTGAGTCACAAAGTGCTTATTTTTTCACTGTGAATTCTAATTTTTTCTATATCAAAGTGACAGACTGTTAACTGTGAGTTTCTTTTTTTATGTCACTTCTGAGGACTGTCATCACATTTTACTTTTACTGATAAATAACAGGAAGAGGATTGACCTGAAATTGGTAGCATGTAATTCTTACAAAGCTTGTTCGCTCCTGTTCATTATGCAGGCCAGTTAAGCCTGCAGGGGTTGTTCATACCTACAGTGTCTGATGGTTCTGGGAAGTTCAAGGTGCCTCAGCGTATGTCCATCAATGATAACAAGCTTTGAATTGCAGATGAGGGCAATGCCAGCATGATGTACAAACAACTGAATTATGTATACAATATATGTGAAATGTACATGTTGCTTGTAACATGGTACTTGTAGCACCTGTGTGACCTTTTCATGTTTCAAGTGAAGGCAAAACAAACACAAACTTTCCCAGCTGACTCAAATGGTTGCTGACACTGATTTGTTGAATCTTGAAGTGTTCTCAAAGGATTCTCCCTTGCAAGACGGTGGAATCGTGTGGCTATTCCAATTTGAATGTTTCACATTAGTTTGGCAGTTCTGGTCGAGGAGAAGCCAAGTGGAACCAGCTATGGCCCATGGTTCCTTGGGTGCTCGGTGCTCACTGCCCATGGTGCAACCAGTTGAGACATTCAAGTGGGAAATGAAATTACGCTCTGTAAAATTTCTCTGACATTCTTGCGAGTTTTAGAATGAAAACATAAATAAGAGGTTTTAAATATAAAAACAGGTAGTTTAATGTAGAACTGCATTGGACAATGAGATGCACTGTATCATCCTTTGAATTCAGAATTTATATTGAACTGTTTGCAGAAGAACCTCTTTTGAATGAGCTGGCATTATCATAATTTAGCAATTTGAAGAATCTTCTCAAAAAAGGATTATGGCGCTATAACAGAGATGCAAATTACCAGGAAAACTTGTTCAGTTCAGATGTAAAACAACCTCATCATTGGCTTCTCGTGAATCACTGCATGCACATCCCTCTTACCTGCCTGTCAATCAGTCTCTGATAAGATAGATATCTTGGCTGATAAGGCTTCTTATGATATTGCCTTATCTCTCAAAATGCCACTCATTCATCAGCCTGGGCTGAAAGCCAGTTGGGTGAGATGAAATGAAGACAGGAATATTTAGAAAAACTGATGAGCAAATATAAAGTTTAGACATGATAAAGAATATAGTCCTTTTTCTCCCAAGTCAGTTGGGATATGTGATGTCGTCCAATCGGTCTGTTTGGATCTTTCAGAGCATACACAAGCAGTGTTGTTTAGAAAGTAATCCATGTACATGTAGACATGTACTGAATAGGGAATTGGTGAAATTAACCAGACAAGTCAGCAAACAGGATAACAGGACAACTCATTGCTTATTGAAAATTAAGAAAATGATATTAATGGTTTTGATAACAATGGCTCCAATACTTATTGCAAAACTAACATCGGGATGTTCCGTTGATACACTTACTGTTTTGCTGTCATAAAGATATAAAGTTGTGTGAGGTGCAGCGGCTCATGTTTAAGTCATGTACACAGAGAATAAGGTACACATGCCTGCTAACTGTGATGATTAAGATTTGAGTCCCAGTTGTGGTGTGGAGCAGCTGAGCAGATCTCTTTCCTCCCCTCCACTCTGGTATATCAGACAGGTAGTTAGGTCCATGGGTACAGGCAGTGATGGCAATTGTAGAATGCTACCCTGAACAACCAGCAAAATATCGCTGAACACTTGTGTGCCAATGCTAACTGAATATTTTATATTAAACCCTCGGCTATTCATTTTCCGGCTCAAGTAAAGTATCCAACTATTAGTGACCTCCCTGGACTGAGTGAGCCTCAGGATTGGCTTATTTACAGTTGTTCACACCTTTTCAATCAATCCTGCCATTTATTCATTTGGGGGAGGTCACTACTTGTTGGATTCTTAACTTGAGCCGGAAGCACTACTCAGTAGCTTCAGCAATTGGCTTGTTTAATTGATGTTATAATTGGTCCATGCACAAGGTGAAAGGGGTGCCAATTGGGTCTTGTCAGTCTTGATTAACAAGGTTGATTCTTCTTCTGGTTCTTTTACCAATTGAAAGGTTGTGCAACATTTGAACTAGACCTACAATGTATGTTGTTGAATTAACATCTATTTTACAATTTAACAATATGCTGAATGTTGCCTTAGTTATAATATTGAAGCGTATTTCTTGTACCTCACGAATGCCACCTAAATAAGCCATTAAATTTAAATAAGTTAAATAAAAAGGACAATGAGAAAAGAAAAACTGTCCCATGGATGTGATTTCATATAAGCAGAAGTGCATGAGTCGTGGGAAAAGTCAAATGGTCCCTCTGCAGCCAGGACTGTCATTTAGCAAACAGTGAAATCAGCCGAGTGATTTTCCATGGCACTCAGACTCTATTTGTGTACTCTGCAAAAGCATCTCAGATTTCTTCTCTGCTTTACATGCTGAAAGGACCATGCATGTAATCCTCACTAAATTAAAGTTTCTCTGTTGGTGTCTCTGATATGAGGCGAATTTGCTCTCCCAGATCTTTTCTCCTAGATTTCCTGGACAAGCACAGTTGCTAGTAAAATTTATTGAATGAACCACATATTAAGTTAAGACAAAAATTTCCAACGTGAATTAGGTTCTCTTGGGCCCGCCTCTTCAATGCTTACGTAAACTCTGAAATTGTCTCTGGATTTCCCTGGAAGTATATTGGTGTTTAGGGAAATAATTCTTGCTGTTTGATTCCCTTGGGTGGTCTGATCCTAATGGGTCTTGGCAGCTTTTCGTCGGATGCTGACAAAAATCCGATAACAAAGAATGGCACTACCCAACTGATGTGTCATTTCAGAATTTCCAGAGATACACCTACATACTGCTTCCATTGCGAAATGGCATCATGGAAACAGTTTTATTTTATAAAATCAGGACTCGAGTAATCATTGTCAGATCCAAGGGTATGCGACACTGAAGAATTCCTAATCCCTATTCTTGAATATTTTGGGAAGTCAACAATGACAGGACTTTATCAAAGTCAACCAGAAATGTTGTATTGGTTGGCCTGTAATTCTTTCTGATTATCATTACTAATCTTAGTTGTTAGAATCATAACTATAAGAACTAACTGCACATTGTGAGGTGAAATATATATTTTGTGATCACCTAATGATATCTTTGACCAAGGCGTATCACCTCTTTTCTTAATATATGCATGACATGTGGAATCTTAGTTTGAATCACATCCTTTTTTCCGGAATACAGGATGCAATAATAAGAGGGCAATTATCAACTACAGTCTACAAAACTGGGTTGATTAAATTACAACAGGAGCAGCTGCTGCTCTTCAATACCCATATAGTATAAAGGGGGATATCTGCATTGCAAATGCACTGTTGATTAGCCAAAGGTCTATATATCTGCAATAAAGTGCAGCTGCAACCTTAAAATGAGACCCCATCCAATTTTTGCATTAAAAAGTATGAGGGTAAAACAGCCAATGAGTTATTTTATGGTTGTTTTATGTAGGGTGTAATGGGTTTATGAGAGATGTGTACTGCTCATGGGAAAGCCTGCAAGGAGTTTGTTCCGTTGATGCCAGTCTCTCAAATCAATCAAGACATTTTATGGCTACAGCGAAATATATGGACCATTGTAATGCAATATACCCTTCTCATAAAAGATTCTGCCTGGTAGGGCGGCTCCTTGCCACTTCATTGCTGATGTGAAGAAGTGTGCCCTGGAAAATGGAATGCAGTTTGTACAATTTTTGAAAAATGAGCGCAAGTTCATCAAATGGTGCTTTTATAATCACCATCCCCTGTTATTGTGATCTTGAACTTCATGAGGTCAGTTTGGAGGTTCATTCACAGATAAAATTATTAGCCAGGAAATCAATTAAATAAATTGAACCTTTGGTTGTTTGCAAAGTTGCATTTGCTTCATTACAAATTGTGTGGGTTTTCCTGGGTTTGATTCTTGGTCTCATTTCAGTGGTGCTTGATGAGCAAATACATTTCAATTATTTGAAGATTTTAATGGTGATTGAAGGAGGTTGAAAAATGGTTTCTTCTGAACACTCCAATTACAAGATGGCCAATCACAGAAAGGGCACGGTTGCTGCTTGTTGGTCAAACAATGAATTCCTGAGTGCACCTGTTTTTCACTTCCTCCTGAAATGGTTGAGATGTGACCTTTTATCTTCTTTAGTGTCATTCTATTGTGCATTGTTTGTTGTTGCATCTGCATATCCCAATAATGACGCTCCAGTTAAAGGATTTCCTGCATTTTGGAAGTGAAGCAGAGAAGACAAATGAGAGTGGAAGGTATGGTAGAATGAAATGATAGATGATGCGAATAGATGGTGACACTACATCCATTAGATGGTGTGACAGTGAGAAAGGGTGTGAGGTGAGAAGCAATGATTATTCATAAGGTGAAATATAACCTGGTTTGGCTTATTAGGAAGAGATGGTTCTTTACCTCGTTTTGATATATGATATCTGCTCTTATTCTAGAAAATGTCTTCATAATTCTAGATAAATACTAAATACCATCCAAAACATGTTGAATTATGACTTTTTATAAAATTCTGAATTAAACAACAAACCTCATTTCAAATGGAAAATCAAGACAATCTCCCCTGCCAAAGATTTGATGATTTTGATAACAATGGCTCCTGTACTTGTCACATGCAAAGATGAAGGACACAGTCATTCCAGTTGGATGTAAAGGAAACACTGCTCAGTAATTTCAGCAATGAATTACCAGGCTTCTTGTTTGATTAAATATCAAGGGTCAATAGACTCAATACTGTAGGTGAAAGGGGTGCCATTTGTGTCTTGTCAGTCTTGATTAACTAGGGGGATTCCTCTTCTGATTCTTCTGCCAATGGAAAATGTTCTGTTACATTTGTGCTTGTTGCACTGTTTGAATATATTTAAATATCATATATTCAAAAATATCTACAGTGCACAGTTATAAAATGTATTAAAAGTACCAAAGTTCAGAAAAGCAATAGAAGGTGAAATAAATAGGAAGGCAATGAGAAGAGAGAAATACAATTTCCTGGATGCGATTTGTCGAAGAGAAGGAGCAATGAATCATGGGAAATTCAAATGGTCCCTCTGCCTCCCGGACTGTCATTTGGCAAAACAATTGAATCAACCAAGTAATTTCCAACCAATCAGACTGTATACTTTTCAGATAGATCCCGAATTTCCTTTCTGTGTTGAACATGCTGAAAGGACCGTGTTATCCTCACTTAATTGAAGTTTCTGCGTTTTTGATTCTGGGCTGTATTTGCTTTATAAAAACTCTCCTGTCTCCTAGATTTCCTGTACAAACAAAATTGCCAGAAAAATTTATGGAATATCATGATGTTTCATGGTAAACTACATATGAAGTTTAGACAAACATTTACAGCATGAATACGGTTCCCTTGGGGAAACCTCCTTAATCCATTTGTTAGCTTTGAAACTGTTCTCCAGATTTCGCTGAAGTATATGGGTGTTCAGGGAAGTAATTCATGCTGTTTGATGCCCCTGGGTGGTCTGATTCTGACGTGTCTTTCTTCAGCTGCCGAAAAACAACTCAGATTACAAAGGATGCTACCACCTCGCAGCATGACATGTCATTTCAGAATTTCGAGAGATAGAGATGAGAAAAAGTACCTCGTGAAATGGCATAGTGGAAATAAATTAGTTATAGTTTACAAAATCAATGGGAGTGAAGTGGTACCTAGAATAGTAGGGGAAGCTTGGGAGAGTTGGGCCGCAGGGAGGGTTGGGCCACCCTGATTTTTGAAGAAACTACAATTTTTTTGAGAAAGCTGCAGCCACCAAAATTTTATAAAAATAAAAATCTTTCAATGGATGTAACATTTCTGGCTAATTTGCTTGTCACGCTCTTTAGAGAGAAGAAAATTCAAATTTGGATGAAAAAGGAAAAACTGAGCCATGTTACGAGTTTTTAATTGTCTGTCAGACAACAAGGACTGAGAAAATTTTCTATGGCATGCTTGGCAGGCTTGACTATTCAGTTGTTATTAACATATTTTGGAAAATTATCAGACAACCGTTTTTCATAATTGGGATTTAAAGAAAAATGGTGGAATCGGGGAGATTTGGGACAGTGCCAAATCTCTCCCCATATGTGTTGCATTTACCCACATTTATTTTTATTAAGACAGAAGAACTTGTCTACAGCAATTTTCAAAAGAGATTGAATATTTTTAGGACTTAATAATTATTCATGGTCTAATAAAATTAGATATCAGGAAATCTAGATGGGGAGAGTTGGGCCATCAGGCCGAGGCTTAAGTCTGACAGCAAACTAGAGTTGCAAGAGGCCTCAATTCAGGATTAATGACTTCTATGACCACCATACTGCAGGTTAAAAATATTATGGCCTCAAGTACAGCTTTACCAAACCTGATATATTGCAATGGCCCAAGTCTCCCCCCTGAATGGCCCAAGTCTCCCACTTGATGGGGAGAGTTGGGCCAAATGTTTTCCAATTTTCATAGGACTGTAGCTCATATGTTCTTTGGCAAATATCAATGCAAACCTAAAGATATTTTTCTAAAATATTTCAAGATACAATACATACATAAAGCATGTTTATATAATCATTACTGTTAGCAGGAGGTGCAAGAATGTAAAGCTTCCCCTACTTATCAGATCTAGATGGAATCATATCCAGGATTCTGGATTGAAGGATATCGGGGTCAATTGGTGCACTGCTTCTGCATCTAATAAAGCTTCCCTTACTAACCAGGTGAAACAACTTAATCTCTCACAACATACTTCCCAGACTACAAGTCTGCACTGCAAGTCCCTACTACCATAAAATAAACTTATTGGCTTTTTATAACTTGATGGCCAACAATGATAGCCAAAACCTTTAGAGATGCTGGTGTCTTGTAATCCAGCCAGGGGGGATTTTCAAAATGATCTCAGAAAATAGAGCTGTTATTGGATCTAACACCAATCAATTGAGCCCCAAAGTAGGGCTTCAACAAGGGGTTGATTTATATCATGTAAGAAGTCATGCAATTAAGAGAGAAATGGTCAGCTACAGCTTATAAAATGAGGTGATTAAAGTCAAACTCTGAAAGATGCTTAACAGTACTCAGCTTAGTAAGTGCAGAGGTGTATCAGCATTGAAAGCATGCACACATTAGATAAACCAAGAGTCCATATTTCTGTGGTATCATGCAGCTGCATGCCTTAAAATGAGAACCCATGCAATTATTGCATTAAAAAGTATGAGGGTAAAACAGCCAATGATTTATTTTATGGTTGTTTTATGTAGGGTGTAATGGGTTTATGAGAGATTGTGTACTGCTCATGGGAAAGCCTGCAAGGAGTTTGTTCCGTTGATGCCAGTCTCTCAAATCAATCGAGACATTTTATGACTACAGCAAAATATATGGACTATTGTTATGCAATATACCCTTCTCATAAAAGATTCTGCCTGGTAGGGCGGCTCCTTGCCACTTCATTGCTGATGTGAAGAAGTGTGCCCTGGAAAATGGAATGAATCTTGTACAATTTTTAATAAATGAGTGCATGTTCATCAACTGGTGCTTTTATAATCAACATCCCTTGTTATTGTGATCTTGAACTTCATGGGGTCAGTTTGGAGGTTCATCCAAAGATAAACGTATTAAATCTCCTGAAATGCTTGAAATGAGACTTTCTATCTTCTTTAGTGTCATTATATTGTGAATTGTTTATTGTGTGTTTGTTGCATCTGCATTTCCAATAACGCTCCAGTTAAAGGATTTCCTGCATTTTGGAAGTGAAGCAGAGAAGACAAATGAGAGTGGAAGGTATGGTAGAATGAAATGATAGATGATGCGAATAGATGGTGACACTACATCCATTAGATGGTGTGACAGTGAGAAAGGGTGTGAGGTGAGAAGCAATGATTATTCATAAGGTAAAATATAACCTGGTTTCGCTGGTAGGATGAGAGATGGTTCTTTACCTCGTTTGATATATGATATCTGCTCTTATTCTAGAAAATGTCTTCATAATTCTAGATAAATACTAAATACCATCCAAAACATGTTGAATTTTGACTTTTTATAAAACTGTGAATTAAACAACAAACCTCATTTCAAATGGAAAATTAACCCTTACTGGACTAAAGGAACATTTATGTGCATCCCCAGCTTACTGCATGTTGGGCCATTTTTGTCCCTAAAATCTGCTCTTGTCCCTGATGCCGTCACGATTACAGAATTGTTTTATTGGCACTGATCAGTCCAGTAAGGGTTAATTAATTAATTAAGACAATATTCCCTGCCAAATATTTGATGATTTTGATAACAATGGCTCCTGTACTTATCACATGTAAAGATGAAGGACACAGTCATTCCAGTTGGATGTAAAGGAAACACTGCTCAGTAATTTCAGCAATGAATTGCCAGGCTTCTTGTTTGATTAAATATCAAGGGTCAATAGACTCAATACAGTAGGTGAAAGGGGCGCCATTTGTGTCTTGTCAGCCTTGGTTAACTAGGGGGATTCCTCTTCTGGGTCATTCCGTGTCAAATCATCAGATTTTCGAGAAATTTTCCACCACCCCGTCTGCGAATTGGCTGAAAAAATTATATGTTATTTGATGTCTCAAAAGATGAACTTCCTGAAAATTTCAGCTCAATCGGTCACTTTTTCATGATTTGGCTGAGGTTTGAAAATTGCTCATTTTACCAGTTTTTCAGGCATCGTTTTGACCACAATTACATTGTTTGCTCAATAAATCACTTAATACTCAACCTTGAGCTTTGAAATTCGGGATCTACACTTACTGGACAATGGAAAAGAATCTTTGATAGTCATTTATTGTTTTGCTATAACGATCACAAAGCTATGGCCTTGTTAAATTCCCCCCTCAAAAATCAATGTTCACCACAAAAAAATTCAAATCTCCTATAGGTATTCCGGGTATAGATATAAAATTCCTAGGACATATTCTACATATGTATGGTCAAATAATAGTTGAAAATTGGAGATGTGTTCAGCTTCGTTTTTTTAATATAAATTTTTGAAAAATATTGAATATTTTTCAGTATGTAAAAAACAAAACTAGCTGGAACTCAAGAAGTACATGTGACACATCCCTGAAAGTTTCCTATTATCTTTCACATCCATAGGGGATAATGCAGAAAAAAATTCAGGAATATGTTCTGCTTACTTTTGGTTCCTCGGAATTTTGAATATCATTCTGTCTGTAACAGCAATGCAACTGTTGAATAGACCTTCTGCAAAAGGTATCATAGACACAGCTTTTGAACTTCTCAGGTATATTCTACATATGTATTGTCAAATAATAGTGGAAAATAGGAGATGTGTTCAGCCTCATTCTTTTAAAATAAATTTTCGAAAAATATAATATATATGTGTTATGTCAAAAACAAAACTAGCTGGATTGTAAGAGGTATAGGTGGCACATCTCCGAAACTTTCCTATTATCTTTCCATACATAGAGTATAATACAGAAAATAATTCAGGAATATATTGAGCTTACTTTATGTTCTGAAAATTTTGAATATTAATCTGTCTGTAATAATATTCAAAATTCAGAGGAACCTAAAGTAAGCTGAGAATAGTCCTGAATTATTTTCTGTATCATATTCTACTGATATTAAAGATAATAGGAAAGTTTCAGGGATGTGCCACCTATACCTCTTGCAATCCAGCTAATTTTGTTTTTGACATAACACAAATATATAATATTTTTGAAAATTTATTTTAAAAAAACGAGGCTGAACACATCTCCAATTTTCCACTATTATTTGACAATACACATATAAAATATACCTGAGAAGTTTATAAGCTGTGTCTATGACAACTTTTGCAGAAGGTCTATTCAACTGTTGCACTGCTATTACAGACAGAATAATATTCAAAATTCCGAGGAACCAAAAGTAAGCAGAACATATTCCTGAATTTTTTTCTGCATTATCCCCTATGGATGTGAAAGATAATAGGAAACTTTCAGGGATGTGTCACATGTACTTCTTGAGTTCCAGCTAGTTTTGTTTTTTACATACTGAAAAATATTCAATATTTTTCAAAAATTTATATTAAAAAAACGAGGCTGAACACATCTCCAATTTTCAACTATTATTTGACCATACATATGTAGAATATATCCTAGGAATTTTGTATCTATACCCGGAATACCTATAGGAGATTTGAATTTTTTTGTGGTGAACATTGATTTTTGAGGGGGGAATTTAACAAGACCATAGTTGCATTATCGTTTTAGCAAAACAATAAATGTCTACCAAAGATTCTTTTCCATAGTCCAGTTAGTGTAGATCCCGAATTTCAAAGCTCAAGGTTGAGTATTAAGTGATTTATTGAGCAAACAATGTAATTGTGGTCAAAACGATGCTTGAAAAACTGGTAAATTGAGCAATTTTCAAACCTCTGCCAAATCATGAAAAATTGACCAATTGAGCTGAAATTTTCAGGAAGTTCATCTTTTGAGACATCAAACAACATATAATTTTTTCAGCCAATTCGCAGACGGGGTGGTGGAAGCCACTTGTTGATCTGACATGGAATGACCCTTCTGATTCATCTGCCAATGGAAAATGTTCTGTTACATCTGTACTGTTTTAAATAAAATTATATATCATTTATATATATTATATTTAGTGCACTGTTATAAAATCCTTCAAAAGTAATTGAAGTTTAGAAAAGTGACAATTTTCTTGACTGACCCTGATTGTTATTCTAAATGTTGCCAGAATTATTGAAGCATAATTACATCTGGTACATCACACATTTTACCTGAATAAGACATACGATTTTTAAAAAGTGAAATAAATAGGAAGGCATTGAGAAGAGAGAAAAACAATTTCCTGGATGCGATTTGTCAAAGAGGAAGAGCAATGAGTCATGGGGAAATTCAAACTGTCTCTCTGCCTCGTAGATTGACATTTGGCAAAACAAGTGAATCAACAAAGTAATTTCCAACCAATCAGACTGTATACTTTTCAAAAGGATCCCAAATTTACTTTCTGTGCATGTTGAACATGCTTTTAAAGGACCATGTAATCCTTGCTTAATTCAAGTTTCTGCGTTTGTGATTCTGGGCTGCATTTGCTTTTGTAAAAACTTTCCTGTGTGTTTCCTGGATTTCCTGTACAAACAAAGTTGCAAGAAAAATTTATGGAATATCATGATGTTTCATGGTAAACTACATATGAAGTTTAGACGAACATATACAGCATGAATACGGTTCCCTTGGGGAAACCTCCTTAATCCATTTGTTAGCTTTGAAACTGTTCTCCAGATTTCGCTGGAAGTATATGGGTGTTCAGGGAAGTAATTCATGCTGTTTGATGCCCCTGGGTGGTCTGATTCTGACGTGTCTTTCTTCAGCTGCTGAAAAACCCGAATTACAAAGGATGCCACCACCTCGCAGCATGCCGTGTCGTTTCAGAATTTCAAGAAATACAGGTAAGATTGTGAAATGGCGCTATGGAAATAAACAAATTATAGTAAACACAATAAATAGGACTCAAGTAGTAACTCGAGTAGTAATTATCGCAACAATATGCAACAGTACAACACTGCAAGAATTCCAAGCCCTATTCTTGAACATTACGAAATCAACAAAGCAAACTGTCTTTATCATAAGGCTGCCATGATATGTTTTATTGGTTGCAGTGGCGTAACTGGGGGGTCTCGAGCGGGGGGGCCACCAGGGGGGGCACGAGATTCTCTGGGGGGGGCACCCACTATACTAACTGTATATTTTAGCCAGAGTTGGAAAGTTCCTATGGGGGGGCACCTGGGGGGGTACAGATCCAATATGGGGAGGCACGTGCCTCCCCCCCCCTCCCATAGGGATGCCACTGATTGGTTGGCCTGTAACGCTTTCTGATCCATAGGGATGCCACTGATTGGTTGGCCTGTAACGCTTTCTGATTACAGGTGTCTAGGTAACTTTTTTTTTTAGAATCATACCTATAATAGATTGCTGCACAATGGAAGATGAAATATAGTTTGTGAGCCTATAATAATACTTACCATTATTACTTCAACCAAGAGCTCTCAACTCTTATCACTTTTTATCTTTATATCTGTATAAGATGTGGAATCTTAGATTGAATCATATTCAGGATTCTAGATTAATGGATATCAGGGTCAACTGTTGCACTGCTTCTGCATCTAATAAAGCTTCCCTTACTAACCAGGTGAAACCCCTTAATCTCTTACAACATGCTTCCACGACTACAAGTCTGCACTACAAGTCCCTACTAACGTAAAATAAACTGATAGACTTCTTATAACTTGATGGCCAAACCTGATAGCCAAAGGCATTAGAGACTTTAGTGTCTTGTAATCCAGGCACGGGGATTTTCCATATGAAATTCAAGAAAAGGGACTCTATTGGATCAGACGCCGATCATCTGAGCTCCAATAGCTTCAACAAGGAGTTGATTTATAACAAGTATATTTATTGCTTTGCTCAATGAAAGTCCAGTTCTAACAGACTAACAAAATAAGGGAGACATTATCAGTTACAGCTTATGAACTGAGTTGATTTTATTCGAACTCTGGCACCTCCTTAATGATACCCAGCACAACGTAAGTGTAGACGTGTATCAACCTAGTAAATTCACGGCAGATAAGCCAAGAATCTCTGTGGTATCATGCATCTGCAACCTTAAAATGAGACCCCACCTAATTATTGCATTAAAAAGTATGAGGGTAAAACAGCCAATGAGTTATTTTATGGTTGTTTTATGTAGGGTGTAATTGGTTAATGAGAGATGTGTACTACTCATGGGAAAGCCTGCAAGGAGTTTGTTCCGTTGATGCCAGTCTCTCAAATCAATCGAGACATTTTATGGCTACAGCGAAATATATGGACCATTGTAATGCAATATACCCTTCTCATAAAAGATGCTGCCTGGTAGGGTGTCGCCCCAACCTTATTGCCTGATGTGAAAAGCGTGCTCTGGAAGATGGGGGTACTGTGGCATAATTTTGAAGAAACCAAGCTGATTTGGTACTGCTATTATTTGATATTGACTCTACTAACGCAGTCTGCAAGTGACACTACAGTTAAATATGTTTGCCAGGAAATTATTATTATTGTAGATCTTTGCAGATTAGCGGTCCATGACAGTTTCAAAATGAACATTCAAATTGGCCATATGATGTCACTGACTTAAGAGTGTTTTAATGATTTGTTTGTGCCAGTCATGTATATAAGCCAAGGCAGCTTTTGTCATATACCTATCAACATAGGTGCCAATTAACAAAATCATAATGGTTGCTTGTAATGGGTTTTTACGTGTATGCATTTATTTGGGTTTTTGCTTCTTAGGTTTGATTTTTTGTTTATTTTAGTGGTGTTTGAGGACCAATACATTTCAATTATTTGAAGAAATTAAATGGCAAGTAAAGGATCTTGAACAAAGTTATTTTCTGGCTATTTTAATTACAAGATGGCCAATCACAGAAAGGCAATGGATGCTGCTTGTTGGTCAAACAATGAATTCCTGAGTGCACCTGCTTTTCACTTCCTCCTGAAATGCTTGAAATGTGACATTCCATCATCACGAGTGTCACTGTATTTTACACTGTTCATTGTTTGCTGCTGCATTTGCATGCTGCATAATGCCATGCACTGCATGCAGTTAAGGGTTTCCTGCATGGCATTTCGAAAATGAAGTGGAGAAGACAACAGGGAGTGGAAGGTATGGTGGAATGATATGATAGATGATGTAATAGAAGGTGACGCAAAGTCCACTAAATGGCGTGACAGTAAATAATAAGAGAAAGGGTGCGAGGTAAGAGGCAATGATTATTCATAAGGTAACCTGGTTTTGCGGCTGGATAAAGGCCTTCCGGAAAAATTGGTTCTTTGACTTATTTTCTACTTTCAATTTAGGTGGTCTAAGTTGTTCGCTTTATTACTGCTTGTGGCTCTCACTTTTGTGAGAAATGTGCACACCTTTTAATATATCAGGATCGTTTTTTTTAATGGTGAATTTGATTCTGAGGCATGACTTTGATTGTATGGCTTATCATTTTCTGAATTTTTCGCGGGCCGTTGTCTGAACGTGTTTACAGACTATCAAACGACTTTATCACAACCTCCATTTACATATTTAAGGACTAAGGAGACCAGTATACATGTACATGCTTGTAGAATGTAGATGATGTTGGCGCATCATCGCTTGACATGAGTCACTGAATACAAATCTAATTGAGAAATAGTCTTCTTTCCTTGAGGCTATCGATTTTTCAGTATAATTATTGAAATACTTAGGAAAGGCAAAGCCTAACAAAAATATATACATATATATACATATATATATTATTATTATATGTCTAACTATCTTTAAAAGGAAGCAAACTGATCACCTTACTGTAGAAAAAGCTGCATATTCTTAGCTGGATAATTCATATAGGCAGGGTATGTTTTTCTTTTCTCTGGGGTCTTTTCTAGGGCCTGATGGATGGAATTGCCTAAGTAGTCTCTGGGGGCTTCGTCTATCAGATCCCTGATGTGTCGTTTTCTTTTTTCAATGAAAGAAACATCTTGGGCATTGTCGGAGTCCTTGGGGATAGCAGCTGTGCTGATGGTAATCTCTTGAAATATGCTGGGGCTTTCGCATTTGATGAGCCATGCAATATCAAGTTGCTGGAAGTTCCACTGTTTTAATATAGTATTAAATATTATCTTTACCCCAGCACAGTGCCTGTGACATAAACAGTTATAAGCTGGTATATTATCTTTACTTCCAAAATACAATATTAGGCCAATAAAAGCTGACATGTATAACTGATGTCTGACAAGTTTAAGCCTTTTTAAAATATGTTATTAGGAGTTAAGTTCCTTGTTTTTTGATGGAATACTTTTTAAAATATCTAAGTTTCACTTTATTGATCTCACTCTACTTATTCTCACGAAAGTAGATCAGTATTTCACATTATTTTCACGTATTGCTGATGAGAAGTGAAAGAAACTAATGCACATTTATATATATCAAGGCAGTCTCGCAAAAGCATTCAGCTAATAAGCAGAGAAAGAAAGAAAGTGCTGGCCTACTGCAGGGTTGGTAGAGGATTACTGAAGCCTCAGGGTGCAATCAGCCCCATGCTGAACTGTCAGAGTGAATTTCCAGTGATTATGACTGGGCTGTGGATAAATGCCTTTTGCCTTTGGAGGTGAGCAGAATGAACACAGTCTCTCTCACCTGGATATTTCTGTGCAAACCAACATGTTGTAATTAAAGTCAGCCATCTCACTTCAATGTCGTGTTTTGACACAGTAAGGCTGAGAGTAGACCATGCAGAACAGTCAATATAACATGTTCGGATAGGAGTAGGACTGTCGAAATGAATTTGCAGGGATATGAGATGGCGTCTTCATGCATGTGTGGGACTCCTTCCCTTCTTTTAGAACTTTTTATTAAGCCATTGGAGATGATCTAACAGCTGAGTCCTTTTTGTCTGCTACTTGGGGTCTGGAGTTCAATACAGGGCTGGTCCTCAATCATTTATATTATAAATTGATCTCCTCCCACGCAACTGGATCCATCATGAAGCAAGAGATTTATGACGGTCAGACGATGTCACATCATATTGCCCTCAGCCAAATTGCGTCTATTTTCCCTTGTTTGTGGATTGGCAGAAGTGAAGGCATTGGGTCTATTTGGTCCTTTGCAATTAGACTTGTAGCACTGTGGGCTGGACTGCATATGACCCGATAAGTGTCACAAGAGCATGCAAGGTATAACACTGAGTGACAACTTAAATCTTGACTTCCTGCAATGGCAGTTAGGTCATGTTGCAGGAAGGAAGGCTTCCAGTCAAGGACAGACAGACAGACAGACAGACAATATTCATTTATTTGACCATAGAGAGATACAACATGAAATAGTTCAAAATTAATTACATATATACGGTCTTTGGAGACCCACATTAAGGCTACTGCCGCTATCATGTGGGCCACCAAGAAGCAAGCGTATAACAATAAATTAGACATCTGCAAAGGCTGTTGATAATCTTATGATCAAAGTAACTTACAATGTATAATTCGGTTAACAGAGACAGGAAAGGATTTATATGTATACACAGGAGTTCACAAAAGGATAATGAATAAATAAAATATTGACAATCAGCATGATTATAGATTTTGACATGGTTAATAATATACTACGGTTTAGGCCTAAGTACTGTTGAGATTCCTACAGATGTAGCAATTCACAACAGAACAATTGTTGCTATAGATATTCAAATATGTTCTTTTCAGATAAAATTTCAGACCATAGATGGTGTGAGTTTGAATTTTGTCAATGATACATGAAGGGGCAGAGTTTATAATTGAGGGAAGTCTGATTCGAATTGCGCATTTAGAAGTATTGTATTTGAGACGAGGAACGGCTAGTAAGGAGCAATTTCTAGTTTGGTGGTTATGAATGTCACTATTACGCAGCAATGATATATTCTGGAAATACTTTTGGATACTTTTGTGAAATAGGTTATAGTAGAACTTCCACTCTTCTATTTTGAGGACATCTGTCAGTTTTAAGATACAAAGCTGCTTAAAAAGTGGTTCAGTATGGGCATTGTACTTGGATTTAGATATCACCCTTATAGCCTTCTTTTGTAATTTCTCAATTGAATTGGGTTTCCAACCCCATAAGGTCACACCACAGAGCAAGTGGCAGTGAATGAGGGAGTAATATATGGTTCTTAATATCTCATTTGGAAAATACCTCTTAATCTTTGTCATTATTCCAATAACTTTGGATATTTTCTTTCCTATTTTACTCAGATGGGGTTTCCAGGATAAATTCTTATCAATGGTAATTCCAAGAAAATCAAAACTATCAACTCTTTTAATATTTACGCCTTCCATTACTAGGTTTGTGGATGGGATGATTTTGTTTGGAGTATGGAATACCATGTATGTAGTTTTCTTAAGATTCAATGATAACCTATTAACTTTTAACCAGTCAGACACTTTAGTAATTTCACTATTTATTTTGTCAATTGGGTTTTCGTGACCATCATTCAGATGGTTATTGCATAATGTTGTAGACAGGGTTGTATCGTCTGCATACATAATGAAACTGAACATATCAGTGGACCTGCCAAAGTCATTGACATAGATCAAAAAAAGGAAAGGGCCCAAGATCGATCCTTGCGGGACACCTGTCCTGATTATTAGTGGATTTGACAAGCAACTCCGAAATTCAACTTGTTGTACCCTATTATCCAGATAGCTGCGACATAGTTCTAGAGCACCATCTCTGATTCCATAATTTTGTAGTTTGTTAAGTAGGATAGAGTGGTCTAAAGTGTCAAATGCCTTCGACAGGTCCAGAAATATATTCAGTGGAATTTTACCTTGTTCTAAATTGCCAACAATTCTGTCTATATTTTCAAGCACTGCATGCTCTGTGGAGTGACCTTTACGGAAGCCATATTGATTATTAAAATATAAATCTTTTGAAAGGAAATAATGGTCTAGCTGAACTAGCATAACTTTTTCAACAATTTTCGAGAAAGAAGGCAAGAGGGAAATTGGTCTGTAGTTTGCAATATTAGTGGAATCATCTTTTTTATAAATAGGAATAATTTTAGCATCCTTCATTCTATTAGGAAAAATTCCACTTTCAAATATTTGATTGATAAGTGTGGCCAAAGGTGAGCTAATTGTATCTTTAATAGACCTCAAGAACTTCATTGATATGCCATCAATTCCACAACTAGTCTTTGGGGCAATTTGCGTTATAATTTTATCAACTGTATCAGCATTTATAGGTGCAAATTCAAATCTATCAACAACAGGTTCCGTGAGGTAATGCCTGAAATTAACACCAGGTGGACAATTGATATTAGATGCTAACACAGGCCCAATATTGCAAAAATATTCATTAAATTTATCTGCTATAGTCTGTGAATCATTAATTTCTGTACCATCAATTATAAAGGAGGTAATGGGATTTTCCTTATTTCTACCATTTTCTATTACACTCCGTATAACATTCCATGTATTTTTGATATCATGCTTATACTTTCGAAAGAGAGAATGGTAATGCAATTGCTTAGCTTCACGAATAGTGACCTTCAAAATTCTGTTGTAGGTAGAAAGGTTGTTCTTCAATGTGAAATATTGTGGCGTATTATTTTGGCATTTCTTCATTGCAACATAAAGCTTGTCCCTAAAACGTATGGATTTTAGTAAGCCAGTTGTCATCCATGTATTTTTCTTGTGTTTGTGTTTGTGATATTTAACATATCTAATAGGGAAATATTTCGACTTGAGTCTCAATATTTCAGAATGCATCAGTTCAAAATTGACATTCGGATCTTGTGAAGATCCAAATTTCTTGCTGAGCTCCAAGGACCGCAATTCATGTTTGAACTTTTCCAACCTTTCTACTGAAAAATGTTGCATCTTTACATATTTAGGTGGAAGGGATTTACTGCACAAGTAATCTAGGCATATAAAATATGGTTGATGATCAGAAATTTGAGATGTTAATATCCCTGTTGTTGTCTTTGAAAAATTGGTGGATAATTTACAGAAAACATTGTCAATCAGAGTAGCTCTTTCAGAGGAAAATCTGGTTGGCAGAGTGATCTTAGGTATATACCCACTGGATAACATCAATTCAAGGAATTCATTTACATTGGCCTTTTCATTTAACTTGAGCAGGTTAATGTTAAAATCTCCACATAGAACCATATCCGAGCAATTACTTGTGTAATATTGTAACATATCAGAGAATTCCTTTAAGAATTTATCATAATCCTCATTAGTTTCACGGGGGAGACGATAGATATTTCCAATACGAAGACTTTTTTCCAGTGGATTGTCCAACTTAACGTCTATGATTTGGTATTCCCAGCTAGTGCCTTCATATTCTGAACGTGAAGTGATGTCATACTTATACTTTTCATGTAGGTATATAGCCAAACCGCCATGCATGCTACAAGACTTCCCTTGACTGATTAACTTGTAATTTGGCAGGTTAAGGTCAGATATATTTTCAGAGCAAGACAGCCATGTCTCTTGCATGCAAATCGCATCAAAAGTAAGATTTTTTTCCGTAAATATACTCACATACAGTTTCAACTGATTTATTTTAGCACGAAGACTTTGACAATTAAGGCTGAGAATTTTGAAACCACTCTTGCCCTTGAGTATATTAGACATTGCATCTACTTCAAAATACATGGAATGTTCCAGAATATTAGGTTCATCTTGTTTAAATCCATGTCAGGCTGAAGGATCTCAATAAGAGAGTTACGACTTAGGCCACCGTAGTTATTTAACATGTCAATGCTACTATTGTGATACATTATTCCTGATATTCAGAAATGTTTTATGGCTGTCAGTGCCTTTCCTGTAAAAATCTGTCCCATGAAATATAAACATAATAATTAATGAAATAAACGTGTACATGGCAATCCTAGGATGGTAAAGATAGAGCATTGGTGGGTTTAAAGGATAACTAAAGAAGGCTGGAGGCGCGAATGGGAGGTTGTTTGATAAATAAATGGAAAATTTTGGGGAAAATAAGATATCTATATTGACTTAAAGACTTGAACTTTAAAATACTATTAGGAAACATCTCATTCATCAAATATTTTGAAATATTAAGCAGTGGTAACATGATGAACTATGGAATAAATATAGGACGAAACTATATCTAAGTAACACCTTACTGTCTCATATTATATCTACCAAGCTAGAGATAACAAATACCTCATAAGTACTTAAATTAACTAAGTAATTTCTAAGGTTCCAAGGGAAATCATTGACATCGGCCGTGACCACCCCTGGCACAGACCCTGACCGCGGTGGCTGCCTAGGTCTGAGCGAAGGATGGTAGCATAACAAAAAGGAAAATATGCCTGTTGAATTCTTCTAAAAGTCGATCGATCTTTGCTGACTGCATATTACATATAAAATTACAAGAGAATAAAGATAACAAAGTGTCTGGTGCATTACAAAGTGAAGAGATCCCAGAACCTGATCTGGCAAAGGGCAGAGGAAGTAAACCAAAACAAACCAGAGTCAGGTGTAAGGAGGTGTGAGACACAGAGTCATCATAGTGCATTAGTGTGTGATTAGCACCATTGCCAGAATTCCCATATGACTTACTATTAGCTACTGTTATACCTTGTTCTTGTGGAGTTCTTCGGTTAGCAAGAGATGGTTGAAACAAGGTTTCTTTTGTTCTGTTTCTCATGACAAATGTGCTGCAATCATCCTGCATTCATGCCAACATCACTTCCCATACTCCTGGATGACATGAAAGTATATAGTGAGTTTTTGTGTGGGTTGGTTTTTCTTGGTGTTTATCTGTTTGGCTTTTCTTGATATAAATGGTAGACCTAGTCATACATCATCATCATCAATACAATTAAGTCATACATCATCATCAATACAATTAAGTTTTTACTTTCTTTTTTTTTTTTACATATTTTATTATAAATACATTTGCATGTCCATGCTATTTCATATGTTTGATTGCATGTTTGTCGGTCCAAAAGCCTTGCTATTTCGGTGATTGTTTGTGTATAATTTTGACTTTAAATAATTCACATACAATGTAACTCAATTTTGGCTACAGATGAGTATAACCTGAACCTGGATCACCCGCTGCTTTTTAATTTATAAAAACTGCTGATTACCACACTATTCCTGTCAAACACACCTGAAACTAGAGGACGACTGTTTGACTACCACAATAAATCAGTGGTAACACAAGAAGCAAGTGAATGCAAGAGCTATGTCAGAGCATATCTCCTATTGCATTAGTAGAGCATAAGCCATGACCTGCTTGCATAAAATGTTTTGCTTGGATACTCAAAGCAGTTTGTCTCACAGACTATTGATTGACTTCATGACTGGTAAATTTCATGTAGAAGTATGGCAACATGTCATGTGAAAATACAATCTGTCCTTTTGATGGAAGGGATAACACAAATCAGCAATGCAGCAGTAAGTTACTGTTGCTACTGACTTCAAACAATGGCCCTGTTATTAGCTTATTGTTACCAACATGAAAGTAATGTTGCTGTCTGCATGTCACAACACATATTTCTTGATAGAAAGTCAGAATGACATTCATATTATCCATTCAATAACTATGTATACTTCAAATTTAATTCATTGACTGCAATGCTGATGTCTGGTTGTGGAATGTTGATCATCCTTGTGTTTGTCAATTCAAATTAAAAGATCACTAAACCAAACAGTGGTAATTAATGTACAGCCGTGGAATAATTGTTGATTGGATGAATAATAATAATATATAGCATGCTATGCTGCCATCTGGGTCACCTGGGCCTATGTTGAACGGCTGTTCAATCATCCTTCGCCTCAGTGCCATGTCCTCCTTCTGTCCTAATTAGCCTACCCAGTGCATAAATCAGGACGTAAAGCCTCAGTCATCCATCCATCCATCCTTGGTTTAGTGATTATGTAAACAAAAAAAAAGAAAGGTCACAAACAGCCTAACCATCTCATCATGCTCGCAGTCGAAGGAGAAGATTTGAAGGATGCACAGTTATTCAATGGATATAATGAATGAGATTAAAATCACCTTTTCTGCATATGTGCATGTATTTATTGGCTTTCGAGAATGTATTTGGCATCCCATGGGTGCAGTCAATGATTATGAGGTGCCAAGAAAAACTCATTTGTTTTAATATTGTGCACTGTCTGTTGTTAGTGTGGCATGCTACTCATTATCAAGGATGACATGGATTATACAGTTTTAGCCTTGTGGTTTAGCAAACAACTACTATTCCATTATGGATAACGTCTCTTTGAAACTTCTAAAATATCAAAGTGTAGAATCCTTGATTTTTTTAATTTGAACTTTAGGTCATTTTTCTTCTCTTCTAAAACTATGTCTTCATAACCGTACTTGTTCACTAGTTGTTTGGTTCTACTTAATGATAACTCTTTTTTTAGATTTGTGGGCATTGGGAAGTGCTATAAATCACTTAGAGGCACCAAGGCATACAAATCAAATCTCGTGAAATTACTCGGAATGTATACTGTGTATTTGATTAAAAGCTGTCCTTTTGAGATGAAGTAGAAAATGGGGCCTAATTGATAGGCTTGAAAATGAGTGATATGTCTTGTGATTGTATAATTGGTGATGCACTTTTTATGCAATATAGCACTTTTCTGTGACAAATTTTTGTCCTTGACCATTTTTCCTGTATTTTCTGTGCCTGTACTGCCTTTTTGTATGTGTCGTTCATGGATAATCTCTCTCAAATGTCAAATGCAAACACCCATTATGTGTTTCCTGTAAAAGCTTTCAAATTATATATTTGAAATGCAAAGCCATGGAAATCTCAGCTGGGAATGTTTTGTATTTACACATGCAACTTGTGTTTGCAGCAGAGGGACCAGTGGCTCACCTGCTCACTTTTCTCAAGGCAGCTAAGATTTAACCTCCCATCTATTGCATGAGGAAGTTTTGTGGTGGACATTTTTAATTGAAGCAAGGGGTTTATTATCCAAATAACCTGACAGATATATTTCTACAGTGTTTTGTTTGATCGCCTTATGGTAGGGTCTAGTAGGTAGTATGCAATCATAATCCGATCTAGGTTCCTTCGATAATCAAAACTGTAGTTTTTACAAAAAAGGATTATTGCATGAAAGCATTGTCATTATTTACCCTGATGCAATTTGCAGTGTATTTCCTAATAACAGGTTCAAAGTAATGCGCTGTTGGCAAAAGAAGGTGTGAACCTGTGCACTGACAGATGCTTGCTTGTTCTGTTTTCAGTCGTTTCCTGAATATAAACAGGTTGATCTTCATCCTTCAATGAGCAGTGAAACGTTTTTGTCACGATGTTTTCTGGAGAAAGATGTGTGTTCATTGGTCAATGTGGTTGCTTGGAAAGTCATTGGGCCATCCAGAAAACCATAATGATTTGGGAGATCACTAACTGACTGGAAATTCGTCTTTATTTGACAATAAAAATAAAATTTTATCTAAAAGTGTGAATCACAGCTATAAACCTCTCACATGACTCTTGTCACCATCTTCCGTGACCTGACATTCATGAAGTTCATTGCAATCTGCTGTGAACAACATTCTCATTAATAGTCCAGTAGCATTAGCTCCATATTGGCATGTACCCGGAACAAATTAGTAACAAGCTGAAATTTTCAGGAAACGTTCAGAAAATTGTCTAAAATAACATACTAAAAGTCCTCGAAAATCCTCCTATTGGCACCTCGGGAATTCAAGATGGCGTCCAAGATGGCTGACTTGAGCGATTATACCATTTTCCAGCTCAAAATACTCTACAAATGCAATCAAAGTGTCATGGATTTGATTCTAAAGACCATAGAATGAACTAGAAGAAGTTATTATGTAATCAGAAATTCAAGATGGTATCCAAGATGGCTGACTTTATGTGTCTATTATAGTCAGGTAGCCAGAGGGTTATTCCCTGCACCGACGGATAAAGTTTTTTTCTCAATGGATTTATAAATTATTAGGTTTTTAAATTCAAGTGCATATCAAATTGTTTTTGACACTTATATATTTCTGTAAGATATATTTTCAGTGGATTATCAAATGGTGTTATTCTGGATAATGCTGATGCATTTAAAATTATAACATTGACTACCATGTGATTTAAGATTGAATTGGTGTATAGACATTGTCACAATAATCGCTGACACAATTTGCATTCTTTGACTTGCAAATGGCTGTTTCAGTTCATGCAGACTTCAATCTGTCAATACAAGGGAAAAGGCCAAATGTAATCAAAAACATAAAACACATGGGTATGCTCTGCATAAGGAACTACCTGACATAAATTGAATTGAAATAATGGTTCTTCTTACCAGATAAGATACCCAAATTCGTGTTTTCAATTATTTCATCAAGAAAAGAACTGCTGAGATGAGATTTTTCTCCTGCACCTAAAACAGGACTATCCTTGTAGTGGAACTATAAATTTACTCACAACGTAATTTGACTCGAAGAGCTTTCAGAGACCATCCAGTCTCCTTCCTCAGTTCTAAGTGTGGATGATGGCATTCAGAGCAAAATTTCAATTTTAACAAACACTTCCATCATGTTACGGCTGTTACTGAGTCAGTGCAGTGGTCCATCTGACCAGCAGAAGCAGTTCCATGGCAGAGACTCCCTAAGAATATAAAAAGATGAAATATCAAGAAGTTTGGTTGTGGACAATGATACTTTGATTTACAAACAATTTCATCAGCTGTTGCAGCCATTGGTTACTGCTGTTTGAACTGCATTTCTTCACACCAAGAACCTTGTCACAAAAATAGTGATGCCTCTTCCCATTGACAGGTATGAAGAGATTGTTCGGACAGGAGCATCGGTTCTGCAGAAGATATTCAATATCATTTGGGACTTCATCATACTAATGATTGTTTTCAAGCCATAAGAGCTCCCTTCTTAATATTCATTGTTTATATTTAGGGTAACATTAGAGCTTTCTGTGAACAAAATAATGGAGCAGATATTCTCTCATTAATTCTCTCAATCTGCCCTATTACAGAAGAATCCGGAATAACATAGTTTGTGGTACCACAAATTGGTTGCTTGGAGATGGACTGTTATTATGTCCAGTATCTTGCACTCCTCCAGCCTCCTCCAGCCCAATTGTCATTCCTTTCATTGCATTTTCCTTGATTTGTTGCAAGGCCATTTCCAACTTCTACTTTGTTTCTCAGTTTTGTGGATCAAATATTCTTGGTTGCAATGAACGAAAATGCAACGGATTGGCAGATTTGGCAAAAGTAACAACACTTACATTGACTTATTGAGTCACAAGGAGGTCCAACACAAAGGATAGTCCTGTCTTTAGGTGCAGGAGAAAAATCTGATTTCTTCATCTCAGCAGTTCTTTTCTTGATGACATAATTAGGAATGCGAATTTGTGGTACCTGATCTGGTATGAAGAACCATTATTTCAATTTAATTAATTTCATACTTCTTAATGCAGAGCATTGCCATGTTTTTATGTTTATGATTCAATTGGACCTTTTGCCTTGACAGATTGAAGTCTGTTTGAACTGAAACAGTCATTTGCAAGTCAAAGAATGCAAATTGTGTCAGCAATTATTATATATATATTCTTTTATTGACATTAATAAATATCACAATTGATACATATGTCATTTGTATATACATGTTATAAGAAAGTTAAAAAAAAAGTGAGCATATTGATACAAACATAAATACGATTAATAGTATGCAAGATTAAAAGAAGTAAAAACTAGGTTCCAGCCACCCAAATAGTTAAAACAAATACTGTAGGTATTAAACAACAATTAATATAGATCATAGACAATAAAATACAAACACCAATGATACTAGCTTACAAATAGCCGTTTTAGCTTATTTAAGAAAATTATGATTGATTAAGAACTAAGCGACAGACATACAAGTCAACAAATTTTACATTAATTAACAATGCTTGATATTTTATATTTCGACATTATATACTAAACATTCATTCAATTACATACATTGTTGCTTTAATATTGATAGTACTAATGAAGGTAATCATTATTTTCATAATTATCATGATTGTGAATTATGACCATGTGGATGTAGGAGATATATGTTGCTTTAAATTTAAACATCAGCCTGAAGTAAAAATTTCCCTAGAGCATTTAGTAGGTCAGATTCCTTACTTTTCATTATTGATGTAAACTTGTCAGTGTCATTCAAAGATAGAAAATTGTTGATAAGTTTAGCAGCTGTTGCGAACAGGTTTTCACGGAACAATTCATTAGCAGGGCATACTACAAGGCAATGGATTTCATCCTCCACCACATTTAATGAACACTTTTCACAAATTCTGTTTGTTGTGGGAATCACTGGTTTTTGATGTCGGCCTGTTTCAATTCGTAAACTGTGGGAACTTGTCCTGAATCTGGCAATTTTAGTTAACACCTTTTATTGTGACAATGTCTGTACGCCAATTCAATCTAAAATCACATGTTTGTCATTATAACCTTAAATGCATAGGCGGTATCCAGAATAACACCTGCCCATATATGTAAAAGAAATGTACAAGTGTCAAAAACAATTTGACATGCATTTGCATTAATAAACCTAATGATTTGTAAAACTATGACTTACACTGAAAATTATTGTAAATTTGAGGGATAAAATTATATTTTTCCACATAATATCCAATATATTGATAAAACTACAAGTGTATCTAAAAACCAGAAAAATGAGTTCCCTGAGTCTATTTTACCTGAAATAGATGTATTGTACATCTTTCTAGACCAAAATTAAGAAAGTTAGGCTGACCGATGCTCGTTTTGGCGGCCATTTTGAATTCGGCCATTTTCTCAAAATTCTCAAGGATACGCTCTCGTTACCCACCATTTATGTTTTATGGAGGGTCTAAGGACTACAAATCCATTGGGAAAAAAACCTTATCTGTCGGTGCAGGGTTCAGATAAAAAATCAAGTTTGGCTGCCTGACTACATAAATTCCGCCATCTTGGACACCATCTTTAATTCCAAATTACATAATACATGCTTGTAGTCAATTCTCTAGCTTTGAATATTAATTTCCAACACTTTGATAACATTAGTAGAGTATTTTTAGCCAAAGAAGCAACAAAAACGCTCAAGTCAGCCATCTTGGACGCCATCTTGATTTCCCAAGATACCAAAAGCAAGATTTTCAAGGACTTTTAGTATGTTATTTTAGACAATTTTCTGAATGTTTCCAGAAAATTTCAGCTTGTTACTAATTTGTTCCAGGTTAAATGCTAATGCTCCTGGACTATAACTTATTGTATAACTTTTCCTGGATGTGGTGGTCCTGACCTCATAAGAACAAAAGCTTTCTAAAAAGATGTCTTGGCATGTCTTCCTTGCTGCTTTAGTATGACTGCTAAGACCATTGAAGAGTTGCATTTAAAGGTGGATTGAATGATTTTTTACACAAAAACTCTGATGCAGAAATGGCTTATTTCAATGTCAGATGTTGAGAGGCTCGTTTCAAATTGTTCTCTTCATGGCATCACATATTGTCTATATGAGATCAGGTGCATTGTCTTTATACAGAGGCATCTTCAAATCTTATAATGTGAATCATCGATACTTTGGAATTCTTGTCGTCCCACTCTGAAACATTGTTAATTTTATTGAAATTTTTCGCTTTGTAAAAAGTTGGTGGCACATGCCGCACATCAATATCCATGGTGTGATTTTGAGAAATTGTGTGTATTGTGCGTGCTTCAAATGTGTCTGCCTGGATTTGTTTTAATGAAATCATTTTGACAACAGATATTTGTTGAACGGCAACTATGGAAAAAGAATGTCCATAGAAATAATTCAGTAACATGTCTCCCACTTTTATGGACCAAAATCAATGTGATGTGTATATATGTTTAAGACATGTTACAATATATCTCTGGGAGAAATGTTTCAAGCTCCTCTTTGGCACACATCCCTTGAGCATTGTTCCCTGTTCCTTTGAATTCCTATAGCAATCCTTGCGATTCTCATGCTGGCTCTGTCCGCTCTGGGCTTCTTTGTTTCTCTGTTCTTCTGCAATCCTTTCTGCAATCCTTCTGATTCTCTGGCTTGCCTCTGAGCCGTTTGATATTTCACTTACCCTGATTTTACATTACAGCTATGCACCCCCTGCCATGTTCTATAGGCCTACATGTACCTTTAAAAATAACAACTCTTTAAATTTTGGAGTTTCTTTATGTAATTTCCACCTCAGATCTCAGCAGGTGCGGTGTCATAAGCTGTCTTCCCACTCACCAAAATGATTGATCAGGTCACAGTGTTTCTGAGGTGCAAGATTAATTTTGAATGACCCCTGTCACAAAAACCAAAAATGCTTCTATATCTTCTCGAGAGGATTCTCCGATAGGATGCTTCCCTTTATACTATTGATCCCTGACAGACAAAGAAGACATCTTGAGTGGAGTCATCCATTTAAGGTGGTTGATGTGGCACCTTGAAAGAAGGAAAAATACAAATTTCAGCTACCAAAACGGCTATGCAATAACTAAGCCTGAGACAGCATGGAGTCTACTTGAAAGCTCTGTACCGTAATATGGGGTGAATCGGGACACTGGGGTGAATCGGGACAGAACAGGAATGTGTTTTATTTCTTAAACTACAAGTACTTCTATTTAACTCAGGTCCTTAATTTTTTGCACAATTTTAGCATACAGGGGAGCGTATATTGTGGTCGAGTTTTATCATTCTAACTGCAGGCAGTGAGGAGCTGCAGCACTTTAAACTTGGCCCTTAATTTCGACAGGTGGTCAAAACTTTGCTCATATCACAAAAAGCATAAATATTAGAGCCACAAAAATAGCAGGAAACTTTTATAACCTATATTTGGAAAATATAGGGACTAGAAGAGTTGACTAGATGTGGGATTTTGTATGTTTGGTCGTGGGTTCAGATCCAGGGTAATGACAAAGTATTGGAATCAACAAAAATAATCCCACTAATTTTCATTTGAGTATACAAGCATGGCTTTGTAAGGAATATTATTGAAATTGGGGATAGTTGGACCTTAAGTTCGGACATAAATAGGCACCATATTTTGATTTATAAGATGATTTGTGACCATGCTATGACAGAAAAACCCTCAATTCTGTCCCGATTCACCCCATATTACGGTACTATTAAAAAGTATGATTGTTCAGCATTATTTGATTAGTACCTCCTTGAGGTTGGAAATGCTTTCTTTAGCGTTTTAGTTGTCAAACTAGCCACCAAATTTGAGTTTCTGAAAAGCCTGATTTTAGTGGCTGGACCTGGATACATTGAATTTATATATTGCCAACAGTTTATACAGAGGTGTGAACTCAAGGCAACCATGTTAGATGTGCTATGCTTGGTGTAGATGTGACTAAATGGATTGATCATGACAATTAAAAGAAATGTTTCTCATGTCTTTATAAATCAATTTGATGCTCTTGTGAAGTTACACAAATAATGCAAGGCCAGACTGCCAATTAAAAAAAAAGCTGCAGATAAGATAAGATAAGATAAGATAAGATAAAACTTTATTTAACGTCGGTGATGAGAGTACAAACAAATAACACAAGCTCTAAGCTTTTGGCCGACAACTTTTAAAATAACAGAAACAAGATGAGATAGTGAAGTTATATACAAATGAAAAAATGAATGAATTGTCTAGGTTTTACATTCTTTCAAAAAATAACTTTGTACGATCGCATATAATATTATGTGTTTTCTCAATAATTGTGTGATTACAAAGAATTTCTTTTAAAAGCATAGTATACATGTACCACATTCGCACTTACTCAGATAATCATTTTTTCGTAAGTCGAATTTGAAAGATCTTATATCAACTGAGCATTTTACTTTATAAGGTAGAACATTCCATAACGAGGGACCCTGATATCTTATTGACTTCTTACCATATCGAACTGTATTGAAAGGTGGTTGAACTAACTTGTTATTGTCCCGCATGTTGTATGGAGATATTTGTTTGTCAAAAAATGTACTTTTAACCGGCTTGTGCTAAGCCGTTTATTACCTTGAAAACAAATTCTACCAGATTATTCTTACTTATTACATGCAACTTCTTTTTGTCAGTTTTTATCAGTAAGTCAGTATAATTAATGACTCAACAATCCGATGAATAACTGAAGCATCGGATAAAGAAACTGGTGAAGTAATTGGGGGAAAGTGAAATTAACTCACAGAGCAGAAATCAAAACAATAATCAGTTAATCAGGTTTGTATTTTGTGAAAATTGTTTGGCAACATACTTCTGAAGAGGTAATTTTGAATTTTTAAATTTGTTTTATTGCCTTTTTATGGGCAATTTGACCAATAATGACACTGATGTTTCCGAAAACTACCTGGTTTCAAGTAACTATGAATGCTTTCAATGATCATTTCATCCCATAAAGTAAGTAAATTGTATAAATTAGTTTTGCAAAAATTAACATCTATGTGTATCTTTTAATATATATTTATCTATCTATCTATTGATATACTTACATATATATAATAGCCAAAGAAACTTCTATGCGCCTCATACTTACAAGTTGCTTGTTATCAAAATAATCTGTATGTAACTGCTGAGTTAATGGTATACCCAAACCAATAAGAGAAAAAGATAATAACACGCAAGAACGTGACTGCAACACACTATGGGTGCTGTGTTACTCATACATGTGCAACTGTTGGTTTTCGTGCTTTCGCTCATTATTGAGATAATTCTCACATTTCCCCTTTGAACCTTCCTTTTAGATTTTTGGAAATATGCTACATTCTCAAAACCCCATGTGTATTGGACTGACACACAGTTGGCCTGAATATTTTGATTAAAAGAGTTTCTTAAATTCCTCCGAAATAAATGACAAGAAGTATTAGAATATGCATTAGGGTGCATCGTCTGCCCCCTAAAAATGAAATAATTGAAATTTTCATTTGCACATTTGCCATATTGTACCTTTGCCCGTAGAAACACATTCTGCAGAATTTCAATAAGATCCGATGTGGCTTTAGGGTGGCACTTTTGTGTCAAAGTTGAGTCCAAAATTGACAAAAAATGATGCTTTGAAAAGTCGCGGTTAGAAATATCTAGCTTATGATTGGCTGTATGATTTCAATTCATATACCATTATTCTCAGAAGAAAATTGTCTTTAATTTGAATGGTGGAGAGCTATATTTCTGAAGATTTCTCATGCCTAAGTTTTTTGAAAAGCCAACAGTTTCTGACTGTTATGACAAAATGTTTGGAAACATCAACTTAAAAGTTCAACTTCTACCAAACTTTGACGTAATCGTTAGAATAAAACATAAGGAACACTTTGCTGAAGGAAGTAGGAAATTGAAAATTTTTCCCAAATAGTTATTCATTAAATTCAAATGTGCCAATTTTCATAAATTACATGTAAATATGAGAAATACAACAGCTCGTCGAGACACCGTTCTGCATCTCTTTTTCTTCTGACTAAATCATAATGCAATCAAGGTTTTATCAGATGTTGTAGTAGACCATATTTCCACTTTGTAGACTTATTTGACTTCCCAAAGTCATATTAACATCCTTTTTTGATTTATCACATTTTATCCAATAAAAAAGAAAATATCTCCACTCAATTTTGACTTCTACTGAATGGAAACCATTGATGTCGGTATTCAAATTAAAGCTCTCTTTCTAATGAATCTAACTGTACCATTCAAAAATCATTTCATTTAAAATTGAAAATATTATTTATAACCGCGAATCGCTGAAATATGACCTAAAACTGAAATTTCAAGGCTGTTGTGCCACCCTTTGGCATTAGAATTTTTCCCTAAAATTTTGCAGGGCTTCTTTTATGATACAAGGGAACAATCATGCACAAGTGCATCAAATTTTGAAGATATAGGGGCAGACGATGCACCCTTATATGCATATTCCTGATGACTTGAATTTGGCAGCAATTTCATTATAGTTATTCTGCCATTTTAAATCATATAACCGTTAAATCGTTCGTAGATTGGCAATTAGAGTAGAAAATTATTTCCTGCCTACAAATGCGCATTGCTGCTTAAATGGCAGCTCTAATGTATAGGTTCTGCTACATTATATCTGTCTTGACAACTTTCATGTGTTGGAGATGATAACTCCTGAATGAAAGATAAATGTAAACAAATAAGAAGAGCATAAATCAAAGTGTATTGCAATGTGAGTTGAACGGAGAATTTCTAGGCATGGGTCTGCAATGTATTTTCTATATGGTGTCCTCTATCAATAGTTGCGTGTTGGGCTTCCAATCTCTATACTAGTGCTGGGTTGGATTCCAACCTCCTGCAGGATCACTGAGACCTATGTTGGACACCAAATTCAACAACCTTTGCCTCTTTAGCTTGATTTCCTCCCATCCTAATTAGCCTCCTAAGAGCAGAAATATAAGACGTAAAGGCTTTATCATCCATCCAGCCTTCCGTCACAACAGTGAGCATGGTGCATTCCTTGCCATGTAAGGCCACCTTTCCAAATGAAGAAAACCTGCTGGGAAGTAATTGCCTTCAGGCTCTGTCAGGAGTAACCAAAATATTCCCATTAATTCTCTAATGGGATTTGCACTTTCTGTCCAAGCCGATGACTCCTATTCAGCACTGAAATAGATGCAATGCTGCAGAAGAGGTGGGCAGGGCTGCCCTTTGCACTCCTCAGAGGATACATTTCTCCTTGGTCTTGATTCCTTCAGCTCTAGGGCTTCGGCAGATTGAGTAACTCCTGCACAACAGACATTTCGGCAAATAACAAATGAATTAGGAATCATCAATGCTGCAGGTTCAGATGCACTTGGACAGGAGCAACTGCTCTTCCCTGCTTGGCTGAGTTTCTGTACATTTGTTTTAAACTGTTCAACAAAAATTAGTCGCCTTTTACAAAACATGAATATCTCAAAGATCTGTTCTCAGATTATTACAGTGCAACCCAAAATAAAGTATGATTACCCCAGCAGGAAGGAAGAATCAGCCACTACTTTACCCTTTCACACCTTTTGACTACCCCTGTATCACTTCCTACATTTACCTTCTTGAAAGTGCCTTTTAAAATTACATTAAAATCACATTTAAACAACATCAATTTGAACTCAATCACCCCATTGTATTTGATTTACTTGATATTTTGCATCTCTGCTAATTGCAGATACATTGGCAGCTGTCTAAATATAGTTCGTAAAGTGGACTAAGGTTGTTGTAAGGAGTCAAAGGGAGTTGTGAGGAGATTCGGGGTGAAGAGGAGGAAAGAGGGCAAAATAGGTGAACAGAGGACTTCTGACAGAAAATATTCTACTTTATTTTGAGTTGTACTGTATGAAAGTTGGCCAGTTTGTAGGCCTGCATGTTGATAGGGTGTGTGTGTATTTGTAGCTTCATTGCTTGATTTTTGTCTGAGCCTGCAGACCCTGAGTGCACGTA
Source organism: Platynereis dumerilii (assembly GCA_026936325.1). Classification (NCBI taxonomy): domain Eukaryota; kingdom Metazoa; phylum Annelida; class Polychaeta; order Phyllodocida; family Nereididae; genus Platynereis; species Platynereis dumerilii. The sequence goes on from JAPTHN010000149.1 coordinate 387,605, forward strand.
CCCCTATTTTCAAAAATTTGAAGTTTTGGTTTTTCCAAAAATTTTTTTACTGAAAGGTGTTGAAACTCCACTCAAATTATTTGTTATTGCATCCAACACAAGGAGCCTAAACTGAAAAGCTGTTAAAATTTCTCCATACACCACATTTACCCACAGTATTGCACAGACCCAGTAGCTGGACAATTGAGTGAGTCACTGAAACATCTGATAACAGTACTGAAGAGGTACTTCCTGAGACAGTGAAATTAAATCATAGGACATAATTCAAGCAATAAACATTGAAGGTCCGCATATTGAATTTATTTAAATTAAAAAAAGAAATTGGTGCTGGTACGTGCCCCACATGCCAGCACATCAATACTATGTGGTGTTGTGGAGAAATCTTGTTTATTGTGCATGCTTCAAATGTGTCCGCCTAGATTTCGCTTAATGGGAATCATTTTGACAGCCTATTTCTCAGTTGAATGAGAAACAATGGAAAAAGAATGTTCATGTCTCCTACTTTTGCAGACAACACGCACACATTGTTGCAGTGTGTATATGTCTGAAACATATTGTGGTATCTCTTGAAGAAATATTTGGAGCATCTCTTTTGGCACTCCTTTCTTGAGACTTGGTTCTGTTGTAACGAATCTACTTGTACTCGTCATGACTCTCTGGCTTGCCTGTGAATCTATTGACATTTCACTTGCTCTGATCTCACATTACAGGGACAATCCTCCTGCCATGTTCGATCTGCTTTGTTTTTCCAACTGTTTGATGTTTTTTAGTTTCTTTGACCGATTTTCATCTCGAATCTCAAGAGGTGGGGTTGTCATAATGTGTCTTCAAGACAACCACAACGATTGATTCATGGCAAAGTGTTTCTAAGGAGCAAGATTAATTTTGAACAACACCTGTCATAGAAATAATCAGGTTTATATATGTCTTCTGGAGAGGATTCTCCCGTAATAAGCTTCCACTTATATCATTGATTCCTGACAGCCGGAGAAGATGTCCGATTGACTCTCTGAAAGTAGAGTCATCCATTTACAGTGACTGATGTGGCACTTTGTAAGGAGGAAAAATGTACATTTCAATGAGCGAAGTGCCTTTGTATGATTACTGATTAAAAGCTCACTACTTTTAAAAGCTACTGGTTGTCCAGAATTTTTGGATTAAGTTCCCCTAGATGATGAAAATACTTTCTTCAGTCTTCAAACTTACCAACAAATTTAAGTTTTTGAAAAAGCCATATCTGAAGTTATTTCAGTGGCTGATTCTCTCAGAGCTGAAAATCTGCTGCATGAGCAGAATGTTTTGCTACATTATATATTGTATATTACTACCTTCATGACATTGTGTTGATTTAACTGGGTACCTCAGCTAATTCTTCCTTGATTTTGATATGTGAAATTGTTATTGCCAGTAGTTTGTGCAAAGGTGTGCTCTCAAGGAAACCATGTGAAGTACACAAATTTTTAAAAGGACATGACTTAGTTATAATTGATCATGACAATTAAAAGACATTTCTATCATGCTGTTTGTAAATCAAGTAGATACTTTTGTGAAGTGACTAATAGTTGAAGGGTCAGACTGCAAATATTCTAAAATAGCTTTAGACAATTAAAACCTGAACAATAAAATGGGTAATTGGAGCATCTGATGAAGGAACTGAAGAGATAGGCCTACTTGTGTGGTTAGTGAAATTAAAGAACAGAACAAAATTCAAGCAATAACCAGTGAATCAGGTCTCTGTTTTGTGTTAATTGTTTGGCAACATACTTCTGAAAAGGTAATTTTGAATTGTAAATTTATTTTATAGCCTCTTTATTGGCAATTTGACACAAAAGGACCTGATACTTCCTAAAGCTGTTTAATTATAGTGATATGAATGAGTTTAATGATCATTTCATCCCATAAAGTCAGATGTTTATACAAGTTTTTGAAGGATTAATATGATCAATGTGATACAAAAGGTATGAAGTTGGTGATAAAAAGCGATAAAGAGAAGACAGCTGCAATTGACATGCTGATAAAGGCTAACACTCCAATGGTTTTCTATGCTTAGTTAAAAAATATAAACAAGATGCTCTCTTAGGTGCATCATATTATGACTCAACAATGTGATATTAGCCTTACTATGACACTATAGAAGTTCCATGCATTCGCATAGACAGATTTTTTCGACCAGCTTTAGCCATTCTAAGAGGGATGTTCTATGTAGATAAAAGTGCCTTCCCAGTGTCCCTGCAAATTTATAATTACTTGATCAAAACTTGAAATGCATTTAGGAGCAGATTTTATTTATTTAGATCACATGGAGAACATTTTCTACAAAATATTTTTATAGTGATGCATCTTCTATAATTATGCATACTTTCACTTGAAGACTCAAAACTCAATGGGAATGTATCCCAAAAGATGAACTATATTATACATTTTTATATAAATTATAAATTATGAGTACATAAATGATTAACCTATAGCTAATGATAATACTTTCAACATTTGGATGTTTTGTTATTTCTATCACATTTTTACCTTTGCAGGATAAAAAGTTTGATATGTACTTATCCAGGAAACTTTTATACTACTCATCCTTTTGATCTATCAATAACAAGTTGCTTGTTATAAAAAATGTTTGTGTGTAACTGCTGAATTAATGGTATCACCAAACAAGTAAGAGGAAAAAATAACACGCAAGAACTTGAATGCAGCATATAATTAGAGCTGTGTTGCTCATACAGGTGAAACTGCTAGTTTTCGTGCTTGTGCTCATAGTTAGTATAATTCTCACATTTCCCATAAAATATGTTTCATTTTCAAAACTTCAGACATATTGGCTATATGACGGATAGTTGCCTTAAATATTTCCATTAAAAGTGTTTTTAATAGCTCCAACAAAAATATTCCCATTAATTCTCTAATGGGATTTGCACTTTCTGTCCAAGCCGATGACTCCTATTCAGCACTGAAATAGATGCAATGCTCCAGAAGAGGTGGGCCGGGCTGCCCTTTGCACTCCTCAGAGATATGTTGCTCCTTGGTCTTGTTTCCTTCAGCTCTAGGGCTTCAGCAGATTGAGTAACTCCTGCACTACAGACCTTTTGGCAAATAACAAATAAATTAGGCATCAGCCTTGCTGAAGGCGCAGAACATATGTATTTTTCTCTATTTGTTCCAGTACAATATAATTGTATATCTCTGAAATTCTATGCTTATCATGTAATTCCATAAGTAAGGCTTCAAAGGAAAACAGCTGTAGATGATCTGTTGACATATCAAATGAATATAATTAATAAAATGAAGTCGATAAATCCAATAAATATTTGTTTGGATATGCAAAAGAACTTTCCATTTGTGGTTGAGATGAGGCCAATCTGACATGATGCACAACAGAGAAACTTCCAATTAGAAATTGATTCCTTTATTCAGGGTTAGGACACTGCTAATAATGTTGTCTCTTTGATCATCTCCTTGTTTTTGCAAATAAAAGTCTTTTTTATCATAGTTCTTCTTCTAATTGCTACAAATTTCAAGGCCTTATCTTCAATGGAGATTTCTCTGAGGAGGGGATTGTCTGCCATTCGGGTCATCTTAGGGAGACAGGCCTCTGGTAAAAGCATCAGTCGCCTGGTGATTACAGCATCCTTATTAGGAACGGAAGTCTAAACAATTTCCTGTTTTCAAGAAATATCATGACTCAGTCAATTTGTTGTGAGGAAAATTAAGACTCTTGCTTCACAAATCAATATTGGACAAAAGGAGAAAGTAGAGATTATCATTAGAGTGGGCAATGATATACATCAGTCTTCCTTTGATGAACATACAGATGAGCTATTGCCACCTGACCACTTACCAATGCAGGATGGCAAACATGCCCCTTCCTCCAGGTGTCTAGTTAAAAATTATTCAAACCCATGCAATTTTGATTTACAGCGAAACACTTTGATATAGAAGATGGTGGACTGTGGCACTGTGAAAATGGCACTTCGTGTGTCACCATGCTGATGATTTGTCATGATCAAACTCAATACTTTCAATGTTAATTTGATTGAGGGAGACTTATCCCACTTGTTGGTGACAGCCAAACAAAAGGATTATGCATCTGATTTTCACTTTAAAATCCGTTATGAGAATTCAAATGGCTTTCCCTGAAGATGACTAATAAAACACCCTCTATGTTTCCCATGTTGAAAGTAGAGAAGATGACACTTCTTCGGCTACCATGAGTCACGAAGTGCCTTTTTCCCAGTGCAACAGCCCACTCTAATTCTATATCAAAGTGTTTGACTGTAATCTGTACTTATCTAGCTGCAACAAATGTTGAAGATAAATGAATACATAAATATATACCTTGCACGTGGATAGCCATCTTGGCATATAGACCAGTAGATAGAATGGTAGATAGACTGACACCAGTGGATAGACTGACCAGTAGCTAGACTGACCAGTAGATGGACTGACCAGTAGAAAGACTGACCAGTAGATAGAGTGACCAGTAGATTGACTGACCAGTAGATTGACTGACCAGTGGATAAACTGACCAGTAGATTGACTGACAAGGTAGACTTACCTGCATTTGTGAAGTTGTTTTGAGAAAATTAATATAATGATCCATATAATGTTGCCTAGATTTGCAGGAAAGAGATAGCATGTTTTATTATGATAGAGCAATGAGCCACAGGACAAAATGAACCAACTGAGTTTTAACAACATCATAGCCAACCTGCGCACCCATGGTCATGGAAACAACAACTACATATATAAAAGAAACATGTATCTCTGTTTTGTTGCAACCCACACTTTGGATTCAAATGAAAAGCATCTTGCAGGCTGGGAAGTTTCAATGAACTGCTGGATCCATTATTGGCCTATGGCTCACAATATTGCTGTTGTGAAATGAATGAATTAAAGCAATATTATCAGCTGCAGCGTTTAATAGACTTTGATAAAATTCGAAACAAAGTAACCTTAAAATGAGACGATATAACTGTGAAGTCGCCTGATAGTCAGCATGAGTTATTTTATGGCTGATCCATGCAATGAATGTATTAGTAGGCTGGCCGTGTGTTGCATGTTGGCAAGCCTACAACATTTGATTATGTTGATATCAGTCTCTCAAATTATTCTTCTATATATGGGCCAATGTAATGTGATATACCCTTCTCATGAAAGATGCTGTAAAACATGCCAGCAAGAGCTGATTTGTAATATGTACGGCCTTATGTATGTAAAAGGGTGTCACAGTGAGCCTGAACCAACTTTTGAGTTGAAAAAATGTCCCAGCATAATGATAGGTATCGTTACGTAGCTGAAGATGAGACGAACAAGCAGATGTAAAAAACAAAAAAATCTGTTGGTAACTTATTGAGATAGGCCTATTGCAATTTTTTCAATTTCTGGTTTGTCACATTCCTCTGTTTGGGTGATATTCCATCCAACTGGGGTGCAAATTACAGATTCACATGAGCAAACTTCAAAACAACAGTTTTTCTGTTTTAGATGATATTTATTTTAAGCACAGAATGTCATCTTTATTAGGGAAAGTCCCAGGTTGATGTGGTGTGTGATAAACTTCATTTTGTGTATGTATAGGAATTGTGTCAATTGTGTCACAAGCACCAGAGAATTACTGCTGCCTTTACCTTAATCTTCACGAAGGAATTACCACAATTTCTTGATTATTGAGAAAAAAGAAATTATGTAATAGTTGTTGTCTATCAAAATTGAAAATTAGACTTACAAATATATATGGCTATTCTGGATGTATATGTAATTATTTGTGAAATGCATGGTTATAAATACATAGATGTCTGCCTTTCACATTTGGTACTTAAAGAAAGATGAAAGAAGAAGTGCACAATTGGTTTTATGAACTTTGGTATCTTAGTTTTAATCAGTTCATTTCACATTCATTTTATGAACAAAATCACAGAATTATCAAATAGGGTGAATAAATTGGATGTCAGGCAATGCACAGGTTTGGAACCTCAAATAGACATTTAATATACAGTGTATTAGCTATTCATAATGCTATGGTGTATCAATTTGTTATTTTATTCCTGTACTGAGTTGGAGCTAATGACAGAAGACCATGGATGTTCTTCTACTCAAAAACCTATTATTATTCAATTGGATTGGAGTCAAACAGTATTATACAGGTCAAGTAATGTTAGATTATTCAGCTAACATTGTTGTTCGGTTCATAAAATCACAATAAAGTGAAGTGTTTTCTCCTCACTCTCCCCAGTTGATATGATAAGAATATTACAGTACAAAAGCTCAGTCAAATATGTACGCACATACATTTCATAATACTACCTGCTAATGCCGGGCAATAGTTGAGCATGCAAATTTTTGCAATTCTTATAAAAAATTTACACGATATTCGGAAATTATGCATACATGAGTTTGTCCCACCTTTTTGCAATTAAAGGCAACTGCATCAGTTTTATTTAAAAAAAAGAAGGTATATTATACCTTGTGAATGATATTTTCTAGCATTGAAACTGGTTTTGCAGAGGCAGTGCTCATTAAACAGACTTTCCACATAACTTGTGATGTTAAAAATGGGGTGTGATAAATCAGAAAGTTAAAAAATTCAATATCTCAGATATTTTTTGTTTTTACATCTGCTTGTTTGTCTAACCTTCAGCTACGTAACAGGTGCCTATCGTTATGGTGTGTCATCAGAGATGGGATATCTTGGCACATTTGTGTGCACATGTTTATTTTCTTATTGTGTAATAAAACTGATCATGGTAGAATAACATTATGAGTGGCCAGTACATTCAAGTCTGTCCACTTTCACACCGAAGTGACTACTTTATCCAGAAGGAAATCACTGCTCTTAATGACCCATTGCCTTCATTTTCATTTACCTTGAAGATGCCTTTCCCCCCTAACCCTTTCGGTGCTAGTATTTTTCTTTCTTGTTAGTATTTGAGTTGTTTCTTCTTTGGTCCCTATCATTCTTTATGTGTGCTGTGAACAGAATAAATACATTTCTAAATTACTTGAAGACAAAAAAAAAAAATGTTAAAAATATTGAAGTACCTTGAGTAATGGGTTCTTCGGGTCGTTTCAATTTTATTGGCCAAGATGGCCAGCAATTGAAGTCCATGATTGCTGTTTGTGGGTCAAACATTTTCTTCCTGAGTACACCTTCTCACTTCCTCCTCAAATGGTGGAAATATGACCCTCCATCTTCATTATTGCACTGTGCATCACCCATTGTGTAATGGCTCGTGTGCATTGTGCCAATAACACTCAAGTTAAGGGTTTCCTGGCTCTTGGGAAATAAAGTGGAGAAGACAAAGGAGAGAGAAGAAAGATTGATGAAACAAATCATAAATGACGTCACAAGATGGAATTATCGCCATCTATGGGGGCCGTCGGCTGGACGATCATGGATGATTGGTTGACCACAACACCCAAAATATTTTTAGTGGTGGTGTGTGATATAATTGTGACCAACCACAGAACTGCAAAACTGAAAGGAATCAGAAGAAGTACCTATAGAAAACAAATCCTTCATTATTTTGAACATTGTCTAGCTTTATCTTAACCGACTCACAACATGTGAAACACAAGCCGTTTGTCCCCATTTCACACCTTAACCTTGCATGCATACTGGTCTGGTAACCAGAGGTTGGCCATTGCCCTAACAGCCTTCACCACAGGCCAGTAAACCTGACCTAGCTCACACGCAAGTTGGTGATCCCATATCTCAGTTCATGTCATCAAATGACCTTTAATGGAGACAAGCAGCCTGACCACATTTTCTGTGGAAAGAAGCTTCATAACCCATTACTTTGTGCCCTTGCCTGATACATTTTATAACCAAATAGTATAGCATGTATATGATTGTTGAAATGAATTGAGCTGGACACTGGATGACATGCGCCATCTTCATTCTAACGCTCTTTTCCTACTTTTTACCGAGGCCTCCGAAGGAGGACCGCGGTCTTGCAACCAGTGTCGGTCTGTCGGCTAAAGACGCCTAAACTGGCCACCTTTGCCGCCTGAAAACGCCGGCTACATACAAATCTGCCCTGCCAAACTTTGTCCGTCATCGTTACGGGCCCTAAGCTTGTGAAAGCCGCACAATTACGCACCTGAAACGTATCCGAAACACTTTATTTCACAACTGACACGAGCGCATATATTTCCACAGCTTATTTTCGCCATCTTTACAAAACAGCGAGGTGGGCGGATGTGGATTTTCGCGCCAAAAACGTGCATAAATTAGGCGCCGGAAACACCCGAGGACGCCCGAACGCATCCGAATGATCCCGAGGACGAACTTTTTAAAGTTTTTTTTCCTTGAAACTGGTCTTACCCCCTTATTTAACAAACCGAATACGTTTTCAATGCCGCTTGACCCTCCGATATTATAGATAATGTTCAAAATTGCATTATTTTGCCTAAATTTGTCGGCCAATCACGTCACGGCATCTCATTGAATTCCAATATGGAGGACGACAGGAACAACAATTCATGTTTGCTGACAAGTTTCGCCTGGATTGATAATATATGGCCATACCCGTGACTGTCAGGTATTTAAACTTATGAAGTTAGGCGTAATTGACATTGTATGATAGAAAAATATTTCTTCAAAGCAACTTTGGGTCTATTCAGCCTTGAATTGTCATTGTTCTATAATATCGCTCAAGCGTACATGGCGAAAATACACTGTAACGGTCGCGGTAAAAAGTGCGTCAATCAATGCGGTTAAATGACCACAGTGATACAGCTGTTAGGTGTACAGAAATGACAGACCCCATTTTCGAAAGCTCAGGTGAATATCTGTTTTCTGGGGACTACTTAGTTGTTGTTTTCCTTCTTCTTCTTCTTCTTCTTTGCAACACCAGAGAAGACCCACTTGGGCACAAGCCATCTCATTTTTAGGTCCTTCACTTCTCCAGCCTATGTCAATCTGCTTAGCAGATTTGGGGACAGTGCATAAAAATTGAAATTCCTCAGTATCCTGGTCCTTCATCACCCAACAAAGACAGTATCGCTACTTTGGAATCGCTATTACTTATTTAACATATATAGAGCCGAGGTTTAATGTGCTTTGCACGGTATTTTTACAACTTTTCATCAATAACAAACAACCACCAGAGTTGTACTTTCAAGGACTGTCAGACTCACCTTCACATGCTCAGCCATACAATGTGCCAATAGCTACACCCTTTTTGTTTGGCATTTGGATTATTTGGATGCCACCTTGACTGGCATGCCATTCATCAATATCATAAGTTGATCTCCTCCATTTCAATTGCATCCTTCAAGAAGCAGGAGATTTATGACAAACTCACGTCATCTTGCCCTCAAGCCACGTTGCTCCAGTTTTCTCGTGTTTGTGGATTGGGAGAAGTAAAGGCATTGGGTCTACTATCTGGTCCTTTGCAATAGCACTGTGGGCTGGACTGAGTGTGACCTGGTCAGTGTCACAAGGGCAGGGTATAACACTGAGTGACCACTTGAACCCTAACTTCCTGCCACGCCCATAATACCCTGGATGGATGTCTTCTGGGTTTCAGTGGCAGTCAGGTCATGTTGCAGGAAGTGAGGCTTCCAGTGAGGGATGTAATGGCAGCCGGACGAAAACAGCGAAAAAAGAGGTCAGTCGACTACTTGTGACTAGGTCACTGCAAGTTTACTACTTTTGTATCTATCAACAATTTTACTTCATCTGCCAAACTGAGATGTCGTTTTCGGAGATTGCCTTTTAATTTAAGCTCGTTGAATCAGTCTCTAACTTCTTTAGGCCGAACACAGAAAAAGGGCCTGAAAATTTTTCGTTGCTGGAAAGGCATTTGAACCTTAAAGTAAATTTTGAGTTTGAAGGTCAACAAGGTCAAATTTGAAAAATATGTTTGGGAGGGAGAACATTTTTCCTCATCAAATCATTGGCATGGGAGGACATGGTTACATTGTCTATTAACAATGATCTCGATGAGCTTTCAACTTAGTTGACTTGGGTACCAAAATACTATTATGATGTTAACAACACTCTGATAACTAGGAATTTACACAACGAGTTATACATACTAACAGTGCACTCGATTTAATGTAATTAGTGGTCAGTGCATTTTTAAGACGATTCTTCCTTTGAACAGTAATTCCATCACCGGATGTGACCTTATTCCTGTTTGAATTCTCGATATAATGTGAGAATGATGATTATTAGATACACGTATAGGAACAGAGCACAAAAATGACGCATTTGATAGTTTTTCAAAGTTTTAGATGTAGCTTATCAGTTATGCCTTCAGACACATAATTGATGTATGCTCTAAATGATAAATTTCATGCTTAAAGACTTGTTGGTTTTTGGGCTTGTTAATACATGAGATATCAGGAAGTCAAATGTGTATCATCTCATTTGAGGTATTACCACAAATTGCATGCTGCAAGTAATACACTCATGAAGGCAATTTGTTTGTCAGAAAATCTGCCTTAGATCAGTGGAAGATTTTATTAGTATATAAATCCGTTGTGAATCCAGTCTTATCATGAGATGTAATATATCAATTAGCATCCGAGAAGTACCATTGTTAGAATCCTGTTGTGTGAATTACTGTTGCCTATTGTCCTGGTTAACTTCTTGGGTATGCAATTAAGAGGAGATCAGAATGGAGGTTTCTTTTGTTCTCTTGCTCATGACAAATCAGCTGCAATCAACCTGCATTCATGATGCTCATGACAACACCACCACTGCCCACACAACTGGATGAGACAGAAACAATAAGCTTCTGATGTGCACTGATTCATTCTTGACATTCGGTTGTTGTTGCTGATCATGATATCAGTTGTGATTTTGCTGTTTGGTTTATTGACCCACTGTGCAACTGTATTGTTTTTCTGCTTATTATTTGTACTTACATTCTGCTGTTGTTTGTGTATACACAATACATCAATGAAATCAAAACAAGCACTGTCAATTTGTCATACTGGATCTTAATCGCAGTCAGTCTATGTTTCTTGACAGACAAAATTAATCACCTTGGCTTGTTGAGTGAAACTAAATGCATAATATTATTTCAGCCGATGTGATGTGCTTGGGTTCATTGGCTTGCAAGGAGACATAAATTTGGCATCCCATAGGTGCAGCTGAAGAATATGTGAATGCCAAGAAAAGCTTCATTTCCTAGAATTTAGTGAACTCAGGACTTAAGTTAGTTGTTTGTGTATCATGCTATTTATTAAGAAAGATAACAGGCAAAGTAGTGGTCAGTTAAATCAAGCCAGGCACACACTGCAATGTTGAAATTGAAAAAGGCCACACTTTTTTCAAGTTGCCTGTTTTAATTTACTTGATTTTTTAAATTTCTTGATAGGATCAGACCTCATGAGTTTCACAAGATTCATTACTAAGAGATTGATTGAAAGTAGTGTCATTTGGTCATGTGTGTTACTGATAAATTTCGTCTGACTTTTTTGGTTTCTGTTTGACCATCACTCGCACGATAAGGAAATTTTTATGAATAGATTTAATGCTCAACTGCGAACCCGAATGACATACTGTGAAGTTTTTGTTAGAATAGCACATTGTAAAGTGTAAATACTGTTTCAACCATGTTCTGGAATCCAATGAGGGGGGGGGTATATTTTGAAACTTCATATCACAAACATTTGTGAAATGTTCCATTCCGAATTTTCAGATATTGGAGTGTTAGCTGTACCATGTCAACACAACAGAAGCAAAAACATTTTTTATACAGTGCAAAGTGATATTTATTAGCATTTTCTGTCACCTTCAAGGAGAATTTATATTTGTTGAATGGTGCTACTTTTTCATGAAATGTGCATGACAGTGTCAGTCTGACCAACAAGGACAATAACCCATTATATCGATGGTGAAAGTGCAAAACCTCGTATGTCAAAATTTTGCTACTTTTATATTTTGCGTGGAATGACTAATTCAATATCCAATACGTGTTGTCAATTGCTCCTCTTGCCTCTTTGCTATTTTTGGAAGCTGTAACAGAATGATTTAACCATGGTTTCACCAAACCTTGTATGTCGATTTGTTCCAAAAAGTGAAAGTGCAAAACCTCGTAACTCAAATCAGAACTTTGAAGCACATATTTAGGATATTTCAACCTTTTTTGAAAAATTATGATTGTGGTACGTTTTTTATGGCTGACAGGAAATTTCCTTTTTAAAAATTTTTTACCTCCCTATATTTATTGTGGTGATATAGGCTATTGAAAAAAAGCGTGCACAAAAATGTGAAAAAAGTGTCATTTTCCTGATTTTTGCCATTGTAGCCACAAATTAAAATAAGCTGTTATTGTTTATCATGGCCAAATTATTCTTTTTACTGTTTACTTATAGATTAAAGGTACATTGAATACTGCAAGTTGCTTTAAAATGTGAAAAATGGTCGAGTTACAAGGTTTTGCACCTTACTAAGTGAAAGTGCAAAACCTTGTAAGTCAACATTTTCAATCATATCTGATGTGACATCAATGCTAGGGGTCAACGACCTCTGACAAAAAGTTATGCTAAAACAGGGTGTCACTTTCTGTAAATCAAGTTGAGCCTAACTCACATATTGATAAACATTACCATAAAAAAAAGATCGGTGATAGTTTTTTCCAATTTCTGAAAAATGGCTTTTTTTGACATACGAGGTTTTGCACTTTCACCATCGATATATTATGTTTCAGTTTAGTGATGGTCACCCGTAATACATGGTTCTTGGATGTCTTTACTTCATCGTTGTGGTCTTTGTATAAGAGCAAATATCATTACTGGTTTCTTGTCTTGTCCTCCCAGCTGCCCTGTGAGACTAAAGAGCCATTCAGAAGGTTGGATGACTTGCAGCACATAAACCCAGGTTCAGTAATGGCTAATGCCGGTGGCTCACTCCAAAAGGCTCACTACAAATGGGGCCTTTCATATAATAACTTCCATTGGTGTAGCTGGCTTTTAGACCAATCTATCTGCAAAACTAGGAATAATGGTTATGATTTGGATCCTACTGACTCACTCTTTTTCCCCAGCTGTGTAATGTCAGAAATGTTATTGAATTTATTTAATTGTGAAAAAAAGGTTTGGGCTCTTCAATATACATGTGTCTTTTTAAAAAGAAATTCTGTTTATTGTGTATGCTTGAAATGCGTCTGCTCAGATTGTTACCATGCAACACTGCTGGGGCTGTAACACTTCAGGTGATCTGATCAGGGCATATTGAGTTACCTTTTCAGACATATGTAGTAAAGAATCCATTCACGCAATTCGATTTTTTTCGGAAACTGATCATACTTGAAGTGAAACAGTGTCTCATATTTCGTTTATTGAGGAAGAAAATTAATACATTTTGCTTTGTAACGTGTTGCATTCATCTGACCCTTCAGAAATTGTTAATGCGCAATCTATAATTATGAGTGCCCATGGTCCAGTGGTTATGTGTCGGACTCAACTCAAGCAAGGTTGTGCTTGACTTGAAACAGACTCATCAAGAATAACCACAGAGCCTGTCTGCATACCCATGAGCACTGATGCAAAATTCTTTAAACAAATTTTATTTTTCAAAAGAAGCCTCTTTCTTGGTAAATATTCTGAATATAATTTTGTACATGTTTCATGCTAAACTCATTGTTTTGGACTATCCTCATATATCTCTTCCAAAGCTTCATTTCCTTTTTAATTTCTGTTGATGTGAAGCTGCATCCTCAAACCATCAAATATATTGGCTGATGACTGATAGCCACCTTGGAAAAATAAATCAAAAGAAATTTAACTGATGCTCCAAAGCAAATAGTTTGACATGTCAAGGAGAGTTTTTACTACTGTTTTATTTAAAGTTGCCCTGAATGATAAAATGTACCTCTAACTTCGGGTGAATTTCTATGTGTTATAAAGTGAGCTTGTGATCCATAATATTTCTGAACACTTTTTTAAAGTATTTCTTAAAATACCCTAATTATTTAGCTTTTTCTCTTTCGTTTTCTTGATAGTGCCTCCCACCTCCAGCACATCCATTATAGATGACGTCACAATGACCATTGTTATCAGTATATTGTTATAAGTTAACAAATTCAAACAATGGTGATGACGTCACAAAGTTTATAGCAAGTTAGACTCGCGATTATTTCCGTGCGTAACCGAAATAAATCTAGGGGCCATTTAGTGCATTTGTTGGGTCATTTCTATAAGAAAAAATAATCCTACAGTAAAGAAATTTTACACACTTGACAAGACAAGCACGCCACACAAGATTCAGTAAAAATTAGAAAAACTTTTGGTCAAATCCCACCTATCATTCTGGGTAACTTTAATAGGAATGTTTACTGTCCCAATCTCACCAATCATTTACCTCACAACCTGCTGATGTTTTTTTTCAGAATTTTTCCAAGCTCAAATATCCATAGAAATATACTCACTTTTTTTAGATATAGATCTATTGCTCAGATAGTGGCTGTAAGTTGGTTTCTACACTTGTCCTAGTTTTTTATCTTTTTTTTCTGCAATCCCATTTTCTTCTAGGTGACTTTTTGATGAATTAAACAGTAAACATTGATAACTGGTCATACGCTATAGAAAGTAAAGCTCACACAAAAAACCCTGATCTAGGTTTTTGGGATTCTCCTCCATATCATTCCAATTAGAATTTGTATATAATTGGTCTTTGGGAAAACCAAACTTCCTTAAAAAAACCATTTGGTATTTCAAAAAGCAGTTACATCTTCTCCAGATCTTCATGGAATCAAGCAGACAAACCACAGACAATTACATGGTATGGTGACTGACATGAGAAGAACACTCCTCTTTTGGCAAGATAGGTCATTTCTTTATTGAGCACAAGCCTCTTCCCAAGACGGAATCATTTCCTTCATTCAATTTGGGCACTACGGGTTGTCAAGGCTTTACTTCTCTCTGATCTTCTCCGTATTATTGCAATGAAAGACATTCTCTCTTTTTGTCCTCCTCCGAATCACAACATTCTCCAAGGCTTTCATAATACGGTTGAGAGGATGGTCTGCCCTGTGGCTCATCTTATGAGGCAGGCCTCTACAAGCACATTGGGAGATTTATGGTATACTTAGGGACGGAATTCCATACAATTTCCTGCCTTGAGGAATACCATGACTTGGTCAATTTGTCACAAGGAAGATGAAGACTCTTCTCACACAAAGAAAAAGTGGAGAAAAGGGAAAAGGAGACTGTTACATTACTGGGGCTAATGAGACACATCAGTCTCCTGGATGCTCAACCTATAGACATATTGCTCCTCTCACCTCACCATGTGCTGACTGCATGGTTCTAGAGCACATTCAGACTGTACTCTACTGAGTGTTTCAATGTTCTGGCTGAAACAAAACGTGCATGCTTATGAATTCATGGTTTTCAATTCAATACAACCATGCAATTCAATTGTTATCTGCAACTACCCAATTTGAAGTCCCAGACATAAAAGTGTGTGTCTATAATACTGAAGAAGCACCATTTTTTGTCAGTACTTTCATCCTGAAAGCCCTGGCGAGAGAGTTAGGACTTTGTTCTGTGATACTAAGATCTTAAAGAATAAAGTCGCTGAGAATACTAACATAAACTTTCAATAAAGACCCTGCAAGTCTGAGTGGAAAGTTTGGTTTCATCAAAAATATTTCCTTTTTAGCATTTGAAGTTAAGTTAGAATAAAGAACAAAGTAAGTTATTTGATGCCAGATTTTATATATGAATTGGCAGGAATCTCAATCTTGAAGGAGGGGGGTGACTCAATGCCTATTGACTAAATTCATCCTTGTCTTTTTTGACTGTTTTTGCCCAAAAAAAAAGATTGAAGAAAATAAAAGAAAACACAAGCATCGGCTTACATTCAGTCAATAAGTCTGTTTTGTTTTTGATATGGGATGCTCCTCCACACCTCTCATGGCTAAGTGGAAATTGATTAGATTTCTGGAAATTCTCCTTCAGTCTTTCGGCATATCACTTGCAGACAAGAATCAAACTTGACTGACAACACTGAAACTGGGAAACCATTCTGACAGCTTTATGGATAAGGCAAATCATTTATGACACATATATTTAGATGCTGTCTTTGTTTCTTGATAATCCTCAAGAATTTGGGGAAAAAATTGATTTTGTCTGTGGTAAAAACTGAAGAAAAAGAAGCAGAGTCAGAATGCTCTTCCTTTCTTTATTAAGGGCATATCGGGGGTTAGTTTATCAATAATATCATTGGGGTAAATTGGCCATTTGTGAAATTGAGGATATAGACCTAAGTGTATTTTTTACTTTTTTTATAATTCCAGTTGATCTGAGAACCATTATATTTGGTTTGCTTTGGCTGTGACTTTGTTCAAAACAACAATATATAGGTGAATGTTTGAATGGTTTCAGTGATTTAATTGTTTGTTTCTTTTTTTACAGGTGAGTTGAGATGTGAAAACCTGAAATATGAGGATGACAAACTTGTGAGTATGGAATATGAGCTATCTTGGTTTATTGTGAAAGCTGCAAATTGGCATCTATGATGTAGCACAAGTGAGTGAGTGATGTTTTAATTACCACCCTACAACCCGGTTGGGTTAGGAAGGTCTATAGCACAAATAAAGCAGGAAGATCTATTGG
Source organism: Platynereis dumerilii (assembly GCA_026936325.1). Lineage (NCBI taxonomy): Eukaryota > Metazoa > Annelida > Polychaeta > Phyllodocida > Nereididae > Platynereis > Platynereis dumerilii. The sequence goes on from JAPTHN010000149.1 coordinate 404,183, forward strand.
TTCTGTCATTATCAGTGGTAGTAATAATGTTCCCGAAAAAACAAAACAAAAACAAGAACTACAAACAACAATGTTTGGGTCCAAAAAAATGTAATGAATTATAAGTATGTATAACATCATGTAGCTGAATTAACATGAAAACTTGTGCAGTTCTCATTTAAAACAACCTCACCGTTGGCTTCTCGTGAATCACTGCATGCGCATCCCTCTTACCTGCCTGTCGATCAGTCCCTGATAAGATAGATATCTTGGCTGATAAGGCTTCTTCGGAGATTACTTTATCTGTCAAAATGCCAATCTTTCATCAACTGCCAGGCTGAGCATCTACTGCATCCTGAATAATGATAATAATTTGAATTATATATTGAAAAATATTGTTTGGAGGTTTTCATTCTGCAAAAGTTCAATATGGTTCATTTCTTAAGTTATCTCCACTGAAGAAACTGCAATGGATGGTGAAGGAATCCCTGCTGAGTTACTTGTCCAATTAACTGCTTGATTTCTTGTTTGATTAATAAGATATCGGGTCCTTATAGTGCAAGAAAGGATTGTCAATCATGTCCTGGGAGTCTTGATTAACTTAGCAGCTTTGGCTGCATATGATTATCTGTTTAACTGGATTTGTTTCTTCTGCCTTGAATTGACTTGATATTTTGGAAGTGAGTGAACACAGCAGAGAATACTCCTGAATTTTCCTCCTAATTTCAAAACTTCGACACTTTTTTTCTATTTGTACAAGCATGATAAAAGTACAGATTGGCAATACAAGAATGCAGCACTTGCAAAGATTCTGATAATGTACAATGTCAATTTGAAACTTTTGAACTCATCTAAGCCTTGTGTCATGGGTACATGTTTGCTTCATTGTTTTTTAATCAGATTGTATTCGCAATCCATTTTCAAGGCATGTTTGTCAATTTATTAAAATGGAGTTGCTGAAAAGGCAACAGGTAATGGTATCGCATGTAACAATGTTTGTTTGCAAACCAGGCACACTGTAATGTGGTGGTTACTATTACCAAACACGGAGAAAGTTTCAGTAAACAGTAAATGCATAGATAGTTTTTATTATATCATGTAAAGCAATGCGTACTCGTGCATCCAGGAAATGATTGAGACTGTTTTAATCTTCTGCCCATGGGCACTGCTATGTGGCTGCCCTGAGTTGTAGTCAGTGGAAGGCTTACCACACACTTTCCCACTCCAGGGGACCAAGAAGTCATTATAATACAAATACAAAAAAGTAAAGAGACTGGGAAGCAGAGCTGCTTATAAAAATCATTTTTCTGAATGCCTAGCAAGAAAACGAAATCTGGGATCATTTGTATACAGAGTAAAATTTTGTTTGATGTTGCACGTTGGTAAAACTTAACATATGACCAAAAAAAGGAAGCTTTCTGAATCGCTTTCTAAGGTTTATAGTTCCATCACAATTTAAATCAATTTACCAAACCCTAGTCCGAGAATTGTGCACTTAAATTAGCTCACTGCTAATTTTGTACTCCTGTCAAAGTTCCACGTTGCACAAAATCATACTTTTTCACAAGATTTCAGCTTCAATCTTCTGCATTCATTTGTACAGCATGTTCCCTGTCTGTTATGCAGAGAAATTTCATATTTCATGCACAGCGGATAGAATGAATAATTATTATACAAATGTAGATAAAATGGAATGTTTATGTGTTGCAATACTCCAGGTCACAGAAACATAGCTTGGGTGGTTTCCTGATGTGCAGGCACCCTGTGGGTCTTTGTATCAAAATCAAAGTGAATCTGTTGCATCCTAAATACCTGCCTGTATTATTTGAAGCTGTTAGTAAGCAAAGATACTTGGATAGCAGTTGACTTCTGACATTTGCTCCTCAGCAGGCATTTAACCATGAATCAAACACTCCAGGTGGAAGCGTGGCTTCCAAAGATTGTTCTTACATTCTCTCTGTCATTGCATCTGCTGGAGTGCCATACACTGTAGTCTAGAGTTGCAGTCTGCAAAATGATTTTCTGGTTGCATATTCCATTATCTTTGATGGCCAATGAATGAATCTTGAGACAATAATCATCTTAACCTAGTCATGGTAATTCTTGTCTCTTCTTTGTGTATTATCAGTTACACCCTGCTCGTTTCGAGGGTACGGGAATATACACCACGAAGGACTCCATACACCACGAAGCCGAAGGATGACGTCATAACAATCCTATGGTCGCAATTGTGACATCATTGTTTATCTCATACACCCTGTCTGGTGAAGACAGACAGGGTGTACGGTGTCATACACCTCAGCTCTCAACCAATCAGAATCGAGGATTCACACTGGACTGAGGATAAGTGGTCAAACACTGCTAAATGATGTCAGAGTACACAGAAGCATAAGCTTGCTGGAAAACTATTGGATTTACGGTCAAAATATCCCTATCTGCTTTGTAACTTTACACTTTTTTTACTTAATGACTGACTTCAAAAAATCATTAACTTTTTTTGGCAATGACAATAGCATCCATGATGCATCAATGACTGCATTCTTGGGAGGAATATCCAGGGCAGCTGGCTCCTGTTGGTTAGACACATAAACAGATACGAGGTTGAAAATTTAAATTTAATTTCAAATTAATGTTAAAGTGAGTTTGTATCACAGATAATACAACTGAACATGTTTGAATAGAATTACTTCACGGTGGAACCATCATTTTGTCTAGTATGACCAGTTGACCAAGTGCTATGGTAAATATTTTCAAACAAGCTTCATCATATCCATTGGTCTTGTAAACCCAGGAATCCATGTCCCATGCAATGAGTATTTCGATTACTTTTGGTGACCATGAGATGAGCAAGCAATCCACAGCATCGTGATCTCATAGCTGGACACATTGCTCAATTTGCCCCAGACACTTCAAGAGTGATCTCGATGGCCAAACCTTGTGCCTCGAATGAGACTCTTCAGAAAATGCTCATCACTATGCATACAATGTAGGATGGGAATTGCTGCCAACTGCTTTTCAACGAAGTGAATCTGTTCAGTCAGCTATTCCTGTGACTTATTTCAAAAGGTTGTACAATGTACAGTATGCATGTCTTGATATCCAAAGTGCATGGACAGGTGCTATATAATTTCAAATTGTTTCATTGCAACCTATGCATTCACAGGATACAAAAACAAGTAGCCAAACCTTTAAAATGTCGATGTGTAGGTGCTGGAATTGCTAAGCCAGCTGAAGACCAAGTCTGGATTGTTTGAGATCTCTATCAGTGATAATAGGTATATATCTAAAATTCAGGTCAACGATTTCAACTGGTCTATGACAGCAGTTTCCCTTGTGAAATAGAAATTGTCACTTTTATCAAACCCAATAACTTCATTGGCTCAATATCCCTTTGTCTAACAATGGCTGCTGGATGTTTTTCTGTATATTTTAAGATGATAACAAACAATCTCCATTGAGGGCAGATCATTTGGGGTTGTTTGATGGATGGTCTTGTCACTTTTGCCTTGGAAACTTGCTTACCTGAAGGCCCTGTTTCTATTGGCCCCTCTTTGCAGGTGATAGGAAGGGTTATAGGGCCATCATTTATCTGATCTGCTATTGTGGTTCAGTGTTGTTTGACCTGTCTTAGCATATTTCCTGGCAGTTTAATTGGGATGAAGCAACAATAATTATTTCTTGCCTTGTGCCCAGTACTTTTTCGAACCATGTCAGATGATGCAGCTGTCTAGCCAATTAGTGGTAGATATCATTGTGTCACTACTATGCTCCAGTGGTCTGACAGAAGAAGTGTAAGGTTTCATTATAAATTGGACAATTTATTATTAGCTTTGATAGCTAAAATATCTATGGATATAAATTTTAATGCTAGTGTAGTAGAATGATTATGGACTACACTACACTACAAGCAATGCAGTCAATAAGCATCTTATTCATCAACAGTTTTTATTTACTTTAATTTTATCTCAATTAATTGATGTACATGTCATGTAGGGTTTTTGACAGTGTCAGGCAGCCCTCAATAGCAAGACATCACCTTGAGATTATATGAGCGCCGAAGGCAGCCATGAGCGAAGCTCACTTAGCACAAGGACAGATCATTCTGCGTGGTGTCTACAGTGACTGCCTGAACAGGAAGTGCCTGTAGTTGCCATAAAAGCGAAGCTAGTAGTTTAGTCACAGTTTAGTTTGGTAAATAATTAAAATACCTTTTAAAAATATCTTCCAAACTTAAAGTTACACAATCTTCATTAACTATGAACACATTATGTAACAGTCTAATAGTGAACAGTAACCTCTGAATAGCTATGGTTTTTATTGATCTCAGTTATGTAACATCAACAATTAAGCAGAATAGATCCAAATTTAACATAGATTTGAATTACACAGCTGTCAGTGCAATCTGTCTATTTATCTAAATATCTATAATCTATCTATCCAATCTTATCTATAGATCTGATCTTATCTATCTAATTGTATCTATCTGCCCATTTGCCCTTTCCTTTAAAAGGGTAAATTGGCCTTCTGCGTGGAAAGTTGAAGGTAATGCAGTAGTTCTATGACAATGCTGCGCGAATTTCATGGCAGTGCCATTTACATATTATTATACGTTTCTGCATCATAAACTGTTTGGCAATGTATGGTGTTAATGAACTGAGCTGCTGAGTCTTAAGGAGTTTGACTACCCTAAAGTGTTGCCGAGTAACTACAGTGAGAGAAGGAAGGAGCTGGCCAAATTATTAGGAAAGCAAAAGACTGAAGCCTCAGGGTGCAATCAGTTGCATGCTGGGCTGTCAGAGCGAATCTGCAGTGATTACAACTGGGTTGTGGATAGATGCAATGAGCCTTGTCAGAGGCCGGCAAAACAAACATGATCTTTCTCTTCAGTTGATATTTGTGGATAGCAAGCTACCCTTTTACCAATATCATGTTATGAGGCTGGGTGATTGGCCCAGAGTAATTAACATGTTATAAATAGTGTTGGGCTGCAGGGAAATTTGTGCAAAACTTATATCAAAACTCTTTCAAATCTTTTGCTCTCCTTTTTTGAAAAGCCATTAGAGATGAACTTCAAAATTATGCCAGTGTTTAATGGTAAACAGAACTGGTCCTTGATCAAATATATATATATAGTGATTATTGTTTATTTTTCAATTACATCTCCCAGCAATCAAGACAGTCTGTGCTCTATAATAAGCTCTAAATTGATTTAGCTCATTCCATCTCACTCTGTTTATAGGCCACAGGGAAGGATTTTTGTTCTAGAATAAAGACTGTGGCACCCGGGCTGGGGAGTTGGTAGCAGCAAGAAAAGTATAAATTTAAAACATTTTTTTGTGCATATTCATTTTAATGTGGTCAAAAATAACATTACAAATTTTTGTCAAATTATGATCATGATCTTAATCGTAATTGATTGCTTAACTCGATCAAGTCATTCATAATAAATCCTCAAACATTACTTGACATAATGGGTTAACTTTTGCATGATGATGCCAAATAATGAAGCACATTATTGTATTTGTACATGTATTACACATTGACATGGATGTCATCTATCTGGTAATGAGCACCTATGCAGGTTACCTGTTTTGTCAACACACGTTGATTTTAAAGCAAATTTAACAGGATTAACAAATTACAAATACTTCATTATTTCTAAAACAACTGACTGCTACATTTTTTCCCACTTGTGCTATAGGGGTGACAATGCTCTGTCTATGCTGAATGACACATAACTACTTTCCAGTTATAGACAGGCTTACATATTGTTCTCTTGTTTCAGTGTGTAGTTTTGATGTGGTTCTTTTCAAACTACCTGGCACAGACAATCTTGCTCAAATGCAGATCAAGCAAACAACAAGGATGGAGATTCCAGTAAAAGCTTGTAAATATCATTTCCAAATGTGAAGTGATGAAAAATGGGAGAGCAAATGTTTTGACTTACAGAAGTAGTGCATGCTAATATTAGTTTTGGTTTTCCTCAGCTCGAACAAACATATGTAGATCAAGGTGCGATGGTATTTGTGATAAACAGTGACTCCTATTTGTGTTTATTCCCTTTACTGGATGTTCCATAAAGAGGATCGTCTGGAAAATGGTGCTAGCTCAATTAAGACAAAATATTTCGTTTAGTTTTGCAAAGAATGTGTGGTGTATGACAAAAACATTTATATTGTAAATCAAGATGCATATTTCCCTAGTAGCAGGTTACATTTGTCATGAACATTTATACCTAGAAGCATGAAACTTGGCACACACTTAAAAGACGTAATTCAGAATATATTTAGATAGGGAGCCACTTCAAGTTTTACTTGGTTGACCCACAGCAGCCATTTTCCAAAATGGCAGCTTATTCTGGCAGCTTATGCTGGCTTTTTTGTGCTGTTCTTCTAATTTCTCAGTCAGAATAAGACCAAAGAACATTGTTTTGGTGAATCTTTTCAAGATTTCCAATCAGTTTCTCAGTGATCTATATTCAAAATGAACGTTGCTGATATTGCGACCAATAAAATAGTTCCACCTAAATTATGCTATTTTATGGAATAATGACTGTCTTATTTGCAGTTGTTAAGTTATGCTTTTTATTTCACCACAAAACAAATCTAGTAAAGGATGCCTTTTTCATGTGTGAGTGGAAGCAATCTCTTCTTTCATTTGCTGAAATTTGTAATTTTTCATTTGCATGTTGCAAGTCACTTTATAAAAGATTGAAGGTTTGCAAAATTTTGAAGTTAATGGCCAATTCAAGTTATCATATTGGTGTCCCATTTTTGTAACAACTCTGACACGCAATTGCAAAGCTCTTTAGTTATGATATCTCTTTATTAGATTGCATGTTGTAACAGGAGCATTTCAGCTGTAACCATAAATATTAGGCTCATGGGAAGGTGTGGCATTGCATAAATATTCTATGAAAACAGAAATTATTTCTCTAACCTTAGATACCATATATGTTCTTCTGCAGACTGAGTGCTTTTTGTGAGGACAAAGGAGGTCTTTGTCTGTTGCTTCTCCACTGGCCTTCTTCATTTCTGAAATCATTGAGTTCTTCTGCAATCATGTGATGATCCTGCTGGCCCCAGTGCCCCTTGAGATTTTGTTCACTCTGCTATGATGTTATGTTGACAAGCCTCTCAGTCACAATTGAAATTCTTGTTTTTTTTTACAGTTCACTTTCTCTTTTGCTTGTTCTTGAACCCCATGTATGGTTATGTCCACCAATCCCAGGTGGAGATTCCAGAATGTGTCCTGAAGCCTCTGAGCTGCATCTCAAGTGAATGATCCATAGCAAGCTGTTTTCGGGCAAACAATTAAGTTTGCAGGACACTAAAATTATCCCAAAGTGCTTTTGTGTGATTTTACTGGTTCGAGTTCTGATGGTTTGAAACTTATATCCCCTCTCCAACTTGACTGTTTGTTGCAGGTGTTACGAAAGTTTCAGGGTAAACTAGACAAGCTGTACAGCAAGTAGTTTACTTGCACAGCAAATATGAGATGTGCAATTGAAAGAATAACTCATGAGCATTTATTTGATGTATGTTTGCAGTTCCTAGCTTCAATATTAACAGTTTCAGACTAAATTAAAAAAAACATGTTGATTTTTTTTGGCAAGGGGGCAGGTTGACGTTGCTTCACATTAAAGGCTCTACAAAAGACATGATAATACTTAGATAGATGATGTAAGCTTTCACAGCTTTACAAGGAATTGGGTATTACAACAGAGAAAACCAGAACAAGATATCTCTTGTCATTGGCATGCAATCTAACTTTTAAGATGATTTTTTCAAATCTGATGTAACGCGGGACACAAAAAGATCACCTGTTTTTTCAAAGTTTTTGGTAGCTAACAGCCTTATTCTGTAAGGAAGATCAATTTTTTGAGGTTGATATGAAACAATAGAAGCTAAGCATTCCAGTGATGTATAATAAGTGATGGTACATACAAGATATCTACATGTTATCATCACATAAATGTAAAATTTCTCAAATTGTACGACGTCACGACACACGACCATTGACATTTTAAGATATTCTGTATTATACTACACTTTTCCATAATAAAAGACACTGTGTCAATTTGAAGTTACAGGTTTCTGGATGTTGCCAACTCTGATATACTAATTTTAATTGATTGCAGGAGAGTTTAAATTGATTTCAGTTATGTTTTTAGGAAGTCAATTGATGTCTTATCAGGTTACAAAGTAGTCAAGACCACACTCCCAGTAAAATCAAAATCAAATCAAATAAATCAAATCATTTTCATCATGTTATTTCCACCATTTCTGGAACAAGAAAAGTTAGCAATAATGAGCCTTTACTGCTGAGTAATTATTAGTTGAATGACTAAATAAAAAAACTCATTCTGCTTTCAAAAATAAAACTTCATAATCATCTCATTGAAAAACAGAATTCACTTTGAGGCTTTGTGAAATAAGAATTAATAGAGAAGGCTTTTATATGAATGAACAAAGTAACTGATATTCAAAGTGGCGTGTCAACTGTGCAGTGATGTTTCTTCTCAAAGAAGATATTAATGTTTGATTTTTCTTATTTCTACTTAATAATGGTTACTTTAGTCAAAATGGTTCTCAAGGCAGTCACGTTAAATCAGACCCAACATGCCTCCACGACAAAGTTTGCCCAGAAGATGTCGGCTACTTTCATGTACTACCTTTATATGACAGTCTCAACCAACTGTGAACTCCAAGATTCAGCAATATAGGAGATGACTCTCAATTGTTGTATATCATGGTCATTGATATCAAAACTGATTCAGCGAGACTGAATTGTATCCAACGTAGTTTGATATTTTTGTGGCTTTCATAGCTGTAAAGGTGACAAAGCTGACCAATGTTTGATGTCTTGGCAATCATTCTGAGTTTCAGCTATTAATGGGTCTAGCCAGGTTTTCTTCAACACAGCCTTCTCAATATTTTTATATAATATATTTATGCCATAAACTTGTATGTTCCAAATCACCACATTTTCCCACTTCTCTGGGTGCATTCTACATTCTGGTCGAGAGAATAATCTGCTCTTGGCTGATCTTCTAAGGCAGGCCTCTGGTATAAGAATCAGCTGTCTTGGAGATTATGGCACACTAAAGAGTGGACCTATTTCCATTTTTAAAGAATATTGCAACTCAGTCTATTTGTCAAAAGGAAAATGAAAACTGTTGTCACTCAAAGTGAAGTGGACAAGGGAAGAAAGGAGACCATTTCATCAGTGGACCAAATGAGAATCATCAGTACTTCTGATGTTTTACATACAATGTCACATTACTAACCTTTCCTGACAATCACTGACTTGGAAGGCCAGTGAAAAAGAAGACACATTTAATGTTTTATGCTCAGGAAATGCAGCAAGGCAGAATAAACTTCATTGACAACACTTTTTTTCTTGCTGGCGATGTTTCTTAATGTTGGCGTATTGCTTATGTTGCTAATCAAGCATGCATCACCGAGTGTAAGTAAAAGATGCTCCGGTTCTAGTAATACAGACTCTTAACCTGCATATTTGTTTTGATTACACACCAAGTGGACTGAGTGGTTGTGATTTTTAGAATTGAGATCATCTGACCTCTTTCTACACAGTTCCGTGACTGCAAATTTAATGTCAAAATAAACAAATATCTGCGTGGGTATATTAGTCAAGTCGCTGCAGTGTCGTGTCATGGCTTTATATATAATGGCGCTTTATATTGGCATAGTCAATGTACCTATGATGTTCACATTGTCATGCGGCCAGTATCTTTATCGCAGCATTTCGCCTTGTCTTGTCTGTATTATTTTATGTGCATCTCATATTGTTTTGATTTTGACAAAATAAACATTTTTGAAGGGTGTGCTTCATTATTGGAACCACTTCAGGGTGACTTGTTTTGTGATGTCAAAAACCTAATGATATAAGTTATCCCTAACAAGAATAATGTCTAAGAAAATAGATGAAATGAATCTGTTCAATCAGCTATTGCTGTGATTCATTTCAAGTACAAATGGTTTGTTTCAAGGTTATGCACATTTACATATCCAATGTATATGTATGAGTGCTATTAACGTACACATTGTTTCTTTGGTAACCTATGTGCTAACAGTGCCGAACAGGACTAGTAAACATTCAGCCAAATCTTTCCAAAATCAATTTGCAGATGTTGCAATATTCCCTGGAAAAATTGAACTCCTTTAAATATCCCTTAAGTCTAACAATGGCTGTTGGACGTTTTGCTCCAAACTTTGGTGTGATAGCAAACAATCACCATTGAGGGAAGGTCATTTGTGGTTGGTAGATTGATGGTCTTGTCACTCCTGCCTTGGAACCTTTGCCAACCTGAAGGCTCTGTTTCTGTTGACCCCTCTTTGCAGGTGATAGGCAGGGTTGTAGGGCCCTCATTTATCTGATCTGCTCTTGTTGTCCAGTGTTGCTGGCCAGTCAAAACAAGGCCTGTAAGCGTTCCATGGCAATGAACATCAGGATGAAGCAACAGTTCTTTCCCCTGTGACCATCAACATTGTTTTTTCCATGTAGGATAATGCACCAGTCCACCCAATAACTGGAGGATTAAATCATGTTATTTCTAATGGGCTGACAAAAGGTTAGCTACAGTATAAATTTGAATACAAGGGAGCAAAAGGAGTGGATAATTTGTAATCATGATCACAGATGGGGCTATAGGTTTCTGCTTCATCAGCTGTTTGCCAGTTCAATACATTGATAAATTGAGTGTAAATCTCATACCCTCAAAGTGTTGCTGAGTAACAAACATTGAAAGAAAGAAAGAAAGGGCTGTCCAAATAATCAGGTGTGCCATAAATTGAAGCCTCAGGGTTCAATCGGTGCATGCTTGGCTGTCAAAATGAATCTGCAGTGATTAAAAGTTGGTTGTCTATAGATGCAATTAGCCTTGTTAGAGGTTGGCAAAATGAACATGATCTCTCTCTTCAGTTGATATTTAATGGCATATTCTGAGATAATAGCCACCCTTTTACAAATGTCATGTTACGAGACTGCAAGATTAGACCAGAGCTGTTAGCATTTATAGTAATGGAGTTGGGTTTCTGAAACAAATTGGGAGAGGAAGAAGGATGGCACGTGAATTTAGGAAAGCTCTTTCCAGTCTTTTAGTGCACAGCATGAAGCCATTAGAAATGTACTCCAAAATGATGCTGGTCTGATGATGACTTTGTACCATTAGAAAATAGCACCTATTCACTAGCATGGAGCATTCTGCTATTTTAGAAAAGCTTTGAGGGCTTTAGTAAACAGAACTGATCCTCGATCATAGATAACTTGGGATTATTGCCTCCTTTGCAATTACATGCTGCAGACTGTCAGTGATTTATAATCAACTACTCTAAATTTATTTAGCTCATGTCATCTCGGTCTTCATGTTTGCAGGGCATTGGGAAGAAATTTTGCCTCCTATAATGTAGTCTGTGGTAGCATGATTGGATCAGGATCGAAGGTGACCATGAGTGCACAGTTATGAATTTGATGTATTCAGGTTGTATTAGATGCCATGTCTGTGGTGCATAACATGTGTACCTTTCCTAAGTTAAATAATATTACCAATCCCCTGATACAGTTTTGCCTCTTCGATATCCATTCGCTGTTTTTCATCAAACATTCTTGCAAAAATAATGTCCCAGAAAGGCAGATAAACAAGTGTTTCCTAAAGTTTTGCTGAGAATGTGTTATAGATAACGATATTAGCGTTATCTATGGTGAACCTTGAATTGAACCATTCAGCTGCCTGACAGTGTTTATCAAACTATGTTACTTTGAAACTCTTCGGTTTCCATTGTAACATGGTATTCCTACATGTTTTGATATGCTTCTTCAGTTTATCAACCAGAAAATAAATGTACATACATTAGGCTTGATGGTCTACTTTCTTAAATCATTCAGTCCTCTTGAGATCCCTAATTCTGATGCTCCTGTTGGCCCTGGGCCTTTTGAGATTTTGCTTGTTCTGATCTGATTTGATGGTGTCACTGACAAGCCTCTCTACAGCATTTGATCTTTCTTTGTTCGTTTTGTGAAACATTATAAAAAATCAAACTGTGCGCATGCTTTTTGTACTAACTGTACATGGACGACATGGAAATTTGTCCACCAGACCAGCATGTGTAAATGTTGTCAAGGCTTGTCTTTTCATGGGTTGTTTCAATCAAGGCCCAATGTGATATGCAGATTGCTTTTGGAGACCATGGGATGAGCAAGCAATCCACAGCATCATCAGCTGATAGCTGGAAACATTGCTCAATTTGACCTAGATACTTCAAGGGTGATTCGAATGACAAAACTTTTTGCCCAGAATGAGATTCTTCAGTTATTATTACTATGTGTACAATGCAAGACGGCAACTGGCTCAAGCTGCTTCTCAATGAAGTGAATCTGTTCTGCAACCTACATTTACTTGCAATAACTGTAATGCGCCTCCAATGTGTAATTTCGTCAAGTACACTGTTGTACACATTCATGCTGCTTATGTTGAGAATGGTATAGTAAATGGAAGGTAACAATGTGAATATGTCACATATGACATGGTGTGATGTTCTTCTGCGACTGAACAAAACAGAACTCTCAAATGAGATTTGGTCAATGGTCATACCTTACCGAAGAAAGCAAGTGTACAATACTGTACATTAACCATGAAGGAGGCAATACATTACATGTCAAATTGTCAATGAATACATAATAGTCGCTGGGAAAGCCAAGGCACAAACAAAAGCCATCCATGTTCTAGGTCTTTGTCAAAACAGTGTTTCATAAATATAGGCTATATCAATATTGCTTTAAAATTTAGAATGAAGATACAATGTAGGTATAGAAGTTTGCTTCCAAGGTAATAAACCAGGAAACATGACGAAAGATAAAGTTAGTATTTTTGGGTCCATTGAATGGCCTGAATGACTTTTTGAACTTAATTTAATTCCCATGCACCACCTGACTTTATATCTTATCTGCCAGACTGGATATACAAATGTAGAACTACTTGAATCAGCAGTCTCTATACTGGAAGTGGTGTATACGCTTGAATGCTCTGCATTATGACTACATTTTGATATCCAATATTAGGGCGGGGTACTCCAATGACCAAATGACTGTCGAGGCGATTGCCTGGCTTACAGTTGCCAGACGCCTTACTTGCTGGCCTAGCAGCTTAGGGCCGTATCTTGTCAATTAGCATATCATGACTTTACTCTGAGAGCTGCAACTACCATGGCTATAATTATCTTCTATGATTTCATATGAGTAATATGAAAAAGACCCAGTTGAAGGAGAAAATGTTCACTGTTAGACTATTTTTGGCATTATTGAATAACCTCATTAGCTTATGCCTGAATTAAACTCGGTTTAACTGTGGCTATAGCTTCGCACATTGGCTGTACAATTGTTTGCTTGAAATTTAGAATAATTGACTTTGAGGGCAAATCATTTTTAAACTATGGCTACAGCCCTAGTTTATTGCAATCCAAAATGAATACCCGTAATCCTATCGCTCGACGTATCTCTTTTAATCTGCCAAACATACCATCAAAATTTGACCTACCCTTTTATTTTTACCCGACAAATATGCCCGGTTATATATCGTCCATCCTAGATGCCTCTTTGTTCTATTTGCCGACTCGCTTCGTAATCTTTTTGCGGCGTCCTCCAAAAACCGAAAAACCATTTATCACGGCGTCAATCCAGAGCGTCAATCAAAACACAACCGTGACGTCACAGAAAAGTTGATCATGTGACCGCGCACCAGCGCCAACTTCAGTGCGGACATGACTTCACAGTGGCGACAACGAAATTCTAGATATTTCAGTGATTTTAAAGCATTCTGGACTTTATGTTGAATCAAACTTCGTTGAATTAGTTCCCCTGGACGTTATGCATCTCCGGGAATCGTGCTGGCAGCCTGGAGACACTGACAACAGCCGAAAAACGATCTAGCCCACTAGCGGTTGTTTACTTCCTGTTGCAAGGAGTCAGAGCTGCAAACATGGCACAGAATGATTGTGTTGCCGATTCCAGGGCCAGGAATGATTAATACACCCAAAATATATGATAGGGGGAAGAGGGAATGATCAAGGATGATGCTAGGGCCATGAATTGTGCAGATCCATCTTTTAATGACACGACGGCCGCGATATATTCACGGCATTTCATGACACAACTGTCATGATGGGACCCAATACACAGCAGATAACACTGATTAATGGTGGTAAGTGGCATTTAGCTATGTAATTGCACCTTTTTTCATGTGTTAAACCTGATTGCAATGAATTACAGCCTGTGTGGCATGTCCATTGATCATTGGACGGTTTTGGACCTAATTGAAATTAGCCTAATTGACAATTCATGTCAATTGGTTCCTCTAATCAAAAGTACATGTAGGCAATTAAGCCTTGGCCTATAAGGCTATATAATCATTAATTACCAATCATTGATAGCACTTCAAATTGGAATAGGGGTTATTTAATTTTTTTTCCTTTCATGCAGATGACTTTGACCTCAAGCTATCATGAATGGATTTTTTAATTGCCAAGAGTTTCAAACTCCTAGGCAACATTGAAAATGCCCAAGAAATGTTATGAAAGAACAAGAGTCAGCCCCCTGGATGCATCAGTATAATATTAGTAAGTATCAAACTGTCATGAATGGGTATCATATCCTGAATTAGGATTAAAGCTTTCAGTCCTTACAGGACAGCTAACAATCCGCCTATTAGAATAATGATGACGGAATTGAAGTAATGCTTGGACATAGTCACATGTTTAAATTTTGTAAAATAATATAGTAATTATTTAAAGTGAAAAAATGAAGTACATTGGACACACGGCATGCATTTATTGTGCTCACTGCTCAGTATAAGATTTTCTGGTTTCAATTACTTGTGAAGGTGAGCTATTTCAATCAGAAACACATGTATACAGAAAAACAATTTTCAATGTCATTTCTGTTTCTTGAAGAATTTTGGGGGTACTTTCGGAGTTGGAAAGAGGCCATTAAAGCAGAGAGGGCTACTCAACTGCAGAAAAGGCTGCAATGTTCCTCAGTCCGCAAACACAGACAGGCTTTAATAGAAATCACAGGTTAGTATTTAAGTGTTTCATGAAAGACTACTTAGGGTAGCTAAAACAACTTGCTTGTTCTTGATATTCTGTGCTTATTTTATTTCACCATAATAACATTGCACATCGGAGGAACATTAAAGTATTTTTAAAACAGAAATTAATATTTTTTGAAAATTACCTATTCTCACACATGGCCCCATACTAAAACCTGTGATGATATGACTAGTCAAATTTGTCTTTTTCACCAACAGTAAAATCAGTTTGTGGCCTGAGCAAATTCCTGCTGAAAGCTGGAGTAGAGGACGTATACACCACTCGAATCTCTCAGCGCATTTTGGGCGGCAGTGGACAATGGCTGGATGAGCCGACAATCAAAATCTCCTGAAATTTTGGTAACTATAAGTTCAGTTCCTCCGAAGAGAATGTAAATCCCATTGCATCATAAAATATATGTTGCATTTTCCAATTAAGCGGTGCAGATGACTGGTATGAGGTAACTAAACATATGACATATTTTTCTTGGATTCTTAAAAAATCTGCTCCCCTTTCATCAGATAAATCCATGTTATCCATCTTATTGCTATTTGAAAATAACAAATAAAATCCAGGATCCACGAGTAAAAAGATTGAGTTTAACTTTTAATCATATGTTAATTATACAATCAGATTTACTGAATGTGATCACATTGGATCATAGAAATATGTATTCACACACAAGTTTACATGAACAATTCTTAAAAAATTGAATTGTCCTGCAGGCACCGGCGAAGTTCCAACGGCCTAAAATAGGCAGGGAAAATGCTGTAACAATCCGATAACGGTCACTACCAAACTTTTCTCAACTGATCCTGCATCAGTTTTTTATGCAGAATCCATTTTTGCTTGGGGAAAAGTTGTGTTTCGCATATTTAATTAGCTAATTAGCATAATTGACCTAATTAGCTAATTAATCATATTCCACTGGCTATTAGAATATAAAACGTCCTTAAGAAAGGTGTTTTTGGTGGATATGAACTCTGTTGGACACCTTTGACAATTTTCTGTCACTTTACTTCAGTGCAAAGCAGTACGCCTCTCAGAATATGCAAATTAGGGCGGCCATTATCGTTATCTCTTCTTAATTCTGTAACTCTGGGGCAACTGCACATAGAGGATCAAATAAAGTGTATATACCTAGGTTTTCATGGTCAGGGAGTATGATAAAACCATTCTCTAAGTGTTTCCATGCATTGGTGTGCCTATGACACCTTGATGCTGACCCAAGTCATGCAAATTATGATGAACATTACGTTAAGTTGTATTTTGTACCTTCTCTTTGGACATTTTTCATATTAAAGAACAAACAAGACATCTATACCTAGGTTTTTAGGGTCAGGGAGTATGATGAAACCATCCTCTAAGTATTTTCATGCATTGGTGTGCCCATGACACCCTTAATGCTCACCTAAGACGTGCAAATTATGATTGCCATTACGTTAAGTTGTATTTTGTGCCATGTCTATGGAAATTGTTCACATTTAAGACCAAACAAAATGTCTATGACTAGGTTTTCAGGGTCAGGGAGTATGATAAAACCATTCTCTAAGTGTTCCCATGCTTTGTATTGCTCATGATACCCAAGTTGGTAATCACTTAAAACATGCAAATTATGACGGCCATTATGTTTACTTGTATTTTGTGTCAAATTTGTGGAACTTTTTCACATTACAGACCAAACAAAATCCTTTTACCTGGGTTTTCAAGGTCTGAGGGTATGGTAAACACATCCTCTAACTGTTCTCATGCGTTGATTTACCCAAGATGCCATTGGTGATCACTTTTGAAGGCATGAAAGATTATGATGGCTATTATGTTTATTTTCCTTTTCTGCCACACAATATGTAAATTGTTTCAAATAAGGGACCAAACATAATGTCTACAACTATCTTTTCAGGGTCATAGTGTATGACAGAACCATCCCTTTGCTGCTTTTATGCGTTAGACTACCTCTTTACCTGTAACCATATTCAATATACCATCATCAACGACAATGACAACATTAATTTACTCTGGTTTTAATGCAGATGGTATCCCAAGCTGTTTAGTTGCTATGAACAAAACTGATTGAAATTAGGATGTAATTGTTGCTTACACAGCTTCCAAATTTTGGTTTGAGTTATTTGAGATACTGGATCAGCAAATCAGAGTGGTGTTAATCACCATCAAAAGTGGACATTCTTTCCCATATTTTCCACTGGAAAACGATTCATCTAAAGTTCCTTGTCATACTAACCTTCTTTGTCTCTTCTTTTAAATATGACCAAGAGTTTCATTCGCTCCTGGAGTCTATGAAAGTTTTATCATTGTGTTTACAATTATGCCTTTGTTTTCTCGGTTGCCTTCTGCTTTTTTTTATGCTTTGTGGATACTCCCGGAAAGAGTACCAAACTATAGTGCTACGCCATCTGTTCAGAAATTTTAAGGACTACTTCTAGAGCTGCATTTGGAAGTAAACTGCTGTTTACAGGGGACACACGTATTATGTCTTTTAAAAATTACCTTTTTAAAAATGTGCTTAGCAGTGTTGAAGGTCTCGAGGCCGGCCTCATCCTTGAAGTCGGCCTTGGCTCGGTCTCAGATGCCAAATCCTTGGCATTACCTCAATCACGGGTCTCTTTGGGCCAGTAGTGGAAGCCTCGGGACCAGCCTCGAGGCCACATTTTAATGGCCTCAGCCTCGCCTTGGCCTCGGAGGCTCATGCCTCGGTCTCACCCTCGGATGTCCCGGCCTTGACTACATCATTTGTGCTTAGGACTGACTGTATATGTCTGGGATTAAACCCAGGTTTCAAACCATTTGACTTAATCTTCTTGTGTCAACAGGCCCACATACAGATTGTTATTTCCGTAGTCTTCACCATCCCTTCATGAGCATAATACTGGTTACATGAAGTTAAACATTTCCTTTTAATGTCAAAATTAACTTAGAGGAATCCTAATTTCAGTAATTTGCAAGCTGCTATTCCACCAATATGGTTCAATTTTCAAGAAAGAACAGATATGGTGAATCACATTGGTGATCCCATATTCTGTATCACAGTAGAATGCAGGCAAGGTATCATAGATTTCTTCAGATACTTGAAAACATGTCCAATGTTCACAATATTGTCTCAACGAGTCTTGGTGAAGATTGCTAATATTTGTTGAAATAGCAAAAATATCCATTTCAGTCCAGCATGAGATTTAGGGTCTTTTTAAACACTGGTCCCTACCTGTTTTCATTAACCATTTTTTTAGCTAGACCTTTATTCCTCTTTACAGAAGCACAAATATGTCTGTGTCCACCGATCCTCCTACCACCGTCATTGTGAAAGAGATGCCTGACAACATTCTGTCAGGCATCCTTAGTGATAAGTCATAATGGTCATCTTGTTATGGCTACAGTGGAGAAAGGTATTCCAATTTTTTGCCTGTGGGCTGTGGCATAGATTTTTATTTTCTCTGTGATAAATTCTCTTTGGACAGCTGTCATAAACTCATCTTTGTTGTATCATTTTTTAATTCTTGATGGGCAAGAAGTGTCCATGACTATGACCAACAGCCATCGAATTAATTGTCCAATCAATATACCAGAAAGAGGCTTTTGGAGCCTTGTCAGTAATGCTCCATGCACAGTACAAGCAGTACACTAATATTTAATAACTTCAGACCGTTTTACTTCTTGGGTCAAGGCTTGAAGGCTAGTGTGCACAACCACATGACCTCAGAGGTTTAAGCATTGGTGAAGTCAGTTTCTCTCGGGATGGGACATTTTCTTCAGCTCTTCTAGACAGTGGTCAGGTGGCACAAACATGTTCATGTATCTGTACGGAATTGTACAGAATTATAACCAGATGGACAAAGGAGCTAAGGCTTTGTACTCGATAATGTGACCTTCATACAAGCTCTAGCCTCCCAAGGAGAGAAAAGTGATGTGTATGAAAATGAAGACTGCTTAGATGAATCATTCTCCACTTCTGAAGCAGATTTGCCAAGTCAGAACAACACATCAGAGATCTGACTATTCAGATTTTTGAATAATATCCAATCTAACTCAAGAAAAATATTGAAGCTTTATCAGGAGAAAAAAATTCTCAGTAAATACCCCTCATCATAAAAACTAGAGTTAATTCATTTTGCCATAGTTATAGATCCTCAAATCTTGTTTAAGCCCATCAAAAATATACTACAAATATCCAAATATGCTGATAAATTGACAATTCCATTGATATTATGAAGAATTGACTATGGGTAGAGGTATGGAAGTACTCTTGACACATGAAAGCAGCTAGCAGATGGTATTATCATACTCCCTGACCCTGAAAACCTTGGTCTAGACAATTTGTTTGGTGTTTAATGTGAAAAATTTCTAAAGACATGGCACAAAATACAGCTTAATGAAATTGCCATCATAATTTGCACGTCTTAGGTGAGGATCAAGGGTGTCAATGGCACATCAATGCATGGAAGTACTTAGAGGATGATTTTATTATACTCCCTGACCCTGAAAACCTTGTTTAGTCTTTAATGTGAAAAATTTGTAAAGATAAGGCAAAAAATACAACTTAACATAATGGCCGTCATAATTTGAATGTCTTAGGTGAGCGTCAAGGGTGTCATAGGCACACCAATGCATGGAAACACTTAGAGTATGGTTTCATCATACTCCCTGACCCTAAAAACCTAGGTATAGATGTCTTATTTGTTCTTTAATATGAAATATGGCCAAAGGGAAGGTACAAAATGCAACTTAACGTAATGGTCATCATAATTTGCATGACTTGGGTGAGCATCAAGGGTGTCATAGGCACACCAATGCATGGAAACACCTAGAGGATGGTTTTATCATACTCCCTGACCCTGAAAACCTAGGCATAGACACCTTATTTGGTCCACTATGTGCAGTTGCCCCAGAGTTACAGAATTAAGAAGAAATAACGATAATGGCCGCCCTAATTTGCATATTCTGAGAGGCGTACTGCTTTGCAATGAAGTAAAGTGACTGAAAATTGTCAAAGGTGTCCAACAGAGTTCATATCCACCAAAAACACCTTTCTTAAGGACATTCTATATTCTAATAGCCAGTGGAATGTGATTAATTAGCTAATTAGGTCAATTATGCTAATTAGCTAATTAAATATGCAAAACACAACTTTTCCCAAGCAAAAATGGATTCTGCATAAAAAACTGATGCAGGATCAGTTGAGAAAAGTTTGGTAGTGACCGTTATCGGATTGTTACAGCATTTTCCCTGCCTAAAATGGTTGTCTCGACCTCAAAAGTGGTTGTATCGCTCTGGCAATGTTATTGGTTGAATAGAGGGAATCTTAAGGATCATTTTGGTATAAATTGGACTTTTCTACCTTCCTTGAAGCGATTCTGGAAAAAATTCACTACAGCGGGCCGTGAAAATGACCATATTTGGCAAGTGAAAACGATCGTTTTTGGTTGGTTCACATAGGGGCTGCCGCCCCCAAACCCCCGCTGATTTGTTTCCATGGCATTTTTTCAACAAACTGTAACTAAAAAGTGACTAAAACTTACGTTGGATCATTCTAAACTCTTTTTAAGAAATCCTATCTTGGAAAGTTCAGCCACCTTAACTAAAACTTTGCACTTAAGAATTTACAAATGTAGGTACCAGTAATAATTGTGACATTCGTTGCGGCCCTATTATCGTCCTTTACTAATAGTGCTGAGGCTGTGTGAATAGACTCAGTCGCCTATTCCCACCTATGGGAGGTGTGAATATCCTCGGTCAAAATTAAAATTTGTCAAAATGTGTTGTTTTGGAGGCTGGGCACATTTTACAACTATTGTTTATACTGTGATTGATTTAAGAAACAACTCGGTTAGAACTGTCACACTTACTATTTGTTATCCTTTAGGCCTGTGGACTACTCGCCAGAGGACTGCTCGCCAGTGGACTACTCACCAGTGGACTTGACCATTTCCCGCCAGTCCCCCAACTCGCCAGGTTACCTGGAGCTGAGACGAAATGTAGGTAATTTTCGCAAAATAAAGCTGTTTGACAAATGGGGTAAAATTGAGTATAGCGCAGCCTTTAAACGCACTCTGACCTTTTACTAGGCATGCAGGCCGGTAAAAACGTCATCACAAAATCATGAAAAACGAGTAAGTTATAGTGACGTTCTTATTAAATCTTTTGTAAAATGTAATTTGGCGGGGGATTGGGGGCGGCAGACCCAAAAATTAACTTTTTTGGAATAAAAATTATTTACACTTGTCAAATATGGCAGCCTGCTATACTGAATCTGCATGACCTGAGACCATATCATTTTCTGATAAAATATCGCTGTGACAGCCAGACAAAATGTTTAAATGATGCTATCAACAGATGACGGCAATGTTATTTTGCTTTTTTTCTCAAGGATGGTAATTTTTTTCAAGTGTTTTTTTTCATGATCTTAATCAAATAAATCTCTTTAAATCAAATAAATCTCTTTAAATCAAATGCATCATGATTTCAGTGCCTTGAAATCAGGGTCCTGGATTCCTGGTCGTTCTATCGCCTGAGACACCCAGATTTTGAGAAGGACTGCCAAGATTTGCCAGTATTTTACAATAAAGTGACAAGCTGGGTGCCCTTGCATGTGGTGAAGGACGCCCAAAATCTGGCAACGAATGTGGGACCTTGCTTAAAATCATCATTTAAACCGTGACTTTAATAGCCTATCGTTTTTACTTTCTTTTCAGCAGGACAGCAACAGAACTGGATGGTAAAGCTGGATGACATGCGTGCGAGCAACAAGCAGTTTTAAAACCGTTGTATAACCCTAACTACAAGATATGTGACAGCTATTGCACATGACATTTTCATGGTAAGTAAAAACAATATTATATGAAGGTTTATAATCTTTTAAGTAAATGAAATAAATTATTTTTAAAGTACTGTACTGATCAGTTGCAGACAAATGAAAATTACTTGTGTGTTATATAATATGTACTCACTATTACTCAGGTTGTGCTGCATGATAAGTGATTCAAAGCTGCACTAGCAGCGTGATATGCAGCATGAGGAATGGCTTTCAGAACGCCCTTGTCCGAACTTGGATGGCACACAAATTAACATGTTGATTATTCATTTTTCAGTAAATTTCACTGATCCAAAGCTTTTTTCAGGTGGTCAGGATGACCGAACTGTTTGTCAAAACTAGTGAAAATTATCTATTAATAATTTATTGCACTTTCCGTGTTAATGTTATTGTTGCATTACTTGATATCTTGATAAACAATACATGTTCTATCAATTGCAATTGTGCTGCCGTATAGTATATTTCTTAAAATTAGTTGAAGGCAAGTTCCATACATTTAATTAACAATCATTCATCTTTCACCGTTTCAGGTGGACAGTATAAATAAGATTAATGGATCATTGGATATATGCTGCCTTCAAGCATCGATTCCCTTCGCATCTTGAGGACCAATACTAGGTAAAAATTAGAGCTGAGTATTGTGAGCTTAATATCGGTATGATAGGGGAGAGCCCGCTGGATCGGACCACTTAACTTCAGCGGCTCAGTGTGGAAAGTGTATTTTAATGGTATGATGTTAAAATCCTGTCAGAAGGACAAAGACTAAGTTTAAATATATTGTGCTGCAATGCTATGGGCAAAGCTTGATAATTGTGAACTGTCAAAAAAAGTCTTCAAATTTTGAAGTCACTGACTCACATTGTAGTTAGGGATTGACATCATTTCCCGATATATTGGTTGAACCGTATCGATCATTCGATTGGATTATCGAAACCGTATGATAAGCAATATCGTATCGAACCGATACTGCCTCGGCTGCACTATTTTGCTTGAAAAAGTCATTTGGTTGCCAATTTAGGTTCAAAATGTAACCCAATTGTTGAGAAACTCATGAGATTGTTGCCACTTACGATTCCTCTCTTGTGCAGGATCTCATTTTGAGAGACAAAATATGAATTTCGCAGTGTGAAATTTCAGAAGAATTTGTTTGTGTTTTGCAATACGTATCGAAAGCCGAAAATGAGCATCGACAATATGTATCATATTGAACTTTGCAAACAATGTCCGCCTCTAATTGTAGTATCCTCGACTGGACCACCAAGTTGCCTCGATTGGACCACATTTACAACAAAAAACCTTGTTTCAAGTAATCCAAGCTTTGTTTGTGTTAAAAACTTAATTCGTTAGATTTTCAGATATTCTTGTTATTTTGGTGTATATCCTGTATTTCCCATAAATAATTGTAGTGCTAATAAGGTACTCCTGTGAGGCCTGACAATTGATTGTTAGCCTGGCTCACCAGGCTAATTCAGGAGTAATGGTCTGAAAATATTGTCTGTCAACTCTACTGGTCAGTAACTATAGGTTCAATATATCTGTTTTTGTGTTTTATTGGTTTGTTAGGGTAGCTAGATGTATGGAAATTACATTTTTTTTCAATTTCAAAAATTTTTTTTTCCCAAAATTTTTTTTTCTCCAAGAATTGAAAAAAATAAAAAAATTTTTACTTTTTTTCAATTACAATAATTTTTTTTCAAAAAGAGGAAATCGGGCAACTTCTGTTTTTCAAATTTAAACATTTTTTGTTCCAAGATTAAAATTTTTTTTTCCTAAATTAAAAAAAGAGAAAAAAATAGTTTTCCTAGATTTAGAAAAAATTTTTTTTTTCAATTTCGCCATTTTTTTCAAAGGAGGTAATTGGGCGACTTCAAGATTTGAAAAAATCGTAAACATTTTTTTCGTGGTTATTTGGATATTATTTTGTACATGGAGCAACTACAATAACAACACTCCACTTGCCGCAATTCAGAACCACCTTTCTCTGCCATTTCCAAACCATAAAGTAGACTTAACTATTTCACCAGCATTGCTACATATTTTGCCGTCATCACTGCCACTTGAGCCTGGCTTTGAATCCGCGGATTCTTGTTAGCTTCTTCGATCTTCTGAAAGCTTTGTAAGGTCAGTGGTGGGACAAGAAAAATCTGTCGTAAATCTCGATTTTCATTCTGTAACAAATAAACTAGTTGTTTGCACCATTTTCTGTTGATCCGACAAGCTAAAAATTAAGTATGGTTGACCTTTTAATACTAATTTTCACAGATAAGAATTTGGAACTGAATATCATGAATTGGATAGATAAAAGATAGATGCAACTTATTTGTCCCAGTTAGGAAATTATTTGGCTTACATGTACTGGTATAATAAAAGAGTCAGTATGTTTACTAAATATACAAAAGAGTCATTATGTTATCTGCTGGTGTCTTTTAACGTGACTTTGTTCATGGATCTTCTCGGGGATTTCAGAAAATTGTTTGTGCCAAATGCAATTTATTTGTTAGAAAAATGAACCAGTATGATGTCCAATGATATACTTGTAGACCAACCAGAGCTTGTACTGACATTGAAAACTTTTTTATAATGTACATTTTGACTTTGTACTGTCGGAGCACTGCAAATAATACTATTAAAAGAATACTGAATGGGGATTACTTTTGCCACAGTTATAATTTATTTTATTCTTTTTGTCTTGCAGGGGATAGAGTTAATTTGAAATGGAAGTCTACAGTTTGAAGTTGAACACTCATGCTCGTCAGAAGTCATTGACACTCCTATGAATCTTCATCACACTCTAAGTCCTTGAATGGAGCCATCCGTTTATATACAGAACTTGTGATGCTAATTAATGCTTGGTGCTATTGCCTTCAGGAATGATCCTCATTTCTGTTGAGGCATCGCGTTTGACGTCTCCTGTAAGATTCAGCTTGTTCATTCTGAAGAAGGTCTTCTCTCAAATTAGGCCCTACAGAGAAGCAACACTAAGTTATCAAATGCCAAATGAACACTCTGTTTTTGACAACTTTCTTTAGGTGTTGTAGGAGTTGATTAGATAAGACAGAGGCCTACTATTTCGTTCCTTAATTTCAGACAGAGAGAATTGTCATTAATTTAGCTCCTGCAGTCAATCATTACTAGTTATTTCAATCAAAATACCAGTCATACAAGAATAACATTCATACCTACAAATGATGCTGGGAGTCCTTGATGCAGTAATTACGCTAATTTCTAATGCTCAAAAGTTTTTGTGAGTCATTCCTTGATTATAACCTTCACAGTGCGTCCAGCGGTCAGGGAAAAGTGAAATTTCTTCCAGGTCAGGGAAAAGGAATTGTGATGTTGGTCAGGGAAAAAATAAAAATGGTAAAACTCAGGGAAACGTCAGGGAATTTTGAAATTCTGAAGTACCGCGATGACCAAAATTGCGTGACTACCAACCAACTGCCCAATTTAAGGCTATGAAGAGAACTAAGGGAAACCATCCTGTTCCATGAAATTGCTCGCCATAATTGTATGGCACTGAATAACTTCATCACTTTTCTAAAACTAACAAGTAACATCATGATGGTCCCAGGCGAGGATATTAATATTTTGATTATACAGAATCGCTTGAATTGTCGCAGAAATACGGTGAGGGAATTTCATATTTTAGTCAGGGAAAAAGTCACGGAATTTCATTCCACTGAACTGCTGGACAACCTGATTCAGCAATGTATATTGTTCAGGAAATTGTAGTTACTTTCGTGTTTTGGCCCCTGAAAGATGGGCGTCTTACTTTGTGCATTGGGCAGCTGTGGTACAAACATTTATCGAATTTTGCACAAATGGACCTCTTAACCAATGTTGAACAAATATTATTTCTTTGTTTTCTTTTCCAGCCCTTGAGATAGCTCAGATCAAGTCATTGTCCTTAGCTAAAAAGAAAACTCCTTGCCCCGATTTGCTGGAACTTACGACGAGGATCTCAATTTCATCCGATGCTGCCTGTAGTTCCCTTTGCAAACTGGAATTGATTTTCACTTTGAAATCAAACCAACATGGATTAATCAGTTAGATGCGAAGCCATTGATTAAGATTATAGTAAAATGAATCTGATTTATTGAATTTTGTGTTTTTTATTTTTGTGAGGATATGAAAATGTTTACCAGCAATAGCATGTGAATTTCATCCAATCTTGGGTGTCAAAATCGAATGGGCTTATATAAAGTCAATTTATAAATTGGAAAAGGTCTGAAATATGTCATTCAGCGATTTTGATTCTGTGTGTTTGATTTGGCCATTCTGTGGAGCCCTATCTCTTGCATCTCTGGTTCTGAGTCCCATCTTTTGACAAACCGTTTATAATTGTGCATAACCTAATTAAATGAAAATGTCAACCTCTATCATTGGCATGTGAATTTCATTGAAGTGGCGCAGAAAAGCATAACGTCCAAATATCTTGACTGAAGTTTTAATTACCTATGGTAAAATTTCACTGGCGAAGATCCTCGTGATTTGCCAATGGTTTTGCTATCGAATATTTCCTATATTGTGTTATTAAAATAGGTGAAAACCTATATTTTATGGAAAAAAATTCCTATATTACTATTATATTTTGTGCGATGTTCGATGGGGCACCCTGCACATACCATTACTACATCTTTTCTAATCAACAAGGTTCTGAAACCACAGACTTGTACATTACAATCAATTTTTCTGGTTAAAACAAATTTGGGCTCCAGAACCACGATATAGATCCCTGCCCTCGTGTTACATCCTCAGTGTACCAAGCACTTTTCTGTGTGTATGTGTGCATCTTTGGTTTTAATTATAGACTGATATTATTTTAAAACATTAAATTGATGTCTTATGATTTCTGTTAATTCCCCAGCCATAGTTTTACATGCTTTGCAAAAAAATAGCGGAATCATTGGTAACTAAGCTACGATAACGGTTTCCTGGTTGCCAGGGAATTTTGTACGCACATTAGTTGTTGAGTTTTTGTTTAAGTTGTCAACATTTAGTAGTTTAGGCATTAGACACTTGGTTGTTTAGACTATGTACCTAATTGTTTAGGTATTGTTTAGTGTTCTAAACAAATAAAACGCTAAAACTAAATGTTTTTTGTCATAAATGTTTAGGTTCTATCTGCGCAGTCGCTTACGCAGCTTGTTTAATTTGGCTAAACATAGTGTTTATAAAGAAAAAGCTAAACACCAATAAACGCGCTCAAAGCGGGAATGTTTAATGTTTAGGTTTTGTTTAGGTTGTACGCATTTCCAATTTAGAGTGCTTTGTAGGTCTGTTACTTCCCCAGCTGAGAGTTTACATGCTTTGCATGGTATTTTTAAATTTTTGTGAGGATATGAAAATGTTTAGCAACAATAGCATGTGAATTTCATCCAATCTGGTGTATCAAAATAGAAGGGGCTTATATAAGTAATTATATAAGTTGGAAAAGGTCTGAAATATGTCCTCTGAATTTCATTCAGCGATTTTGATTCAGTGTGTTTGATTTGACCATTCTGTGGAGCGGGAGCCCTATCTCCTGCATTCTCTTGTTCTGAGTCCCATCTTTTGACAAACTGTTTATAATTGTGCATAACCTAATCAACCTCTTATTATTTGGCATGTGAATTTCAATGAAGTGGCGCAGAATAGCATGACATCTAAATATCTTGATTGTTCAAAGTATTAATTAATTTTAGAATTTCACCGGCAAAGATCCTTGTGTGAGAAAGCATGGAAGTCTTATAATATATTTTCTCATGACTTGCAGTTGTTTCTGGATGTATACTAGTCATGATTCAGTAATTTCAGTTTCAGATTTGGTTTCTTTTCATAAGCTTAAGTTGTTAATGGTTTATTATTGTCAAAACCAAAATGCCAACCTCAGACAGCTTTGAATTTTCGTTAATTTTGGTTTGAATATTGGAAGTCGTTTCTCAAGGTTTGCTGGACAATGATGGATCCATAAGTTAACCACTTGTCAATGCAACATATTAAAGAATCAAGTTGGTGGCAATTGACCTAGTGTCTCCTGCTCTCCTTCTCGGGTGCACATGGGATTATGTGCAAGCTGGGTTTGTTTAAGAAAATGTCCGAACTGGCATGTGACTCTCATCAAAGCTTAGGTGGTAGATTTGAGGTTATCTTTTGCAAATTGGCGTGACACTTTCACAATTTTTCAATGAATTTTGAATTGTTTGAATTTCCTGATTCACATTTTAAATATTGTTTATCCGTATTACTTCTGGATGGTAATGGTGCTTGATATAAAGGCATATGGTTGAAAGCTATAATGGAATAGCAACTTGCATCTAGATATGGTTGAATGGAAATAGTATGATCTACCAGGGGTGATTTCTATGCCTGGGCATTCTTTATTGAAAGAGCCCAGCTACTATGCTGTGGCATTATCATATTTAACTGCAAAAAAAAGAATGTTAAATAGATTTAGTAAAAGTTCATCTGTAAATTACGGTAATTATATATTTCATCAAGCTACAATGCATATATTCTTATACTAGAGTTGATTTTAGAATTGGCACATGTGAAGCTGTCCTGAGTCCTCTGTAGTCTGCACCCACTCGTGGGTACAGAGGACTCAGGGATATCTTCAACTTGTGGAGTACATCTCAAAATGCCACCATACCCATTTGGTCTTATTAAATGTTGTCCTTACTGTTAAGTACCTGTCACTAAATTAGGTCTTTCACTTTTTCAGCTTGGGTTCATGTGTTTTGCATGTGAATCTTTTGAAAAAAAAACGCTTTTATAGCACCTTAATTTTATCACATGTTGGTCTGACAAAGGTAGTTAGCGTTAGTGTTGCCTGCGAATCTTACCAACTAATCAAACTCAGTTGCTCACTGAAGCAGAATAATACGTTATTTTGCTTTCCACGTTCAACTTGTGGATTTGGAGGATGTTTGATTGCCCTCAGACCAATCAGGCAAGCTGAAAATGCTACGTAGACTGTGGTAAAACATACTAATTGAATTTGCTGTAAAACACATTTCAGACTCAGTTTGCAAGATAATTTATTGGTATCAATAAAACAAATTGTTCCATGATGCAGGTGTAACAAGCCTCCTGATTGGCCAACAAGCCACCTGCATATTGTGATGTTCACCTGTGTGTGACAGACAGGTCAATATGGGAAACGTTATTGACCTCCCTGGAAGATGCATTAGCGCAAAAAAAAAAAAGAAATCCGGAAAGAATAAAAAAAAAAATTCCAATCAAAAATTATTTTAAAAAACAAATTAAGAAAACGTTAAGAAAAAGTTGCCTCTAGAATGAGAGCAAATTGCAGGTCTCTGTCCTGTCTGTCCATCCTGAGTGTAACAAGCACTTGTCTTTGCAATTTCCATATTTGGTTTTAATTATCAATTGTCAACTTGCAACCATGTATTATGTAACAATGTTGTAACATTTGAGTCAAAAGTCTTTGTACTGTTTTTTCCCCAGCCGAGAGTTCACATACTTTGCATGGTATTTTTTTAAAACATTAAAGTAATATCTTTTGAGGTCTGTTAATTCCCCAGCCATAGTTTTACATGCTTTGCATGGTATTTTTGATTTATTGATGTGCTTCTGCCTCTGAACCTGTGTTGCCCCAAAACCCTGCTCCTCTTGACCCCACTTTGTGGGTGATAGACAGTGTTGTAGGGCCCTCATTTATCTGATCTGCTCCTGTGTACAATTGTTGTTGGGCCAATAACAACATACTTTTGATGGATCCATGCCATGGAGCATAATAGCAGTTCAGTTCAACACCATTTTTCTCTCATGTCATACAAGGTGCATATCACAGGTCCAATTACTGAAGGAGATCACTTTGAATACCTCTTAGCTCAAGAGGGCCAACTGGGCCTGATAACAAAAGAAGTTGTCTGATTATTTTGGCTAAATTGCGACCAAAGGCATGCAAATTCGTACAAAAGGCGAGGTTATATAATTTTTGTCTACTTAAATGCTCTTTTCTTAAAACTATCATCAGTTTGAGATTAATTTAATTGGTATGATTTTTTTCTGGCTTCCAACATCAGGTTGCTTTATAGAGGACCCTTGACCTGAAACGCCTGATTCAGGCAGCCATGAGCAGCCGCTGGCATTGCATGCCATTACCTAAATGTGTAGAGGACACGTAGAGTCTGTTTTTTTTTGCATGTAGCTTGTTCTAAAAGTTAAATGTTAACTTGTATACTACAGTTCATGCCATCAATAAATTGTCCGAGTCTGTCGGCAAATGTTTTCAGGAGGGATTAAGAGAGAAGGAAAGAAAGAATGTCAAAGTAACAGGTCTGTCTCCATATGGGGATTACGACAGGTATTATGGGTAGGTGGCACTACGATAGAGCTTTTTTTCCTCGGTGATTATAAACTGTAATCTCTGTAATCTCCAGAATGACTTTAGTCGCCAGAAATAGTTGATGGCAGTTTTTAATCTGTTATTTCTTTTTTCACACAGCTATACGTGTATTGATTTTGTATTGAGAAAGCCCACTTCCAATGTAAAACAATGAGAAACAAGGAGGGGGGGGGGACTTCAACATTCTCAACACCTTTGGGCGACTGAGATTGAGACGGAGATTGAGACTGAGATTAAGCACATTAGTTGACTGTAGTTTGCTTATTCAAGTGGTTATACAAGCTTCAGTCACTGTAGGTGACTCAGAGGCGACCATGGAGTGATAATAAATGTAAGAAAGTTATAATCACAGTACTTAGGCACTGAGATTGGGAACACAGCTCCAGGTGACCGAGCCACGGCTTGCAATTCACTGATTTGAATTCAATGATTTTAACTGGTCGAATTTAGGAATAAACAGGACAAAGAGCAATATCCAGCATAATTATAAGTATAAAAAAATTATCTCACTCAGTTATGGTGAAATGTATAAATCTTTTTGGGAAGTCTTGAAATAATATATATTATATATATAATATATTTCTTTGTTGCTTGAAGGGGAAGGAATATTTGGGGGCAGCATGAACCCAAAATGAACTATTGCTTTCACTGTAGCCATGAACAAATAATTTCCCTCAGAGGAAAACACCAATCAGGTCCCAAGTGTCAGTGTCTATGCTCAGCAAATTAAATATCCCACATATGAGGTGGATTTGAACGATTGACACACATGTGTTTAATGTTTTAAAAACTATAAATTAAACTATATATACTGCATGTTTTTAAATTGTTCATTTTCATAACAGTTAATAAACAATTGTCATGTTAGATAGATAGATAGATAGATAGATAGATAGATAGATAGATAGATAGATATAGACAGATAGATAGATAGATAGATAGATGGATAGATGGATAGATGGATAGATGGATAGATAGATAGAGAGATAGATATATAGATAGATAGATGGATAAAATGCTTAGTGGATCCCTTGTATCATGTCTACGCTGAGCAAGTGAAGTGTCCCACATATTGGGTAGGACTATGTGCAACTAAGTGTTACATGTGGAGGGCTGCGCTATAATAGGTCTGCATGCATGAAATTACCTTTGACTGACAAAATCATAACATACATACGTTTTTTCTTTGCATTTACATAAATAATTTCGGAATTGTGACCATTTTAAAACAACTGCATTCTTACATTTGCTGAAGTGTGAAATTAGATTTGATTGACTGTTTTTCACAAGGTGTGTTGGAGGGAGGGGAATCATGGAGAAACACAGTTCATTCTGTTGCAAATCTTCACAGTTGTTAGAAATCTAACTGTTGAGAATGTTTGCTTGTTTGGCACTGTTTTTCTAAGTGGCCAGTAATCCCCTAAGTAGCCATAGTCGCCAGTATGAGAGATTACAACTCATAATCACCCAGGAAAAAAAGCTCTGATAAGTGGATACGGGTATTTTTCTCTTTGGGGAAGTCCACCTGATGACATAATATCTGGTTTGTTTGCAATTAAAATGAAATCCTGTGACCAACAGTTAATAATAGTCTGGTTTTTAGCACATTATAGTCCCCGAATCTGTATGATTCTAACCAACAACAGTCTTTTCTATTGAACTGCTCTTTTCATAACATAATCAATAGCTGACCCACACACTCAAACAATCAACAAGCACACTCATTAAGTATGACTCCTTGGCTTGGTCAACAACACCAATCACCTTGTTGAAATGCAAAGGGGATTCCATAACAGCTCATATTGCTTGGAGATGCCACCTGTACAAAAATTCAGAATTACAAATGGAGATAGACCTATTGAAGTTTTTCAGGATAAGGGAACTTAGCTGGCTACCAAGAACTTATGTCCATTAAGGCTTAGTGGAGGTCACTAAGAGGGGGTAATCGAACCATTTTTTGTGAATTTTTTAAATAATCTTATTTAATATGTGTGCAAACATATGTTTCGCTTTAGCAAACATGCAGTGTGATTAATATGTAATGCATTACAGAAGGGTGCATTCTTAGTAGCTACCTTAGTTCCCTTATCCTTAAAAGCTTCATTACACTGTAGTTGACAATGTCATATTGAACTGCTGAAGCCTCAGGGTGCACTCAGCTCACGCAGACCTGTCAGATTACGTTTGCAGTGATCATCGCCATATTGTGAATAGATACAATAAGCTTAATTTTAAAAGCCTTCAAAATGAATTCTATCTATTTTCAATTGATACTCTGGGAACAGGTCTGGGAACAAGTGTATACTTTTCAACGTGATAACCAGTATTCAGCTGCAGAGTGCAGATGCCAATAACGCTACTCCATGTTAATTGCTTGGGGGATAATATTACTGCTTCAAACGAGAAAAGGATTAGACATTTTGGAAGTACAGAAAATGCCAATTTGAAATGTATGGGAATTGGCACAGGCATCTGAGGAAGGCTCTTCTCCCACTTTATTACCTTGCTGGAAATGCACTTCAAAGAGATGCCAGTCTGATGCTGACTTAGTGCCACAGGTCTATGATAAGACAGTGTAGTTGTCTCTCTGTTTGCAACTGCTTGGAGTATTTAAAGGCAAACAAAACTTCTCCTCAATCAACTATATCGGGGATTATTGCATCCCATGCAATTGCAAGCTCTCATAAAAAGAGTGATTTATGACTCTCTCTGCATCACCCCACATCATCTTGCCTTGAAACAAATTGTTTCTCTTTCTTACTGCCATGCCAGCTTTTGAATTGATATTGACTGTATGGGCAGATCTTCCAGTCTTTTGGATAGCTGAGGTCAGGGGCTGTAAGGCCCATTCAGCATCCCTCAGACGGGCTCGGTGATGTAACTGAGGCCAGGAAATCTGAGACTGAGGCAAGGCTAAGGATTTGGCATCCGAGATGGAGCCAAGGTGGAGGCCTTTCGGAGGCACACACCATTGGCCCAAAGACACCCGAGACCTAGGCAAGGCCAAGGATTTGACATCCAAGACTGAGCCTAGGCCGAGGCCATCAAAATCAGGCCCCGAGGCCGGCCTTGAGACCTACGACACTGGTGACCCTGAGAGACCATCTATGAAAAGTTCTTAGATGAACCTTGATTTGCAAATATCTACTTGGTTCAATGACAGTTAGGTCATAATGCAGGTATGACATGTTTCTCTTAGGAAAATTCTGCCTGATCAAGAATGCTTTGTTTGTCATTGTGTTCATGTTCATTGATGTGTAGAGAGCTGCAGTTTAATAGTTAGATTTTTAGGTTTCATAAAATGTCCATTGATCACCAAGACATCTTTAGCATTATTTTAAAATCAGCTCATTACTTAGGGTTTGCAAGAGAATGGTGTTTTGGTTACATCACTTTTTTCTCTCATCACCTAAGTGGCAGAAATGTAATAGGGGTTGGCCAGATAATACTTGGGGGAGGGGCCATGGATTTTTTATGAAATAAAAGATTATTCCCAACTTGACACTGAAAGATAAGTTTGTTCAGCACATGGAAACTGAAAACTATTTTTCCATCTGTAGCTGGGGTGCAATAATGTCAAAATTGCAATAAAACAGTTTGTCACTCCTTTGCATGTGAAAAAATATAGTTTGCTGTCACCATCACCTTGTTGGTACATCAAGATATGGCACATAAGATCTTGAGTCAAAGTGGCATTCAGGAAATTTGACTCCTGAAATTTGCTATTTCACGAGCATGTGCCTTTTTGCCCAAATAACAGAATCCCTAGAATATAAGTGACAGGAACATTTTCCTTTTAATTGTGTTACCCAAATTATTATGAGGATAATTAGGCAAGAATGAATAGTGGGATAATGCTAGGCATACATGTATTATCTTGCTGGTTTCACGAATATGTGAACTCATACAGTACATTTAGCACAATGATTTCTTGTGGATAAGGGACAAGGTGTTTCACAAAATAATGCCAAATGGTGTTGTCTATTACTTGTGTTAATTTGGACCGCTGTGGAGGACTATTTCGGTTTCACAATCATGTACTGTAGCACACTGTGCATGGTATTCTTATACAGATCAATCACTGATAATGTCATGTCATGAGAAATCATCTAGTATTGATCAGACATAATTTTGATGCCAATGCACTGTAAATGATCCTCCCTCAGAGAATTATGCAATGATAACTAGTGAGAAGTTTGGTGTCAAACAATGCAGGTGAATCTATTGGATCCCATAAGATGCACAATCACACCTGTCAGTGATGACTCAAGTTGGCTGGCTGAATTTATAAGTTGATAAATATGGTATAAAAAGATGCAAATTAATATTGTAAAATTCTTTTGGAAAAGTTGTTTTACAAGTACAATGATTCATACACATAATAATATACATATGCTATAGGCTTATATTGTATGGAAAGATCAGATAAGCATTTATTCTGGGATATTACATGTAAAGAAAGCACTCTTTTAGCTCTAAAACATTTCATAGTACAACATTATTTCCACTTCGAATGGAACTGATATCTGTCTTTAACCTGTCAATGCAAACCTATGTTATCCAGTATTTTTTTGTGTCATTGACTTGCTTTAAATACATTTCTCTGAAAACGATTAAGATTCCCTTTTGAGGTCCTCCTCTATAGCTTCTTCCTTGGCTGTCATTTGTTTCTTAATGTCTAGAGGTGTAATTCTAGTGATTCTGAAGGTGCCCCCTGAGCCTTCTGACATTTTCCTCCCTCTGATCTGCCATTATGTTGATGTGCCTTTCTGTCACACTTGATCAGAGATCTACCTTCTTGTTTTTGGACTGTTCTGTTTCTCTTTTGTGTTGGTTCTCTATCTCCAATTCTCCACCTCAGATCTAGTCGACCAACACCAGGCGGAGATGTCATAAACTATCCCATGATGCCTAGCCGTGAAACGCGCTGTAGAGAAAACATCTACTTGCGTTTGTCACAGTGATGAAATGGATAGATTTATACACGCTCGGAAAAATCTCACTCTGTATAAAGCCACTTCTGTACTCACAGTCTCCAGTCTTACGATAGTATATGACAAGGCTCATAAACCTCATGGACTATATATGTGACATGCCTGTGACCATAAGAGCAACATAACCTTCACATCCAAGGGGTCACCTTTAAAATAAATTATAAATATAGACATACATATGTGTACCTACAATGCAGGTCCAACATATATAATTCTTACAATTATAAAACAATTAGCCATGCCAAAACACTAGCAAATACGTTATACCAGGATGAGACGGTACCACTTTTAAGCGTCTATGTACAGATCATTTTGCCCTGTTATATAATTAGATGGGAGGTCAATTTGTCCAGAAAAACGAGAATATTTCTTCTTGATGTGTCGTTAGAGGTGCTGATGGACAGGTAACTTAAGTTGCTGGTTTTATCTTCATAAGTACACTGTAGCGCACATTCTTTCAGCTGCCCTAGGAAAATAATTCAATGTAAAGAATTGAAGAAATATTTAATAAATTTGCTTTGATGATTGTTCACCGCTTCCGTGGTGATTGAGTCAATTTCAACAAAGCAAAAATATGATCAATTGAGTAAATAAAAACAACAATCTAATCTGGTGAAGCTATGGAAAGAAATTCTAGTTATTCCATCAGGAAATCAATTACCAAATGACAAATTGCATCAAGGCTAGAAAGAGATTCAATTAACCAAATTTAAAGCTGGGCAATTAAAAACTTGTGAATCATCTCATTAAAGAACTGAAGAGTGGCTTCAAATGAAAGTGAAATCAGAATCTTTAAAGGAAGTTTTACGAAATAATCAAAGCGACTAACAGTCAAAGAACTCTAGGGTGTCTGCATGCTGTGAAATGTATTTGTCTCATTAGAAAATTAGAACATTTAATTTTTTTTCTCACAATATAACTTATTGGCATTTCATAACATGATAAGCAACCCTCGCAGTAATTAAGCTTGTTGGTCTCCGGTGTATTCCGAAGTTGAATTTAGATCCCAGAGGTAAATATGATCCTCCTGCTTAATACCTATATGTTTCACTATAAAGAGTATGATTTATAATCTGCACTTGGCACTGTGCCCAGGGAAGCCTCAAAAGAGACACATAAATACTTTATAAGAAATATCATGATATATTCTTTACAACCAGGATAGAGATAAGTGACCATGTTAATGACCAACGGATTTTATGTTGCTGGATATTGATTCGGAGCAGTTATAAGGCTATTATTTTTTCATGGAAGGTCTGGTATAAAAAGCTAAAAATGCTGGTTTTTCAAAACGTTTCTGTCTGTTACCACTGATGACTTCTGATTTAGACACGACAGTTGAATTTGACCTGCACACCAGGGAGCTCTCAAGTGCATCATATGTGTGCACCACTTGGAGTATAATTCATTGTAGTGTCAACCAAAATGTCAACAACTTGCTGGACTGATTTGGATCACTTGCCAGGCAGCTTGGTGAGTGTCAAATTCAGCTGTCATGCCAAAATTAGATGTCATTGAATGTATCATTACACAAACTATTTGAGAATCCCCCCTTACTCTGCGCCATGATCAGGATACAGCCAAATTGTCCAATAATGTTTTTCTAATTTTTTTTTGTACTTTGGATTTGATTGGAATATTTGTCAAGTTAAAAGGGATTTTGTGAAACTCTCATCCTTGGGTTGTTAACATAATCAGAGATAGCGCTGGAGATTCCTATACCAATACGTAAATGTCCATTATACATCATCCCCTATTCTAAATACATGTAAAATATGCAAGGATGTGATTTTCTGGAATCTAAATCCATTGATTTAAAAACTTTATCATAGACTTCTGGATTTAAAATGACCGACAGTCTCCAATTGGCAAACATACTACCTGTTATGGTTTGTCTTTTGGTAAACATAGGAACACCATAAATCTAAAACACAGTTCTTTTCAACAAAAGTTCCGGTTCAACTTTCAGAAGAACAATTTACATCATATATATTTTCCATATATTTATGTCAAATCTGACCAGCAGACGTTCCGCCGGACATGAGTCATAATAACTCTTAAAGTATGAAATAGCGAGCTAACATTGCATAGGGATATGACAGTCATCATCATCATGATCTAAGAGGAGCATTTTTTGTAATCATTTGTATTGATGATTTGCTCTGATTGCTTTTTGTCCATTAAAATTAAGGTAAAATTCATGCTAAATCGCAAAAGAGGTCAAAATAATTGCATAGTGCATACTCATCAAATACTATCGCTATGGATTCTGTAGTTTCCACACTTACATCCAAAAGACTAATTGACGAACTCAGTTGGACGTCAGTCAAGTAATTGCTCCTATAAAGCTGTTTTTGTTTGTGTCTCTCTCTTTGCTTGTGTCAGCTGTACTTTTTCTTTAGAGGCGATCGAGAAATTGTTGGTGTTAGGGAGGTTATAGCAACAAAGAGCAAAAAGCCCTTAACATGATCCAACTCAGTCCTGACGTAATTGCAGGTAGTGTCAATAAAATTTAAAAATCACATCTGGTGGCAGAGGGGAGATTGACTTCACCCCCCCTCTTTCCGTCCCTAGATTTCCTTGATTTATGTAATTATCTGATTGTTTTCAATCGGACCTATGGTTGCTGCATTTGCAGGAGTTTCCTCATGCTGGGTCAATTTCATGATGGCTTATATCAAAGAAAGAACCTTGTTGGTTGTTGGTCAAACAATCACTTCTCCTGAGTGCACCTGCTTTTCAATTCCTCTTCAAGTGGTGGAAATGTGACCCTCAATCTTTATTAGTGTACTATGCCAGTGTGCCATGACCTCGTCCATTATGCATCGTTTTTTGCGCAATGTCCCAATTACTGTGGTTAAGGGTTTCCTGGCATTTGGGAATTGAAATAGATAAGGCAAGAAAGAGCAGAAGGAAGGTTTGATTCAATGAAATAAGATGGGCCATCAGTGCCATCAAATGGGTGATAAACGAATGTGCTTGGTCAATGATTATTTATAAGGCATGTTGGTTTGATTTGGTAGAAGGTTACCTGACGAAAAGGTGTACCTACCTTATGTCGTGAGGTACACTCTTTATAGATACAGTACAAATTTCTAAAAGCGGCTCGTCATTTAAAATCTAGCCTTAGCTATCTATCCACAGCCATTTTAAGCTAACCCTAGCTATACTTATCCATAGCTATCCATAGCTATCCACAATTCTATTGTTTAAACAAGGGGTAAAGAGCTTTCAGTGTATACAAAAGAATACAAATGGATAGCTATGGATAAATATGGATAAGACTAGTAAAGAATAGCTATAGACAGCTAAGTTGAGCCACATTTAGAAATTTGTACTGTATTACTAATCTTCTAGTGAAGCTGTCATTATGTGTACATGGTGCTCATTGAAAAATCTCATACAAGATAAATGAAACCAAATTTATCAACTTGTATCTCATCAGACATGCTTTATCCAATTACAAGGATCATCTGAATTCTATAACACTACAATGTTAACGATAGGGCGTATATATATTTGTAAATGTGGCAGCAACTGGATTATGAGTTTTTTTGCCATAAGAAAGAACTCCCAAAATAGTTCTTGCAAAGAAGAAATACAAGAACGGTCAAAAGAATTGTGAACCAAATGTGTGGAAATAAATGATACATTGTTAACAGGAAACGAAAGCGCCTTATTCCGGCCTGATTAATTCACAAAGCCAGGTGATATTTTTCTTTCATGGTCTTCAACAATTCCTAACAAAAATGGTAGAAGGAGCTGTCACCAAGTGTTTCCTGTGGAATATGCTAACATGTGTGGGATGTGTCTTTCTCTAGTGTCATTCTATTTTTGCAGCCAATTGAACCTCATGAATATTAAGAAAAGGCTTCAACACATACTCTTTTATGACTGCTGAATCACCATATAAAAACAACATCAA
Source organism: Platynereis dumerilii (assembly GCA_026936325.1). NCBI lineage: Eukaryota > Metazoa > Annelida > Polychaeta > Phyllodocida > Nereididae > Platynereis > Platynereis dumerilii. Next base: position 443,358 of record JAPTHN010000149.1, read on the forward strand.
TGGTTGAGTGATACACTGTACTTGAATGCTTGAACCGTAATGTACATTGTATGTCAAATGGTGGTTTTAACTCACAATGTAACATCATCATCCATTTGTCTTTGCTTTCTATGTTACTTGCCTGCTGCTCAGGTGAGCACTTTTGATTTGAGAGATGTTGGATAATGAAATGAACCATTAATCATTAGCCATACGCCACAATGTCCTCATCAAAATGGAGGCTATATCTGTTAGATAAGAATCATTAACCTGTCATTTAATTGTTTTCCATGGCCTGTTTGGATTACTGGCTTCAGTAGAGGGATTTGATGTGCTAAAACGAATCCAGATATGTTAGTCACATCTTTTAGGGTCTCAGGTCTACTCCACAACTGCCCTGATGTTGCCCTGATAAGATTGATGAAATTTTCAAACCTAAAATGGTACACCAGCCTGTCAAAATACCCCAAAACAAGGTGTTTTCTAAATACCCTACTATAAGGTTCTTCAAAGCACTTGAATGGGGTACTTCGAGAGCACTTAGCATTAAAATGTACAAGATCTTATGCTACCTTAAATGGTTCTTCTGTATATCCAGGTATATCCAGCAATAGACAGTGAAGTTCAAGCAAAAAACCATGCGATTCACACCATGTGTTTCATCGTTGTGAACACATCTGACATTGTTATGCAAACGATGGGTAGTGAAGTGATGACATCACAATTTCTTGAGGTTCTGATTGGTCAGTGTTGTTACTAGAGATCTTTTTGGGCCATTCAAACAAAATACTGCCTCTTGAAATTATTAATATCTGTGACTGGAGGTCTTTTTTTATTGTGGGATGTAAATGAAACTTATGGGAGTGTGGTTCACAGCACTGAAGCTCACTTATGTCAGGTCTACGCAGAATAAACACTCGAAAACATTGATCACTCAATTTTCTGACAAACCCATTATATTACCATCTAAATGAAAGGTCATTTTGTGGCAATTTCAAAAATGGTAGTTAGGACTTTGTAGATTTAAAATTGACAAAGTTATGCAAAACCGCGGGTTCGCGAATTAACAATTTTTTGCAGTTTTGGCTAAAACTTCAGGCTCCTTGATCACCCACTTCTATTTAACTTAGGAGTCCAAAATTATGCATGGGTGCATCATTTGGCAAGTGGAACAAAATGAGGGGGTGTCTTGCCCTCTACGGAGAAATTGATGTTTTTGGAACCACCCTAATGGCCATACTCCACTACTCTAGTCTCCAGAGTATACCAATCACAGATTATTCCCCATATATCGCCATAATTTTTGCAATTTTTGCAATTGTAGATTGACCTGCCCACCCTGGGTGAGAGCCATGTCGTTTGATATTTGCCTTGACCTGATCTTTAGAAAATGTTTAATGAAATCTATTTTGATAAATTACTGAATACTGTTTTCGTGTCTTTTCAGGTCATCAAGATGTTGGTGATTGTGGTGGCCATGTTTGCCTTCTGTTGGTTGCCTCTTCAGACTTACAACCTTCTATCAGAAATATTTCAAGAAATCAATTTGTGAGTATACATATGGTATTGTTAATGTTTTAGCCTCCAGCTCTCGACATCTAAAAGTACCTGGGAATTTTACTAGCAGTAGTGTGGTTCCATACAATTTTATGCAGTGGGATTTTATTTACAGTGATGCACTTTGATAAAGAAAGAATGAGGATCAGTTCACTGTGAAAAATGCCATTCATGATTCACGATAGCTGATGAAGTGTCATCTTCTATACTTTAAACATGGGAAACATAGGGGCAGTTTGATTGGTCATGATCAAGAGAAGGCCATTTGACTTGTCCTAGCTGATTTTGGATTGAAAATCAGATGCATGATCCTTTTGTTTGGCTGTCACCAACAAGAGAGATAAGTCTCCTTAAATCAAATTAACATTGAAAGTATTTGGTTTGATCATGACAAATCATCTGTGTGATGACACACAAAGTGCCATTTTCAATGTGCAGCAGTACACTCTTTTTCGGTATCAAAGTGCATCGCTATAAACACAGATTAAAATTCCTTGCCTTGATCAAATATTTTTGGTTATTTATGATTGTTGTGATGATTGCATGCAAAGTAGAAAGATTTTCACTCACTACTGTCAACATGTTTCAGGGGGCCGTGAGACTAAGATGTTAACTTCGCAGCTGTTTTTTTGTTGTTGTTGTTTATGATTGCTTCACTTGCACTTTGTGTATCTCTCTTTCGAAATTTTCTCATAATAAGTACTTTACTCATTACTGTAACATTAGCTTACATCAAAAGGAAAAGCAATTACATTTACGCATTATTATCATTGAATGCCTTAGCAGCTGCAGCATTTGCCAAATTGTTATTTTGTCTTGAAAAATCCTACATATTGATTGGAAATGTATCTTTTCTGATTTTTATAGCATTATTAGCAATTCAGCTGTTTTATTAGATTGAAATGAACAATTAATTTCGTGTGCATTGTTTGACCAAAACTGCCTCGTAAATCTTGCCCCACCCCCTCTCTGAAAATTACCTGGCTATGCCACTGACCATGATGACCAATATGCGTTGTGAACTTCACATATCACCATGATAATTATGACTCTATCTAGGCGATTGTGTGTGAAATATGTACTGCTCCACAGCAATGTTAGGAAACCCAATGCTCAAGTTTGAGATTAATGACTCAGCAGATACTCAAGGGATGGAATCTCAACCTGTTTCGCAACAGGTTTTATGGACTATGAAAAGAGAGAAGTTAGTCTGAGACTTGACAAAGGGGAAACAAGATCTACAAGAATATTTGCAGATGCCCCGAACAGATGATCCGGATCCGGTGTAGGGATCTTCACCAAAATCGATCAGCTCTTCGTTGTGACGATTGAAAAAATTCTACAGAGTTTCATTATTAGTCGAAAAATAATCATTAACTGCAGTCCTGATCCATTATTTCTGATGCCTGTTTAAAATATAAAATAAGTTATTCATCGGAGAATATCACATGCATATGGATATTACATGTCTCTGTGGCATCAAAGATCATCAGCTCTTCATGACCATTGAGCAATAAAGCATATTGCTTGCTATACATTAGTTGCACCCATCTTCCCAATTACTGCTTGATTAATTTAGTGTTGTCTCATCTATCTATTTTTTTCCTTTTCAGATACCGGTATATCAATATAATTTGGTTTTGCTCGCACTGGTTGGCCATGAGTAATTCCTGCTGCAATCCTTTCATATATGGACTGCTTAATGTAAGTGTATCTTTGTGGGTGTTTTACAGTTTGACAAAACTCAATGGACTACCATTACAATTTGATATATCCACAAAATCAATGAAAAATCTCCTTTTCAACTCTTCAAATTACAAATTATAAACAGTAAACTAGAGTGAAATAGTTTGATGCAAGTTCATTAGCAATCATTTGTATTTTTGTAATTGGCAGTGAAATGGCCTGCTGCTTAGGGCTAAACTTCATCTTGATTCAGATCTCTGTTTGAAATAATCTGCAAATGGTGTGATTCTGGGAAAATCTTTGGGATATCAGGGAATGCCCCTGTCAGGACTACAGACTTGGCTATCGACAGACACAACAATGCCCACAAAATAAAAAAGTCAACCCTACTTACATACTTTTATTGTTAGCTGACACTTAAAGTCAACCATACAGTATATTCACATGTATACGTTTATTCTAAGTAGAATTAGTCCTTTGAGTCCTCCACCAATTAGTCAGGTTCTTTGTAAGAGGGACACTGGACCTACATATATGAGGAAATTCAGATTAAACTGACTATCATCACAAGAAATGTCTTGCCACCATCCTATTTTCTGAGACAGAACATGTGTGTCATTCGTTGCTAGTGCCCTGTTAGTGTATAGGTTTAAATTTTTTAACTCCGATCTACCTGAATTTTATTTACTGATTCTAAAATCTTGTGATATAAAAATTTAATATCATTCGTATTGGAGTCTTCTTCTTTGATCATGTTTTGAACTATTGCCTGTTCAAAAATAATTCTTAGATAATGTTTAGAATCACTAATTCGATCTTTTGCTTGACTGTAATTGAAATATCTTTTTATCAAGAAGGTATTTAATTTCTTGTAATGATGTCTTACATGTCTTATTCTAATTTTTGACTTTTCTTCCAGGAGCGCTATAAGAATGCTTTCCGTCAGTTGTTCCGCACATGTCCCTGTCGATGCTGTCGGTGTGACGTGAAAGAGAATACAGTGTTCTTTGAGCATTCAGAGTGCAGTGTCAGACGCAACAGCAATACTAACACGCACACAACAAACGTTCAGCTCAATGGACGCTTCAAAAGATATCTTCGAGTGAATGCAAATGACGCTGAACAGAGTTACGTTTGAGGACTGCAAAACTATTTTATTGTTACGGATATCAGTTCGATTCACACGATTGAGAGAATTTGTGCCAATTGGGGATTTTGTCATGATGGACCAATTACAGTGAAACATGACATTTTTCCAATTCTGAACACAACGCCCTCAATGAACAACAAACATCGAATTCTGATCTTGCAGAGAAGGCTTATAAAATTTTAAATCCTTGTCAACTTGCCCAAATTTCTAACACTATTTCTTGCTCATGCTACCTGATGCTGTTGTGTGTGAGATGGCATTCTGTAAAATAAGACAAGCCGTCCAATATAAAATATAATCAATGTGTAAATATTTACAAAGTGTGTATATAGAAAAAAATAACTGAAGAGAGCCACCACTGCGATGTGGACATCTCATTCTGACATGCCTGAGATGAAATGACTTAGTTGGCTTTTGAGACGTGGCAATAGCAGACTTAATCAATATTTAGGAGGATAAACTGAAGTGCCAAAAGTTGGTCAAGTGCTTGAGCTTTCGTTAAAGACAGCAGGCCACTCAGCCAGACCTAGAGTCCTTTACTACAGTTGTTGATGACCTGTTGCGCTGAATGGCATCATAACGCCAGATGGCAGAGTTATCAAGCACTGGCCTTTAGTACTGACTATTAACACCAGGAGGTGATAAATCTCTCGCATGAAAACAGCCAACTTGAATTAGAGGAGTCCAAAATGAAAACCCCACGCACTCTACCTCAATTCTGATTAATTGCAAGAAATATGAAGGCTCTCTTGGCAACTGTGTTGTATTGTGCCCTCCTCAGGCCAATATTTTACTTTAAAGGTCCGAGTTATTGTCAAGTATGCCTACTTATTTTTTCTCTTCAATTTCAATGACTGCTTGAATGGATTATTTATATACTGTCCACAAATTCTTACCGTTGACTGTTACATTTGCTGACCAGTGACAAAAAATACTGTGTGATTACAGCAATAAAGAAGAGTTTTTTTAATCCCCACATGAGCAGGTGCTGAGTGCCTGGTCTTTTCAAAGGAAACAATTGAGAATTTGGCAAATTAATCAAATGCTCTCATTAACTTTGAATATGTGCATTCACCTTTCCTGGCTAACCACCTTTTTGAACTTGTGTTAAAAGAATATTCTAGTCAATTGGAAATTGTTATTTCAAATTAACATGATGTACAATGCTGATCACAAAACTTGTTTTATTGAATAATTAATGAATCAAAGACATGTGGAACTATGTCAATGTCCATGATATGAGTTTAGTCAGTCTACTCCACTTGTGTCGTACATTGGTTTTATCTTCATGAAGTCCTGAACCCTAACATTTCACATTCACTCTATGGATATTTTGACAAAAAAAGTTATGTTGCCCTTTATCTCTCTCATATCCGAGAATGGAGGCCTCTTGGATGGATTGGATTATAATTTTGAAAAAGAAAAGATCTTTTTCTATCTAGTCAAACTGATAGCTGACATAAATCAAACAACAAAATATTTCCTGGAGCCTCTTGGTAATGCCCATTGCTGAGCCAGGCATCAAATATAACATGGCTCTGCCTATCTTCGGAAATGGATAAGGACCAAGAAATGAATTGTTTCTGTTTGTGAATAAATTGTCGGACTTATAAAGATGTAACCCCAATGATATCCACTATGCTGTTTGTTGAGTGATTATAATTGCTATTCATCTATTTTGTATTTTCTACTGAGTTAGACAATGGGCTCATTATAGTTATGGGACCATGCACTTACAAAGAGTCTTTTTCCTGTTGTTATCATTTAATACAGTATTACTTGCTGAACTGATACCTACTCTTATTATGTATATATCCTATTTTCTAATTTGATGTGTTCATCAAGTCATGACTCATCTTCATCAAATTGATTTAATTTTGTACCTTCGTGAAAAAGGCTTTGTTATTTGTGTTATTGTTTGTTAATTATATTGTTAGACACTTGTGTTTTATTGTGAAAATGCACTGCAGTAACAATTTGTTTTGTAATCATATAACATGCTTATGAAAGTGTTTATGGAATAAGAATGCATCAATGCAGTCATATCAAGTGTAATTAACCTGACTTATTATGTATTATGAATCCCACTGAAAAATAAACCTGTATTAGTGCCTGAACAATGCAAGTAGCAGTGACACTTCGAAGGTTGTGACAATCCAACATAGAAGTCAGTGTCATGCCTTTCCAATGCCACTGCCAGTTTGTAGTGGCTTGAGAATGCCTGAATCTTTATCAACTGTACAGATGGTCACTAAAACGAATTCGGCAAGTGCACCTTAGTCTCTGCTTATGCCTTGTGACATTTTTGCTCCCTGAAGTACCCATCCCTCTAGTTATTCATTGTGAGGCAGTGGGGTAACATTTACTATTGTATTTTCGTTTTTTGCACTCTATTTTAGATTCAAAAGGGGCTGTTAAAATGCAGATATCTTCATTGTAAATCTGAATTTATATGTCTGGTACTGTAGAAAGTGCATTTGAATTGTTATATTCCCATATTGTGAAATGTACATGTTCCATGGAGAAAGAATAAAACAAAAGTCTGAACACTCTCGTCATTTTTCCTGAATGACCAAAACGTGGATAAAAGGCTCACTGATCATGTAACAAAGCTGCAGGATTGCATAAGGAAAACAGATGCACAAGAAAAAGGGGAAAGATGAAAAGTGCTCAGAGTGATTAGAATAATTATCCCTTGTAGCCAATTTTAAGTATGCAAAGCTGCAATAGGGGCCTCCGAGGCCCCCTCCTTTTCTCAAGCCTCAAATATACAATGATTTACAAAAATTGCTTCAAAAGTGGAATAAGTGCATTAGATTACGTCAAAATGAAGGATAGTGGCAGAGAAATTGTGAAAAATCAAATCTTGTTGACAAAAATACGAAATAAGATTTCATACAATTTTCACAATTGATACATTTTTGGAATATTCAATATTTTTCAAGTTATTTTGAAACCAAACTATTTTGTAAAGTATTGGGATTGTCTTCTTATTTTCTTCTGATTTCATTATAAACCATTTTGTGTCCAAAAAATGTCAAGAGATGGGAAAAGGAGCACTGAAAATGGCCATTTTGGCCCTTACCTTGCAAGATCTGTTCCTTCAGGTGTCCATTTCGGGCCAGTTTTTTTCTGAGAATGAAGGTCCTGCACTTCTATCTTGCCAGCTACATTTACAAAGTCATCACTGTAAGAGTTTTTGATGATGCTGATTGCTGAATCCATTTTTTTGTAGGTTTAAGATCACTAAAAGGTCAATGTTGTCCCTTTTTAGGTAAATTAATCAGAATTTTACTCGAAATGCAAATATATATAATTTTAATTGTGTTGAAGTGGACTGACAGACAAATATCAGCTCTGGGGCCTACGCTCAAACTGTCACCAGTGACCATGTTCAACATCAATAAATTCACAACGTCTGGATGTTGTTTTGGATTAGTTGGATGAGGATTACATTAAATCTGAATACGATTGACCAAATATCATGCGAGATATTGAAGCCAAAAGTCCCAGCAAGGCCCCCATTAAGGCTACATGGGTTAACAGGTAAATCAGCTGAGAAAGAATTTGTTAAACTTATAAAAGAACAGATAGATATTGAACTGAAGTCACTTGATCTCACAATGACTGTTGTGAAGGAAAATCACAACAAAAAAAGATCGCCGCAGGAGCAAAAGGAAAGACCAAATGTAATGCTAACAACATCTGGAAGCAAACTGAAAGGAAACTGTGTATACATTAATGAAATTTAATATTTCAATGAGAAATTTCTTGGATGCTTGGAATTACCTAAATAATGCAATTAATTATTTATATGTTCTTAAAAATCATTGTACTTTAATATGTATATTACCCTTGTTTAATGTTAATAATAATTATGAACTATCACTCTACCTATATTGCTAATTATCTTGGCACATTGTAATAATTCATGCTGACTGTGCCAGTTCAATAATCGTTTTGCTTTTTCTGGTGCCGTACAATAAACAAACCAACAAAACAAAAAAAAGGCTAACGAAGGTAAGACTAAGAAGCTACAATCCGATTTGTATGTTTTATCTGCGGCGTGAACGAGCAGTAAAGCACATTAATAATTTTGTAATAAAATGTGAGCTTATTCAAATGTAGCTTAACACAGCAATGACTGCATTAAAATAATTGCAAACCCACTCTCTGGAAGTAAATGACAGTTATGACAGTTATAGGAAACTTCATACTCCAGGCTAGCTTTAAATTCACAAAGTCGGGAGTGATATTTGTTCTCTTTGTTTAACAAGGCCTGTGTGAAGGATCCCAGTAGCAATTGCGGAGAGGTTTAATTATTCCAAGATCAATCATTGTCTCGTCCCACCAAAGAAATGTTTTCAGCATTAAGAAGATACTTTAAGGATAACAGGACACAACAATGGTAGTCCAGATATCCTGGAAAGAGTGATTTAGCTTTTATAACCAAAATTTACAGCTGCCAATCTGCTGAGCTGAGAAGAATTAAAGAAGTTATGGCAGCGCCTCCAACCCTAGAGTGTCATTACATGTAACGAACTAAAGTAGTGAGAATCACAAATTGACATCAAATAAGCTCCACCCACAAGCAACTGTGACCGATACAATAGAAAATGAAAGGGAACGAGTAACTTTTTCCTGACCCTGTACCTATAGTATAACCAAAACCGAAAATGCACATTTATTAATCATCCAATTCTGTTACTAGTTCTTTTTAACTGCACTGAATAACATCTGAGCTACCGCAATGGTTACCTCTTTGTAATTGTAGTAAGATTACCTACTGTAGGTTATATAAATTATGCTGGATAAAATGTACAGTGTCTTTTTAGTCAAGTAATTTGCATCATACAAGGTCTGTGAAGGCTTGTCATGCCTGAATACCTGTCAATCAGTCCCTGATAAGATAGATATCTTGGCCGATGAGGCTTCTTCTGATATTACCTTATCTGTCCAAATGCCACTGATTCATCAACTACCAGGCTGAGCATCTACTGCATCCTGAATAATGATTATAGTTAATACAATATATTGAAGAAATTCACTTGGAGGTGAAAAAGTTCAATACGGTTCATTTCTTAAGCAATCTCCATTGAAGTTACTGCTTTGGTTTGATAGCGAAAGAATCGCTGATGAGTTTGATTAATAGGATGACAGGTCTTTGCAGTACAAGACGGGATTGTCAATCATGTCCTCGGAGTCTTGATTGACTTAGGATTTTTGGCTGCATACAATTCTTCTGATTAACTAATTTGTCTCATTTGCCTTTAATTGACTTGATATTTTGAGAGTGAGTGAACAATGCAGAACATACTACTGCATTTTTCTCCTAATTTAAAAACTTTCTATTCATACAAGCATGATAAAAGTACAGATCGGCAATGCGTAAATGCGGCAATTGCAAAGAATCATAAAATGTACAATGTTAATTTGAACATTTTGAACTCATTTGAGCTGTATGACACAGGCAGAGGTTTGCTTCATTGTTTTTTAATCAGATTGTATTCACAATCAATTTCCAAGGCATGTTTGCAAATGTAGTAATATTACCTTCCTGAAAAGGCAACAGGTAATGGTATTGCATGTAGCACCTGTACCAATTTACCAGAAAAGGCTTTGTACACATTGCATATATCAAACTTATGTCTGTATGCGAATCAGACACACCGTAATTTGGTGGTTAGTATGACCAAACATGACGCAAGTTTTAGTGAATGGTACATGCATAGCAAGTTTGTGTTATGTAAAGCACAGGAAATGATGGAGACAGTTTTAATCAGATGGCACAAAGCCAGCCTGAAGTAAAGAGACTGGCACACAGAAAAACTTTTCAAAATCGCCTTTCTGAATGTATAGTAGGAAAGGGAAACCTGGGATCATTTGTATACAGAGTAAACAGACAAAAACTTTGTTGCTGTTACATTAGTGAAGTGGCACTCAAACATACTTTAGGTGATTCTTCCTGGGATTGATTACTTTTCCTTTTCCTCACGCTCAACTTTTAATTTTGTTTGATATTGCAGGTTGGTAAATTCTAACGTCTGACTATAAAAAGGAACCTTTCTGAAGTCGCTTTCGAAGGTTAAAAGATCCATCAGACATTTGAATTCTGTTGGCAGACCTAAGTTAAGGTTGTACAATACTTAAATTTACTTCCTGCTAATGTTGTACTCTTGGAAGTTCCATATTGCGCAAAATCATACCATTTAACAAGATTCCAGTTTCAGTCTTCCTGCTTTCATTTGAGACAAAACTAACTTTAATCTGGAACATGGTAATTCTTGTCTCTTCTATGCATATATGGTCAAGCATTGCTCCAAAAAAAGGAAAAGACAGTATCATACGTTTTGGGCCAGGGCTCGGTTAATAATGCTCAATTAATTATCCCTATGTCTAACAATGGCTACTGGATGTTTTTCTGTATATGTTTGGGTGATAACAAACAGTTATCATTGAGGGGAGGTCATTTGGGGTTGGTTGATTGATGGTCTTGTCACTTCAACCTTGGAATCTTTACGAAGCCCTTTTTCTGTTGACCCTTCTTTGCTGGCGATAGGCAGGGTTGTAGGGCCCTCATTTATCTGAACTGCTCTCAGTCTTAGCATAGTTGATGGCAGTGTATCAATGATTTAGTTTCGTATTTAACGAACATAACAAAATCATCATCAACAGTGTCTTATAAATTCAATTTTCTCAAGTAATATTTCCTGTGCCAATAACTTTTATGGAAGAGTTAATTCTCAGCCTTGACAGGCTAAATTAAATTATTAACATACGATTCATTTCAAGAAAAGATAACAAAGTTAAAGTAACATAATCTTTATGAACTGATGATTACGTAACAGTGAGCAATTAATCTACACACAAATCATGTTTTTGTTTTTACTATTATACTATTACGCAATATCAACAATCTAACATAGTCTTAAAATTGGCATCTTTCAGTGTTGTCTACCTTTTTACCATTTACAGTGAGGAAAATAAGTATTTGACCCCCTACCATATTTTCTGGTTTGGGCATTTGCACTTGCTTCAAAAATCTGAAATTTCTCAGGTAGATCTGGTCCAACATTAGAAGTCAGGTAATGCGCAAAAATTAAGTGAAAGAAGCATTATGTCATATATTTGCAGAAGAATCCCAATAGTCTTCGGAAATAAGTATTGACCCCTTCACTTGCAAAGGGTTTATCACCATACTTTACAAAACAAACACTCGGAAAACCAACATAACTGAAATTTATTGCAATCAAGACCTATTTCAATTGTTTTCCCTCCATTTCATTTAACTTTTCTTACCCTCAATTACATCTCCTATCATTTTCTGGTAATTTCTTCATTTTGAAGATACTCAATGAGGGTTTTTCCATTCTTGGGTTTGATTCTTGATCAATCAATTCCTGAGTGCACTTGCTTTTCACTTCCTCCTGAAATGGTTGAGATGTGACCTTCTATCTTCTTTAGTGTCATTGCATTGTGCATTATTTATTGCTTCCCTATCAGCATGCCTCGGTGGTCCAACGTCGGCCCGAAGCTGGTCCGATGCTGCTGACATCGGACTTACGCTGGGCCGACGTTGGACCGCCAAGGCATGCTGATAGGGATTGTTGTTGCGTCTGGATATCCCAATGATGACGCTCTAGTTAAAGGATTTCCTGCATTTTCAGAATGAAGCAGAGAAGACAAAAGAGAGTGGAAGGCATGGTTGAATGAAATGATAGATGATGCAAATAAATGGTGACGCTGCGTCCATTAGATGGTGTGACAGTGAGAGAGAGTGCAAGGTGGGAGGCAATGATTATTCATAAGGTAAAATATAACCTGGTTTCACTGGTAGGATGAAAGCCTCCGAAAGCCTCTGAAAGATGGTTCTTTTCCTTGTTTGATATATGATATCTGCAATCATTCTTGGAAATGTCTTCATAAAAATGAAGGATACAGTCATTCCAGTTGGATGTAGAGGAAACACTGCTCAGTAATTTCAGCAACTATGATAAATTACCGGGCTTCTTGTTTGATTAAATATCAAGGGTCAATACCGTTGGTGAAAGGGGTGCCATTTGTGTCTTGTCAGTCTTGATTAACAAGGGGGATTCCTCTTCTGATCTTCTTTCAATGGAAAATGTTCTGTTACATCTGTATACTTGTCGTTCTGTTTCAAATAGAATTATGTATATATCTTTTTATTCAAAAATAGCCATAGTGCACCTATATAAATTGCCGACAGCCAGCTTCTTGACTGATCATGATTGTTATTCTAAATGTTGCCTCAATTATTGAAGCATATTTACCTCTGGTACATCACACATTTTACCTGAATAAGACATACAATTTTTAAAAAGTGAAATAAATAGGAAGGCATTGAGAAGAGAGAAAAACGAATTCCTGGAAGTAATTTTCGAAGAGAAGGAGCAATGAAACATGGGAAGTTCAAATGGTCCCTCTGCCTCGCGGACTGCAATTTGGCGAAACAAGTGAATCAACCAAGTAATTTCCAACCAATCAGACTGTATACTTTTCAGAAGGATCCCGAATTTCCTTTCTGTGTTGAACATGCTGAAAGGACCGTGTAATCCTCACTTAATTAAAGTTTCTGCTTTCGCGATTCTGGGCATTTGCTTTTGTAAAAACTCACATGTCTCCTAGATTTCCTGCACAAACAAAGTTGCAAGAAAAAAATTTATGGAATATCATGATGTTTCATGGTGAACTACACATGAAGTTTAGACAAACTTTTACAGCACGAATACTGTTCTCTTGGGGAAACCTCCTTAATCCATTTGTTAGCTTTGAAACTGTTCACCAGATTTTGCTGGAAGTATATGGGTGTTCAGGGAAGTAATTCATGCTGTTTGATGCCCCTGGGTGGTCTGATTCTGATGGGTCTTTCTTCAGCTGCTGAAAAACAACTCAGATTACAAAGGATGCTACCAACTCGCAGCATGACATGTCATTTCAGAATTTCAGGAGATAGAGGTAAGAAAAAGTACATTGTGAAATAGCATTGTGGAAATAAATTAGTTATAGTTTACAAGTGGTAACTAGAATAGTAATTATCAGATCTAAGATCAGAATGCATCGGTGCAAAACCGAAAGAATTCCTGTCTCTATTATATTCTTGAGCATTTATAAAGATCAACCAAGCAAACTGCCTTTATCATAAGGCTGCCATGATATGTTTTATTGGTTGGCCTATAACGCTTTCTGATTACAGGTGTCTAGATAACTTTTTTTTTATCTTAATATATGTATAAGATGTGGAATCTTAGATTGAATCATATTCAGGATTCTGGATTAATGGATATCAGGGTCAACTGGTGCACTGCTTCTGCATCTAATAAAGCTTCCCTTACTAACCAGGTGAAACACCTTAATCTCTTACAACATGCTTCCACGACTACAAGTCTGCACTACAAGTCCCTAATACAATAAAATAAACTTATTGGCTTTTTATGACTTGATGGCCAACCATGATAGCCAAAACCTTTAGAGACGCTGGTGTCTTGTAATCCAGGTATGGGGATTTTCCATATGAAATTCAAGAAAAGGACTCTATTGGATCATGGGAAAGCCTGCAAGGAGTTTGTTCCGTTGATGCCAGTCTCTCAAATCAATCGAGACATTTTATGGCTACAGCGAAATATATGGACCATTGTAATGCAATATACCCTTCTCATAAAAGATGCTGCCTGATAGGGTGTCGCCCCCAACCTTATTGCCTGACGTGAAAAGCGTGCCCTGGAAGATGGGGTACTGTGGCATAATTTTGAAGAAACCAAACTAATTTGGTACTGTTATTATTTGATATTGACTCTACTAACGCAGTTTGCAAGTGACACTACAGTCTTAAATATGTTTGCCAGGAAATTATTATAATTGTAGATCTTTGCAGATTAGCGGTCCATGACAGTTTCAAAATGAACATTCAAATTGGCTATATGATGTCATTGACTTTAGAGTGTTTTAATGATTTATTTGTGCCAGTCATGTATATAAGCTAAGGCAGCTTTTGTCACATACCTATCAACATAGGTGCCAATAAACAAAATCATAATGGTTGCTTGTAATGGGTGTTTACGTGTATCACTTCTTGGGTTTGATTTTTAGTTTATCTTAGTGGTGTTTGAGGACCAAATACATTTCAATTATTTGAAGAAATTAAATGGCAAGTAAAGGATCTTGAACAAAGTTATTTTCTGGCCATTTTAATTACAAGATGGCCAATCACAGAAAGGCCACGGATGATGCTTGTTGGTCAAACAATGAATTCCTGAGTGCACCTGCTTTTCACTTCCTCCTGAAATGCTTGAAATGTGACATTCCATCATCACGAGTGTCACTGTATTTTATGCTGTTCATTGTTTGTTGAGCAACTGCCTTTGCATGCTGCATAACGCCATGCACTGCATGCAGTTAAGTGTTTCCTGGCATTTCGAAAATTAAGTGGAGAAGACAACAGGAGGGGAAGGTATGGTGGAATAATAAGATAGATGATGTAATAGAAGGTGACGCTAAGTCCACAAGATGGCATGACAATAAATAATAAGAGAAAGGGTGCGAGGTAAGAGGCAATGATTATTCATAAGGTAACCTGGTTTTGCGACTGGATAAAGGCCTTCCGGAAAAATTGGTTCTTTGACTTATTTTCTACTTTCAATATAGGTGGTCTAAGTTGTTCGCTTTATAACTGCTTGTGACTCTCACTTTTTTGAGAAATGGGCGCACCTTTTAATATACAAGGATCGTGTTTTATAACGATGAATGTCATTCTGCAGCATGACTTTGATTGTATGGCTTGTAAATTATCATTTTCTGAACTTTTTGCTGGCCGTTGTCTGAACGTGTTTACAGACTGTCAAACAATTTTATCACAACCTCCATTTACATATTTAAGGACTAAGGAGACTAGTATACATGCACATGCGTGTAGAATGTAGATGACTAAAAATATTAATTGTCATGTTTCTGATCTTTATGCTGACCTCATTCGTGGCGTATTATTATACTGCCCTTGATCATGCCTCAGCAAAGTAAAAAGTATGATGTTGGCGCATCATCGCTTGACATGAGTCACTGAATACAAATCTAATTGAGAAATAGTCTTCTTTCCTTGAGGCTATCGATTTTTCAGTATAATTATTGAAATACTTAGGAAAGGCAAAGCCTAACAATAATATATACATACGAGGGGTTTTCCATAAATTCTGTCCAACTTGCCACAACTTCTGGAATATTTAATACAGGAGCATGGTATTTGGGTCTAATGATGTTGAAGTAATTTACAAATGATTTCCAAAAAATCAGATCATAGAAATAAAAATAAATGCTTAATTTGTTACAATGGAAATCAAAAGTCATGAAATGCGGCCCAGGGCACTTTTAGAGACAAAATATTTATTATATCTTGTCAAAAATTCATTTTTTACCAGAGACACAGGACAAGAAACGTATGAAAAATAATCCCTAACATTTCACAAGTTCTTAAAATAATGACCTTGACACCGAGTACATTTCCTCTAACTTTATATATACCTTAAAAAGTCAATGCCTCATAGTCCTCATATTGAGATCACTGCTGGTGTTTCGCATATTTATTGAGCTTTACGATGGGTTTTCCATAAGTTCTGTCCAACCTGTCATAACTTTTGCTAGATTATCCGCAGAAAAATTATACTGGGGTCAGTTGATATTGAGGTAATTTGCAAATGATCCCCCAAAAATCAGATCAGATCATAGAACTAAAAATAAATTGTTGATTCGTTGCGATGGAAACCAAAAATCATGAAATTTGACCGAGATCTTGTTAACAGACACATACTTGATAATCTTGTCAAAATATGTAATTATTACAAGAGATAAAGAACAGAATATATTCAAAATATACATAGCCATTTCATAACTTCCTAAACTAATGACTGCGACCCTGTAAATAATTTTTTTCATACTTTCTAACCATGTTTAAATAAGATAGTTAAGTCGTATTGTTAAAGGTCTGTTTTGGCATTGTCCAGTCTTCTTTTCTTATGTCTTCCAACGTGTGTTTCTTCATTCAGAAAAAGGTTTTACAATCTTAATTTTATTCTGTCACTCATACTGTCTTCCTTGAATGTATGATAGAAGGTTCTCACTCTCTTTGGCAGTTTTCATCCAATCAAATTGAAGAAATATAACAGGTATATTTATGGTGTTATCCGAATCCAAAAATTTGCTCATCTCTTAAAATTATGAGAAACTGCACAGGTGATGGTAAAGTAACTGAGATATGACGGCAATACCAGTTTCCATTGTTATTAATGATTTTACAAATAACTGATTTTATTTCATGAAAGAAATTACTAATATACCTTAATTCAATTTGTCAAAACACAGATAATGTAAGCAGGTGTTCAATTCTTTTTAAGTAAGCACTACAAAATCTGGGCCGCATTTCATGACTTCTGGTTTCCATGGCAACAGATTAAGCATTTATTTTTATCTATAGGAACTAATCTTTTGGGTGTTATTTTAGAATTACGTCAGTATTGTCTGACACAAATATCACGTTTTTACATCAATTCTAGCAAAAGTTATGACCAGTTGGACAGAACTTATGGAAACCCCTCGTATATATACATATATTTAAAAGGCAGCAAACTGATCACCTTACTGTAGAAAAAGCTGCACATTCTTAGGTGGATAATTCATACAGGCAGGGTATGTTTTTCTCTTCTCTGGGATCTTTCCTAGGGCCTGATGGATGGAATTGCCTAAGTAGTCTCTGTGGGCTTCGTCTATCAGATCCCTGATGTGTCGTTTTCTTTTTTCAATGAAAGAAACATCTTGGGCATTGTTGGTGTCCTTTGGGATAGCGAGTGTGCTGATGGTAATCTCTTGAAATATGCTGGGGCTTTCGCATCTGATGAGCCATGTAATATCAAGTTGCTGGAAGTTCCACTGTTTTAATATAGTATTACGTATTATCTTGACCCCAGCACTGTGCCTGTGACTTTATAAGCTGGTATATTATCTTTATTGCCAAAATACAATATTAGGCCAATAAAAGCTAACATGTATAACTAATGTCTGACAAGTTTTTTAAAAGCATTTTTAAAATATGTTATTGGGAGTTAAGTTCCCTCTTTCACTGTAAAATCTAAACTTTGAGTCAGCTCAAATGATTGAGTGAGATGGTTGCACAATTTGTTTGAGCTAACATAGCTTGTTGTTTTGAGTTATGATAATCTTTCCGTTGTCATAACTTTAAACAACAAGCTATGTTAGCTCAAAGGAATTGTGCAACCATCTCACTCAATCATTTAAGCTGACTCAAAATTCAAATTTTACAGTGTTCCTTGTTTTTAATGGAATACTTTTTAAAATATCTAAGTTTCACTTTATTGAAATCAAAATAAATTACAAAATAAATTACAATTACAAATTGATCTCACTCTACTTATTCTCACAAAGTAGATCAGTATTTCATATTATTTTCATGTACTGCTAAGAAGTGAACGAAACTTAAGCACATTTATTTATATCAAGGCAGTCTCGCAAAAGCATTCAGCTAATAAGCAGAGAAAGAAAGAAAGTGCTGGTCTACTGCAGGGTTGGCTGAGGATTACTGAAGCCTCAGGGTGCAATCAGCCTCATGCTGAACTGTCAGAGGGAATTTCCAGTGATTATGAATGGACTGTGGATAAATGCCTTTTGCCTTTGGAGGTGCACAGAATGAACACAGTCTCTCTCACCTGGATATTTCTGTGCAAACCAACATGTTGTAATTAAAGTCAGCCATCTCACTTCAATGTCGTGTTTTGACACAGTAAGGCTGAGAGTAGACCATGCAGAACAGTCAATATAACATGTTCGGATAGGAGTAGGACTGTCGAAATTAATTTGCAGGGATATGAGATGGCGTCTTCATGCATGTGTGGGACTCCTTCCCTTCTTTTAGAACTTTTTATTAAGCCATTGGAGATGATCTAACAGCTGAGTTCTTTTTGTCTGCTACTTGGGGTCTGGAGTTCAATACAGGGCTGGTCCTCAATCATTTATATTATAAATTGATCTCCTCCCATGCAATTGGATCCATCATGAAGCAAGAGATTTATGACGGTCAGACGATGTCACATCATATTGCCCTCAGCCAAATTGCATCTATTTTCCCTTGTTTGTGGATTGGCAGAAGTGAAGGCATTGGGTCTATTTGGTCCTTTGCAATTAGACTTGTAGCACTGTGGGCTGGACTGCATGTGACCCGATAAGTGTCACAAGAGCATGCAGGGTATAAGACTGAGTGACCACTTAAATCTTGACTTCCTGCAATGGCAGTTAGGTCATGTTGCAGGAAGGAAGGCTTCCAGTCAAGGATGGTAGCATAACAAAAAGGAAAATATGCCTGTTGAATTCTTCTAAAAGTCGATTGATCTTTGCTGACTGCATATTACATATAAAATTACAAGAGAAAAAAGATAACAAAGTGTCTGGTGCATTAAAAAGTGTTGAGATCCCAGAACCTGATCTGGCAAAGGGCAGAGGAAATAAACCAAAACAAACCAGAGTCAGGTGTATGGAGGTGTGAGACTTAAAAGACTCACAGAGTCATCATAGTGCATAAAGTGTGTGATTAGCACCATTTCCAGAATTCCCATATGACTTACTGATAGCTACTGTTATACCTTGTTCTTGTGGAGTTCTTCGGTTGGCAAGATATGGTTGAAACAAGGTTTCTTTTGTTCTGTTTCTCATGACAAATGTGCTGCAATCATCCTGCATTCATGCCAACTTCACTCTCCATACTCCTTGATGACATGAAAGTATATAGTGAGTTTTTGTGTGGGTTGGTTTTTCTTGGTGTTTATCTGTTTGGCTTTTCATGATATAAATGGTACCACTAGTCTATCATCATCATCATCATCATCAATACAATTAAGTCATACATCATCATCATCATCATCATCATCATCATCATCATCATCATCATCATCAATACAATTAAGTTTTTACTTACTTTTTATATATTTTATTATAAATACATTTGCATGTCCAATTGTCCGTGCTATATTTCGTATGTTTGATTGCATGTTTGTCGGTCCAAAAGTCTGGCTATTGCAGCAATTGTTTCTGTACAAATTTGACTTTAAATACAATTCGCATAACTCAATTTTGGCTACAGATGAATATAACCTGAAGCTGGATCACCCGCTGCTTTTTCATTTATCAGAACTGCTGATTACTACACTATTCTAGTCAAATATACACCTGAAACTAGAGGACGACTGTTTTGACTACCACAATAAATCAGTGGTAACACAAGAAGCAAGTGAATGCAAGAGCTATGTCAGAGCATATCTCCTATTGCATTAGTAGAGCATAAGCCATGGCCTGCTTGCATACAATGTTTTGCTCGGATACCCAAAGCAGCTTGGAAATTGTGTCTCACAAACTATTGAATGACTTCATGACTGGTAAATTCCATGTAAAAGTATGGCAACATGTCATGTGAAAATACAATCTGTCCTATTGATGGAAAGGATAACACAAATCAGCAATGCAGCAGTAAGTTACTGTTGCTACTGAATTCAAACATGGCCCTGTTATTAGCTTATTGTTACCAACATGAAAGTTACTGTCTGCATGTCACAACACATATTTCTTGATAGAAAGTCAGAGTGATATTCTTATTATCCATCCAATAACTGTTTATACTTCAAATTTAATTCATTGACAGCAATGCCGATGTCTGGTTGTTGAATGTGGATCGTCCTTGTGTTTGTATATTCGCAGTAAAAGATCAGTAAATAAAAACAAACAGCGGTGATTAATGCATAGGCTTGGAACAATACGCTCTAAAAAAATTCAGACAAAATTGTTTTTTTAGATTCAAAACGGTTTTTTGAAAAACCAGTTTTGTCCCGACATTTTTTAGAGTGTACTTGTTTGATTGCATGAATAATAAGCTAGCTGGGTGTTATTATTATCACCACTTATGGGTTTAGTGAGGGGTGAGGGTTGGTCTAGTGGTAGCATGCCAGGCTGCCAACTGGGTTACCTGGGTCTATGTTGAACAGCTGCTCAATCATCCTTTGCCTCATTGCCATTTTCTCCTTCTTTCCTAATTAGCCTACCCAGTGCATAAATCAGGACAGAAAGCCTCAGTCATCCATCCATCATAGGTTTAGCGATAATTTAAAAAAATGCCAAACACAAGGATGGTCACAAACAGCCTCACCTTCTCAGTGGCGTAACTAGGCGGGCTTGAGTGGGGGGGGAGCACCTGGGGGGCAAGCGATTCTCTGGGGGGGGCACCCCCTATACTAACTGCATAATTAAGCCAGAGTTGCAAAGTTCATACGGGGGCACCTGGGGGGGCACAGGTCCAATATTGGAGGGGCACGTGCCCCACGAGCCCCCCCCCCCCACATAGGGATGCCACTGCACCTTCTCATCATGCTCTTAGTCAACCGACAAGATTTGAAGGATACACACTTACACAGTTATTCTGTGGAATGAAATTAAAAGCATGTTTTCAGCAGATGTGCATGTATTCATTGGCTTGCGAGAATATATTTGGCATCCCATGGGTGCAGTCAATGATTATGAGGTGCCAAGAAAAGCTCATTTGTTTTAATGTTGTGCACTGTTAGTTGTTTGTTTGGCATGCTACTCATTAACAGGGATGCCATGGATTATACAGTTTTAGCCTTGTGGCTAAACAAACAACTACTATTCAATGGGTATTGTGATGCAGGCAGCACTTTTGAAGTTAACTAGTGGAGTCTGTTGTAGTTGAAAAACTAATGAACCTGCGCGTGGATGCAATATGTGTTACTGATAGTAGCCTACAGACTTCATTTTGCCTTCTTCACCGAACGTCTTTTGAAACTTCTAAAATATCAAAGCGTAGAATCCTTGATTTTTTAAATTTGAGCCTTAGGTCATTTTTCTTCTCTTCTGAAACTATGTCTCCATAACCGTACTTGTTCACTAGTTGTTTGGTTCTACTTAATGATAACTATTTTTTAGATTTGTGGGCATTGGGAAGTGCTATAAATCACTTAGAGGCACCCAGGCATACAAATCAAATCTCGTGAAATTACTCGGAATGTATACAGTGTATTTGATTAAAAGCTGTCATTTTGAGATGAAGTAGAAAATGGGGCCTAATTGATAGGCTTGAAAATGAGTGATATGTCTTGTGATTGTATAATTGGTGATGCACTTTTTATGCAATATAGCACTTTTCTGTGACAAATTTTTGTCCTTGACCATTTTTCCTGTATTTTCTGTGCCTTGCTGTACTGCCTTTTTGTATGTGTCGTTCATGGATAATCTCTCTCAAATGTCAAATGCAAACGCCCTTCATGTTTCCTGTAAAAGCTTTCAAATTGTATTTAAAATGCAAAGCCATGGAAATCTCAGCTGGGAATGTTTTGTATTTACACATGCAACTTGTGTTTGCAGCAGAGGGACCAGTGGCTCACATGCTCACTCTTCTTAAGGCAGCTAAGATTTAACCTCCCATCCATTGCATGAGGAAGTTTTGTGGTAGACAATCACATTTTTGATTGAGGGCATGGGTTTGTTATCAAAATTACCTTACAGATATATTTCTACAGTGTTCTTTTTTTGATCGGCTAATGGTATGGTCTAGTAGTATGCAATCATAATCCGATCTAGGTTCCTTCGATGATCAAAACTATAAAGGTTTTTACGAAAATGTATTATTGCATGAAAGCATTGTCATTATTTACCCTGATGCAATTTGCAGTGTATTTCCCAAGAACAGGTTCAAAGCAATGGACTGTTGGCAAAAAAAGGCGTGAATCTGTGCACTGACAGATGCTTGCTTGTTCTGTTTTCAGTCGTTTCCTGAATATAAGCAGGTTGATCTTCATCCTTCAATGCGCAGTGAAACGTTTTTGTTACGATGTTTTCTGGAGAAAGATGTGTGTTGATTGGTCAATGTGGTTGCATGGAATATCATCAGGCCATTCAGAAAACCATAGTGATTTGGGAGATCACCAACTGACTGGAGATACATCTTAATTTGACAATAAAAATAAAATTTTATCAAAGTTTGAATCACAGCTATGAACCTCTCACATGACGTATGGGTCTGCTGAAAAATAAACTCACTCTTGTCACCTCCTTCTGTGACCTGACATTCATGAGGTTCATTGCAATCTGCTGTGAACAACATTCTCATTACAGTAGACGAACTTCAAGTGCTTACAACTGGCTGTTTTCAGAGTGTCAATGATGTCATTGAAGGTGTTGCTCCAATCTTCACCATTGAAACAGGTGGTTTTTTCACCGACTCATAGGGAACTTGGTGACATGTATATGTCACCAGTGATGTGTATCACTGCTATGCCGAACATAGGAGATGTAGCATGTGAGTCAGAAGCAGAGCAGTTGATGTGTCATAAGTTGTGCACACTTGGCAATGTTTCTTGGAGATCTCATATATCTGCTTCCAACCAATTTATAACAATTATCCTATAACAGCTTTGAGTTTAAAACATATGTACATGAATATTATGCATATATTATGTTTTCTGTTAGCAGTTTTGGTACACTGAAAAAACACTTTGTGTAAAATAGCAGACAAAATCTATGTGTAAAATGGGCTTTGTGTATTCCAGTCAAAATAATGTGTGGCACAGACAAGCAGTGTTGTACAACAGCATAAAGCACACTGTTGATCCAGCAACTTCCAATTTGTCTGATATTTCACACAAAATTTCACACAAAATATTGGATACTTTTGCTTGGTACGAGACTAATCTTCTTTATAAATGTTTTGTTTTGTTGGCCAACATGGCAAACAATTAAACTGGATCAAAACTGACCTCGTTTAGATTTTAAAGTCACCAAGCTTCACTTAAGAAGTGTACTGACTCAGACTGACTACATATTTGTTAGCAAAAGACAAGCATGTTGCAGCCTTGGTTAAAAGTACATTTGTCACTGGGAAGTTCACATTGTGGAGTTTGCTGGAGCTGACTGAAATATGTAAAGGTAAGTTAAAGATTTTCTTTAATTATTTTTGATTGCACGCATGAACCAAATGTGATATATAACTGATTTTAAGTGGAAAATTGACTATTATTACAATGCTCAGATACCATGTTAAGGTGAGTGATACTTCCAAGTTAATAGCATGACATGAGTCAAATATAGGCCAATACAAAGGGCTAATTCATGTCTCAAACATATGGTATTGAAAATTCATGTATGAAATTATGTGGGATAAAGTTCATTTGTTTATTTCTAAGAAAATTGAATTAATTATTAAATTATGTTAATTATTAGCTTGAAGACTGTGTATATATACTTATTTGTCAATATTTCTAATTTATATGTTGTTTTGAAAACAATGAAATTACAGGGGCATATCCATGGCTATGGGTGTAGAGTGGTTGGGGCAGTTGTAGAACATTGGAATATATTGGGATAGTTTTTTTTAATAGGCAGTCAGTTTGGATTAGGTTTAGTGTACAGATACTGGACATCGGTCATGCTTGGGACAGTTGATGTTTGAGACAGTTGAGGGTAGGTTTAGGGTTAGTGCATAGATGTTGGACCTTGGTCATGCTTGGGATAGTTGCTGTTTGGGATACTTAAAGCTTAAGGACAGGTAAAGGGTTAGTGCATAGATGTTGGACATTGGTGCTTGAGATAGTTGATAGGTTTAGGGTTAGTGCATATTGTATGGATGTTGAAAAGTGGTCATGTTTGGTTGACATTTAAGATAGGTACAGGACTAGTGCATAGATATCGGGCTAAAGCCATCTGTATGTGTAGTATGTTTGGAATAGTTGGAAATGGTTCATTCATAGGTGTAGGAGCCAGGGCCCGGGGGGAGGGGGGTGTAGCCCGCCAAAAATAAAATTTTAAAATATACATTTTTCAGGTGGTTTCGGGCTGAATATTTGTGAACTTAGATTTTGGGGCAATTTCGACAATTTTTTTTGGGCAGCCCCCCAAAATTTAATGACCTCCTGTGCCTTTGTACCGTACATTGGTTACGATTGGGATGGTAGTAGTGTGTGTGGTACACAGGACATGGTTCATTACATGTACATGTAACTGAGTGCTTGTATTTCCGGGAGATACAGTACTCTGAAATTGAAGGAGATGGGCACTGGGCAGGGTTATAAAAGCATTATAATGAATAGAATAACATGTCCTGTGTGTTCATTAAAGAGTCTAGAGTGCATTTTTCAAAATAGTGTGTGTGTGTGCTTGTAGTAGAATGTTGTGAGCACCAGTCTTTGCTACTGAGTGTATGTTCTCCTGTAGCTGATCATGTGACACATCAGTCATGCATTACTAAAGCCTTGATTTTGCTCTTTGCTTATGAATTTCTACTCATGCAAAGACAGTAGTAGGACAACCTCAGTTTTGTTTCTGTTTGTATTCAATACTTGTAATTGTTTATTTCAGAGTGACAACGATTTCTCAACTAGTTGGCCAGACATTTCGATAATTTTGCCGTTAAATGGGAGAGAATTGCACCAGCACTGCTGTCAAAGCTGCACCAAAAGCTCAACAATAGAATGAAAGAGATGATCTTAAAATTGCAAATGATGGAATTGATTTATAAGCAGGTAAGAAAGGAGCACATCACAAAGAATTAGGAAGGTGGCTATAACTATTTATTCTTTTACAGAATAGAGTTACAACACAACATTTATAATGTATGGCCACCTTGGGCAGCACCTTTATCTTTTTAAATTACAACTATGCAATTGTAGATGTTTTATACAAGATTACTTTTACTAATTGGATAACTCCACATAGTGTATTTTGTAAATTAAATATATTTCATGGGTGAACAATTGATAAAGACATACAAGACTGGTGTATGTATATGCACTTGTTAGACAAAAATTAGAAATAATATTGTGTACATTTTCAAATATGGTCAATAAATACTAATACATTTCGAATTACGTTATATACCTGTTGATTTTCTCAATACACACATATCTAGTTTACCTAATTGGTATAGCTGCATAATTTTATTTGGTAAATCATCTTCTTTCCTCATTAAATGGTCAGCATTCCTTTTTTTGCAGACGTCGTGGCTAAAATGGCAACTTACAGAGGCCATGGAATATTTTGTGGATTTCAAACTAGTAAGTTTGTATTTTGTTATTATATTTCTTGGTGTATAATTATAATAAGATCCAATGGCTACAATGTTTTGTGGTGTTTAAGATGTGCCCGACGACAACTTGCAACAATCTTCTGATGTTGCAAATGTTATTTTTGGCTGATGTTGTTGTGTTGCGACAAGTTTAGCCTCAAATTATATTGGTAACATTGTAGCGGTTACTCAAGAAAAACTGTTTAATTAATAAATTACAAAATTACGTGAGTGAGTACAGAGGACTCAAGATCTCTTCATGAGTGTTCATGATGCCTCCTAGCGAAAACAGCCTCGCGCTGACTTTGGACACCTAATAAAACTTTCAAAAATTTAGTGGGGGTGCATATCAAAATAACATCGTACAAACATTTGGTCTTATTCTTGCCCAATTATACAATTCACAGGAGAGCTCAATTTTGCCCAGATGATCTATAATAGTCAATCGAATTTGCCTTGGCATGATTTCCCAAAGGTAAACAATGCAATAACACCACCAACATATCTCTTTATGGAAAAAGAACCTTTGGGTGTACAACAATATATACTGCATGGTTTATATACACTACTTCTTCATGTGGTATTGCAAAACAACCTGGGTTGTAATCTATTTGCATGAGAAGGTTTAAATTATGCTCTACTTGCATGGAAATGATTGACAAATAACAAAATAAGGATCAATACATACAAACATGGATGGTGTAATGCACTATTTCTTTTCTTTATATATTACTATTCAGGTGGGACCAAGCATGGATGAGTATGCGGGATTGAGAAAGATTCCATTAGCAAAGGAGGTGTCACATGGTAGCAACAATTTCCCTGCTCTTCGCAGCTGCAGCATTGTCGAAGCGCAGCAGTATAATACATGACCTGCTTGAATTGGAAAACATTGCTTATGACTTGCCCATTAAATTAAGAACATTTTTATTCAGGGATTGGTATGTAGACCAATCATAATTATGAACTTTATTCGATTTGTACATTCATATTGTGAAAGAACTATGCAAATATCTTTATGATTTATAAAAAATATACATATTGACTCTTTGCTAAGCATATGATTAATAATACCTCAAGTACTGTACACTGTATCATTATTTGCTATTTTTTAATTAAACATTCATATAATCAATGGAAATCTTGTTTTGGTTATCATTGCATTTTGGAGAATGAAATGTACCTTGTTTATCTATATATCTAAAGGGTTAAGGATTCATTGACTGCACATAGATTTACTAATTGTTAATTCAGACAATGATCTGTGCTGAAATGGACAAAATTCTGAACAAAGGCTATGTTGCTATACACAAGAGCATGTGCCGAAATAGACAAAATTCTGAACAAAGGCTATGTTATCATACACAAGGACATGTGCTGGAACAGACAAAATTCTGAACAAAGGCTATGTTATTTTAAACAAGGGCATATGCTGAAATAGACAGAATTCTGAACAAAGGCTATGTTATTTTAAACAAGGGCACGTGCTGAAATAGACAAAATTCTGAACAAAGGCTATGTTATTATGTACAAGGGCATGTGCTGGAACAGACAAAATTCTGAACAAAGGCTATGTTATTTTAGACAAGGGCATGTGCTGAAATAGACAAAATTCTGAACAAAGGCTATGTTATTATGCACAAGGGCATGAGCTGGAACAGACAAAATTCTGAACAAATACATTGTTACTTCAGACAATGATCTGTGCTGAAATAGACAAAACTCTAAACAAAGTCTATGCTAAATCAAGCAATGGCCTGTGTCAAAACAGACATAATTCTAAACAAAGTCTATGCTGCAACAGACAAATATCTATCTTAAAATTAACACATATTTTGACAGTTGTGATGTGTAAAGCAAACAAAATATTGTGTTGGTTTACACAAAATTTTTTAGACAAAATTATTGTCTAAAATATCACACATTTCATTTTGTCTGGAATAGACAAGACTTTGGACGGACACCAGCTAACATGCGATTTTGTGTAAATCCAGACAAAATTTGTCTATTTTTAGACAAAGTGTTTTTTCAGTGTAGCTGTGCAATCTATCTTGCAAATGTCTCTTTTGTGTCAGATCAGCAACAATCATTCTAATCCTGCATGTTTTACTCATTATTACAGTTCCCTAAAACTGTGAAGCTTTGGGGGACAGGCTCAACATTCGGAGAGAAATCAGTGAGGTCATTGGTAAGACTATTACTCACATGCAATTACATGGTGTGTATAGGCTCTGAGTCACTGACACATTTATGAGTAATAGAAAGCACTGGCATTTGCATGGCAGGTATGGGGAATGACATCAATGACAGCCAGAAAGAGCAGTGAATGTAAGCACTTGAAGTTCGTCTACTGTAACTTATTGTATAACTTTTCCTGGATGTGGTGGTCTTGACCTCATAAGAACAAAAGCTTTCTAAAAAGATGTCTTGGCATGTCTTCCTTGCTGCTTTAGTATGACTGCTAAGACCATTGAAGAGTTGCATTTAAAGGTGGATTGAATGATTTTTTACACAAAAACTCAATGTCAGATGTTGAGAGGCTCGTTTCAAATTGTTCTCTTCATAGCATCACATATTGTCTATATATGAGATCAGGTACATGGTCTTTATACAGAGGCATCTTCAAATCTTATAATGTGAATCATCGATACTTTGGAATTCTTGTCGTCCCACTCTGAAACATTGTTAATTTTATTGAAATTTTTCGCTTTGTAAAAAGTTGGTGGCACATGCCGCACATCAATATCCATGGTGTGATTTTGAGAAATTGTGTGTATTGTGCGTGCTTCAAATGTGTCTGTCTGGATTTGTTTTAATGAAATCATTTTGACAACAGATATTTGTTGAATGGCAACTATGGAAAAAGAATGCCAATAGAAATAATTCAGTAACTTGTCTCCCACTTTTCTGGACCAAAATCAATGTAATGCGTATATACGTTTAAGACATGTTGCAATATATCTCTGGGAGAAATGTTTCAAGCATCCCTTGAGCATTGTTCCGTGTTCCTTTGAATTCCTATAGCTATCCTTGCGATTCTCATGCTGGCTCTGTCCGCTCCAGGCTTCTCTGTTCTTCTGAAATCCTTTCTGCAATCCTTCTGATTCTCTGGCTTGCCTCTGAGCCGTTTGATATTTCACTTACCCTGATTTTACATTACAGCTATGCACCCCTGCCATGTTCAATAGGCCTACATGTACTTTTAAAAATAAAAACTGTTTATGTTTTTGAGTTCCTTCATGTAATTTCCACCTCAGATCTCACCAGGTGAGGTGACATAAGCTTTCTTCCCACTCACCACAATGATTGATCAGGACACAGCGTTTCTGAGGTGCAAGATTAGTTTTGAACGACCCCTCTCACAAAAACCAAAAATGCTTATATGTCTTCTGGAGAGGATTCTCTGATATGATGCTTCCCTTTATACTTTTGATTCCTGACAGCCAAAGAAGACATCTTGAGTGGAGTCATCCATTTACAGTGACTGATGTGGCACCTTGAAAGAAGGAAAAATACAAATTTCAGCTATCAAAACGGCTATGCAATGACTCAGCCTGAGATGGCATGGAGTCTACTTGAAAGCTCTGTACTATTAAAAAGTATGATTGTTCAGCATTATTCGATTATGACCTCCTGGAGGTTGGAAATGCTTTCCTTAGCATTTTAGTCTACCAAACAGCCACCAAATTTGAGCTTCTGAAAAAACCTAATTTTAGTGGCTGGTCCTTGATATATTGAATCCATATTGCCAACAGTTTATACAAAGATGTGCACTCAAGGCAGTCATGCATGTTAGATGTGCTATGCTTGGTGTGGATATGACTTACTGCAATTTCAATAAGTATAAGTTTCTGCAATTGGTTAGTGAAACGTAGCAAATAGAGTTCATCTGATTGGTTGAGGCACTGAATTACATGGCAAAAATCTAATTTGAATATCATAAAAACGTATTACAAAGCCTGTAACGTGTCTCAGTGGTGTCAGGGATGGATTCAGTGGACAGTGAAGTTGGTGATTTTAAACTGCTAATCTTATCAACTTTTCAAACTCAGATGGTCACTGAAACAGAATAATATGTTTCTCATTGCTTTCTATGTTGAATTGATAGATTTGGTTGACATTATATAGCCCCTACACCAATCAGACAAGCTTAAAATGATACGTGGACAGTGAGAAAACTTGTCAAGGAAACTCATACTAATTGAATTTGCAGTAATGGATTGATCATGACAATTAAAAGAAATGTCTCTCATATCATTATACATCAATTTGATCCTTTTGTGAAGTTACACAAATCATGCAAGGCCAGACTGCAAATTAAAAAAAATCTGCAGATGATTAATGATTTAACAATCCGATGAATAACTGAAGCATCGGATAAGAAAACTGGAGAAGTAATTGGCGGATAGTGAAATTGACTCACAGAGCAGAAATCAAACAATAATCAGTGAATCAGGTTTTTATTTTGTGTAAATTGTTTGGCAACATGCTTCTGAAGAGGTAATTTTGAATTTTTAAATTTGTTTTATTGCCTATTTATTGGCAATTTGACCCATAATGACACTGAAGGTTCATAAAACTGACTGTTGCGAGTAGTTATGAATGATTTTAAAATCATTTTCATCCTATAAAGTAAGATGTATAAATTAGTTTTGGGAAAATTAATATTCATCAATGTGTTACAAAAAGTATGAAGTTGATGATATAAAGCGATAAAGGGAAGACGGCTGCAATTAACAAGTACAAGCACTTTAAGATGTGCTTCTTATACTATAGACTATCCATCTATATTACTATCTACTTGTCTGCCTGTCTGCTATCTATATGTATCTGTTAATCTATTTTTATATGTCTATCTGTTTATCTACTTACATATGTAATAGCCAAAGAAAGTTCTATGCACCTTGTACTTTTGTTCTATCAATATCAAGTTGCTTGATGTCAACATAGTCTGTATGTGAATGCTGAATTAATGGTACACCCAAACACATAAGAGAAAAAGATAATAATGGAGACCACAGGTCTTGGGGCGAAGCCCCAAGACCGCAGGTCTTCAAATGGTAGGAGACAGAGCTGTACTCACACAGGGATATACTAGGCAAGTCTTGAGGATGCGGCAAGCTGTCAAAATGTGGCACCGTGATTGTGACGTCATTGCTAAAATGAGACACAATGGTGATGACGTCACAACAGATTGCTAGAGGTGACCTCACTTTTAATAGCATGACGCTATAAATAGATCAGTCCATTGAATGCAGAGATGGTGACGCTAAGGAGCGCCCTGTGTGGGAAGCTGTACTATGGAGTATGGTAGGCAATTGGAGCTGGAATATGATGTTTCAATCTGAACACCTTCATTTAATTGCTACAATAAATTACACTCTGAACTTCAATCAGAGCAGCTCTTCAGTCAGTTTGCTAGGTGCCTAGAAATATTTCTATGGCTTGGTGACACTTGAAGTGCAATTCAGTCAATTAGCCCCTGATGACAAATTTTAGCACATGTATACAGAAAATGAGTGAAGGCTATTGTCCCCGTTGTTGAACATTTGCTTTTTACTCAGTTTTTAGATAACCTTTATTTATGAGACGGGAAACCTATTTGAAACTTATCTTCCATTGCAAGTCCTTAAGAGTTGTCCAATGTTAAGCATGTTAAGAGTTTTGCCCATATAATATGACTCCTACATGTTAAAATAATCATGACACATCATCAGCTATCATGACTCACAAATTGCAATTAAACTGCGAAAATTGTCTTCTATTTCTCATAAATAGTCTTTAGTGGCCTTTTTTTGCACTCAATGAGACCTGTACTTTCCAAATACGAAAAACTAAGAAAAAATTCACTGACTGGTTTGGTTGTCATGGCAACAGGTATGTGTAGCCTGTTGACTGCTTTTAAAGTAATAAATTGGGTTTTAGTTCAATTTACAGAATAAAGCATCCCATGCATTAGTCACTAAAACATCAGAAATGTATTCCCATGGATGTACACTATACACTGTAAATTTTGAATTTTGACTAAGCTTAATTGATTGAGTGAGATTGTTGCACAATTCCTTTGAGCCAAGATAGCTTGTTGTTAGCTAGTTATAACAACATAAAGATTATCATAACTCAAAACGGCAAGCTATCATGGCTCAAACAAATTGTGCAACCATCTCACTCAATCATTTGAGCTAACTGAAAATTTCAAATTTTACAGTGTGGCTAGCAATAAGTCGTTGATAAGATTTATGCAGCTGGTTTTACAATGTTGAAATGTCAATATTTTGTGTTATATATTTGGGCCTCGGAGCTTATTCTTTGACAAATATGTAAATTTTGAGTTGGGCAACAATTTTTTTAAGAGCAACAGTTTTAAATTACAAATGTATGTGGATCTTTGTCCTGTGGTCTCTCTATGCTTTGGCATCATCATATTATGCAAGAACGTGACTGCAAAATACTATGGGTGCTGTGTTGCTCATATACAGGTGCAACTGCTGGTTTTCGTGCTTTGGCTCATTATTCAGATAATTCTCACATATTTCCCTTTTTAAAAAATCCCTCCTTTTTTTAGATTTTACTCCAAAATAAATGAAAAGAAGTACCCGGTATTAGAAAATGCATATTCCTGATGACTTGAATTTGGGCTGCAATTTCGTTAAAGTTAATGTCAATTGAAGTCATATAACCGTTAAATCATTTGCAGATTGGCAATTACAGTAGAAAGTTATTTCCTGCCTACAAAGCTACTGTTACATTAGATCTGTCTTGGGAACTATGCTGTTGGAGATGATAACTCCTAAATAAAGGATAAATGTCGAAAAATAAGGAGAACATAATTGAAAGTGTATTGCAATGTGAGTTGACCAGAGGATTTCTTTGCATGGGTCTGCAATGTCTTTTCTATATTGCTGTCCTCCATCAATGGTTGTGTGTTGGGCTTCCAAACTCTATACTAGTGCTGGTTTGGATTCCAACCTGCTGCAGGATCACTGAGACCTATTTTGGAAACCAATTTCAACAACCTTTGCCTCTTTGGTTTGATTTCCTCCAATCCTAATTAGCCTCCTAAGTGCAGAAATATAAGACACAGAGGCCTTATCATCCATCCATCCCTCCGTCACAACAATGTGCATGGTGTATGCCTTGCCATGGTATAGGCCACCACTCCAAATGAAGAAGACCTGCTGGGAGATAATTACCTTCAGGCTCTATCAGGAGTAACCAAAACATTCCCATTAATTCTCTAATGGGATTTGCACTTCCTGTCCAAGCCGATGACTCCTATTCAGCACTGAAATAGATGCAATGCTCCAGAAGAGGTGGGCAGGGCTGCCCTTTGCACTCCTCAGAGGATACTTTGCTCCTTGGTCTTGTTTCCTTCAGGTCTAGGGTTTCAGCAGATTGAGTCACTCCTGCACTACAGACCTTTTGGCAAATAACAAATAAATTAGGCATCATCATTGCTGCAGGTCCAGATGCACTTGGACAGGAGCAACTGTGCTTCCCTGCTATGCTGAGTTTCTGTATGCCTTTGTTCTAAACTGTTCAACAAAAATAAGTCGCCCTTTACAAAACGTGAATATCTCAAAGATCTGTTCTTGGATTACTATGAAAGTTGGCCAGTTTGTAAGCCTGCATATTTACAGTGTGCGTGTGTATTTGTAGCTTAATTTCTTAATTTTTGTCTGAGCCAGCATACCCCGAGTTAACATGCCCCTATTTTCAAATTTTGGGAGTTTTGGCTTTTCCAAAAATTTTTTTAGCGAAAGGTGATTAA
Source organism: Platynereis dumerilii (assembly GCA_026936325.1). Classification (NCBI taxonomy): domain Eukaryota; kingdom Metazoa; phylum Annelida; class Polychaeta; order Phyllodocida; family Nereididae; genus Platynereis; species Platynereis dumerilii. Next base: position 476,637 of record JAPTHN010000149.1, read on the forward strand.
GCTTCACTCAAATTATTTGTTATTTCATCCAACACAAGGAGCCTAAACTGTAAAGCTGTTATAATTTTCTCCATATACCACATACACCCATGGTATAAAGTTAACTTGATGTATTTTTCCTCCTGACATATTCGATCTGCTTGTTTTTCAAACTGTTTGATATCTTTGACCAATTTTTATCTCCGATCTCACCAGGTGGGGTTGTCGTAATCTGTCTTCCAGACAACCACAATGATTGATTCATGGAAAAGTGTTTCTAAGCAGCAAGATTAATTTTGAATAACCCCTCTCGTGAAATAAAAAGGCTTCTATATGTCTTCTGGAAAGGAAACTCCCACAGTAAGCTTCCCCTTACATCATTGATTCCTGAAAGACAGAGAAGATGTCTGATTGACTCTTTGGAAGTAGAGTCATCCGTTTACAGTGACTGATGTGGCACCTTGTAAGGAGGAAAACAGGACATTTCAATGAACAAAGTTCCTTTGTATGATTACCACTTAAAAACTCACTACATTTAAAAGTTACTGGTTGTTCAGCACTATTGGATTAAGTCCCCCTAGATGATGAAAATACTTTCTTCAGTCTTCAAATTTACCAACAAATTTGAGTTTCTGAAAAAGCCATATCTGAAGTCATTTCAATGGCTGATTCGGCTCAGAAGCTGGAAATCTACTGTATGAGCAGAATGTTTGCTATATTGTAAGTAAATTATTACTTCATGACATTGTGTTGATTTAACTGGGTACCTTAGCTAATTCGTCCTTGATTTTAAAAGACATTTCTGTCACGCTGTTTGTAAATCAAGTAGATACTTTTGTGAAGTGACACTAATATTGAAGTGTCAGACTGCCAATATTCTAAAATAGCTTTAGACAATTAAAACCTCAACAATAAAATGGGTAATTGGAGCATCTGATGAAGGAACTGAAGAGATACTTGTGTGGTTAGTGAAACTAAGCCACTGAACATAATTCAAGCAATAACCAATGAATCAGGTCTCTGTTTTGTGTTAATTGTTTGGCAACAACCTTCTGAAAAGGTAATTTTGAATTGTAAATTTATTTTATAGCCTCTTTATTGGCAATTTGACACAAAAGGACCCTGATACTTCCTAAAGCTGTTAATTATAGTGATATGAATGAGTTTAATGATCATTTCATCCCATAAAGTCAGATGTTTATAAAGTTTTTGAAGGATTAATATGATCAATGTGATACAAAAGGTATGAAGTTGGTGATAAAAAGCGATAAAGAGAAGACAGCTGCAATTGACATGCTGAGAAAAGGCTGACACTCCAATGGTTTTCTATGCTTAGTTAAAAAATATAAACAAGATGCTCTCTTAGGTGCATCATGTCATGACTCAACCATGTGATATTAGCCTTACTATGACACTATAGAAGTTCCATGCATTCGCATAGACAGATTTTTTAGACCAGCTTTAGCCATTCTAAGAGGGATGTTCTATGTAGATGAAGGTACCTTCCCAGTGTCCCTGCAAATTTATAATTACTTGATCAAAACTTGAAATGCATTTAGGAGCCGATTTTATTTATTTAGATCACATGGAGAACATTTTCTACAAAACGGACTAGTTATTTCAAAATATTTTTTTATAGTGATGCATCTTCTATAATTATGCATACTTTCACTTGAAGACTCAAAACTCAATGGGAATGTATCCCAAAAGATGAACTATATTATACATTTTTATATAAATTATAAATTATGAGTACATAAATGATTAACCTAATGATAATACTTTCAACATTTGGATGTTTTGTTATTGCTATCACAATTTTACCTTTGCAGGATAAAAAGTTTGATATGTACTTATCCAGGAAACTTTTATACTACTCATCCTTTTGATCTATCAATAACAAGTTGCTTGTTATAAAAAATGTTTGTGTGTAACTGCTGAATTAATGGCATCACCAAACAAGTAAGAGGAAAAAATAACACGCAAGAACTTGAATGCAGCATATAATTAGAGCTGTGTTGCTCATACAGGTGAAACTGGCCTGTTTCACACTATCGTGGGACAAAGTGTGACATGGAAGTCAAAAAATAAAATTCTTTATTTCTAACATATTTCTGTTGTTTTGGCATGCTATGAATATAGGGCTTATGATATCAGCACATTTGAGGCATGGGCACTTTAATCCTTCAGTTTATAAACAGGTTTTCACTTGAAAATATCAATTAATTTTCTCTGATATTTTCTCAGATTTTGCAGCATAAAATATTAATAAACCGGCAGTTAATGTTCCTAAACCTTGAAAACAAATATATATTGGTAAGTGCTCATTAGCAGAACAGTTATTTGTGTTTTGCTTCAATTTATTAGATCTATAACCAAAAAAAAAGGGAAAAATAAGTCTTATAGATGATAAACATAATATAAGTTTTATTGTACTTCACACAATTTAATGTAATTTGATAGCATATCGCTTTTATCAACCTTCAACAGGCACATAATGATCAGAAGGAATGAACACTGGATCAAAAGTAATTCCCGTACCTTGACACTCAGTAGAATCTTAAAAGTCAAGCGCGTTTCTTACGGGACATGTGTCCCATTTTACTTGTTAATTGTGAGAACTGCAATACTTTGCATATTTGCTGGGAAGAATTAGTTCTTAAAATGTCAAGAAGCAATATTGCATGTATTTGATTCAAATTTACAAAAGTGAATAAGTTATATGGCAAAAAATTGTCTTAATTGCAATGCAACATCTTGAGAAATATGATGGTGTACCAAAAGATCATGTATAATTTATACAAAGTAGCTTGCACATGTATTGAGGCAAAAACCATTTTTTAAGGACCTAAATAAAACTGGTCAGTCAAATTTATAAGAATACTGTGACTTTTTTACTGTGAACATTTCATTAGTAAATGCTAAGCAAAATTATTAAATTACTTAAGGGACATATTTCCAAGCTGCAAGTTGCCACTGAACGAGACCCGGGAAAACACAGCAGGAGTAATTAATGAAACGCTTTAAATGCTGAGATATTGAAAATACAAAGCTCATGAAGATTGGTGAGTGTTAGACCGCGTTTTTTTTTTTCATTCGGAGTGCAGGGATCTTGTGACACCTTGATCAAACTTGAGTATCCTGCACACTTTAAAATTGCAGTTACACCAATTATGTTTGCCATATTATCTATTTTTTGTATTTGTCACTAGAATATCATCCAATTTTTAAAAAATGTACCATTTATGTATCATTTTTATGTCATTTGAATGAGTCTGGAGTCCAAACAGTGAAAAGCGTTTCTTACGGGACGTTTCTTACGGGACGGGATACATTTCAATTTTTCTTAGCATAAAGCATAAAAAACTAGGACAGAAAACCAAAACAGCACAAAATGATTTGCCATTGAACAGTTAGCACATGTAAGACAAAAGCTGTCAGCCCATTGTATCACGCACTTCTGAGGCTTAGAATCTACTGCTTCTTACACCCTTAAACGGGACACGGAAAGAAAACTTAACTTCATTTTGCTTTCTGCTAGTTACATGTTTATTTATTTCACATTGGATGAGATGTTCAGCTAGCATGGACTATTGGGCAACAAAAAGTAGCAACTTTGATGGAATATATTGCATATGATGAGTACGCAAAAGACAATAGAGTCATGTCATTTCGGGACACGGAAAAATTACAAGTGAATCCAATTCGGAAAGCTACCTACATGACATTTCATCGGCATTAGACCAACATATATCTTATTTTTTCATCTGTAGAGCACCATAGATCGGTAAAATCGGAACTCCAGCTTTGAAGTTGTGTACATGTGTACTTGTATGAATTGTATCCATCGAAATGATGATAATATAGCTTTGCAGAAAGATGCATTTAAAATTGATAAAGTGCCTGTTGACTTCTTTCGATCTGAAGAATCGGCACAACAAATTATACATATGATTGAAAAAATTGAAAATACGAGAGCTAATCAAGATTGTATTGATGAAGTGTATAAAAAAACTATGTGATATGTTCCATGAAGAAATGAATGTTTGGTTCAGAAAGAAATCTGTTAACCCGCAAAATAAGAGAAACTTATATAGGCACAGCTGTGCCTTTTGGAATGAAGATTTGAAAAATCATTGGGAGGATCTTTGTCTTAAAGAGAAAAATTATTTAAGATGTCATGGACCTCAAAAGAGGAGAAATAGAGAGGAATATAATTCTGCTAGAAAACTATTTGATAAGGTTTTTCGCAGAGAAAAAAGAAAATTCAACAGAAATAAAATCATACAAATTGAAAATCTAAATACTGAAAATCCAAAAGAATTTTGGAAATCTTTAAAAAATTTAGGTCCCAAGAAAAGAAATAAAATTCCTGAAGAAGTGATCAATAATCAAAATGAAGTAATAACTGAACATGCAGAAGTATTACTGCAATGGAAAAATGATTTTAAAAACCTGTACAATCCTAAATCTGTGGATACATTTGATTTAAATTTTTATAACGAATGTATTGAATATTTACAAGATCATGAAAATGAAATACCTATAATTTATGATCAAGAAAACTTAATTGAGATTAGAGAGATAGAGAAAGTGATTCAAAAGACAAAATTAAATAAATCCATGGGAGTTGATAACATACCATACGAAATTTTTAAAAATGGGTTGTCAAATGGATTACTCTTATCTCTATTTAATAAAATATACATTACTAACATCATGCCTAGTGAGTGGAATATGGCTATCATCAAACCAATTCCAAAATCAAATATGATAGATCCACGAATACCACTACAATACAGAGGTATAAGTCTAATGTCATGTATTTTTAAATTATTCTCAGCTATCATCAATAACAGATTGTTACAGATAGCAGAAGTTAATGATATATATGTCGATGAACAAAATGGTTTTAGACCAAAACGCTCTTGTTCAGACCATCTTTATAGCTTAACTAGTACTATTCGAAATAGAATAAATAAAAAACGCTCAACTTTTGTCGCATTTATAGACCTACAAAAGGCTTTTGATTCAGTTAATCGTGAACTACTTTTTTTCAAACTCAGGAAACAGGGGTTTGGTGGAAAACTATTCAACGCCATAAGATGTATATACACCAACCCAGTAGCTAAAGTAAATCTTAATAATGCTAATACAGACACATTTCAGTTAGGTTCAGGGGTTAAACAAGGTGATCCATTATCCCCTACTCTTTTTGGTTTATATATTAATGACTTAGCTCTAGATATTAAAAATTTAGAAATGGGTGTAGATGTTACAGACAATGTTAAATTAAGTATCCTTATGTATGCAGATGACTTGGCCTTAATCGCTGAGTCTGAAAGTGATTTACAGAAAATGATTGATGTAATGTATCAGTGGTGTAGTAAATGGCAAATGAAAGTTAATATTGGTAAAACAAAAATTGTCCACTTTAGACATAAAGGTCTAAATGTTAGCAACTGTGAATTTACCTATGGAAATGAATCAATTGAAATTGTAAAAAGTTATAAATATCTGGGACTAATCTTAGAAGAATGTCTTGATTATAATGTTACATCAACTGCCCTTGCCAACTCGGCTGGAAGAGCCCTTGGAAGTATCCAAAACAAAGTTTACAAATTGAAAGGTTTAGGATTTAAAACATACAGTAAATTGTTTGATTCAGGTGTTGTTCCTATTATGGATTATTGTTCGGGAGTTTGGGGCTACAAAGACTTTTCTAAACCTGAAGCAATACAAAATAGGGCAATACGATTTTTTCTAGGTGTGAATAGTTTTACCCCGAAACATGCTTTTAAAGGCGATATGGGATGGATTGATTCAAAAACTAGACGTCATATTGAAATACTACGTCTTTGGAATAGACTTGTTTACATGGATGAAAACAGACTGACAAAGCAAGTGTTTGAAGTTGATAAACAAATTAACAAGAGAAATTGGAGTAATGAGGTTTTACAAATATTCACTAAATTGAATCTTACTCAAAATTTTGTAGAAAATTTACCTATTAACCTAGAAAATGCACAACGTCAACTGATGGAAATTTATAAAACCAACTGGAAAAATCAAGTAACTAACATGCAAAAATTAAGAACTTACAGAGAATTTAAAACTACATTTGGTACTGAGGATTATGTATATAAAATTTATGATAGAGGTCATTTGTCTGTTCTTTCACAATTTAGGTTCGGTGTTTTACCATTAGCAATAGAGACAGGACGTTACAATGATATACCATTAGAATATAGAGTTTGTGAATTTTGTTCCCATCATGTTCTAGAAGATGAAAATCATTTTTTGTTCCATTGTAATACTTATAACGATTTACGTAATTTACTTTTAACTCGTGTTTTAGATTATTGTGTAGATTTTTACTTTTTATCATTGCAAGAAAAATTTAAGTTGTTGATGTCCAAGGATTTAGTTAAATTTACTGCAGAATATTTGTTTAAAGCTTTCCATAGAAGAAGAAGTTTGTTGTTTAAATAATGTAAATATGTGATTGTAAATGTTTTAATATTGTAAATATGTGATTGTAAATGTTTTAATATTGTAGTTTCCAGAAAATTTGTTGTTAAAGTTACTTTTGAATTATTTTGATGACTTGTAAGCCCATATAGGGCTGGGTGTAAATTTTTTACACAGGTCAATAAAGAATTTGTCTGTCTGTCTGTCTTTGAATATTCATCTTGATGGAAAATATGATAGAAATAAAACTCTTCGATTTCCGATGTCACAAATTTGGTGCAAATTTTGTCAATTTTTGGAGACTAATTTGTCCGTAAAACAATACATTTTAAAGATAACTTAATAAAACTTTCAGGTTATGCTCAGGGCATCCTTTAGAGAATTTGTGTGCAGAAACTGTCCATATATTGCTGATAATACTGCAGCATTAAGGCATTACGTGCTTTACTAGCTCTTGTCCCGCGATAGTGTGAAACAGGCCAACTGCTACTTTTCGTGCTTGTGCACATAGTTAGTATAATTCTCACATTTCCCATAAAATATGTTTCATTTTCAAAACTTCAGACATATTGGCAATATGACGGATAGTTGCCTTAAATATTTCCATTAAAAGGGTTTTTAATAGCTCCAACAAAATTATATTCCCATTAATTCTCTAATGGGATTTGCACTTTCTGCCCAAGCCGATGACTCCTATTCAGCACAAAAATAGATGCAATGCTGCAGAAGAGTTGGGCAGGGTTGCCCTTTGCACTCCTCAGAGATACGTTGCTCCTTGGTCTTTTTGCCTTCAGCTCTAGGGCTTTAGCAGATTGAGTCACTCCTGCACTACAGACCTTCTGGCAAATAACAAATAAATTAGACATCCCAGAACATATGGATTTTTTTCTATATTTGTTCCAGTACAATATAATTGTATATCTCTGAAATTCTATGCTTATCATGTAATTCCATAAGTAAGGCTTCAAAGGAAAACAGCTGTAGATGGTCTGTTGACATATCAGATGAATATAAATTTATAAAATCAAGTCGATATATCAAATAACTTTTTGTTTGGCTATGCAAAAGAACTTTCCATTTGTGGTTGAGATGAGGCTAATCTGACATGATGCGAGGGGGAAACTTCCAATTAGAAATTGATTCCTTTATTCAGGGTTAGGACACTGCTAATAGTGGTGTTGTCTCTTTGATCATCTCCTTGTTTTTGCTATAAAAGTCTTTTTTTACTAGTTCTTCTCCAAATCGCCACAAATTTCAAGGCCTTATCTTCACAAAGATTTCTCTGAGGAGGGGATTGTCTGCCATTTGGGTCATCTTAGGGAGACAGGCCTCTGGTAAAAGCATCAGTCGCCTGGTGATTACAGCATCCTTATTAGGAACGGAAGTCTAAACAATTTCCTGTTTTCAAGAAATATCATGACTCAGTCAATTTGTTGTGAGAAAAATTAAGACTCTTGCTTCACAAATCAATATTGGACAAACTTTAAGGGAGAAAGGAGAGCTTATCATTAGTGTGGGCAATGATATACATCAGTCTTCCTTTGATGAACATACAGATGAGCTACACTGTCTAGTTAAAAATTATTCAAACCCATGCAATTTTGGTTTAATCTGTACTTATCTAGCTGCAACAAATGTCCAAGATGGATGAATAGATGAATATACAGTGGTCCCTGCGTTATAAGACCCCCTGTTATAAGACCGCCTTGCCTTATGTGACCGCCTTCCTCCTGCACTAAGTAGTATTTTTAGTGCATTTTGAACCCCGACGAGAGACCGCACCCCCACGAGAGACCGGTTCATGACCGCAGAAGGGGCGGTCTTATAACGCAGGGACCACTGTATACCTTGCACAGGGATAGACATTCTGGCACATAGACCAGTAGATAGACTAATGTGACCAGTAGATTGACTAACCAGTAGATAGACTAATGTGACCAGTAGATTGACTAACCAGTAAATAGACTGACCAGTACATAAACTGGCCAGGTAGACTTACCATAAGATAGATTGACACATTCATATTGGTTGGTAGAATAGAAGGGTAGATAGATTGGCAGTGGCAGAAAGACAGGCAGAGTGCTTACTTTATGTACAATAGAAGAGTTCAACATTTTAAATAGATTACATGTGTACTTGTATGAGACATTTCAATCTAAAGAGAAATGAGATGAATAAAAACATAGGAGGGCAAGCAATATCTGGAATGTGATTTGTCAAAGCGGAAGAGCGATCAAACATGGAAAATTCAAATGGGTCTAAACAATGGAATCAACAAAGTAATTTCCAGACCAATCATTTCATCTGTATACTTTGCCAACGGATCCCAGATCACCTTTCTGTGTGGAACATGCAATGAGCAGATAATTATTACAACTGAAGCCAAAAGGACAGACTCAGAAACAGTTTGATACAGGTAAAGAATGACGTATGCGGTGGTTCCTTAGTCTGTCCTTTTGACTCTAGTTGTAGCTCCTGTGTCTCTTTCCTTAAGCCACTGTAAAAAAAACTCTGAGCTTCACCCTGGACTTAGTTATGGAATATGTTATTTTTTTAGTTGGTCTTGAAGCGGTTTCACCAGAATTCTCTGGTTGTACAATGTACATGCTGGAGATACTTATTCCTCTCTGATTTCGCCTCGGGCGGTCTGATTCTAATGGGTCTTGGCGGCTTTTCGTTGGTTTCTGACAAAACTCAGATAACAAAGAATGGCACTACTTAATTGACATGTCATTTTAGAATTTCAAGAGATGCAGTAGTGTAGAATACCTGTTCTGTTATATGACAGGTGTTCATTTTCTACGAAGAGGCGAATCTTGGGTGACTGATTGCAGATTGGTGTTGGAATCAGCAGAATTCTCCACTTTATTCTTGAATCTTATTTCAATCTATCGAACCAGTTGGCGTTTTTCATTACCTGCATTGGTGAAGTTGTTTTAGGAAAGTTAATAATTCCATATATCGTTGCCTACAGTTGCAGGAAAGAGACAGCATGTTTTATTATGATAGAGCAATGAGCCACAGGATTTCTAAAATGAACCAACTGAGTTTTAACAACATCATAGCCAACCCTCACACGCATCGTCATGTATGATGCAAACAACAACTACATATAAAAGAAACATGTATCTCTGTTTTCTTGTAATCCACACTTTGGACCCAAATGATAAAGCATCCTGCAGGCTGAGAAGTTTCAATGAACTGTTTGATCCATTATTGGCCTATGGCCCACAGTATTGCTGTTGTGAAAGGCAATGACAGGTTATTTAGAAACCCTCATTCTAATGAATTAAAGCCAGGTGGATATTATCAGCTGCAGCTTTTAATAGACTTTGATAAAATTCGAAACACAGTAGCCTTAAAATGAGACAATATTACAGTGGAGTTGCCTCATAGTCAGCATGAGTTATTTTATGGCTGTTCCGTATAATGAATGTATGAGTAGGCCTACCGTGGAAAGCCTCCAACAATTTAGTATGTTGATGCCAGTCTCTCAAATTATTCTACTATATATGGGCCGATGTAATGTGATATACCCTTCTCATAAAAGATGCTGTAAACATGCCAGCAAGAACTGATCTGTAATATTTATGGTCTTAAGCGAAAAGGTGTGACATCAGAGATGGGATATCTTGGCACATTTGAGTGCACATGATATTTTAATTTTCTACTTCCAAACTGACTGTGCCACGTTATTCACAGTTACCTGTTTGTCTTCCAATCCTCTTATCAGGTGCATATTTTGCAAACACAGTTAATCTTTTTTTATTGACGCCTATGCCGATAGATATGACATGCTAACTTAACCAGTAAACAGTTACTGACGCAAACAAATCATTGAAACACTTTTAAGCCAGTGTTAAAGTTAATTTTAAAAATGATGTGGGCCGCTGATTCGCTATGATCTATAATTTTGTGATCAAACTGATCATGGTAAAATGTTATTATGAGATCATATCGATGCAGTGGTCAGTACATTCAACTCCGTCCACTTTCGCACCACAGTGACTACTTAATCCTGAAGGAAATCACTGCTCTTAATTACCCATTGCCTTCATTTTCATTTATCCTGAAAATGCCTTTCCCCCCTTACCCTTTCGGTGCTAGTATTTTTCTTTCTTGTTAGTATTTGAGTTGTTTCTTCTTTGGTCCCTATCATTCTTTATGTGTGCTGTGAACAGAATAAATACATTTCTAAATTACTTGGAGACATCTAAAGATGTTTAAAAAAGATATTGAAGTACCTTGAATAATGGGTTCTTTGGGTCGCTTCAATTTTATTGGCCAAGATGGCCAGCAATTGAATTCCATGATTGCTGTTTTTGGGTCAAACATTCTCTTCCTGGGTGCACCTTCTCACTTCCTCCTCAAATGGTGGAAATATGACCCTCCATCTTCATTATTGCACTGTGCATCACCCATTGTGTAATGGCTCGTGTGCATTGTGCCAATAACACTCAAGTTAAGGGTTTCCTTGCTCTTGGGAAATAAAGTGGAGAAGACAAAGGAGAGAGAAGAAAGATTGATGAAACAAATCATAAATGACGTCACAAGATGGAATTATCGCCGTCTATGGCGGCGGTCGGCTGGACGATTATGGATGATGGGTTGGCCACAACACCCAAAATATTTTTAGTTGTGGTGTGTGAAATAATTGTGATTCAACCACAGAACTGTAAAACTGAAAGGAAGAAGTACCTATTGAAAACAAATCCTTCATTATTTTGAACATTGTCTAGCTTTATCTTTACGGACTCACAACATGTGAAACACAAGCCGGCTGTCCCCATTTCACACCTTATCCTTGCATGCATACTGGTCTGCTAACCAGAGGTTGGCCATTGCCCTAACAGCCTTTACCACAGGCCAGTAAACCTGACCTGGCTCACACGCAAGTTGGTGATCCCATATCTCAGTTCATGTCATCAAATGACCTTTAACGGAGACAAGCAGCCTGACCACATTTTCTGTGGAAAGAAACTTCATAACCCATTACTTTGTGCCCTTGCCTGATACATTTTATAACCAAATAGTATAGCATGTATATGATTGTTGAAATGAATTCAGCTGGACACTGGATGACATGCGCCATCTTCATTCTAACGCTCTTTTCCTACTTTTTACAACTTTTCATCAATAACAAACCACCAGAGTTGTACTTTCAAGGACTGTCAGACTCACCTTCACATGCTCAGCCATACAATGTGCCAATAGCTACACCCTTTTTGTTTGGCATTTGGATTATTTGGATGCCACCTTGACTGGCATGCCATTCATCAATATCATAAGTTGATCTCCTCCATTTCAATTGCATCCTTCAAGAAGCAGGAGATTTATGACAAACTCACGTCATCTTGCCCTCAAGCCACGTTGCTCCAGTTTTCTCGTGTTTGTGGATTGGGAGAAGTAAAGGCATTGGGTCTACTATCTGGTCCTTTGCAATAGCACTGTGGGCTGGACTGAGTGTGACCTGGTCAGTGTCACAAGGGCAGGGTATAACACTGAGTGACCACTTGAACCCTAACTTCCTGCCACGCCCATAATACCCTGGATGGATGTCTTCTGGGTTTCAGTGGCAGTCAGGTCATGTTGCAGGAAGTGAGGCTTCCAGTGAGGGATGTAATGGCAGCTGGACGAAAATAGCGAAAAAAGAGGTCAGTCGACTACTCACTGCAATTTGCTGCTTGTTTTTAAGCTGTTGTGGAACACTTATGAGTAGTTTACTACTTTTGTATCTATCAACAATTTTACTTCATCTGCCTAACTGAGATGTCGTTTTCAGAGATTGCCTTTTAATTTAAGCTCGTTGAATCAGTCTCTAACTTCTTTAGGCCGAACACAGAAAAAGGGCCTGAAAATTTTTCGTTGCTGGAAAGGCATTTGAACCTTAAAGTAAATTTTGAGTTTGAAGGTCAACAAGGTCAAATTTGAAAAATATGTTTGTGGAGGGAGAACATTTTTCCTCATCAAATCATTGGCATGGGAGGACATGGTTACATTGTCTATTAACAATGATCTCGATGAGCTTTCAACTTAGTTGACTTGGGTACCAAAATACTATTATGATGTTAACAACACTCTGATAACTAGGAATTTACACAACGAGTTATACATACTAACAGTGCACTCGATTTTAAAATGTAATTAGTGGTCAGTGAATTTTTAAGACGATTCTTCCTTGGAACAGTAATTCCATCACCGGATGTGACCTTATTCCTGTTTGAATTCTCGATATAATGTGAGAATGATGATTATTAGATACACTTATAGGAACAGAGCACAAAAATGACGCATTTGATAGATTTTCAAAGTTTTAGATGTAGCTTATCAGTTATGCCTCGAGACACATAATTGATGTATGCTCTAAATGATAAATTTCATGCTTAAAGACTTGTTGGTTTTTGGGCTTGTTAATACATGAGATATCAGGAAGTCATATGTGTATCATCTCATTTGAGGTATTACCACAAATTGCATGCTGCAAGTGATACACTCATGAAGGCAATTTGTTTGTCAAAAAGTCTGCCTTGAATCAGTGGAAGATTTTTATTAGCAAATAAATCTGGTTGTGAATCCAGTCTTATCATGAGATGTAATATATCAATTAGCATCCGAGAGGTACCATTGTTAGAATCCTATAGTGTGAATTACTGTTGCCTATTGTCCAGGTTAACTTCTTGGGTATGCAATTAAGAGGAGATCAGAATGGAGGTTTCTTTTGTTCTCTTGCTCATGACAAATCAGCTGCAATCAACCTGCATTCATGATGCTCATGACAACACCACCACTGCCCACACAACTGGATGAGACAGAAACAATAAGCTTCTGATGTGCACTGATTCATTCTTGACATTCGGTTGTTGTTGCTGATCATGATATCAGTTGTGATTTTGCTGTTTGGTTTATTGACCCACTGTGCAACTGTATTGTTTTTCTGCTTATTATTTGTACTTACATTCTGCTGTTGTTTGTGTATACACAATACATCAATGAAATCAAAACAAGCACTGTCAATTTGTCATTGGGGATCTTAGTCTCAGTCAGTCTATGTTTCTTGACAGACAAATATAATCACCTTGGCCTGTTGAGTGAAACTAAATGCATAATATTATTTCAGCCGATGTGATGTGCTTGTGTTCATTGGCTTGCAAGGAGACATAAATTTTGCTTTCCATAGGTGCAGCTGAAGAATATGTGAATGCCAAGAAAAGCTTCATTTCCTAGAATTTAGTGAAATCAGGACTTCAGTTAATTGTTTGTGTATCATGCTATTTATTAAGAAAGATAACAGGCAAAGTAGTGGCCAGTTAAATCAAGCCAGGCACACACTGCAATGTTGAAATTAAAAAAGGCCACACTTTTTCAAGTTGCCTGTTTTAATTTACTTGATTTTTTAAATTTCTTGATAGGATCAGACCTCACGAGTTTCACAAGATTCATTAAGAGATTGATTGAAAGTAGTGTCATTTGGTCATGTGTGTTACTGATAAATTTCGTCTGACTTTTTTGGTTTCTGTTTGACCATCACTCGCACGATAAGGAAATTTTTATGAATAGATTTAATGCTCAACTGCGAACCCGATATGACATACTGTGAAGTTTTTGTTAGAATAGCACATTGTAAAGTGTAAATACTCTTTCAACTATGTTGTAGAATCCAATGAGGTGGTATATATTTTGAAACTTCATATATCACAATGATTAGTAAAATGTTCCGTCTCGAATTTTCAGGTATTGGAGTGTTAGCTGTACCATGTCACCACAACAGAAGCAAAAACATTTTTTATACAGTGTAAAGTGATACTTATTAGCATTTTCCCTCACCTTCAAGGAGAATTCATATTTGTTGAATGGTGCTACTTTTTCATGAAATGTGCATGACAGTGTCAGTCTGACCAACAAGGACAATAACCCAGTATATATTATGTTTCTGTTTAGTGATGGTCACCCGTAATACATGGTTCTTGGATGTCTTTACTTCATCATTGTGGTCTTTGTATAAGCGTAATATCATTACTGATTTCTTGTCTTGTCCTTCCAGCTGCCCTGTGAGACTAAAGACCCATGCAGAAGGTTGGATGACTTGTAGCACATAAACCCAGGTTCAGTAATGGCTAATGCCAGTGGCTCACTCCAAAAGGCTCACCACAAATGGGGCCTTTCATATAATAACTTCCACTGGTGTAGCTGGCCTTTAGACAAAGCCATCAGTAAAACTAAAACGTGGAATAATGATTATGATTTGGATCCTACTGGCTAACTCTTTTTCCCCAGCTGTGTAATGTCAGAAATGTTATTGAATTTATTCAATTGTGAAAAAAAGGTTTGGGCTCTTCAATATACATGTGTCTTTTTTAAAAGAAATTCTGTTTATTGTGTATGCTTGAAATGCGTCTGCTCAGATTTTTACCATACAACACAGCTGGGGCTGTAACACTTCAGTTGCTCTGATCAGGGCATATCGAGTTACCTTTTCAGACATGTAGTAAAGAATCCATTCACACAAATCGATTTTTTTCGGAAACTGATCATACTTGAAGTGAAACAGTGTCTCATATTTCGTTTAATGAGGAAGAAAATTCTTACATTTTGCTTTGTAACGTGTTGCATTCATCTGACCCTTCAGAAATTGTTAATGCGCAATCTATAGTTATGAGTGCCCATGGTCCAGTGGTTATGTGTTGGACTCAACTCAAGCGAGGTTGCATTTCAATTGAAAAAGACTCATCAGGAATAATCAAGGAGCCTGTCTGCATACCCATGAGCAATGATGCAAAACTCTTTAAACAATATTTATTTTTCGAAAGAAGCCTCTTTCTTGGTAACTATTCTGAATATAATTTTGCACATGTTTCATTCTAAGCTCATCTTTTTGGACTAACCTAATATTTCTCTTCCAAAGTGCTTCATCCCTTTTTAAATTTCTGTTGATGAAAAGCTGCATACTCAAAACCATCAAATATAATGGCTGATTGACTAATAGCTACCTTGAAAAAACAAAACAAAAGAAAACGCTTAACTGATGGTCAAAACCAAATACTTTGATATGTCAAGGGGAGTTTTTACTGCTGTTTTTTTTAAATATAGGAATGTTTACTGTCCCAATCTCTCCAATCATTTACCTCACAACCTGCTGACCTTTTTTTCAGACTTTTTCAAATATTCTATGGACAAATATTCATAGAAATATATTCACTTTTTTGAGATATATACTACTCAGATAGTGGCAGTATGTTGGTTTCTACACTTGTTCTGGTACAACAGAACTAATAAGACTTATTATGCGAACCCATTTTTCTTCTAGGTGACTTTTTGATCAATTAAACAGTAAACATTGATAACTAGTCATACACAATAGAAAGCAAAGCTCATACAAAAAATCCTGATCTAGGTTTTTGGGATTCTCCTCCATATCATTCCAATTAGGATTTTTGTATCATAGGTTTTTGGGAAAACCAAACTTCCTTAAAAAAACATTTGGTATTTCAAAATGCTGTTACATCTGCTCCAGATCATCATTACGGTGTTTCATGAAATCAAGCAGATCAACCATTGGCAATTACATGCTGACTGACATGAGAAGAACACTCCTCTTTTGGCAAGATAGGTCATTCAGACATTCATATATTAAGCAGAAGCCTCTTCCCAAGAAGGAATCATTTCCTTCATTCAATTTGGGCACTGCGGGTTGTCAAGGCTTTACTTGTCTCTGATCTTCTCCTTATTATTGCAATGAAAGACGTTCTTTCTTTTTGTCCTCCTCCGAATCACAACATTCTCCAAGGCTTTCATAATACGGTTGAGAGGATGGTCTGCCCTGTGGCTCATCCTCTGTGGCAGGCCTCTGCTTGTAAGCGCACTGGGAGATTTATGGTATACTTAGAGACGGAATTCCATACAATTTCCTGCCTTGAGGAATACCATGGCTTGGTCAATTTGTCACAAGGATGATGACACATAAAGAAAAATTGGAGAGAAGGGAAAGGAGACTGTTACATTACTGGGGCTAATGAGACACATCAGTCTCCTGGATGCACAACATACAGACATATTGCTCCTCTCACCTCACCAAGAGCTGACTGCATAGCTCTGCTGCATGGTTAGATGCTGCTCTTAACGGAGTGTTTCAATGTTTTGGCTGAAACACAACATACATGCTCATGAATTTGAATGCATGGTTTCAATTCATTACTTCCATGCAAATCAATTGCGATCTGCGACTATTAAATTAAATCCACCTAATTTGATGTCCCAGCCATAGAAGAAACTTAGGAAGCACTCTTTTTGTCTGATTTGGGTCTCATTCTGAAAGCTCTGGTGAGAAAGTTAGAGCTTTGATCTATGGTACTGAGACATTGACTAAATATCACTGAAGATATGAACAGCTACACTTTCAATGAGGAACCTGCAAGTTTGAGTAGCGAGAACTTTTTGTAGTACCAAAACATTTGAAGTTGAGATAGAACACTGGTTTTGGCTAATCATGTGATAAAAGATTTACTTGATGAAAAACTTCAAATATTGGAGGTGGTGGGTCAAGGGTGAATTTATTCAGTGCAAGTTGACTAAATTCACTCTTTTCGTGTTCATAGGTAGCACGATTAACAAATGGATGGATGGACAGATCAAAGCATGCAGAAAAAAAAACAATCTTTATATAAGAGGACTAACAACTGGGGAACTACTTGTGCGCTCCACTATAGCGTTGTCTGACTATATCTTACAATTGAATTACTAGGTTGAGAATAAGCTGTGTCTTGCTTGTTTGCAATGTTTTCCTTGGAAACAAATACCAGATTGAATGTTGTATCACACTAGAACTATCGATTTAACTCCTGACTGGAAAATTCCATGCGAATGTATCACTACAGGTCACACGAAAATACAATCTCTATCCTTTTGATCAAAAAGATGATACAAATAAGTAGTTGCTGATCCCTTTGCTACTCTTGCTATGTGCTCTGAAGAATTCCCCCAGTATTATTGCCAGTTTGTGATTTGCCATCCAGTACCTTGTATATATCAAGTAGATCTGTCTCTTGCTGAGTCTATTTTTGTACATTTCTTCACAGACATATAAATTCACCGATTGAGTAAAACTAAATACACATTGCGGCTGACGTGCATATTTTCATTGGCTCGCAAAGAGACATTTGGTATTTCATGGGTACAGCCAAAGAATATGGGGTACGAAGAAAATCTTCATTTCCTCCAATAAAGTAAACTCATGACATCTGTTAGCAGTTTGTGTATCATGCTCAGGGCCGGATTATCCATAGGGCACAGTGGGCACTGTGCCCAGGGCCTCACATGGAAAGGGGGGCCTCACAAAAGTTTGAAAAAGAAGATCGCTGTTCAACAGCAAGTGCACTTCCGCACTTTTACAAATACATTCAAGGTCCAACTTCAGTGGTCAACAGGGGCCTCTGAGGCCCCCCTCAACTTTGGAAAGTTTGGTGCTCTGTCCTTTACAAACCCAATTAACTGTCAAATTTCGCAGGCATCATATATTAAGTATCATTCTCGGGTTCGAAAGGAATCAGATGCTATTGCAATTTTCTCTTTCCTGCATGTAGGGCCAGAGTTTCTTGCTAATAACCAAAACACTGACACAACAGTGGCCTCTAAGCCTTCTAAGACCCCCTCCCACGCTCATTTCTTCCATATTTACCTCTTGGTATTTCAAATTATTGACAATTTCCATAGAATATTCCTCAGGACTTAATATAAAACAAAAAGGAATGCTAGATTTGTGTATGTTATATTCAACACAACTAAAGATATCCACTTGTCAATGCAACCAAGGATCAATACTCGAACATATAATTTTGAAATAAAGTTAAAAGTACAATTACCTTTTGCATCAGGGTAATATAATAATCATAAATGCTGTGTTGCCATGAATCAAAAGAATGGAATAAAATTTTCTGGCACAAGACGTTTCTCAATTTTTGGGGCTTCTGAGTTCTGAGCATAAGTAGAGAGGGGTCTGTGAGACCCATGTTGAAGGTTTGTGATCATTTATAAATGTAGACCAAACATCATATATTCCTATCTCTTCTGATCAAGATTCTCAGTATTTCTTGAGCATTTGAAGTTTTAGTTTGCTTATGGAAATTGTCAATAATTTGAAATACCAAGAGGTAAATATGGAAGAAATGAGCGTGGGAGGGGGTCTTAGAAGGCTTAGAGGCCACTGTTGTGTCAGTGTTTTGGTTATTAGCAAGAAACTCTGGCCCTACATGCAGGAAAGAGAAAATTGCAATAGCATCTGATTCCTTTCGAACCCGAGAATGATACTTAATATATGATGCCTGCGAAATTTGACAGTTAATTGGGTTTGTAAAGGACAGAGCACCAAACTTTCCAAAGTTGAGGGGGGCCTCAGAGGCCCCTGTTGACCACT
The DNA here is from genome assembly GCA_026936325.1 of Platynereis dumerilii. Taxonomy (NCBI): domain Eukaryota; kingdom Metazoa; phylum Annelida; class Polychaeta; order Phyllodocida; family Nereididae; genus Platynereis; species Platynereis dumerilii. The sequence continues at coordinate 495,493 of JAPTHN010000149.1, forward strand.
GAAGTTGGACCTTGAATGTATTTGTAAAAGTGCGGAAGTGCACTTGCTGTTGAACAGCGATCTTCTTTTTCAAACTTTTGTGAGGCCCCCTTCCCATGTGAGGCCCTGGGCACAGTGCCCACTGTGCCCTATGGATAATCCGGCCCTGCATATGTTGCAGGGTGCTTTGATGGAAAGATCAAAATAAGCATGTACATAACTAAAATGGAAAATTTCCTAACTTCTTACATATATTTCCTTTTCTCTTCACGAAGAAAAACCATACACATTGCAGTGTTGGAGGTGAAATAAATTCGCTTTCTTAAAGGTTATGTTGCTAAGATAATAGCTCAGAACTTTAAATGGTGCATGAAGGATTTATTTTAAAAGTGGCTTTGCGTTATGGTACTGCCCTGCGCCCATTCCCTGAAATAGGGAAAAATACAGGACCCAGGCATTTATTTTCATGAAAAGAAAACCCCATTAACATTCATTTATAGCCTTTCCCTAAATTAATTTTTTGTTATTTTACCCAACAAATATTAGTTGTTGCTATTACAATAGCAACATTTGTTGTGATATGATACATATACATATGTTGTTTTCTTTTTTTGATAGAATAATGTTGGGTAAACAAAAAATCATTCAATTTCAATGAATTTGTGACAGTTTGATTCTACTTAGTCAATTATAATGTTTAGAAAACAATGGTATGTTGATTGTTAAACTGTTGAGCATGTTATTCACAGCTTCACAAATTCTTCAGGTAGAAGTACTTGATCCTCTTGACCTTGGATTATTTTTTCTGATTGAATTGACCCACTGACAACTGGCCAATCCCTCTAACAATGAGCCAAGTTAATTTGGGTGTGTCAGAAAAAATTGACAGCCAATTCTAATTAAAGACAAGAAAACCCTTGGTCAACTGACTTAACTGGATCACATGTGATCATTCTGGGCTGCTGAATTTCTCATTGAGGTTCTGGCCTTCTGCAGCACTTTCAACAGGAATAACAAGATGCTGAGGACGCTATTTGAGCAAGTAATGATTCAAAACGTTGTCAAATATTGTTAGAAACTTGTGCTAGCCAGATTAATTATGTTCTCTGCATAATAGTGACGTGGGAAGCCCACAAGTTACCCTTGTTGATTTGAGTGATGGGCTAGTGAGCAACCTTGTCAATATTTATACAGGTTAAATATCAGAATCATACCAGAAATTGCCCCAACCCCAGAATTTGCCCCAACCCCAACCCAGCGGCAGCCACCTGTGGCTGTAATGAGTGACAGAATGCAAAATTATTCTGTATGAACCCATACTCGTTTTTTGTGTACCAAGTTTACCGGCTGTAACTAACTTGGTTTGAGAATAATGTCTCATCCTTGCTATGCATTTAGCGAAGGTTTATGCATCTGAGTTACTGATTTTGGGGTATAACTCAGACGCATAATCCTTTCATTTGCCTGTCACCAACAAGCAGGATTAGTCTCCTTAAATCAAATTAACATTGAAAGTATTGGGTATAATCATGACAAACCATCAGTATGATGACTCACGAAGTGCCATTTTCACAGGGCAACAGTCCACTCTTTTTGCATGTCAAATTTACTGCAATGCGTAGACCACACTTCAGCCTTTCATACTTGCCTTGCTTCAGGCCATGGTATCATAATCAATCATTCTAATTTTTTGTCACATCGGTATTGGATAATTCAGGACATCTTCGTATGTGTGTGTCAAAGTTTTATTCATAACCGACCGCCAAACGCCTCATGCAGAAGCAACAGCTTGCATCTGTCATTTCTTATGTGTCCTCAAGCTCATTTATGATCACTTTCTCCATGGAGATTTTATGGGCTGTAAATTAAAATGCAAACTTTTTTTTCCAAATCTCAAAAAGAAAATAATTGGAAGATACATCATTTGAGAAACTTAACAATTATACAAGGTACTATGACTCTATGTGAAAAATATTGAGAACACATGCAGTCGGCAAAAATCAATTGACTTTTAGAAGAATTCAACAGGCATATTTTCCTTTTTCTCATGCTGCCAATCCTTCACTGGAAGCCTTCCTTCCTGCAACATGACCTAACTGCCACTGCAGGAAGTCAAGGTTCAAGTGGACACTCAGTGTTATACCCTGCATGCTCTTGTGACACTTACCAGGTCACACACAGTCCAGGCCACAGTGCTATATGTCTAGTGGCATAGGCACAATTTGGCTGAGGGCAAGATGATGTGACATCGTAATAAATCTCTTGCTTCTTGATGGATCCAATTGCGTGGGAGGAGATCAATTTACAATATAAATGATTGAGGACCAGCCCTGTATTGAACTCCAGACCCCAAATAGTAGACAAAAAGGACCCAGCTGTTAGATCATCTCCAATGGCTTAATAAAAAGTTCTTAAAGAAGGGAAGGAATCCCACACATGCATGAAGACGCCATGCCATATCCCTGCAAATTCATTTCGACAGTCCTACTCCTATCCGAACATGTTATATTGACTGTTCTGCATGGTCTGATCTCATCCTTACTGTGTCAAAACATGACATTGAAGTGAGATGGCTGACTTTAATTACAACATGTTGGTTTGCACAGAAATATCCAGGTGAGAGAGACTGTGTTCATTCTGTTCACCTCCAAAGGCAAAAGGCATTTATCCACAGCCCAGTCATAATCACTGGAAATTCACTCTGACAGTTCAGCATGGGGCTGATTGCACCCTGAGGCTTCAGTAATCCTCTACCAACCCTGCATGCAGTAGGCCAGCACTTTCTTTTTTTCTCTGCTTATTAGCTGAATGCTTTTGCGAAACTGCCTTGATGTAAATAAATGTGCATTAGTTTCTTTCACTTCTCATCAGCAATACATGAAAATAATGTGAAATACTGATCTACTTTTGTGAGAATAAGTAGAGTGAGATCAATAAAGTGAAACTTAGATATTTTAAAACGTATTCGATGAAAAAACAAGGAAAGAGAGAACATAACTCCAAATAACATATTAAAGGCTTAAACTTGTCAGACCTTAGTCATACATGTTAGTTTCGTTGGCCTAATATGTATTTTGTAAAAGATAATATACCAGCTTATAACTGCTTATGTAAGTTCTTATCATTCACAGGCACAGTGCTGGGGTCAAGATAGATGTAGTATATATGTAATACTATATTACAGATGTCATGAAAACTGTAGCATACCAATGCAATTCTTAGTGTAAATCCAAAGTGAACAGTAGCCTGGGGAGTGTTCTAAAAGAACTTTCACTCGTCAGAGACAATATATTTCATTGTGAACTTTCAAGTGATGAGATTAATTTTATCATTACAGACATTTGTTTGAATTGAGTAATGTTGTTCCTAATTATTCCACAATTGTATACATCTCAGTATGAATAAAGATTGTAATAATAATTAAAACAGTGGCACTTCCAGCAACTTGATATTGCATGGCTCATCAAATGCGAAAGCCCAAGCATATTTCAAGAGATTACCATCAGCACAGCTGCTATCCCCAAGGACTCCGACAATGCCCAAGATGTTTCTTTCATTGAAAAAAGAAAACGGCCCATCAGGGATCTGATAGACGAAGCCCCCAGAGACTACTTAGGCAATTCCATCCATCAGGCCCTAGAAAAGACCCCAGAGAAAAGAAAAACATACCCTGCCTATATGAATTATCCAGCTAAGAATATGCAGCTTTTTTTATAGTAAGGTGATCAGTTTGCTTCCTTTTAAAGATAGTTAGACATATAATAATAATATATATATGTATATATATGTATATATTTTTGTTAGGCTTTGCCTTTCCTAAGTATTTCAATAATTATACTGAAAAATAGATAGTCTCAAGGAAAGAAGACAATTTCTCAATTAAATTTGTACTCAGTGACTCATGTCAAGCAATGATGCGCCAACATCATACTTTTTACTTTGCTGAGGCATGATCAAGGGCAGTATAATAAAACGCCATGAATGAGGTCAGTATAAAGATCAGAAACATGACAATTAATATTTTTAGTCATCTACATTCTACAAGCATGTACATGTATACTGGTCTCCTTAGTCCTTAAATATGTAAATGGAGGTTGTGATAAAGTCGTTTGACAGTCTGTAAACACGTTCAGACAACGGCCAGCAAAAAGTTCAGAAAATGATAATTTACAAGCCATACAATCAAAGTCATGCTGCAGAATGACATTCACCATTAAAAAAACGATCCTTATATATTAAAAGGTGTGCCCATTTCTCAAAAAAGAGAGAGCCACAAGCATTAATAAAGCGAACAACTTTGACGACCTATATTGAAAGTAGAAAATAAGTCAAAGAACTAATTTTTCCGGAAGGCCTTTATCCAGCCGCAAAACCAAGTTACCTTATGAATAATCATTGCCTCTTACCTCGCACCCTTTCTCTTATTATTTACTGTCATGCCATCTTGTGGACTTAGCGTCACCTTCTATTACATCATCTATCATAATATTCCACCCTATCTTCCCTCCTTTTGTCTTCTCCACTTCATTTTCGAAATGCCAGGAAACCCTTAACTGCATGCAGTGCATGGCGTTATGCAGCATGCAAAGGCAGTTGCTCAACAAACAATGAACAACGTAAAATACAATGACACTCATGATGATGGAATGTCACATTTCAAGCATTTCAGGAGGAACTGAAAAGCAGGTGCACTCAGGAATTCATTGTTTGACCAACAAGCAGCAACCGTGGCCTTTCTGTGATTGGCCATCTTGTAATTAAAATGGCCAGAAAATAACTTTGTTCAAGATCCTTTTCTTGCCATTTAATTTCTTCAAATAATTGAAATGTATTTGGTCCTCAAACATCACTAAGATAAACTAAAAATCCAACCCAAGAAGTGATACACGTAAACACCCATTACAAGCAACCATTATGATTTTGTTTATTGGCACCTATGTTGATAGGTATATGACAAAAGCTGCCTTAGCTTATATACCTGACTGGCACAAACAAATCAATAAAACACTCTAAAACTCAGTGACATCACATGGCCAACTTCAATGTTCATTTTGAAACTGTTATGGGCCGCTAATCTGCAAAGATCTACAATAATAATAATTTCCTGACAAACTCATTTAACTGTTGCGTCACTTGCAGACTTCGTTAGTAGAGTCAATATCAAATAATAACAGTACCAAATCAGTTTAGTTTCTTCAAAATTATGCCACAGTACCCCATCTTCCAGGGCACGCTTTTCACATTAGGCAATAAGGTTGGGGGCGACACCCTATCAGGCAGCATCTTTTATGAGAAGGGTATATTGCATTACAATGGTCCATATATTTCGCTGTAGCCATAAAATGTCTCGATTGATTTCAGAGACTGGCATCAACGGAACAAACTCCTTACAGGCTTTCCCATGAGCAGTACACATCTCTCATAAACCCATTACGGCATTACACCCTACATAAAACAACCATAAAATAACTCATTGGCTGTTTTACCCTCATACTTTTTAATGCAATAATTAGGTGGGGTCTCATTTTAAGGTTGCAGCTGCATGATACCACAGAGATATGGACTCTTGGCTTATCTGCCGTGAATTTACCAGGCTGATACACCTCCACACTTATGTTGTACTGGGTATCATTTAGGAGGTGCCAGAGTTTGAATAAAATCAACTCAGTTCATACGCTGTAACTGATAATATCTTCCTTATTTGGTTAGTCTGTTAGAACTGGACTTTCATTGAGCAAAGCAATAAATATACATGTTTAAATCAACTCCTTGTTGAAGCCCTTGGAGCTCAGATGATTGGCGTCGGATCCAATAGAGTCCTTTTCTTGAATTTCATATGGAAAATCCCCATACCTGGATTACAAGACACCAGAGTCTTTAATGGCTTTGGCTATCAGAGTTGGTCATCAAGTTATAAAAAGCCAATAAGTTTATTTTATTGTATTAGGGACTTGTAGTGCAGACTTGTAGTCTGGGAAGCATGTTGTAAGAGATTAAGGTGTTTCACCTGGTTAGTAAGGGAAGCTTTATTAGATGCAGAAGCAGTGCACCAGTTGACCCTGATATCCATTAATCTAGAATCCTGAATATGATTCAATCTAAGATTCCACATCTCATACATATATTAAGGTAAAAAGTGATAATAGTTGAGAGTTCTTGGTTAAAGTAAGGATGGTATGATTCTGAAAAAAGAGTTACATATGTAATCAGAAAGCTTTATAGGCCAACCAATAAAACATATGGTAGTCTTATGATAAGGGCAGTTTGCTTTGTCGATTTTTATTAATGTTCAAGAATATAATAGAGACAGGAATTCTTTCGGTGTTTTAGTATTTCACTGTTGCATTCTGTTCTTAGATCTGATAAGTACTATTCTAGTTACCACTTGACTCCCATTTATTTTGTAAACTATAACTAATTTATTTCCACAATGCCATTTCACAAGGTACTTTTTCTCACCTCTATCTCTTGAAATTCTGAAATGACATGTCGTGCTGCGAGGTGTAGCATCCTCTGTAATCTGAGTTGTTTTTCGGCAGCTGAAGAAAGACACGTCAGAATCAGACCACCCTGGGGCATCAAACAGCATGAATTACTTCCCTGAACACCCATATACTCCCAGCGAAATCTGGTGAACAGTTTCAAAGCTAACAAATGGACTAAGGAGGTTTCCCCAAGGGAAATTATTCATGCTGTAAATGTTTGTCTAAACTTCATATGTAGTTCACCATGAAACATCATGATATTCCATAAATTTTTCTTGCAACTTTGTTTGTGCAGGAAATCTAGGAGACATGTGAGTTTTTACAAAAGCAAATGCCCAGAATCGCAAAAGCAGAAACTTTAATTAAGTGAGGATTACACGGTCCTTTCAGCATGTTCGACACAGAAAGGAAATTCGGGATCCTTCTGAAAAGTATACTGTCTGATTGGTTGGAAATTACTTGGTTGATTCACTTGTTTCGCCAAATTGCAGTCCGCGAGGCAGAGGGACCATTTGAACTTCCCATGTTTCATTGCTCCTTCTCTTCGAAAATTACTTCCAGGAATTTGTTTTTCTCTTTTTTCAATGTCTTCCTATTTATTTCACTTTTTAAAAAGTGTATGTCTTATTCAGGTAAAATGTGTGATGTACCAGAGGTAAATATGCTTCAATAATTGAGGCAACATTTAGAATAACAATCATGATCAGTCAAGAAGCTGGCTGTCGGCGATTTATATAGGTGCACTATGGCTATTTTTGAATAAAAAGATATATACATAATTCTATTTGAAACAGAACGACAAGTATACAGATGTAACAGATCATTTTCCATTGAAAGAAGAACCAGAAGAGGAATCCCCCTTGTTAATCAAGACTGACAAGACACAAATGGCACCCCTTTCACCAACGGTATTGACCCTTGATATTTAATCAAACAAGAAGCCCGGTAATTTATCATAGTTGCTGAAATTACTGAGCAGTGTTTCCTCTACATCCAACTGGAATGATTGTATCCTTCATTTTTACATGTGGTAAGTATCTCTATATATAGGAGCCATTGTCATCAAAATCAACAAATCTTTGGCAGGGAAGATTGTCTTTATTTTCCATTTGAAATGAGGTTTGTTATTTGATTTACAGTTTTATAAAAAGTCACAATTCAACTTGTTTTGGATGGTATTTAGTATTCATCTAGAACTATGAAGACATTTCGTAGAATAACATCAGATATCATATATCTACATGAAAGTTTTAACTATAGAATAATTAAACATGATGATATTGTCTCTGCTATTTTTGATTATCAGATTTTGGAAATTAGTTTTAGCAATGCATTTCGGGAAACAAAGAAAGTTACACTGATAAACTTATATACACTACCCTCCAAAAGTTTGAATACACCTGGAAAAGTGAGGTTTCTTTTAAAAATACTTAATTTTGAATGGAATTTTTGTTTTATATTTACATCAATCAATATCAGAAGTCACATTGAAGTCATAAGTTGTCTTTATTTTGTCATTTTGGTTGAAATTTGTGCCTTTTCTCAATATCCCAAATTATGGTATTTTACAAAAAATTCTCACAACGCAGTTTTCTTCTAGGTTTATGAAATTTAATTATATTTAAGTGTTTCTGATGTTTTAACATGATCGTAACAGTAGTTTTAAACCCCAAAAAGACAATTTAAAAATTGGACATAGACCACTCAAAATTACAAAATTTAGATAATTTTGGGTCACCATGAAGTATAATCATAGAATGTATCTTCTCAAGTGAAAATTGTTTTATTTGAGCTGTTTCGGCATTGTTTTGACCAAAAATTAGCCAAAATCAGTATTTTTGTCCGATTTTCAATGGCCATTTTCTGGTCTAAAACCACTGGTAAAATCATCACAAACCAGTGGAAATGTGTGAAAAATGATAAAATTTCATAAATATGGAAGGTAACTGTGCTTTTATAGCTTTTCAGAGAAAATGATAAAATGGGATATCGAGAAAATTACATAAATGTATACCAAAATGATCTAAAACCATGAAATATGTATACATTATGGCCTGAATGTGAATTTCTATATTGTTTGATGTAAGTATAAAACAAAATTTGTGTTGAAGACGAGGTATTTTTGAAAGAAATTTAACCTTTTCAAATGTATTCAAACTTTTGGAGGGTAGTGTAGACCTCCAAGGCAAACTATTGATAATTTAGAAAATTTCGCTCAAGAATTAAACACTATACTTGACCATTACAAGAATAACAGAGAAGTTTTAGTATGTGGGGACTTCAACATAGATCTTTTAAAATTTAAAGTTAATTCACACTTCAATGATTTTTTAGAAATGATTATTTCAAATGGATATTTGCCGCGGATTACGCTACCTACCCGCCTAACTTGTCATTCAGGAACTCTTATAGATAATTTCTTTGTAAAAGCCACAGACAATTTAGCAAACACAGCCTCTGGTGTTTTGTTAAATCAACTCTCTGATCATTTGCCCTATTTCATAATTTTTGACTCTTTTTCTCATATAAAACCTAAATGTAAATATGTAAATTATACAGTAAATAATATGAATGCACTTAATAGCTTTAAAGAAGCATTAGGAGAACAAAATCTAATGCAGATTCTCCCATCGCTTACCAGTGGCGTAGCTAGGATTCCATGAGTGGGGGGGCCAGGGGGGGGGCAGGGTCTGAACTAGGGGGGCCAACCTTTTGCGGCATTTTTAGGTTGAAAATGGGTAAAATAGATGGGCAGCAACACAAGCCTTACAAACCACTGTGCAAAATAGGCCACGTTTTCTCATGGCCAAAACTAACTGGATTTACTTTTTATTTATATATATATAGACCAGTTAAGCAGGTTGCAGAATGATGATTACAGCCATTCAATTTGTAATGTGGAATGAGAGGATAGTTAATTTCAAAAATAACACTTTAGTCTTTGAAGTTAATTGTTTTTGATGGTTGACATGATCATGCCAAGATTTATATGCCTTCAATTATAATTTGATTTGAGGAGACCAACACTGTTTGTTGACCATACTGATGAAATCCCATTTCAAAGGTATCATGATGACATATCACTTATCATGAGTCACAAAGTGTATTTTTCACAATGAAATTGCTTCTTATTTTTCTCAAAATTAATATTGCTTTAGTAGAAGTGTGAAAATCATGATAATTTTCGTTTTGTATGTTTTACACCATCAAGGCAATAAAAATGGTCAAGCAGCTTCGAATTAAGTACATTTTGTTACTCCATTGCCCCTCGATGCCTCCTTAAGCACAGCACTGGGGTTGAGGTGCACCATTGTTATGGGATAAGTTTAGCATGAAGTGGAATAATCCCTTGAAATTATCAATTTTTCTTATTTGGTCAAAAAAAGGTTGTAGCGATTTGCGCAAATTGCTCCCATAGGCGAGTACAGATCCTAAAATTGTAGGGAATTTCCAGGCAACATATGAAAAAATTAAGCAATTAGAACAAATCAATTTGTTACCCATTCAGCATAATTGGAGCCTTTTCAAAAGAGAAATATTTCTTCTGCGCGGCAAGGCAAGGTAAAGATTTCCTCGATCACCAAATTTTTAATGTTGTAAATAGAATTTGTGTCAGAATTTGATTTTCTAGGTGTTGTAATTGACAATCATCTAAAATGGAACAGTCACATAGACATGGCATCAAAGAAAATATCTCTGAAACCATCTATAGGTACTTTGAACAGACTCAAAAACTTGTTACCTTCAGCAGCGCTACTTAATATCTATAAATCTTTAGTGCTTTCACATCTCTCTAATGGGTTACTTAGTGGTTTATTTAAACAGTTGGGCACTCTAAAAATTATGGACTTATGCGCACTGCAGGACTTCAAACTTTGTTACAAATATGAAAATAACTTAGTCCCAGTATATTTAAAAAATATCATCAATGGTGAAACGTCTCACCATCATTTCACCCGACAGAGCACAAGTGTGAGGTTCCGCCTGCCTGCTGTGAGATATGATTTCGCAAGGAATGGTATAACTTATCGTCTTCCTAATATATTTAATTGTATGGATTCAACTATTAAAGACAAAATATATACACATAGCATTCAAGGTTTCAAATTCTATGTTAAAGAAAGGTTTCTACAAAGCTACACTACTTAATGTCTTATTCCAAATTGTTATATTTGCAGTCGATAATTAAGTTATTTGGGTTAAATTCCAGGTCACTGCTTCCATCACGACCAGGTTCATCATCAATTTTCCATGCCCCTTGTGACAAAAATGTTTATCTTGCAGTTTCTAACCATTACTATTTTATTTATCTCATCATCTCACTATCTTTAAAAATATTTTAAAATTGTCTCAAATTATAAATGTAATTAGCTGAAGCGCTTCATTTTGGTTAAATATTTTGATATGCATATTATAGTTATTCGTATTTCGTTATATTCGTATTCTTTCTATGGTGGCCTCTCGACAGCGGTAACTTGCTTATCTTGGAGAGGTCATCCATGCCTTGTATTATTTATTTTAAAATTTGTTTGAAACATTTTGTATTACCTATGGCAAAATAAACCTGTCTGAGTCTGAGTCTGAGTCTATATCAAACGAGGTAAAGAACCATCTCTCATCCTACCAGCGAAACCAGGTTATATTTCACCTTATGAATAAAATTAATCATTGCCTCTCACCTCGCACCCTCTCTCACTGTCACACCATCTAATGGATACAGCGTCACCATTTATTTGCATCATCTATCATTTCATTCAACCATGCCTTCCACTCTCTTTTGTCTTCTCTGCTTCATTCTGAAAATGCAGGAAATCCTTTAACTGGAGCGTCATCATTGGGATATCCAGACGCAACAACAAACAATAAATAATGCACAATGCAATGACACTAAAGAAGATAGAAGGTCACATTTCAACCATTTCAGGAGGAAGTGAAAAAAAGCAAGTGCACTCAGGAATTGATCGACCAAGAACCAAACCCAAGAATTGACAACCCACATTGCGCATCTTCAAAATGAAGAAATTACCAGAAAATTCTAGGAGATGTAATTGAGGGTATAAAAAGTTAAATGAAATGGAGAAAAAACAATTGAAATAGGTTTTGATTGCAATAAATTTCAGTTATGACAGTTTTCCGAGTGTTTGTTTTGTAAAGTATGGTGATAAACCCTTTGCAAATGAAGGGGTCAAAATACTTATTTCCGAAGACTATTGGGATTCTTATGCAAATATATGACATAATGCTTCTTTCACTTTTTTGTGCATTACCTGACTTCTAACGTTGGACCAGATCTACCTGAGAAATTTCAGATTTTTGAAGCAAGCGCAAATGCCCAAACCAGAAAATATGGTAGGGGGTCAAATACTTATTTTCCTCACTGTAAATGGTAAAAAGGTAGACAACACTGAAAGATGCCAATTTTAAGACTATGTTAGATTGTTGATATTATGTAATAGTATAATAGTAAAAACAAAAACATGATTTGTGTGTAGATTAATTACTCACTGTTACAGTGCATTTTTTAACATAGTAACTGGGAGACCAAATGGTCTCCCAGTGGATAGATTTGGTCTCCCAGTCATTGCCAAATTGGCGTGACTGGGAGACCAACATATTTCAGAGACTCTCATCAATTTCTTGATTTGCAGTTCTTGTGCGCCTTAAAAACCAAGGCGTCTAATTCTAATATCAAAAATATTCTTCACTATCTCCAGATATGTACTTCAGCTTGTGTCATCTTTCAGATTTCCGATTAAAAGTCCATTTGTCAAGACTGTTTTTCGAAACTCCTAGATTAGCAGCTAGCTAGCCCAACAGTTCAAAAGCCTTTGGCAAGCAAATCACCATCTAAATATATTATAATGGATGTACATTAAAGCTGCTAATCTGTAAATGTCACGCATCATGACGCTACAAAATTGCTTTGGTCTCCCAGTCGAAAATCCTAAAAAAATGCTCTGCACTGTTACATAATCATCAGTTCATAAAGATTATGTCACTTTAACTTTGTTATCTTTTCTTGAAATGAATCGTATGTTAATAATTTAATTTAGCCTGTCAAGGCTGATAATTAACTATTCCATAAAAGTTATTGGCACAGGAAAAATTACTGGAGAAAATTTAATTTATAAGACACTGTTGATGATGATTTTGTTATGTTCGTTAAATACGAAACTAAATCATTGATACACTGCCATCAACTATGCTAAGACTGAGAGCAGTTCAGATAAATGAGGGCCCTACAACCCTGCCTATCGCCAGCAAAGAAGGGTCAACAGAAAAAGGGCTTCGTAAAGGTTCCAAGGTTGAAGTGACAAGACCATCAATCAACCAACCCCAAATGACCTCCCCTCAATGGTAATTGTTTGTTATCACCCCAACATATACAGAAAAACATCCAGCAGCCATTGTTAGACATAGGGATAATTAATTGAGCATTATTAACCAAGCCCTGGCCCAGAACGTATGATACTGTCTTTTCCTTTTTTCTGGACCAATGCTTGACCATATATGCATAGAAGAGACAAGAATTACCATGTTCCAGATTAAAGTTAGTTTTGTCTCAAGATTCATTAATCGGCCATTTTAGATGGATAATGGAATTCAATTTTGTACTAATGAAAGCAGGAAGACTGAAAATGGAATCTTGTTAAATGGTAATATTTTGCGCAATATGGAACTTCCAAGAGTACAACATTAGCAGGAAGTAAATTTAAGTATTGTGCAATCTTAACTGAGGTCTGCCAACAGAATTCAAATGTCTGATGGATCTTTTAACCTTCGAAAGCGACTTCAGAATGGTTCCATTTTATAGTCAGACGTTAGAATTTACCAACCTGCAATATCAATCAAAATTAAAAGTTGAGCGTGAAGAAAAGGAAAAGTAATCAATCCCAGGAAGAATCACCTAAAGTATGTTTGAGTGCCACTTCGCTAACGTAACAGCAACAAAGTTTTTGTCTGTTTAATCTGTATACAAATGATCCCAGGTTTCCTTTTCCTACTATACAGTCAGAAAGGCGATTTTTAAAAGTTTTTCTGTGTGCCAGTCTCTTTACTTTAGGTTGGCTTTGTGCCATCTGATTAAAACTGTCTCCATCATTTCCTGTGCTTTACATAACACAAACTTGCTACGCATTTACCATTCACTAAAACTTGCTTCATGTTTGGTAATACTAACCACCAAATTACGGTGTGTCTAATTCGCATACAAACATAAGTTTGATATATGCTGGCCTTTTCTGATAGATTGGTACAGGCGCTACATGCAATACCATTATCTGTTGCCTTTTCAGGAAGGTAATATTACTACATTTGCAAACATGCCTTGGAAATTGATTGCAATACAATCTGATTAAAAAACAATGAAGCAAATCTGTGTCTGTGCCTGTGTCATAAGGCTCAAATGAGTTCAAAAGTTTCAATTTGACATTGTAGATTTTCTGATTCTTTGCAAGTGCCGCATTTACTCATTGCCAATCTGTACTTTTATCATGCTTGTATGAATAGAAAGTTTTTAAATTATGAGAAAAATGCAGTAGTATGTTCTGCATTGTTCACTCACTCTCAAAATATCATGTCAATTAAAGGCAAACAAGACAAATCAGTTAATCAAAAGAATTGTATGCAGCCAAAACTCCTACGTTACTCAACACTCACACGACATGATTGACAATCCTTTCTTATACTACAAAGACCTGTTTATTAATCAAACTCATCAGCGATTCCTTCACTATCAAAACCAATGCAGTAACTTCAATGGAGTTTGCTTAAGAAATGAACCGTATTGAACTTTTTCACTATGAAAACCTCCAAGTAAATTTCTTCAATATATTACGAGGGGTTTTCCAAAAGTTCTGTTCAACTTGCCATAACTTTTGCAATATTTAATACAGAATCATGATATTTGGGTCAGATAATATTGAAGTAATTTGCAAATGATCCTGAAAAAATCAGATCATAGAAATAAAAATAAATGGTTAATTTGTTGTCATGGAAACCAAAAGTAATGAAATGCGGCCCAGGGCACTATCAGGGACACATATTCATTATATCTTGTCAAAAATGTAATTTTTACCAGGGTTACAGGACAAGAAACATATTGAAAATAATCTCTAACATTTCACAAATTCTTGTAATAATGAACTTGACACTGAGTGCATTTCCTTTTACCCTATATCCCTTAAAAATCAATGCTTCATAATCCTTGTATTAAGATCACAGTTGGTGTTTCGCAGACTTTTTGTTCTTTACGATAGGTTTTCCATTACTTCTGTCCAGCCTGTCGCAACTTTTGCTAGATTTTTAATATAAAAATGATATTTTGGTCAGTTGATATTGAGATAATGTGCAAATGATTCCAAAAAAATTTTATCTTAGAGTTAAAAATAAATTGCTGATTTGTTGCTATGGAAACCAAAAGTCATGAAATGCGACCGAGACCTTGTTAACAGACACAAACTTGACATATCGTGTAAAATATGTAAATATTACAAGTGATATAGAACAGAATTTTTCCAAAACATTAATAGTTGTGCTGAACAGGTCGCATATCTTTGAAGGTTTGGCAATAGAAGAGCTTGTGATTCTCACCACAAGCTTTACAAGTGTATATCCTGTGTGGCTGAACATCTTGGCAGAAGTTGAAAACGACGAGCTGACCTTGCTTGAAGATTGAACGGATGAATGTGATGTAGTTGAAGATTTGAACGCAGAGCCATAAACGGGATCATTAGCATTATCTGATTTTCTAGTTACAAATTCAACAAATTTTTCAAAGCTGGGATAAGAATCAGTCATTGATTTAATTTTCAGAGCTTGTTCTCTCCACTTTTCTTGAAGACCATCTGGAAGACGTTTCATAATTTCAACTATGCACATTTGAGTGTCGATTTCGGGCAGCTTGTTCAAAGAAGAAAGCACAGCATAATAATTACGAAGATCATCTGCGAGTTGCTGAAGATCTGAAGGGGACTTGACAGACTTTCCTGATCTCAAACTCTTGATTATGCAATCGGAAATGAGATGAGCATTACCAAACCGCTGCTTCAGTATTTGACGAGCTTGCTCATAGCCTTCAGAACCACTCAACAAGCTACAGTGGCGAATAGCATTATTGGCTCCTTTAGACGTATATTGAAGCAATCTGCTAAGTTTCAGAGCATCACTGACATTTGTATTTCCGACAAGTTCATCAAAGACAGCAAAGAATGTATTGTAACGTAGTGGATCACCATCGAAATTTTCAAGGGTTACTGCCGGTTGATTAACAAGGAAAGCAAAGCTGACTGATCAGTTGAAAGAGGTTCAGTTTTCGTTTCAAGCAACTTCTTATCATCAGCAGAAGATTCAGATTGTCTTACAAAGTTTTTAGCTGATTTGAAAATTTCAAGGTATGGTTTTTGAACTTCGTCAAGGTACTTATCTGCGTCTTCAATTTCAGGTTCTTCTGTAAGCAAGTCAAGATAGGCATCATGAGTTGTCTTGAAATTCGCGAAGGCGTCTTTGAGTTTTTCAAGATGCGATTTCACTTCAGGAATGTCTTCTTCGACAATGTAGCGCTCTAGAGCATTCCGGAATCTTGTGACCACGGCCTTCTGCGAACTCCGCTTTTGCTTCAGTTCCTCTTTATCACCCATGTTGTCGGTTCTTTAGATTTATTCACTGTAGCGCACAGAGATAAAAATACGAAGGTTGACCTTTCATCCAAGTTTATTCAACGCAAAAGTAGTTGTTTGGTGAATCTGTGTACAAAAATAAGAAAACACAATAAGTTACCTTGTAACTATAATGGTGGCTGAATTGTGAAGAAATGAACTAAATTGACAATATATTTAATTAAACTTACAAATCTTTGGACCACTGTAAAACGGTTAAACTCTGGCGCACAAGGTATCAAAGTAGCATCTGAAAGTGGGTATTTAGAACTGATAAAAGCTAGCTAACTAAAGACAAGCTTACATACATGATACAGTGTGAATTAACAAGCAAGAAAATCTAATAGTGTGAATCTACTGTTCATGTACATGTAGGCCTATATTAGAATTACTGTAAAGATTACTTTCATGTAGGTTGTACAAATATAAGATAACATAATATCTAATACAAAATGAATTAATGAAACTAACCTTTTTCATCCATGAATTGACAAGTATTTAAACCATGTTGAATATTCTCTCAAAGATATTAGCTGAATGCCAGTTAGGAAATTGAAATTAACCACAACACATTGGTATGTTTGCCCTAACAAGATAGCTGTTAAACACACTAAAGGAAATGTACAGTGAAGGGTGTTGTGGAAGCTAACATGTTGACACTTTCTAACTGTCAACCACTAGTTACAACCAACACATTAATCAAAATTGAAAACATTGAACAACAAATGATTGTATGAAATTGAGAACAACATAATCATTAGAAATTGATGAAATTATTATTGACAGTGTACACTGGAGATAACAATAGTCATTTCACAACTTCCAAAAATAATGACTGGGACCTTGTAGATTTATACATTTTCTCATACTTTCTATCTATATCTGAGTATGATACCTCAGTCTTCATATTAAGGTCACTTTTGGCATTTTCCAGTCTTCATTTCTTAGGTTTTCCATTGTGCCTTCTCTTTATTCAGAAAAAGTTTGTACAATCTTTATTTGGTTCTGTCACTCATACTGTCTTCCTTGTATGTATGATAAAAGCTTCTTATACTCTCTGCTAGTTTTATCCAATTAAAATGAAAAAATGTAACAGGTACATATGATGTCATCCATATCCAAAAAATTGCTATCTCGTAAAAAACTGAGACACTGCAGGAGTGATGGTAAAGTAAGTGAGATGCAACAAAAATACCAGTTTCCATTGTTATTAATGATTTTACAATTAACTGATTATATTTCATGAAAATAATTATGAATATACTTCAATTCAATATGTCAAGACACATATAATGCAAGCAGGTGTTCAGTTCATTTTTAGTAAGCACTACAAAGTCTGGGCCGCATTTCATGACTTCTGGTTTCCATGGCAACAGAATAAGCATTTATTCTTAATTTTATGATATGATTTTTTTGGAGTTATTTGCAAATTACGTCAATATTATCTGACCCAAATATCATGCTTTTACATCAAATCTAGCAAAAGTTATGACTAGTTGGACAGAACTTATGGAAAACCCCTCGTATATTATTAACTATAATCATTATTCAGGATGCAGTAGATGCTCAGCCTGGCAAGTAATGAATGAGTGCATTTTGACAGATAATGTAATATCAGAAGAAGCCTTATCGTCCAAGATATCTATCTTATCAGGGACTGATTGACAGGTAATCAGGCATGACAAGCCTTCACAGACATAGTATGATGCACATTACTTGACTAAAAAGACAATGTACATTTTATCCTGCATAATTTATAAAACCTACAGTAGGTAATCTTACTACAAATACAAAGAGGTAACAATTGCAGTAGCTCAAATGTTATTCAGTGCAGTTGAAAAGAACCAGTAACAGAATTGGATGATTAATAAAAGTGCATTTTCTGGGTTGGTTATACTATAGGTACAGGGTGAGGAAGAAGTTACTTGTTCCCTTTCATTTTCTATTGTGTCGGTCACAGTTGTTTGTGGGTGGAGGTTAGATGATGTCAATTTGTGATTCTCACTACTTTACTTCGTTATGTGTAATGACACACTAGGGCAGGAGGCAACTTCTTTACTTCTTCTCAGCTCAGTAGATTGGCAGCTGTAAATTTTGGTTATAAAAGCTAAATCACTATCTCCAGGATATCTGGACTACCATTGTTGTGACCTGTTATCCTCAAAGTATCTTCTTAATGCTGAAAACATTTCTTTGGCGGGAAGAGACAATGATTGATCTTGGAATAGTTAAACCTCTCAGCAATTGCTACTGGGATCCTTCACACAGGCCTTGTTAAACAAGGAGAGCAAATATCACTCCTGACTTTGTGAATTTAAAGCTAGCCTGGAATATGAAGTTTCCTATAACTGTCATAACTGTCATTTACTTCCAGAGAGTGGGTTTGCAATTATTTTAACGCAGTCATTGCTGTGTTAAGCTACATTTGAATAAGCTCACATTTTATTACAAAATTATTAATGTGCTTTACTGCTCGTTCACGCAGCAGATGAAACATACAAATCTGATTGTAGCTTCTTAGCCTTACCTTTGTTAACCTTTTTTTTGTTTTGTTGGTTTGTTTATTGTACGGCACCAGAAAGAGCAAAATGATTATCGAACTGGCACAGTCAGCATGGATTATTACAATGTGTCAAGATAATTAGCAATATAGGTAGAGTGATAGTTCATAATTATTATTAACATTAAACAAGGGTAATATACATATTAAAGTACAATGATTTTTAAGAACATATAAAAAACTAGAATTACCCAGTGATAAATGAATGAAGGAGGAGGGGTGCAATTTCAATAGGATTTCCTCTTTGGATGCGATAATGTGGCTGAGACAGACAGTCATAGGGCTGGGAGAAGCGGTGACATCGCTGCGGCATGGCATTGTTTAAAATGTGCGAGAATACATTTGTTTTCATAGAAAGTGGGGAATTAGGTACATAGCTAGATAGCTGCATAGATAGACATGAATGACAAATTTATTGCTTGAAGTTGAACCCGTCTGACAAAATGCGTAGTTGTGTTAGTAAGACACACAAATAGAGCATGTTCATGGCAGACAGACAGTGACAAAGGGAGGCCTATATATATATATATATGTTGCAGTTTGGCTGCCGTGAATATAATATATGTAAAAGAGCGCGAAAATGTTGGATCTTTGGATCTCCTTTAGTTTCGTAGGAGGCCTAAATATATAAATAAATGAACTAACTTGGAAAATGACGAATTTTGGTGCATAAAATGCCTTAGATAGCGGTTTAGAGGTCTACAAAGTTTTAGTGGTGTATTTAAAAAATTGAAAGCAGGAGAAGATATTTTATGAAACATTTTATGGGATAGGTGTGGAAGACAACTGCCCACCTCGTATCTTGAATTTTGGTAATTGGATCAGTGAATCGAAGGCAAAAAGGAACATTAAATCGATTTTAACTTCAGTTCATCTGAAAGGTATGTTTGGGAAAAGAGTGAATGTGTATATGAGATGGGGTGAGGAGTGGCAGGACTGTTGTAAGTGTTGGACGAAAATGCATTGTCAGGCCAGCCAGAGGCTGATCTATATCAGGAGAAGGGGGACCGAAAAGTGCACTGTTTCAAAGGAGAAATTAGGGTGGTCTGGGTGGTATGGGTGAGTTGGTAATATGGATATGAGAAGTAGTAATGTTTTGATGCATATTGGGTTGTGTCACGGGAAGGAGGTGAAAATTTGGTGGGTTCTGAGGTGGGACCCCACCTGCTGAATATGCCACTGGCCTTACACTTTTATTTATATAGATTAATTGCATTATTTAGGTAATTCCAAGCATCCAAGAAATTTCTCATTGAAATATTAAATTTCATTAATGCAATTGTAGAGGCGCATTTTCCAACATAGCGTATCTTGAAAAGTTTGAAGATTGTCTGTGCTTAATCAATATTTTTTCATTTTCCTTTGTCTTACAAATGATTTTAGATCTGTTATCCGTGTGGTGGCAATTTTGTCTTGTTTTTCTGAAGCCCTACATTTATAGAACATTTCCTGCTCTTCTTTATTTCAATTTTCATTTATATATACACAGGTTCCTTTCAGTTTGCTTCCAGATGTTGTTAAATTTAACTAGCATTACATTTGGTCTTTCCTTTTGCTCCTGCGGCGATCTTTTTTTGTTGTGATTTTCCTTCACAACAGTCATTGTGAGATCAAGTGACTTCAGTTCAATATCTATCTGTTCTTTTATAAGTTTAACAAATTCTTTCTCAGCTGATTTACCTGTTAACCCATGTAGCCTTAATGGGGGCCTTGGAGGCCTGGCTGGGACTTTTGGCTTCAATATCTCGCATGATATTTGGTCAATCGTATTCAGATTTAATGTAATCCTCGTCCAACTAATCCAAAACAACATCCACATGTTGTGAATTTATTGATGTTGAACATGGTCACTGGTGACAGTTTGAGCGTAGGCCCCAGAGATGATATTTGTCTGTCAGTCCACTTCAACACAATTAAAATTATCTATATTTGCATTTCGAGTAAAATTCTGATTAATTTACCTAAAAAGCGACAACATTGACCTTTTAGTGATCTTAAACCTACAAAAAAATGGATTCAGCAATCAGCATCATCAAAAACTCTTACAGTGATGACTTTGTAAATGTAGCTGGCAAGATAGAAGTGCAGGACCTTCATTCTCAGAAAAAAAACTGGCCCGAAATGGACACCTGAAGGAACAGATCTTGCAAGGTAAGGGCCAAAATGGCCATTTTCAGTGCTCCTTTTCCCATCTCTTGACATTTTTTGGACACAAAATGGTTTATAATGAAATCAGAAGAAAATAAGAAGAAAAATCCCAATACTTTACAAAATAGTTTGGTTTCAAAATAACTTGAAAAATATTGAATATTCCAAAAATGTATCAATTGTGAAAATTGTATGAAATCTTATTTCGTATTTTTGTCAACAAGATTTGATTTTTCACAATTTCTCCGCCACTATCCTTCATTTTGACTTAATTTAATGCACTTATTCCACTTTTGAAGCAATTTTTGTAAATCATTGTATATTTGAGGCTTGAGAAAGGGAGGGGGCCTCGGCGGCCCCTATTGCAGCTTTGCATACTTAAAATTGGCTACAAGGGATAATTATTCCAATCACTCTGAGCACTTTTCATCTTTCCCCTTTTTCTTGTGCATCTGTTTTCCTTATGCAATCCTGCAGCTTTGTTACATGATCAGTGAGCCTTTTATCCACGTTTTGGTCATTCAGGAAAAATGACGAGAGTGTTCAGACTTTTGTTTTATTCTTTCTCCATGGAACATGTACATTTCACAATATGGGAATATAACAATTCAAATGCACTTTCTACAGTACCAGACATATAAATTCAGATTTACAATGAAGATATCTGCATTTTAACAGCCCCTTTTGAATCTAAAATAGAGTGCAAAAAACGAAAATACAATAGTAAATGTTACCCCACTGCCTCACAATGAATAACTAGAGGGATGGGTACTTCAGGATCAAAAATGTCACAAGGCATAAGCAGAGACTAAGGTGCACTTGCCGAATTCGTTTTAGTGACCATCTGTACAGTTGATAAAGATTCAGGCATTCTCAAGCCACTACAAACTGGCAGTGGCATTGGAAAGGCATGACACTGACTTCTATGTTGGATTGTCACAACCTTTGAAGTGTCACTACTACTTGCATTGTTCAGGCACTAATACAGGTTTATTTTTCAGTGGGATTCATAATACATAATAAGTCAGGTTAATTACACTTGATATGACTGCATTGATGCATTCTTATTCCATAAACACTTTCATAAGCATGTTATATGATTACAAAACAAATTGTTACTGCTGTGCATTTTCACAATAAAACACAAGTGTCTAACAATATAATTAACAAACAATAACACAAATAACAAAGCCTTTTTCACGAAGGTACAAAATTAAATCAATTTGATGAAGATGAGTCATGACTTGATGAACACATCAAATTAGAAAATAGGATATATATACATAATAAGAGTAGGTATCAGTTCAGCAAGTAATACTGTATTAAATGATAACAACAGGAAAAAGACTCTTTGTAAGTGCATGGTCCCATAACTATAATGAGCCCATTGTCTAACTCAGTAGAAAATACAAAATAGATGAATAGCAATTACAATCACTCAACAAACAGCATAGTGGATATCATTGGGGTTACATCTTTATAAGTCCGACAATTTATTCACAAACAGAAACAATTCATTTCTTGGTCCTTATCCATTTCCGAAGATAGGCAGAGCCATGTTATATTTGATGCCTGGCTCAGCAATGGGCATTACCAAGAGGCTCCAGGAAATATTTCGTTGTTTGATTTATGTCAGCTATCAGTTTGACTAGATAGAAAAAGATCTTTTCTTTTTCAAAATTATAATCCAATCCATCCAAGATCAAAAAGGTGGTTAGCCAGGAAAGGTGAATGCACATATTCAAAGTTAATGAGAGCATTTGATTAATTTGCCAAATTCTCAATTGTTTCCTTTGAAAAGACCAGGCACTCAGCACCTGCTCATGTGGGGATTAAAAAACTCTTCTTTATTGCTGTAATCACACAGTATTTTTTGTCACTGGTCAGCAAATGTAACAGTCAACGGTAAGAATTTGTGGACAGTATATAAATAATCCATTCAAGCAGTCATTGAAATTGAAGAGAAAAAATAAGTAGGCATACTTGACAATAACTCGGACCTTTAAAGTAAAATATTGGCCTGAGGAGGGCACAATACAACACAGTTGCCAAGAGAGCCTTCATATTTCTTGCAATTAATCAGAATTGAGGTAGAGTGCGTGGGGTTTTCATTTTGGACTCCTCTAATTCAAGTTGGCTGTTTTCATGCGAGAGATTTATCACCTCCTGGTGTTAATAGTCAGTACTAAAGGCCAGTGCTTGATAACTCTGCCATCTGGCGTTATGATGCCATTCAGCGCAACAGGTCATCAACAACTGTAGTAAAGGACTCTAGGTCTGGCTGAGTGGCCTGCTGTCTTTAACGAAAGCTCAAGCACTTGACCTTCTTTTGGCACTTCAGTTTATCCTCCCAAATATTGATTAAGTCTGCTATTGCCACGTCTCAAAAGCCAACTGAGTCATTTCATCTCAGGCGTGTCAGAATGAGATGTCCACACCACAGTGGTGGATCTCTTCAGTTATTTTTTTCTCTATATACACTTTGTAAATATTTACACATTGATTATATTTTATATTGGACGGCTTGTCTTATTTTACAGAATGCCATCTCATACACTACAGCATCAGGTAGCATGAGCAAGAAATAGTGTTAGAAATTTGGGCAAGTTGACAAGGATTTAAAATTTTATAAGCCTTCTCTGCAAGATCAGAATTCGATGTTTGTTGTTTGTTGTTCATTGTGTGAGTTGTGTTCAGAATTGGAAAAATGTCATGTTTCACTGTAATTGGTCCATCATGACAAAATCCCCAATTGGCACAAATTCTCTCAATCGTGTGAATCGAACTGATATCCGTAACAATAAAATAGTTCTGCAGTCCTCAAACGTAACTCTGTTCAGCGTCATTTGCATTCACTCGAAGATATCTTTTGAAGCGTCCATTGAGCTGAACGTTTGGTGTGTGCGTGTTAGTATTGCTGTTGCGTCTGACACTGCACTCTGAATGCTCAACACTGTATTCTCTTTCACGTCACAACGACAGCATCGACAGGGACATGTGCGGAACAATTGACGGAAAGCATTCTTATAGCGCTCCTGGAAGAAAGACAAAAAATAGAATAAGACATGTAAGACATCATTACAAGAAATTAAATACCTTCTTGATAAAAAGATATTTAAATTACAGTCAAGCAAAAGATCGAATTAGTGATTCTAAACATTATCTAAGAATTATTTTTGAACAGGCAATAGTTCAAAACATGATCAAAGAAGAAGACTCCAATACGAATGATATTAAATTTTTATATCACAAGATTTTAGAATCAGTAAATACATTTCAGGTAGATCGGAGTTAAAAAATTTAAACCTATACACTAACAGGGCACTTGCAACGAATGACACACATGTTCTGTCTCAGAAAATAGGATGGTGGCTAGACATTTCTTGTGATGATAGTCAGTTTAATCTGAATTTCCTCATATATGTAGGTCCAGTGTCCCTCTTACAAAGAACCTGACTAATTGGTGGAGGACTCAAAGGACTAATTCTACTTAGAATAAACGTATACATGTGAATATACTGTATGGTTGACTTTAAGTGTCAGCTAACAATAAAAGTATGTAAGTAGGGTTGACTTTTTTATTTTGTGGGCATTGTGGTGTCTGTGGCTAGCAAAGTCTGTAGTCCTGACAGGGGCATTCCCTGATATCCCAAAGATTTTCCCAGAATCACACCATTTGCAGATTATTTCAAACAGAGATCTGAATCAAGATGAAGTTTAGCCCTAAGCAGCAGGCCATTTCACTGCCAATTACAAAAATACAAATGATTGCTAATGAACTTGCATCAAACTATTTCACTTTAGTTTACAGATTATAATTTGTAATTTGAAGAGTTGAAAAGGAGATTTTTCATTGATTTTGTGGATATATCAATTGTAATGGTAGTCCATTGAGTTTTGTCAAACTGTAAAACACACACAAAGATACACTTACATTAAGCAGTCCATATATGAAAGGATTGCAGCAGGAATTACTCATGGCCAACCAGTGCGAGCAAAACCAAATTATATTGATATACCGGTATCTGAAAAGGAAAAAAATAGATAGATGAGACAACACTAAATTAATCAAGCAGTAATTGGGAAGATGTGTGCAATGCATAGCAAGCAATATGCTTTATTGCTCAATGCTCATGAAGAGCTGATGATCATTGATGCCACAGAGACATGTAATATCCATATGCATGTGATATTCTCCGATGAATAACTTATTTTATATTTTAGACAGGCATCAGAAATAATGGATCAGGACTGCAGTTAATGATTATTTTTTGACTAATGAAACTGTGTAGAATTTTTTTAATCGCCACAACGAAGAACTGATCGATTTTGGTGAAGATCCCTACTCCGGATGCGGATCATCTGTATCGGGACATCTGCAAATATTCTGGTAGATCTTGTTTCCCCTGTGTCAAGTCTCAGACTAACTATTCTCTTTTCATAGTCCATAAAACCTGTTGCGAAACAGGTTGAGATTCCATCCCTTGAGTATCTGCTGAGTCATTGATCTCAGACTTGAGCATTGGGTTTCCTAACATTGCTGTGGAGCAGTACATATTTCACACACAATCGCCTAGATAGAGTCATAATTATCATGGTGATGTATGAAGCTCACAACGCATATGGTCGTCATGGTCAGTAGCATAGCCAGGTAATTTTCAGAGGGGGGGGGGCAAGATTTACGAGGCAGTTTTGGTCAAACAATGCACATGAAATTAATTGTTCATTTCAATCTAATAAAACAGCTGAATTGCTAATAATGCTATAAAAATCAGAAAAGATACATTTCCAATCAATATGTAGAATTTTTCAGACACAAAATAACAATTTGGCAAATGCTGCAGCTGCTAAGGCATTCAATGATAATCATGCGTAAATGTAATTGCTTTTCCTTTTGATGTAAGCTAATGTTACAGTAATGAGTAAAGTACTTATTATGAGAAAATTTCGAAAGAGCGATACACAAAGTGCAAGTGAAGCAATCATAAACAACAACAGCAACAAAAACAGCTGCAAAGTCAACATCTTACACAGGCCCCTAAAACACGTTGACAGTGAAAATGGTTTTTACTTTGCATAGAATCATTAAAACAATCATAAATAACCAAAAATATTTGGTCGAAGAAAGAATTTTAGTCTGTGTTTAGATAAAATCTCACTGCATAAAATTGTATGAAACCAGTCTAATGCTATTAAATACCAAGGTACATTTAGATGTGGAGGCTAAAACATTAACAATACCATATGTATACACACAAATTGATTTCTTGAAATATTTCTGATAGAAGGTTGTAAGTCTGAAGAGGCAACCAACAGAAGGCAAACATGGCCACCACAATCACCAACATCTTGATGACCTGAAAAGACACGAAAACAGTATTCAGTAATTTATCAAAAAAGATTTCAAGAGATATTTTCTAAAGATCAGGTCAAGGCAAATATCAAGCGACATGGCTCTCATCCAGGGTGGGCAGGTCAATCTACAATTGCAAAAATTGCAAATATTATGGCGATATATGGGAATAATCTGTGATTGGTATACTCTGGAGACTAGAGTAGTGGAGTATGGCCATTAGGGTGGTTCGAAAAACATCAATTTCACCATAGAGGGCAAGACACCCCCTCATTTTGTTCCACTTGCCAAATGATGCACCCATGCATAATTTTGGACTCCTAAGTTAAATAGAAGTGGGTTCTCAAGGAGCCTGAAGTTTTAGCCAAAACAGCAAAAAATTGTTAATTCGCGAACCCGCGGTTTTGCATAACTTTGTCCCATAAGTTTCATTTACATCCCACAATACAAAAAGACCTCCAACAACAGATATTACGGTTCAAGCATTCAAGTACAATATTCATGAGGTTCAATTGGCTGCAAAAACACATCCCATACATGTTAGCATATTCCACAGGAAACACTTGGTGACAGCTCCTTCTACCATTTTTGTTAGGAATTGTTGAAGACCATGAAACAAAAATATCACCTGAATTAATCAGGCCGGAATAAGGCGCTTTCGTTTCCTGTCAACACTGTATCATTTATTTCCACACATTTGGTTCACAATTCTTTTTCTTTCTGCTGACTGTTCTTGCATTTCTTCTTTGCAAGAACTATTTTGGGAGTTCTTTCTTATAGCGAAAAAACTCATAATCCAGTTGCTGACACATTTACAAATATATATAGGCCCTATCGTTAACATTGTAGTGTTATAGAATCCAGATGATCCTTGTAATTGGATAAAGAATGTCTGATGAGATACAAGTTGACAAATTTGGTTTCATTTATCTTGAATGAGATGCTTTGTCAATGCGCACCATGTACATATAATGACAGCTTCACTAGAAGATTAGTAATATCTATAAAGAGTGTATCTCACAACATAAGGTAGGTACACCTTTTCGTCAGTTAACCTTATACCAAATAAAACCAACATGCCTTATAAATAATTATTGACCCTGCACATTCGTTTATAACCCATTTGATGGCACTGATGGCCCATCTTATTTCATTGAATCAAACTTCCTTCTGCTCTTTCTTGCCTTATCTATTCCATTTCCAAATGCCAGGAAGCCCTTAACCACTGTGCAGTAATTGGAACATTGCGCAAGGAACAATACACAATGGACGAGGCCATGGCACACTGGTGTAGTACACTAATGAAGATGGAGGGTCACGTTTCCACCACTCGAAGAGGAATTGAAAAGCAGGTGCACTCAGGAGAAGACTCAGTGATTGTTTGACGAACAACCAACAAGGTCCTTTCTTTGATTAGCCATCATGAAATTGACCCAGCGACAGGAAACTCTTGCAAGTCTTAGGTCCTTCAAATGCAGCAACCGCAGGTCTTTCAAATAATAGGAAATGAAAACAATCAGATAATTACATAAATCAAGGAAATCTAGGGACGGAAAGAGGGGGGGTGGAGTAGATCTCCCCTCTGCCACCAGGTGTGATTTTTAATATTTTTAAACCGACATGCAATTACGTCAGGCCTTTTTGCTCCTTGTTGCTATAACTTCCCTTGCACCAACATTTTCTCGATCTGCCTCTAAAGAAAACTACAGCTAGCACAAGCAAAGAGAGAGACCAAACAAAAACAGCATAATAGAAGCAATTACTTCGATTGACGTTCATCGACTAGTCTTTTGGGTGTAAGTGTGGAAACTACAGAATCCATAAAAGTAGTATTCAACAAGTATGCACTATGCAATGACTGTAATTGAGCATGAATTTTACCTTCATTTAATTTATTGCACATAAAGCAATCAGAACAAACCATCAATACAAATGATTACAAAAATTGCACCTCTTAAGACCATGATGATAATGACTGTCATATCCCTATGCAGTGTCAACTCACCATTTCATGCTTTATGAGTCATTATGACTCATGTCCAGTAGGTTAGGTCATATCCTATTCTTTCTTATTAGCACAAGTATGTGTAAGTGAATTAGCAACACCAGTGAGTTAGCATTATTAATATGTCTCCCAATTACCGATTTACCATGCAAAATGGCACCCTTACATATACATGCAGTCATAATATTACTGTCATTTATGTCCTCAAGCAGCCAAATGCAGTCACTTATCTCAATACTGGTTGTAAAGAATATATCATGATATTTCGTATAAAGTATTTATGTGTATCTTTTGAGGCTTCCCTGGGCACAGTGCCAAGTGCAGATTATAAATCATACTCTTTATAGTGAAACATATAGGTTTTCAGCTGGGGGATCATATTTCCCACTCGGATCTAAATTCAACTTTGGAATACACCGGAGACCAACAAGCTTAACGACTGCGAGGGTTGCTTATCATGTTATAAAAAGCCAATAAGTTCATTTTATGGTGTGAGGGTAGACATGCAGTCTGAGAACATTTAGTGCAAGAAATCACACCTTGTCAGTAGTTGAAGTCAGCTGCAGAAGAAATGCACTTGCTGACCTAATGATAAATAGGGTCAAGAATCAACATTCTAAGCAATATCTGAACGGCACACCTACATGCGTGAAATTTGTGCAGAACTTGCATTTAAGTAATGGACCTTCATGGAACTATCTCATTGACAAGCAACCAGGTCGATTTGACCAATTTTTTTCTTTCTTCAGGCACTTGCTGTTCTGACCATTATACTGCTCAGATTTTGGATGATCAATTTCAGCTTCATGTACAATTTTAAATTTCAAGTTGCAGAATGGACTTTCTCTTCTCGACTATTAAAGATATATGTGCGAATAAAACATTGGAAAATGTTTTGTTTGGCAGCAGACAATCAAAGCAATAGTACGGAGATGAGCCCAGATACAAAGCTATTATTGACTCTGGTTCATAAATACCCCCCCCCCCCAATGATATCTGATTCACTTCAAATCCACGAATAGAGAGTCTTTGTATCTGAGTGCCAAATCATAGCATCCAGAGCTAAATTTAACAACGTCTAACTTTTAAAAAGTTTATTCCATTGCCAATGAGTATATAGACTCCCCCTCTTAAAAAAGTAGTAAGTCCCAGCAAATCAAATATAATGTCATTTCACCAACACGTGCCATGCAATAAGCCAATCAAGAAAACCTACAGACATGACAAATTCCACTTGATATCATTTCGAACTTTGATTCTTCTTTTACAAAAGGAACTTCTGAAAAGTTGAAGCTTTTTAATAAGTGGTCTTATGATCATTTCTGAATGGCTTCTCAAGATAAATTAAACATGTTACAACAAACATGTAGGATAGGCAGGTACGACCTCTTTAAGGTGAGTTTTTGTCACTTATAATCATGCGATTTTTTAAAACACGTGTCACAAAATATCGTCATCTCTACAGTAGAAATACACATTTAGATAGGGAGACACCTCAGATTTGACCAAGCTTGTTTCATAACACCCAAAAACAGCGTTTAGCAATCCTCCTTCGTGTCTGCCAAACTTCATTATTAGATTTTGATTGAACTGGGGTATTTCAAGGCTGTTTCTGGTCTAAACTGATGGACTTGCATTGTCTGCATCTGTTCCACTGAATAACCATTAGAGTTTCTCTATATTTTGCCTTTACGATTGTCTTAATTAAGGTTATAGACAAACTTGCATTAAGCTTCAGTTATTGTCTGCTTTATTACATAAAAATTATGTGAAATTGGTCCTATCAGACACAACTAAGGTCACTCATGACCTTGATTTTGTGGCTTAACTGAAATTTTGAGGTTGTCTTGCAAGGACAAAATAGCAATTACCTTATATTGGTGGTAGTTGGATTGTCCTTGCCCTTTTTATGGTTCACCTCTTGCATCTAATGGGTTCTTTGAATTGCACCAATTTCTTATTATAGGGAGGGAAGAAGAGTTATATTGCAAGAAATGTAATCAAATATCCTAATTTCTAATGAAGAAAATACAGTTCTTTGACTGTTAGTCGCTCTGATCATTACATAAAACTTCCTTTAAAGATTCTGATTTCACTCTCATTTGAAGCCACTCTTCAGTTCTTTAATGAGATGATTCACAAGTTTTTAATTGCTCAGCTTTAAATTTGGTTAATTGAATCTCTCTCTAGCCTTGATGCAATTTGTCATTTGACAATTGATTTCCTGATGGAATAACTAGAATTTCTTTCAATAGCTTCACCAGATTAGATTGTTGGTTTTTATTCACTCAATTAATCATATTTATGCTCAGTTGAAATTAACTCAATCATCACGGAAGCAGTTAACAATCATCAAAGCAAATTTATTAAATAGTTCTTCAATTCTTTACATAAAATTCTTTTCCTGGGGCAGCTTAAAGAATGTGCGCTTCCATGTATGAAGATAAAACAACCAACTTAAGTTACCTATCCATAAGCACCTCTAACAACACATCATCAGGAAGAAATATTTTTAAATTTTACTTAACAAATTCACTTTCCGTCTCATCCTGGTACAATGTATTTCCTAGTATGTTGGCATGGCTAATTGTATTATAATTGTAAGAATTATGTACGTATGTATGTCTATATGTATGGTTTATTTTAAAGGTGACCCCTTGAATGTGAAGGTTCTGTTGCTCTTATGGACACAGGTATATCACATATATAGTCCAGGAGGTTTAAACCTGGTTTATGAGCATTGGCAAATAAAATCATCAGATTATTAAGACTGGATCAAGACTGTGAGTACAGCAGTGGTTTTATACAGAGTGCCATTTTTTCCGAGCGTGTATAAATCTATCCATTTCATCACTGTGACAACCGTACGTAAGTAGAAGTTATACAGCACGTTTCACAGCTAGGCACTATGAGATAGACTATGACATCTCCACCTGGTGTTTGTCAACAAGATCTGAGACGGAGATACTTGAAGAGAACCAACACAAAAGAGAAACTGAACAGTCCAAAAACAAGAAGGAAGATCTCTGACCAAGTGTGACAGAGAGGCGCATCAACATAATGGCAGATCAGAGGGAGGAAAATGTCAGAAGGCTCAGGGGCCACCTGCAGAATCACTCTCATACAAGGAGTGATTTATGACATTCTTTCTTTCATTCTCTCTTAATCCCTCCTGAAAACATTTGCCGACAGAACTGTAGTGTACAAGTTAACATTTTGATTTTTAGAACAAGCTACATGTAAAAAACAGACTCTACGAGTCCTCTACATCTAGGCAATAGCATGCAGGAGCCTGCTCATGGCTGCCTGAATCAGGCATTTCAGGTCATGGGTCCTCTATAAAGCAATCTGATGCAGGAGGTCAGAAAAAAATCATACCAGCTAAATTAATCTCAAACTGATGATACATGTAGTTAAGAAAGACCATTTATGTAGATTGAAATTATATAAATTTGCCTTTTGTACAAATTTGCATGCCTTTGGTGGTAATTTAGCCAAAATAATTCAACAACTTCTTTTGTTATCAGGCCCAGTTGGCCATAGGAGCAAAGAGGTATCCACAGTGATCTCCATCAGTAATTGGACCTGTGATATGGGCTTTGTACGACAGGAGAAAAAAGTGGTGTTGATCACCACAAGACTGGAACTGCTGTTTTGCTATTATGCTCCATGGCATGGATCCATCTAAAGTATGTTGTCACTGCATGGCCCAGCAATAACGTAACACAGGAGCACTGGAGCACTACAACCCTGTCTATCACCCACAAAGTTGGGTCAAGAGGAGCAGGGTTTTGGGGCAACACAGGTTCAGAGGCATCAATAAGCACAAATGATTTGCCCTAAAAGTCAGTTATTCTCAATCTCAAGCAAACAATTGAAAAGACAATGTGCAAAGCTAGACGTAGTTAAACCGAGTTCAATTCAGGCATAAGCTAATGAGGTTATTCAATAATGCCAAAAATAGTCTAACAGTGAACATTTTCTCCTTCAACTGGGTCTTTTTTATATTACTCATATGAAATCATAGAAGATAATTATAGTCATGGTAGTTGCAGCTCTGAGGGTAAAGTCATGATATGCTAATTGACAAGATACGGCCCTAAGCTGCTAGGCCAGCAAGTAAGGCGTCTGGCAACTGTAAGCCAGGCAATCACCTTGACAGTAGGGGTGGGCCAATCTACATTATTTTCGAAATTCTCACTAAAGACTTGTGGTTTCATAGGCCAAATATTCTGGAGATCTCAAATTTGGTTGGTTTTTTCAGCTAAAAGGCATATTTAGGTTGGTTCTTTTGATTTTTCTGAAAAGGTCTACAAGTTGAAAAATCGCCTATTTTCAGACATGTTTTTCTTAATATACAGCTCATAATTCCATGTTTACACATAAATTAGGTTTCTATTGTAGATTTTAGGTGTAAGTAATATTGATTTAACCATTTTGTTCATCATATAGTAAAATCACTTGCAAATTCCATAAAAATAACTAATTTTATTAAGATGTTAGTGGTGGAAATTGAGCAATTTCAACAATAAACAGACAAATAGCATAATTTAGACACTTAAACATAATATACAATCAGAAATAATCTACTTCTTTGTAGTTCAAATACTTTGAAAAACTTGTCATAAGGAAAATTGTTACTGTAAAGTGATTTGGCATTATACAACATATATAAACTTTGAACAGGTTGGTCTATTTGGTTGACGTCACATAATTCATGACTAAAATTTTATATGAACACCAACAATACTTGTTGTAAATTTAGAAGTGTTAGCACAACTAAAAAAAAAACCCCATTCTCACAATGGATAGGGTTAGGCCAATCTGAAGGTATAATGAGAAGCTGAAATACAAGATTGTGAAGCTAGACATTATTGTTTGGCGTGTTAAGCCAATTAGGATAGTCATATCACACACACATTATTCAGCAAGGAATCTAAATTTGTCTTCATCTAGCCCCCTGGTTTGAAACACAACCATGATTCCATCTGTAATCTCTAAGCTCCTATACTAAGAACAAAACATGAGAGTGCCATACATTTGGTGAAAGTCAGAATTTGACAGCACTGAACCTCAAATTCATCAATGCATATTAAGGTCTTTGAAATAGTTTAAGTTCAGACAACAGTCACTGAAAGTGTGTCAATGACATCATCTGCACTGACGTGCTCCTTGACCACTTGTGCTGATCTCATAGAATGTCTAGTTGTCGAAGTTTCTTGTTGAAGAACCGTGTATCGGGCCAATCGTGCCCAGGATTCTAATTCTCATCGATCCCAAGCAACTTCAACAATGGGAAGATAAACTGTAGTGTCCTATACTGGGGCAATTGAAAGACCCAGGACAGCTCTGAATGAATAGACCTTTGCTTAAATTGTGTGCTTCTCATCATCATAATTATGGAGATCACCAACAATGAATGGCAGCTCCATCTATGTAAATTAGGGTTGAGCTACCCCGCTGTTCAGGGGTACACCAGCACAGCACAAGCATGAAAGCTACCAAGACATGTATGACAGAATCAAAAATCTACAAAATTGTTTCTCATTTCATGCAAGTACTGGCTTCATACATGGACATTATGAAGTGAGGCTAATGCCGAGCATGACTCGGGAGACAGCAGCTTGGAAATGACAATGAAACTATAGTATGGATACTTGAGATGGACTTACAAACCCAGGATGCAGTTGGGTTTTGGATGAGAACTTGAATGCCAATTCTTCTTTTTTGAATCAGAAAACACCTTTAATTGCATGGTCAATCCCTAAAAAATAACATATCTGCAGCGATTTAGTATGGGCAGTTTTGATTGGGCCTTTGGGAAATTAGCCCAAGATGGTTCTGCATTGGTACCAATGTTTCTCTGGTTGTGTGCCTTGATCTTGAATGCCATGGTGTGGTAAAGTCTGAGTCATCTTTCACAATGTCCATGCATATATGCATATTGTATGCCCCTTTAAACCATTTGCTCTGTCTTTAGCATTCCCTCTGTGCCTAGAATACTTCTCTTCTATACATGTTTTGTTTCATTTTGTGCTGCTTTGTCCAGTTCATAAGCACGGTATGTGAAGAGGTAGCTTTCATGTATGTGACAGTTATTTTCAAAGAAAGGTGTGCCTTCTGCTTTCATGATAGAATCATATTCAGCACCCAACTGTTTCTGGTGATTACCCAGGCTCTTCCTCCTGATGTCATAGGCTCTCCTGATCATGCTGTCATGTAATTAATTAATTTTCAATGATCATTCTTGTGTCTTCCATTTCATGTTGCTCCTAAAACATGGTTGTTTTCCGTAGATGTCTCTTATATTCTTGGCAATAGACTATTTAGGCATGAGGTATAGTTCGGTAGATATTTTAGTGCTCAGTCCAGTCCTTTACAACTGTAAGAACCAATAATACTTCACCTTTTTTCCCCTTTCTCAGAGACTTGATCTGTCACACACCACACTGTTTTCATTGGGCCCAGGATAACTTTTGAGCAACATGTGTTTTAAAAAGTCTCCTGTACATGTTAACTAAACAGAGCCCAGGAGACTATTTATGACAACACTAATTTATGGCTTCAAAATGTTTGGAAATCATCCTAAAACAAGCACTGCTTCCAATTAAGCATCTATCAATTACCAATTGGTATGAATTTTGCATATTCATAGCCACGCTGGCAGTCTGAGACTCTTCAAATGCATGAAACTTCCATATTTTATCTACTTTTTGGAGAATTTGACCATGATATGTAATATAAATTTTACTTAAACATGTCTTTTGACATCTAGTGTGATTTTAGTGAAAAGAATATGCCCACCTGTCAGTCTGCCTAGATGAAAAGGACCCAAAATATATGAAAAACGTCACTTTTTCTCCCAGATTTAGATAGGGACAAACAAATGCAAAGAACCAACCTAAAGACTATTCTGAGACAACTTTACCTGACCATTTCTTGATCAGGAGGATATTTGGCCTAGGAAATCACAAGTCTTATGATGGTTACCCAGATTGGCCCACCCCTATGACAGTCATTTGGTCATTGGAGTACCCCGCCCTAATATTGGATATCAAAATGTTGTCATAATTCAAAACATTAGATTCATATAGACCACTTCCAGTGTAGGGACTGCTGATTCAAGTAGATCTACATTTGTATATCCAGTCTGGCAGATAAGATATGAAGTCAGAAGGTGCATGGGAATTAAATGAAGTTCAAAAAGTCATTCAGGCTATTCAATGGACCCAAAAATACTAACTGTATCTCTTGTCATGTGTCCTGGTTTATTACCTTGGAGGCAAACTATACCTATCTTCATTCTAAATTTTAAAGAAATATTGATATAGCCTATATTTATGAAACACTGTTTTGAGAAAGACCTAGAACATGGATGGATTTTGTTTGTGCCTTGGCTTCCCCAGCATCTATTATATACATTTAATTGACAATTTGACATGTAATGTATTGCCTCCTTTATGGTTAATTTTCACTAGCTTTCTTTGGCAAGATATGACCATTGACCATATCTCATTTGAGATTGTTCTGTTGTGCTCAATCGCAGAAGAAATCACACCATGTCATATGTGACATATTCACATAGTTATCCTCTATTTACTATACCGTTCTCAACATAAGCAGCATATGAATGTGTACAACAGTATACTTGACGAAATAAGCTACACATTGGAGGCATATAACAGTTATCGCAAGTAAATTTAGGTTGCAGAACAGATTCACTTCAATGAAAAGCAGCTTGCGCCAGTTGCCGTCTTGCATTGTACGCATAGTAATGAGCAATGGAAGATCAAATGCTGCAGCGAGGCTTGTCACTATCACATCAGATCAGAACAAGCAAAATCTCAAAAGGCCCAGGGTCAGCAGGAGCATCAGAAGGAACTCAAGAGGACTGAATGATTTAATAAAGTAGACCATCAAGCCAAATGTATGTACATTTATTTTCTGGTTGATTAACTGAAGAAGCATATCTAGACATATAGGAATACCAGGATGTTACAACGAACACCGAAGAGTTACAAGGTAATACAGTTTCATAAACTCTGTCAGACAGCTGAATAGCGCAACTTTAGTTTCACCATAGATAACGCTATTGTCATCTACAACACATTCTCAGCAAAATTCTATGAAATACTTTTTTATCTGGCTATCTGAACATTATTTTCGCTAGAATGTTTGATGAAAAACAGCAAATAGACATAGAAGAGGCAAAACTGTATCAGGGGATTAGGAAAGGTACACATGTTATGCACCACAGACATGGCATCTAATACAACCTGAATACATCAAATTCATGACTGTGCACTCATGGTCACCTTCGATCCTGATCCAATCATGCTACCACAGACTATATTATAGGAGGCAAAATGTCTTCCCAATGCCCTGCAAACATGAAGACCGAGATGACATGAGCTAAATAAATTTAGAGCAGTTGATCATAAATCACTGACAGTCTGCAGGATGTAATTGCAAAGGAGGCAATAATCCCAAGATATCTATGATCGAGGATCAGTTCTGTTTACTAAAGCCCTCAAAGCTGTTATAAAATAGCAGAATGCCCCATGCTAGTGAATAGGTGCTATTTCTAATGGTACAAAGTCATCATCAGACCAGCATAATTTCTGAGTACGTTTTTAAGGGCTTCATGCAGTACACTTAAAGTTGCTCTGAATGATAAAATCCTTTGCCAAATACAGTCAACATTATGTGCACTATGATATAAACTTGTGATCAAAAAAGTTTTTGATTGATTCCTTAAAGTATTTCTTTGATTATATAATTTGATTAGTTATTTGTAATATTTTTCCTGATAGTTTCTCCATCCTCCAGCACATCCATTGGTAATGACGTCACAATGACCATTGTTGAGAATATATAGCTACAAGTTAACTAATTAAAACAATGGTGATGACGTCACAAAGTTGATTGCACTCAAGCCTGGTTGTTTTTTCCGTGCGTACCCGAAATAAATCTAGGGGTCATTTAGGACATATTTTGTGTCATTTCAGCAAGAAAAAAAGTTTCAAAAGCTAAGAAAATTTGCTCACTGGCCAGTATGGCCACGCTACACCATAAAATGGGAAAATTATACAAACATTTTTTTGAAACCTGACGTATCATTCGGGGTAACTTTAAAGACTGGAAAGAGCTCTTCCTAAATTCACGTGCCATCCTTCACCCTCTCCCAGTTTGTTTCAGAAACCCAACTCCATAACATGCTAATGGCTCTGGTCTAATCTTGCAGCCTCGTAACATGACATTTGTAAAAGGATGGCTGGTTATCCCAGAATAATGAGAGATCATGTTCATTTTGCCAACCTCTAACAAGGCTAATTGCATCTAACCATAACCAACTTGTAATCACTGCAAATTTACTTTGACAGCCCAGCATGTGCGATTGAACCCTGAGGCTTCAATTCATGGCACACCTGATTATTTGGACAGCCCTTTCTTTCTTTCTTTCAATGTTTGTCACTCAGCAACACTTTGAGAGTATGAGATTTAGATTCAATTTATCAATGTATTGAACTGGCAAACAGCTTATGAAGCCGAAACCTCTAGTCCCATCTGTGATTGTGATTACAAAATTATCCACTCCTACCGCTCCCTGTTATTCGAATTTATATTGTAGCTAACCAAAACAACTTCTTTGGTCAGCCCACTGGAACTTAGAAATAACAACATGGAAAAAGCAATGTTGACTGGTCACAAGGGAAAGAACTGCTGCTGCATCCTAATGTTCATTGCCTTGGAACACATACGAGCCTGGTTTTGACTGGCCAGCAACACTGGACAACAAGAGCAGATCAGATAAATGAGGGCCCTACAACCCTGCCTATCACCTGCAAAGAGGGGTCAACAGAAACAGAGCCTTCAGGTTGGCAAAGGTTCCAAGGCAGGAGTGACAAGAACATCAATCTACCAACCCCAAATGACCTGCCCTCAATGGTGATTGTTTGCTATCACATCAAGGTTTGGAGGAAAACATCAAAAACCGTTGTTAGACTTAAGGGATATCAAAAGGAGTTAAATTTTTCCAGGGGATGTTGCAGCATCTGCAAATTGATTTTGGAAAGATTTTGCTGCATGTTTACATGTCCTGTTTGGCAGTGTTAGCACGTAGGTTACCAAAGAAACAATTTGTCATTTAATAGCACTCATGCATATACATTGAATTCGTAAATGTACATAGGCTTGAAGCAAACCAATTTGTATTTGAAATGAGGCACAACAATAGCTCATTGAACAGATTCACTTCATCTATTTTCTTTGACATTACTCTTTTTAGGGATGACTTATAAGGTTTTTGACATCAAATAATCAAGCACACCCTTCAAAAATGTTTATTTTGTCAAAAATCAAAACAGTAATAGATGCACGCAAAATCATAATAATTTCAGACAGACAAGGCTAAATGCTGATATATAGATACTGGCAGCATGACAATGTGAATATCAAAGGTACATTGACAAGAAATCTCCATTGTATGCAGGCTGTTGCCATGACTATGCTGATATTAAGCTCCATTATATAAAGCCACTAGCAAAGTACCCGTGAAGTAGGGAATCAAAGTGTCTGTCTATGTACAGTAGGAATGTTTAGAAACTGCGTATTTGTAAGAAACGGAGGCGCTCCACCTTTTGATGAATCAGTGAAATGGAAGTTGAAACATGAAGAAGATGGATACTTATCAAGAATTACTAAGAAGCATGTAGTGTAGTATGAAAAGTTGAAGGGGCGAAACCCATCGAAGTTTATTGTAGGCAGCAAGTGTAGAAAAGCTGTGTGGAAAATTGCATATTAAAGTGGGCAGTCAGTAGTTTGGCTGAAGTAGCGTAAAACATCCATGAAATAATAATATAAAATGTAATTGGTTGTCGATACTAATGACCTTTTGAGCTATCTATCTATCTATCTATGTAACTATCTATGTATCTATCTATGTATCTGTAATACGATAAGAAGCTGGAGCCACTTGACGTAATTCCCTGCTGTCAACTGTTGATATTGAGGCCATCACTGCTCAGATTTATGAGAGGCATCTTGTGCTCAGTTCGCTACGCAAAAATTATTGTTGCATTAGGGCTATATTGACATATATTACATGTAGGCTGTTCTTTTTATTGTAATGCTCCGTTTGAAACACACTGGCTGAGTATCTGGAGGCTGATGGAATGTTCATTTGAGAGCGAACCCTTGGATGTATTGAAAACCCTGACACAGACACATTGTACCTAATCCAGCAGATTTATCTGAGAAGCCATATGTAGCATCTGGATATGATCCATTAATTTCGGACATACAGCTGAAGTATGTGGATGCCATTGGTGTTCTCAAAATACATATGATCGAGTGGGCCTCGGAGGATGACATCCTGTATTGCAAGGGAATGCCATTTTCTTTGGCTATTCCGAGTTTGGTGGTGATTGGGAAAGAATTGAGTTAGAAAAACGACCCACAACAAAGTTACATAGATAGTGTAATTAGATATAGATTTGTAGACTATCTATATATGTAGCAATTAGCCTGTCTGTCTGTATGGAACTGTTCATCGCTATGTACCTCCATCTGTCTATCTGTCTATCTACCTATCTAGAAATCTGCCTATCCCTACCCTTTCATTCCTCCTTTGTGAACAGTGGAGGTTTGGCTGCTGGTGTTGCTGCTGGTTTTACTGCAGCAGCACAATGATAATGAATTGCTGCTGCTGATGCTGCTGGAATCATTGCAGCAGGGTATTTGAAATTTGCGGGAACTATAATATCTGTAATTAGCTGTATATAATTAAATTCACGGAAGTTATGGTAGATTTGATGCATGCAGAACACACTGTGGACACAATAGGAGAGAGTGGCAAAATATTATGACTGTAAGTTGAGCCACAACAGAGAAGACCCGTTACAAAGGAATTATAGAGAGGTGAATTTTATATATGTATATAGATGACAAGACCCTGCAGCGACATGACTCATCCACCCACGCAGATTCTTGTTTATTGTAACATTTAATTAGCAGTCACGGAACTGTGTTGAAAGAGGTCAGATGTTCTCAATTCCAAAAACCACAACCACTCTGTCCACTTGGTGTGTAATCAAAACAAATAAAGCATTTCCACTGCTTCACTTGTAAGGTCTCATGTCTTGATATGACTCTCCTCAAACCACAGCCAATCAAGAGTGAAGAGGAACTGACTTCTTGATGAGGTCTTTAGTAGTTCTCATTCCATGGGATATTCTTTACCTTTTAATTGCAGTCTATGCAGGTTCAGAGTCTGCATTACCAGAACCAGAGCCCAACATCTTTTATTTACACTTGGTGAGCATGCTTGATTAGCAACATAAGCAATACACCAACCTTAAGACATAACGCCAGCAAAAAATAGCTTTGCCAATGAAGTTAATTCTGTCTTGCTGCATTTCCTGCGCATAAAACATTAAACTTTTTTTTTTCTGGGCTTGCAAGTCAGTGATTGACAGGAAAGTTTAGCAACATGACATTGTACGCATGTAAAATATCAAAAGTACTGATGAATCTCATTTGCTCCAGTGATGAAATTGTCTCCTTTCTTCTCTTGTCCACTTTTCTTTGCATGGCAACAGTTTCCTTGTGACAAATAGACTGAGTGGCAATATTGTTTACAACTGGAAATAGTTTTGACTTCCGAAATCTCCAAGGCAGCCAATGCTGATACCAGATGTCTGCCTTAGTACATTAGAAAAGAATACACTATTCTCTCAACCAGAATGCCGAATGCTTATGGCATAAATGTATTATATAAAAATATTGAGTAGGCTGTGTTGAAGAACCCTGGCCTGACCCATTAATAGCTGAAACTCAGAATGAATGCCAAGTCATCGCACATTGGTCGGCTTTGTCATCTTTACAGCAATGAAAGCCTAAAAAATATTAAACTACGTAGGGCACAATCCAGTCTCGCTGCATCAATTTTGATATCAATGACCATAATATACAACAATTGACAGTCATCCCCTATGTTGTTGAGTCTTGGAGTTCAGAGTTGGTTGAGGCAGTCATATAAAGGTAGTACTAGAAAGTATCTGACATCTTCTGGGCCAACTTTGCAGTGGAGGCATGTTGGGTCTGATTTGATGTGACTGCCTTGAGAACGATTTTGGCTAAAGTAACCATTATTCAGTAGAAATAAGAGAAATCGAACTTTATATCTTCTCTGAGAAGAAACATCACTGCGCAGTTGGCACACCACTTTTGACGGTCAGTTACTTTGATCAGTCAAATAAAAGCTTCCTCTATTGATTCTCATTTCATGAAGCCTCGAAGTGAATTCTGTTTTTCAGTGAGATGATTATGAAATTTAATTTTTGAAAACAGAATGAGTTTTAGTTATTCAACTAATATTTACTCTGCGGTAATGGCTCATTATAGCTAATGTTTCCTGTTCCAGGAATGGTTGAAATAACATGATGAAAATGATTTGATTTTGATTTTTTGAATTTCTAGGAGTGTGGTCTTGACTACTTTGTAACCTGATAAGACATCAATTGACTTCCTAACAACATTACTGAAATCAAACAAAATTCTCTTGCAATCAATTAAAGTTAGTATAGCAGAGTTGGCAACCTCCAGAAATCTATAATTTCGTATTTACTCAGTGTCTTTTATGGTGGAAAAATTTTGTATAATACAGAATATCTTAAGAACGTCAATGCGATCAGGATTTATGGTTTTCAGCTATAAATCCTGTGTATTAAAAAAAATCTGTGAACTTTCGTATTTTCCTCCCATTTGTTTGCAAGCCAAAAGAACTGAATAGGTCTTAATGCAGACTTCCATTACCTTTACAGATTTTCATATAAACAAAAGGGCACACTAGTCACCACACCTGGAAGACTTCCCCATACCAGAGTGTCACATCTTTAGTAAAATATGGACAATTTGTGCTTTACAGGTGATTTCATTAGTAGGCGATTTTTAGGTCCTAGACCAACCAAATACATGCCGTTTTTAGTTAATCTGATTGGTTTAGAAACAACATAACGTCACACATTTGATTTGTCAGACGTAGTACCTGCTGGTTTAGCATTGATTCCTCACAGCTAAGTGTGAATGACAAGAATCGCATGGTAATGAGAAAACACCTGTAAATCAAAATTAGACCTCTTCCTCCGAGTTACCTGGAATCTAGAAAATGTAAAGTGTCTTTATGGGAGCAGAGAGAAACTTCCCTTAGAAAACAAAAAAGCACTTTGGGATTATGAGAGTGTACTGCAAAATTAATTGTGTGCCCGAAAACAGCTTGCTTTGGATCAGTCACTTGAGATGCAGCTTCAGGACACATTATGGCATCCCCACCTGGAGTTGGTGGACACGAGCAGACATTGGGTTTTAGAACAAGCAAAATAGAAAGTCAACCATCAAAATAAACACGAGGTTGAAATGTGACTGAGAGGCTTGTCAACATAACATTATAGCAGAGTGAACAAAATATCAATGGGTACTGGGGCCAGCAGGATCAACACATCATTGCAGAAGAACTCAATGATTTCAGAAATGAAGAAGGCCAGTGGAGAGGCAACTGACAAAGACCTCCTTTGTCCTCACAAAAAGATTTTCGTCTGCAGAACATATATGGCATCTAAGGTTAGAGAAATAGTTTCTGTTTTCATAGAATATTTATGCAATGCCACACCTTCCCATCAGCCTAATATTTATGGTTGCAGCTTAACTGTTCCTTCCGTGTCTTACAACATGCGATCTAAAGAGATATCATAACTCAAGAGCTTTGCAATTGCGTGTCAGAGTTGTTGCAAAAGTTGGACACCAATATGATAACTTGAATTGGCCATTCACTTCAAATTTTGCAAACCTTCAATCTTTTATAAAGTAACTTGCAACATGCAAAAGAAAAATTACAAATTTCAGTAAATGAAAGAAGAGATTGCCTCCACTCAAACATGAAAAAGGCATCCTTTACCAGACTTGCTTTGTGGTGAAATAAAAAGCATAACTTAACAGCTGCAAATAAGACAGTCATTATTCCATAAAAAAGCATAATTTAGGTGGAACTATTTTATCGGTCGCAATTTCAGCAACATTCATTTTGAATATAGATCACTAAGAAACAGATTTGAAATCTTGAAAAGATTCACCAAAACAATGTTCTTGGGTCTTATTCTGACTGAGAAATGAGAAGAACAGCACAAAAAAGCCAGAATAAGCTGCCATTTTAGAAAATGGCTGCTGTGGGTCAACTAAGTAAAACTTAAAGTGGCTCCCTATCTAAATATATTCTGAAATACGTCTTTTAAGTGTGTGCCAAGTTTCATGCTTCTAGATATACATTTTTGTCAAAAAAATTAATATAAGTCTTAATTGAGCTAGCACCATTTTCCTGACGATCCTCTTTATGGAACATCCATTAAAGGGAATAAACACAAATAGGAGTCACTGTTTATCACAAATACTATCGCACCTTGATCTACATATGTTTATTCAAGCTGAGGAAAACAAAAACAAATATTAGCATGCACTCCATCTGTAAATAAAAAACATTTTCTCTCCTGGTTTTCGTCACTTCACATTTGGAATTAATATTTGCAAGCTTTTACTGGAATCTCCATCCTTGTTGTCTGCTTGATCTGCATTTGAGCAAGATTGTCTGTGCCAGGTAGTTTGAAAAGAACCACATCAAAACTACACACTTAAACAAGAGAACAATATGTAAGCCTGTCTATAAATGGAAAGTAGTTATGTGTCATTCAGCATAGACAGAGCATTGTCACCCCTATAGCACAAGTGCGAAAAAATGTAGCAGTCAGTTGTTTCAGAAATAATGAAGTATTTGTAATTTGTTAATCCTGTTAAATTTGCTTTAAAATCGAAACGTGTTGACAAAACAGGTAACCTGCATATAGGTGCTCATTACCAGATAGATGACATCCATGTCAATGTGTAATACATGTACAAATACAACAATGTGCTTCATTATTTGGCATCATCATGCAAAAGTTAACCCATTATGTCAAGTAATGTTTGAGGACTTATGATGAGTGACTTGATCGAGTTAAGCAATTAATTACGATTAAGATCATGATCATAATTTGACAAAAATTTGTAATGTTATTTTTGACCACATTAAAATGAATATGCACAAAAAAAATGTTTTAAATTTATACAAATTCTTCCTGCTACCAACTCCCCATCCCGGGTGCCACAGTCTTTATTCTAGAACAAAAATCCTTCCCTGTGGCCTATAAACAGAGTGAGATGGAATGAGCTACGTCAATTTAAAGCTTAGTATAGATCACAGACTGTCTTGATTGCTGGGAGATGTAATTGAAAAATAAACAATAGTC
Source organism: Platynereis dumerilii (assembly GCA_026936325.1). NCBI lineage: Eukaryota > Metazoa > Annelida > Polychaeta > Phyllodocida > Nereididae > Platynereis > Platynereis dumerilii. The sequence continues at coordinate 540,013 of JAPTHN010000149.1, forward strand.
ACTATATATATTTGATCTAGGACCAGTTCTGTTTACCATTAAACACTGGCATAATTTGAAGTTCATCTCTAATGGCTTTTCAAAAAAAGAAAGCAAAAGATTTGAAATAGTTTTGAAATAAGTTTTGCACAAATTTCCCTGCTACGCAATGACCATTCCCAATTTATTTTAGCAGCCCAACACTTTTTATAACATGTTAATTACTCTGGACCAATCAACCAGCCTCATAACATGATATTGGTAAAAGGTTAGCTTGCTATCCACAAGTATCAACTGAAGAGAAAGATCATGTTTGTTTTGCCGGCCTCTGACAAGACTCATTGCATCTATCCACAACCCAGTTGTAATCACTGCAGATTCGCTCTGACAGCCCAGCATGCGACTGATTGCACCCTGAGGCTTCAGTCCACTGCTTTCCTAATAATTTGGCCAGCTCCTTCCTTCTCTCACTGTTGTTACTCGGCAACACTTTAGGGTAGTCAAACTCCTAAAGACTCATTAGCTCAGTTCATTAACACCGTACATTGCCAAACAGTTTATGATGCAGAAACGTATAATAATATGTAAATGGCACTGCCATGAAATTCACACAGCATTGTCATAGAACTACTGCATTACCTTCAACTTTCCACGCAGAAGGCCAATTTACCCTTTTAAAGGAAAGGTCAAATGGGCAGATAGATACAATTAGATAGACAAGATCAGATCTATAGATAAGATTGGATAGATAGATTATAGATATTTAGATAAATAGACAGATTGCACTGACAGCTGTGTAATTCAAATCCATGTTAAATTTGGATCTATTCTGCTTAATTGTTGATGTTACATAACTGAGATCAATAAAAACCATAGCTATTCAGAGTACACTGTTCACTATTAGATTGTTACATAATGTGTTGATAGTTAATGAAGATTGTGTAACTTTAAGTGTTGTTATGATTTCCTACTTGAGCCATTCAAGTCATTAACCTTTGTATTGACTTTTAATTTTCAGTCTCTTCTTACAATCAGGGGGCATGGAAATAATTATTTCCAATGTTGATACACATGTTGATTTAAATCCCTGAAATACATGTATGTCATTGGGGTTGTTATAGGAAAAGGCTGAATTTTAAAGCTATTTTGGAAGATATTTTTAAAAGGCATTTTAATTAATTACCAAACTAAACTGTGACTAAAACTACTAGCTTCGCTTTTATGTCAACTACAGGCACTTCCTGTTCAGGCAGTCACTGTAGACACCATGCAGAATGATCTGTCCTTGTGCTAAGTGAGCTTCGCTCATGGCTGCCGCTCATATAATCTCAAGGTGATGTCTTGCTATTTAGGGTTGCCTGACACTGTAGAAAACCTACATGTACATCTATTAATTGAGATAAAATTAAAGTAAATAAATACTGTTGATGAATAAGATGGTTATTGACTGCATTGCTTGTAGTGTAGTGTAGTCCATAATCATCCTACTACACTAGCATTAAAATGTATATCCATAGATATTTTAGCTATCAAAGCTAATAATAAATTGTCCAATTTATAATGAAACCTTCCACTTCTTCTGTCAGACCACTGGGGCATAGTAGTGACACAATGATATCTACCACTAATTGGCTAGACAGCTGCATCATCTGACATGGTTCGAAAAAGTACTGGGCACAAGGCAAGAAATTGTTGCTTCATCCCAATTAAACTGCCATGAAATATGCTAAGACAGGTCAAACAACACTGAACCACAAGAGCAGATCAGATAAATGATGGCCCTATAACCCTTCCTATCACCTGCAAAGAGGGGACAATTATAGAAACAGGCCTTCAGGTTAGCAAGTTTCCAAGGCAAGAGTGACAAGACCATCCATCAACCAACCCCAAATGACCTGCTCTCAATGGTGATTGTTTGTTATCACCTTAAAATATACAGAAAAACATCCAGCAGCCATTGTTAGACAAAGGGATATTGAGCCAATGAAGTTATTGAGTCTGATAAAAGTGACAATTTCTATTTCACAAGGGAAACTGCTGTCATAGACCAGTTGAAATCAGTGACTTGAATTTAAATATATACCTATCATCACGTTTCATGCCTGGAAAGGATGAAATATATCCAACAGGAGATGTCTTCTTTATTGATACATTTAACACACACTGATAGAGATCTCAAACAATCCAGACTTGGTCTTCAGCTGGCTTAGCAATTCCAGCACCTACAGTCCTACACATCGACATTTTAGAGGTTTGGCTACTTGTTTTTGTATCCTGTGAATGCATAGGTTGCAATGAAACAATTTGTAATTATATAGCACCTGTCCATGCACTTTGGATATCAAGACATGCATACTGTACATTGTGCAACCTTTTGAAATAAGTCACAGGAATAGCTGACTGCACAGATTCACTTCGTTGAAAAGCAGCTTGCAACAATTCCCATCCTACATTGCATGCATAGTGATGGGCATTTTCTAAAGAGTCTCATTCGAGGCACAAGGTTTGGCCATCGAGATCACTCTTGAAGTGTCTGGGGCAAATTGAGCAATGTGTCGGCCTATGAGCTCACGATGCTGTGGATTGCTTGCTCATCCCATGGTCACCAAAAGTAATCGAAATACTCATTGCATGGGACATGGATTAGTGGGTTTACAAAACCAATGGATATGATAAGGCTTGTTCGAAAATATTTACCATAGTGGTCAACTGGTCATACTAGACAAAATGATGGTTCCACTGTGAAGTAATTCTATTCAAATAAGTTCAGCCATATTATCTGTGATACAAACTCACTTTAACATTAATTTGAAATTAAATTTAAATTTTCGACCTCGTATCTGTTTATGTGTCTATCCAACAGGAGCCAGCTGCCCTGGATATTCCTCCAAAGAATGCAGTCATCGATGCATCATGGATGCTATTGTCATTGCCAAAAAAAGTTAATGATTTTTTGAAGTCAGTCATTAAGTAAAAAAGTGTAAAGTTACAAAGCAGATAGGGATATTTTGACCGTAAATCTAGACCAATAGTTTTCCAGCAAGCTTATGCTTCTGTGTACTCTGACATCATTTAGCAATGTTTGACCACATACACAAAGAAGAGACAAGAATTACCATGACCAGATTAAGATGATTATTGTCTCAAGATTCATTCATTGGCCATCAAAGATAATGGAATATGCAACCAGAAAGTCATTTTGCAGACTGCAACTCTAGACTACAGTGTATGGCACTCCAGCAGATGCAATGACAGAGAGAATGTAAGAACAATCTTTGGAAGCCACGCTTCGAACTGGAGTGTTTGACATGGTTAAATGCCTGCTGAGAAGCAAATGTCAGAAGTCAACTGCTATCCAAGTATCTTTGCTTACTAACAGCTTCAAATAATACAGGCAGGTATTTAGGATGCAACAGATTCACTTTGATTTTGATACAAAGACCCACGCTGGGCAGAAGATTAAAACAGTCTCAATCATTTCCTGGATGCAAGAGTACGCATTGCTTTACATGATATAATAAAAACTTTCTATGCATTTACTGTTTACTGAAACTTTCTCCGTGTTTGGTAATAGTAACAACCACATTACAGTGTGCCTGGTTTGCAAACAAACATTGTTACATGCGATACCATTACCTGTTGCCTTTTCAGCAACTCCATTTTACTAAATTGACAAACATGCCTTGAAAATGGATTGCGAATACAATCTGATTAAAAACAATGAAGCAAACATGTACCCTTGACACAAGGCTTAGATGAGTTCAAAAGTTTCAAATTGACATTGTACATTATCTGATTCTTTGCAAGTGCCGCATTCCTGTATCGCCAATCTGTACTTTTATCATGCTTGTACAAATAGAAAAAAAGTGTCAAAGTTTTGAAATTAGCAAGAAAATTCAGGAGTATTCTCTGCTGTGTTCACTCACTTTCAAAATATCAAGTCAATTCAAGGCAGAAGAAACAAATCCAGTTAAACAGATAATCATATGCAGCCAAAGCTCCTAAGTTAATCAAGACTCACAGGACATGATTGACAATCCTTTCTTGTACTATAAGGACCCGTTATCTTATTAATCAAACAAGAAATCAAGCAGTTAATTGGACAAGTAACTCAGCAGGGATTCCTTCACCATCCATTGCAGTTTCTTCAGTGGAGATAACTTAAGAAATGAACCATATTGAACTTTTGCAGAATGAAAACCTCCAAACAAATTTTTTTCAATATATAATTCAAATTATTATCATTATTCAGGACGCAGTAGATGCTCAGCCTGGCAGTTGATGAAAGATTGGCATTTTGACAGATAAAGTAATCTCCGAAGAAGCCTTATCAGCCAAGATATCTATCTTATCAGGGACTGATTGACAGGCAGGTAAGAGGGATGTGCATGCAGTGATTCACGAGAAGCCAACAATGAGGTTGTTTTAAATGAGAACTGCACAAGTTTTCATGTTAATTCAGCTACATGACGTTGTACATACTTGTAATCCATTACATTTTTCTTGACCCCAACGTTGTTGTTTTGTTGTTGCAATTTTTTAGTTGTTTGGTGTTTTTTTTTTTCAGGAGCATTATCACTGCCACTGATAATGAGGGAACAAAAATATCCTTCCACTTTATTTGTGCTGTAGACCTTCCTTACCCAACCCGATTGTAGGGTGGTAAATAAAACATCACTCACTCACTTGTGCTACATCAGAGATGCCAATTTGCAGCTTTCACAATAAATTTCACAAATAATTTTATTTTAATCTTGTGCTGAGTGCTCTTTTTATCCAAAACTACTATTACTCGTATATGTTTGTATCAATATGCTCACTTGATTTTAGCTATTTATAACATGTGTATAATCAATTTTATGTATATATTTAATCTTGTATATAATTAATACTATTTTTATATATTTTATTAAACTTTTCCCCATTTACAAATGACATATGTATCAATTGTGATATTTATAGATGTCAATAAAAGAATATATAATAAACCGGATAGCTCATACTCCATACTCACAAGTTTGTCATCCTCATATATCCATATTTCAGGTTTTCACATCTCAACTCACCTGTAAAAAAAGAAACAAATAATTAAATCACAGAAACCATTCAAACATTCATCTACATATTGTTGTTTTGAACAAAGTCACAGCCAAAGCAAAAAAATATAATGGTTCTCAGATCAACTGGAATCATGAAAAAAGTAAAAATACACTTAGGTCTATATCCTCAATTTCACAAATGGCCAATTTACCCCAATGATATTATTGATAAACTAACCCCCGATATCCCCTTTATAAAGAAATCAAGAGCATTCTGACTCTGCTTCTTTTTCTTCAGTTTTTACCCCAGAAAAAATCAATTTTTTCCCCGAATTCTTGAGGATTATCAAGAAACAAAGACAGTATCTCAACATGTGTCATAAATGATGCGCCTTATCCATAAAGCTGTCAGAATGGTTTCCCAGTTTCAGTGTTGTCAGTCAAGTTTGATTCTTGTCTGCATGTGATATGCCGAAAGACTGAAGGAGAATTTCAAGAAATCTAATCAATTTCCACTTAGCCATGAGAGGTGTGGAGGAGCATCCCATATCAAAACCAAAACAGACTTATTGACTGAATGTAAGCCAATGCTTGTGTTTTCTTTTATTTTCTTCAATCTTTTCTTTTTGCGGAAACAGTAAAAAAAAAAAAAAAGACAAGGATGAATTTAATCAGTAGGCATTGAGTCACTCCCCTCCTTCAAGATTGAGATTGCTGCCAATTCATATTTCAAATCTGGCATCAAATAACCTATTTTGTTCTTTATTCTATCTTAACTTCAAATGCAAATAGGAAATATTTTGTGACTAAAACCAAACTTTCCACTCAGACTTGCAGAGTCTTTATTGAAAGTTTTTATGTTAGTATTCTCTGCGACTTTATTCTTTAAGATCTTTGTATCATAGAACAAAGTCCTATCTTTCTCGCCAGGGCTTTCAGGATAAAACTACTTACAAAACATGGTGCTTCTTCAGTATTATAGAAAGATGCTTTTATGTTTGGCACTTCAAATTGGGTGGATTAAGTTTTGATATTTGCAGATCACAATTGTATTTAATGGTTGTAGTGAATTGAAAACCACGAATTCATGAGCATGCATGTATTGTTTCAGCCAGAACATTGAAACACTCAGTGGAGTACGGCCTGAATGTGCAATAGAACCATGCAGTCAGCTCTTGGTGAGGTGAGAGGAGCAATATGTCTGTATGTTGTGCATCCAGGAGACTGATGTGTCTCATTAGCCCCAGTAATGTAACAGTCTCCTTTTCCCTTCTCTTCCCTTTTTCTTTATGTGAGAAGAGTCTTCATCATCCTTGTGACAAATTGACCAAGCCAAGGTATTCCTAAAGGCAGGAAATTGTATGGAATTCCGTCCCTAAGTATACCATAAATCTCCCAATGTGCTTGTAGAGGCCTTCAACAGAAGATGAGCCACAGGGCAGACCATCCTCTCAACCGTATTATGAAAGCCTTGGAGAATGTTGTGATTCGGAGGAGGACAAAAAGAAAGAATTTCTTTCATTGCAATAATAAGGAGAAGATCAGAGAGGAGTAAAGCCTTGACAACCCGCAGTGCCCAAATTTAAGGAAGGAAAAGATTCTGCTCAATATATGAATGTTTGAATGACCCAACTTGGCAAAAGAGGAGTGTTCTTCTCATCTCAATCACCAAACCATGTAATTGTCTATGGTTGATCTGCTTGATTTCATGATACACCCTAAGGAAGAAAATGTATTTGCTTTTTCGGTTTTAATAACTTTATGGGTTTTTCTTATAGGAGTGCGATATTCTCAAAACATCGTGTTCATGACTACAGATCAATGTTATTTCTACACAAGTTCCAATTGGAATGATATATGGAGGAGAATCCTAAAAACTTATGGCAAATAGCTATCAATGTTTATTGTTTAATCCATCAAGAATTCACCTTGGAACCATAAAATGAGTTTCCATGATAGATATAAACTTTAATTGGAGAAATAAACTAGTTCTGTAGTGTTGCCGTAAAGTTACGTAGTTTCTATAGAATTCTGTTAGAATCTAATTATGTGAATTAGGAAAGGTTTGACTATCTGTCCATCCACCAGATGGCATAAAAATAGCTTTCCCACAGTTTAGGCCACAGTGAGGCATTGCTTTTCACAAACTGCAATAACTGCCACCTTGTGGTCAGTTTGCTAACAACTCAGTTTCAAAATCTTCTGGTATCATTGAACATCAGTCAGCCAAAGGGGTTGGAGCTCTCTTGAGTCCCCAGTGCTGTTTAACATGCAACACACTCCAGGTTAAAATGTAAGTTTACTTTAATTACTCATTTTGTTAATTAATGCTTCCATTTGGAATTAATTAATAGACACACTTAGTATATTTATTACTGTATTTCCTATGTATATTATGCAACTCTTCACATTTATTTCTGTGGAATATATGCCACATTTAGCATAATTAGGCACAATTGTAACTCTGGGTATCTATTTAGGTATTCTGGAATGGATAAGGAACTTGTCCATTTATCCGGGTTCTATGCTGGTTCAATGCTCTAATGCTTCAACTTAAACATCCAAACAGGGTATGTTGATTAATAGAATCAGTTTATTGAATGTTATTTATGTGATTATTCTTTATGAACTTAGTACATTTAGGAAAAGTAGTGATGAACCGCTTGTTAACTATTTGTACAATGTTTCAGGTGTTTTTCGTATGGTTTCCATATGGTATGGAACTGAATTGGGTTGGTTCTCCTGTGAACTTTCTTCGTGAAATAAATAATGGAACGAACGTACGACTTTGGTTTCCTTTAACCCGTAATGAACCTATCGGCAACAAATGGCGCAGTTCACAGGAATGCAGTCACCAGTGGATACAGTGGTTAAGTGTCAGTCCGCTATTGAAGTGCCACCAAGGGGAATGGCCGACTTTCATGTCTGGAGCATTAGGCCTCAGAAAGGTGAAAAATGGTTGGTTAGTGATGATGACTTAGCACTTCCTGGTGGAGTGGTGGTTACTCCGATTCTTGTTTCTGGAGATCAGACAGATCCAATTACTGTTACCATTAATAACATGTCTGATAAGTCTGTTGTGATTCCGCCGGGCACAGAGGTATGCCATGCTGAGGCAGTGCAGACAATGACTCAGGTGAGTAGTGAATGTTTGGACTCGCAAAAACAATTCTTTGAGTTATTTGATCTAAAACAAATGCATCAAAATTGTGATGATGTTCAGCTTCAGAAAGTGAAAGAATTGTTATGCGAGCACAAAAATACCTTTTCTCTTCACGATTTTGACATTGGTAAGGCCAAGGGCATTTACCATGAGATTAATCTAACAGATCAAAAGCCCTTCAGGGAACGTTACAGGAGGATTCCGCCTTCTATGCTACAAGAGGTAAGAGATCACATTTCTATGATGCTGGACTGTGGAGTAATTAGACCCAGCCAGAGCCCATACGCTTCTCCAGTAGTACTAGTCAGGAAGAAGTCGGGCGCTCTTCGATTTTGTATTGATTTTCGCAAGCTTAATGCATCAACTCTCCGTGATTCTTATGGTCTTCCAAGGGCTGAGGATTTGTTTGACAGACTTTCTGGTGCCTGTTGGTTCAGCACCCTAGATTTAAAGAGTGGGTACTGGCAAATTGAAATGGATCCAAGGCATAAACATCTCACTGCCTTTACTGTAGGCCCTCTCGGCTTTTTCGAGTTCGAAAGAATGCCATTCGGCCTGTCGAATTCAGGAAGTAGTTTTCAGCGCATGATTGAAAGATGCATGGGTAATGATTACTTAGAAATGTGTCTCCTGTATTTGGACGACATTATTGTGTTCAGTAAGTCATTTGAGGAGCATTTGGAACATGTGCGTCACATCCTGGAACGGTTGCGTGACTTCGGACTCAAGGTGAATCCAAGTAAGTGTTCTTTCTTTTGTACTGAAGCTAAATTTCTTGGCCATGTAGTCTCTGCAGAGGGATTGCATGTGGACCCAGAAAAAGTGTCGGCAGTAGTAGATTGGGAGGTCCCCAGTAATCAGCAAGAACTGAGACGATTCTTAGGATTTTCTGGGTATTATCGAAGATTTATCGAGAATTTCTCTTCGATCTCTGCTCCGCTGCATGCGTTGCTCAGAGGAGAATGCTTCAAAAAGAAAGGTAAGCGACGTGTTGATCTTCCTGAATTTTGTTGGACAGCTGTACATCAAAATTGTTTTGAAACGTTGAAAGCTGCAATTACTACAGCTCCGGTTCTGGCATTCGCAGATTTCAGTAAACCTTTCGAGCTCCATGTAGATGCTAGTCTAAATGGACTCGGCGCCATATTGTATCAAGCTGACCAGCAAGGGAAGTTACGTCCCATTGCTTTTGGTAGTCGTGGTCTTAGACCATCAGAGGTGAATTATCCAGCTCACAAACTAGAGTTTTGTGCACTGAAATGGGCAGTGACAGAAAAGTTCAAGGACTATCTGTATCACTCAAGTGTGCGGATCGTGACGGATAATAATCCTTTAACGTATTTGACCTCTAGTTTGAAGTTAGATGCCACAGGGCATAGGTGGGTCGCAGAATTGGCCAACTATAATTTTGATATTGTGTATAGGCCTGGTGCCAAGAATGCAGATGCAGATAGTTTGTCTCGTCGCCATGAAAGGTCTGGTGAAGCTATTCAAGCGGATACGGTAAGAGCTCTTCTTCAAGGTTCAAGTAGTCCTGATGTTGCTTGTTTGTATAGTACCAATGTTCCGGATGATCTTGGAAATGTGACCGCTGTGATGACGAAGGCAGAGTGGAAGACTGCACAGCAAGAAGATCCAGTGGTCAGTGCAGCAATCGACAAGCTTCTGGGTAAACAGGTTCCTAGAAAACAGCAGTGCGGAGACACCAGGATCCTGCTGAAGACTAAGGGCCTTATGCTAGAAGAGGGAGTGCTGTACAGGAAGAAATGTACTGAGAAGGGTGACGTCAAGCAGTTGGTTTTGCCAGAAAAGTGGAAAGAAAAAGCTTTCCATAAGCTTCATGATGAAATGGGTCACCTGGGTAGGGACCGTGTCTATGAACTATTCAGTGGCAGATTTTTCTTCCCAAGAATGCAGAATCAAATTTCATTGTGGTTGAAGAATTGTGAAGTGTGTTACAGGAGAAAAGCTTCAACAAAGCAGGTTGCTCCATTAGTCAACATTGAATCTTCGCAACCCATGCAAATTGTGTGCATTGATTATCTGTCTCTGGAAAGGTCAGTTGGTGGATATGAGAATGTGCTGGTAGTGACAGATCATTACACGCGCTACGCCAAAGCCATTCCAACTAGAAATCAGACAGCAACTACAACAGCTCGTCATTTATTTGATTTAATGATCAATGATTATGGGTACCGGAGAAGCTACACAGCGATCAAGGTCCCGCGTTCGAAAGCCGTGTGATCAAAGAACTCTGCAAGATGTTGGGTGTCCATAAAACGCATACAACTCCTTATCACCCAATGGGCAATGGGCAGGTAGAACGTTTTAATCAGTCACTCATTAATCTACTGTCCACCCTGCCTGAAGACAAGAAGTCCAGATGGCGTGAATACATTGGCCCTATGGTTCATGCGTACAATTGCACAGTCAATGATGCAACTGGGTATTCGCCATTCTATTTAATGTTTGGAAGAGAACCAAGACTTCCCATTGATGTTGAATTTGGCATTGAGTCTGATGAAGATCAGCGAAGTTACACCGAATATGTGAAGAAAATGCAAGAACGGCTGGAGCATGCATACAAACTGGCTTCCGACCATATTACGAGACATCAAGCTCAAGGTAAGCGTTTCTATGACAAAAAGGCAAGAGCAGCTACCGTCCGAGTTGGTGATCGAGTGTTGGTAAGGAAAGTGAGGTTTGAAGGTACACATAAATTGGTGGATAAATGGGAAAAAGATGTTCATGTTGTTCTAAGTCAACCTGACGAGAGTATCCCTGTGTTTGAAGTCCAACCAGAAATTGGAGTTGGCAAGGTTCGAAGGTTACACCGCAACTTACTGCATCCTTTTGTCTTGAGTAAGAAGGACCAGGAAGCAGTTCTTGAGTTAGAATCTGACCTAGAGTCAGATGATGAGTCTGATAATGAGTATTTGCCTCCTTGCATCAATACCAATGTAAGGGAGCTAGTAGGCAATGGTCGTCAGGGGGAGGGTGTTCGGCAAGAGCCGGTTCAAATTCCTCATGTTCAAGTTCCTCAGGTAGCTGGCCCAGGGCCACAACCCCAAGCCCAAGCTAGTGGTATAGGACAGGATACTGATGCCTCTGCAGAAGTTGATTCTCCTTTAAATAAAGATCCTGTAAATGCTCCAAGAAGGTCTCAAAGAGAAAGAAAGGCTCCTGCCTGGATGACCTCAGGAGATTATGTAACAAATTTTCAGCAAACTAATGACACTGCTGGACCTGATCTTTCTTTAACTTGCAATCAGCAAATGTTGCTGATCAAAATGCTATTGAGTCATGTGATGCCAAATTAATTGTATTTGAAATGTGTGGTTATTGAATATATGAGGTGGTTTAATTTTGAAACTTGATTTTTGGATAAGAATTACTGTTCTATCAGTTGGTTTTCATTTAATTAACTTTTATTTTGTATGTTTATTGTTCTATTGATTGAAAATGTTTTGTTATAAATTTTTGTATTAATTTGTGTTCTCTAAGGTAATGACGAGGACGTCATTTATTAACAAGGGGGAGTGTGTTGCCGTAAAGTTACGTAGTTTCTATAGAATTCTGTTAGAATCTAATTATGTGAATTAGGAAAGGTTTGACTATCTGTCCATCCACCAGATGGCATAAAAATAGCTTTCCCACAGTTTAGGCCACAGTGAGGCATTGCTTTTCACAAACTGCAATAACTGCCACCTTGTGGTCAGTTTGCTAACAACTCAGTTTCAAAATCTTCTGGTATCATTGAACATCAGTCAGCCAAAGGGGTTGGAGCTCTCTTGAGTCCCCAGTGCTGTTTAACATGCAACACACTCCAGGTTAAAATGTAAGTTTACTTTAATTACTCATTTTGTTAATTAATGCTTCCATTTGGAATTAATTAATAGACACACTTAGTATATTTATTACTGTATTTCCTATGTATATTATGCAACTCTTCACATTTATTTCTGTGGAATATATGCCACATTTAGCATAATTAGGCACAATTGTAACTCTGGGTATCTATTTAGGTATTCTGGAATGGATAAGGAACTTGTCCATTTATCCGGGTTCTATGCTGGTTCAATGCTCTAATGCTTCAACTTAAACATCCAAACAGGGTATGTTGATTAATAGAATCAGTTTATTGAATGTTATTTATGTGATTATTCTTTATGAACTTAGTACATTTAGGAAAAGTAGTGATGAACCGCTTGTTAACTATTTGTACAATGTTTCAGGTGTTTTTCGTATGGTTTCCATATGGTATGGAACTGAATTGGGTTGGTTCTCCTGTGAACTTTCTTCGTGAAATAAATAATGGAACGAACGTACGACTTTGGTTTCCTTTAACCCGTAATGAACCTATCGGCAACAGTAGTGCCAGAACAGGTGTAGAAATCAACATACTTCCGCTATCTGAGTGGTATATGGGTGAATATAGTTTTATGGATATTTGACCAAAGAAAAAATGGCCAAGTCTGAAGAAAGTGTCAGTAGTTTTTGACCGGAATGATTGGAGAGAATGGTAACACAAATATTCTTATTTTTTTTTAAAACAGGAGTTTTCTTTGAATTTATATTCAAGGTAACTATCTGTCAATCACCCAATCCAATATACTCTATGTTTAAGAGAATGCAGCTTTCCGTTCACAGAAATGGAAAAAAGAATTGAGTTCAGGTAGAAAAATACAATGATTATCCAAAATAATGAGCACAAGCATGACAACGGTGCAAAATGATATTCAAAATTACATATACCAAGAAATAGACTTATTTTGAAAGATAAAATATAGCTTGGTTTAAATTAGAGTAGCTGCGCCAATGGCAATGAATGAATATTATGAAAGACCCCATTTGGGGGTGAGCCTTTTGGTGTGAGCCACTGGCATGCGCCACAAATCACCCAACTTTTCTGAATGGGTCCTTGGTCTCAGTGACACTCTCACAGGGCAGCGAGAAAGACAAGACAAGATATCAGTTGCTCACTATCTGATATGAGGACCACAACAATGAAGCAAAGACACCCACAAACCATGTATTACTGGTAATAGATGGATGGATGGATGATTGGGGCTTCATGTCCTGCGTTTATGCACTTGGTAGGCTAATTAGGACAGGAGGAGAACACGGCTATGAGGCGATGGATGAATGAAACAGCCGGCCAACATAGGCCCAGGTGACCCGGCAAGAACTGGATTCGAACCCTTGACCTAGCGATTGGCAGCTACCACTAGACCCATCGTCCCCCACAGTATTACTGATGAACATCACAAAACAGAAACATACGGGTTCATACGGGTTGATTTCCATGTTAGTCAAAATTGGTGGCCAAGAAGCAGAACATTTAACCATGTGACTACCAGAAAAATATGTTATAGCCGAGAATTAGTGCATATATGCACATTATGCAGAGCTTCTATGCATAGTGGAACAGTGCAATGCTTTCTTTTCTTGGAAAATTCGGTGCAAATTGCAGCACAGTGCATAATGGATAATGCGTTTGTCTCATAACACATTTTCTGGCCAGTATTTGATAGGCAAAAAAGGAATTTTTATGAAGTCTGGATTGCATGGCACCAGCATTTGCAGGTCAAAACATAATACTCTATAATCTGCCAAGCCGAAAATAAATCCTTTCACATTCAGTGAAAAAGTTGCGCTCATTCAACTAATGGACTTGCTTATCATTCTAGTGCAGTATCTCCTAGAAGGTGAGAAAAGTGCAATAGAATATCACTTGCACTGTATAAAGAATAAATGTAGTGTTGCACCTGCTGTATTGACATGGTTAGCTCCAACACACCATATCATATTCAGTCTAAATCTATTCATAAGAATGCCTGATTGCTCAAGTAATGGTCAAACAGGGATTTTTAAAAGTCAGAAGGAATAAATCAGTACCATACATGTGACCAGATGATGCTACATTCATGCACAATCTCTTCATCAAACTAAAAAGAATCTGTACTACTGCGGTAAAACAAAATGTGCAACATGAAAAATTGTGGTCAATGTCTTTTTATTAATTTTAGCATTGCAGTGAATTGCATGATTGAACAGATCACTACACTGGATGTTATCTTTTTTAAGTAGCATGATCAGGGCCGGATCCATTTCTTGAGCATTTGAAGTTTTAGTTTGCTTATGCTCAAGACTACAAATTGTTGTTTTATTGTTATGCTCCTTTTAGAAAGCCACCATTTTCACTAATAAGTAAATAGATTAAAAAAATCAATGACTCGATTCACCTACTGTAAAGATTTTTTAAAAGCTATTCCTATTTATTGATTACTCATTAAAATTATTGTTGTCACCATGGTAAACAGAGAAAATGTATCATCATGGCCAGAACCCACCACACTTGTAGCTACTTTTAAAAAAAAAAATTTGTTCCTGTTCCAGACCGATTTCTATTGAGAGAGTGAAGTATATCCTCTTATTTTTTTGGTTAAACAACATAATCAGCTGTGATAGAATAGTGTTAAAAAAATGTCTATGCCCTTTACAAGCTTTCTGTGCAGGAGATCTCAGAAAAAGGTTCTGTCCTTTTTTACATCATTTGGGCCTATACAACTATATCATTGTTACATGAAATCTGCATTTTTAATATTTCGTAAATTTTTGGTTAATTTCAACCTTTCAAGGTGGGGGCCTCAGTGTCTCATTGTGCCCAGGGCCTCCTAGACCCTGGATCCGGCCCTGAACATATGGTACAAAGAAGTTGTAACAAGTATGCTCTCCAGAAGGTGGTGCCACCTATGTGCGGATATTTGAAGTGCTCAGTTGTGCAGCATTTTGCAAAGACAATAGTCTGAATAGATTTCTTTCGACAAGGCTTTTTCTCCTTCTTTGTATTTTAGGACCTGGGCATTCTACTATCAAAAAAGAAATATTAAGACAATACACAGTGCATCAGTACTACATGCAATTCTATTGCTTGCAGAAAAGTAGATTAAAAAAAGAAGAAGTAATTTCAGGCCAGTGGGTTAGTTGTTAGACATATTTTGAATGCCTAAATTATGATTGTTTCTCAGAATTATAGTTGGAATGCCAATATGTTCTTTTTAAAAGAAACTCTGTGCAGCTGACTCTTTGGCAAATCAGTATCACAATGATAACTGGAAAGCTTTTAATGGTTTGATAGTTATGTTTGTAGCTGTTTCTGTTTTTCACAGCCAACAATCACAATAGGATCAGCAAATGCCTCATCAGTGATATTTATTGAATACTTTGTCAAAGCAGGATCATGGTTGATCAGTCAGTTAGACACTCAGCCATTGGCTGAATGTCTTCATGACCTTTTCTGTCCCAATGTTTCAACCTAGATCTGATCTACCAATTAGATGAGACACTGAGGTCACCCAGGGCTTCTTGCAGGATCACTGGATGGACTAGTGAGAAACCTTGTCAATATTTATATATATATATACATTTATTTCACACACAAATTATGGTGTACAAGCAATTGCATAAGTCACAGAAGATTATTTAATACATAAATATTGAAAAAATTCAGAAAAAATTGAATTGTCTTTTAATTCTTTGATTGCCTGGACCGTACATCTGTCCTCTTGTGAACAGCGCAACCGGAAACTAACAAGTGTCTGCACAAATGGTAGCTTCGAAACATCAATCCCACACGAGCGACTTATCAGTCTCACATTCCGGCCAATTATAGAGTCTGCACATTTTAAACCTTTTAGGGCAATGTACCTCACCAGATCGTTTGCACTGTTCATCATTGTTTGCAGCATTTTGCAGCTCCGACCGAATATCTCAGTTTCTGAATGGGGCACATCAGCAATAAGGGGAAGGAACCTTGTGTGAGTCTGGAATGGGAGCATCAACAGTCTACGTATTCCTCTGTTCCACACTCGAAAGAATTCTGGGATGGCCTTGTCACTTAAATCCCAGGCCTGGCAACCATAAAAGTGACAACATTGAGACCGGAATGTGAGCATCTTCACATCCTTTGGAGCCAAACCCAATGTTGCAACTAGGGTAATCGTTCTACCAATAAAGTCTCCCCTCTTCACACTTATTTCCCTAGCTTTACTGAGATCTGCTGACAGCGTGTTTCCCAGGTGCTTCACATGTGATGTCCATGATAATTTACTCCCTGCTAAGATTATATCAGGATACAATGCTGGTCCTGTCCGTTTAGAGAACATAACACACATTGACTTCACAGGATTATATTGCATACCGTACTGCTCTCCATATTGTTCACAGACTCTGATCATTTTTCGTAATCCAACAACACTCGGACACAGTAAAGTTAGATCATCGGCATAGCAGATGGCACCAGCGAAATGTGAGCCAACCCAGCAGCCGTGTCCCTCTTTCTCAAGTCTGTCTAATAACTCGTCCATGTACACGCAGTATAACACTGGCGACGCAATTCCACCCTGACGGATCCCATTGCATGTTACGGGGGGCGTCCACTAGGGCCAGGACAAGACCAGTAAGCATCAGGAAAGTGAAATTGACAATTCCCCATCCCTTCAGCACGTTGTCCTGGTCTTCCTGAAGCCTTCCTCATGCTGTCCTCGTCTTTCCTGAACCCTTCCTGTTGCTTCAGCGCCTTCAGCAGAGGCAAACATTTCAGCGTCCAAATTTTGCTCCAGAGCAAAATTTGGACGCTGAAATTGATTTCCTGGTACCTTCAGCGACTTGTCCTTGTTGTCCTGACCATGTCCTGAAGGCTTCCTGGCTTTCCTGAACCCTTCAGGAACCCTTCAGCATCTTCTTGAAGCTGTCCTGGACCCTTCTGCGCTGCTGACAGCTTCAGGAATGTTCAAGAAGGCTTGCTGAAGGTATGCTGAAGGCTAGGGTGTGGCTGGTGCCCCAAAGTTTTCAGATCCCACTGTACCTTTTTTTGGTACTGTGTCTTGGTCCAAATAACATTTCTGGAAAGATTCATGGAAATCAGAAAATGTTTAACTTGAGCACAATCCAGTTGAAAATTTAAAAGATCAAACCGCGGTATTATATAACTTTGTCAATATGAGTCATACATTAAAATAAAATGTATGGTTGAACTGCCCTCAATTAGAGCTTCATTTTGAATACCAACTTCAATGGTCTAGGAAAATTTTACACGATGAAACAAATCTATAATTCAAGTTTTTATGAGGAATAATTTGAAAATTATATAAAGACGAAGATTTGATATTAATCTGGTTCATATAGCATGGCAGTAAGTGCCAAAGGCACTATTTTGACATTTTGAAGGAATTTGATTATATTTGGATATTTTGTGCACTGTTGTAAGAAGTTTTACTGTTATTTGTAAAATCTCAAGCTACAAGGCAAGCAAATTGAGAGTGGCTAAATTCGGCCCATGCCTATCCTTCCCAATATCATTATTCATACAAAGTAGCATTAGGCCTTTGTGAACATAAAACAACAGATAAATAAAACCAATTTAAGCTGAAAAAAAAAATTAAATCATTAAGTTTGCACCATGTGGGTGAGACCTTAGTAGTCCATATGTAATGCGTCTTAGCAATTCGCAAGAACGTTCTATATTATCATAAGGTCAGGAAAAATCCTTCTCAATCAACTCATAATGATCTAGCACATATTTCAAGCACAAAATGTCTAATAAAATCGAAATTTTTGACTATATGGGCATGAAAAGTGGCCTATATAGCTAGCCACATTTTTAAAATTTGAGTTGAATAATGAATTAAATGACACATGCTGAATGTGACGCTTATAAATAACAAAGGTTCGTGATTTTCCCTCTTGTCACATTTTTAGGATGCATTGATCATGACAATATGTGACATCTGAAACATGTTTATCCTCCACAAAGCATTCTAAAATTCATAAATCAGGTTTCTGAGGTCTAATGCTATGTTTGAAGGAACTGTGATAAATTGCAACAAGTGACAATATTATGGTGTTTAAAGAGATGATTAACACACCGCATACATTTATGTCTTTACTCAGATGTGACCAAATAACTGAATTCTCAATTGTATTGGCAAAAGTATTGCTTAATCATCCTTGATTATCAATTTTACCTAGCTTACCTCAGTTAGTACTGATTTCGCATCTCACCTCACTTTCGAAAAAAGACAAAACGGTTAGCTGGTGTCAATGTAAACTCTTTTGACATAATTAGACCAAGTTACGCTTACCTTGTACTTTTCTTGGACCAGTTTACTCTTAGAATTGATAAGATTGACAATTGGCTAATTCACATATTTAACAGTATGCCTGGAACTGAAATGTTTTGTATTTTAGCACCACTCATCAGCCACCGACCATAGATTGCAGCATACACTGTCTCTATGTATCAACCACACACGTGTTCCCATGTATAAGTGTACGGCATTGTCAATATTAGACTGATAATAACTTTTTAAAAAATCAAAGTATATCAAGACATTGTCATTGCTTCATTACATAGGATAATTTTGGGTGATAATAGGCCTGTTGACATTTAAAATTAAAGTAATCAGTACTAATCACACAAATTACAAAGCTGCATTCAAATTATGAATTGATACACTGCTTAAAATCATCTGATACCATTGAAGTTGGTATTCAAAATGAAGGTCTTATTGAGCCCTGGCCAGCTGCACATATTATATTGTTGTTTAATGAATATTGACAAAGTTACGGGAAACCGCGACTTAGGGTTTTAATAAAAAGAGACGAAACTTCAACTGCATTGTGCTCTAGTTAAACGTTTTTCAATTTTCTTGAAACTTCACAGAAATGTCTCTCAGATCAAACCACAATACCAAAAAAAGGTACAGGGGGCTCCTCCAAAATTTTCCATTTTGATGGGCAACAGCCACACCCTACTGAAGGCGCTGAAGGTATGAAGAAACGTTGAGGAATCAATGCTGAAACTACCAAGAAGCTATTAGGAATCGTGAGGAACATCGGGAAACCTTGCAGACAGCTCGCAGAAGGTGTCAGGACAGCACAGACAGCATGCAGACGGTGTCAGGAAGGTGCAGACAACACGCAGAAGGTCCCTGGAAAGCACTGAAATATGTGCAAAATGTTTAAGAACAAGATGTCATGTCAAGAAAAATTAGAAAAAATGGCATTCAGTCTGCCACCAAATAAAATTCCTCATGCTGTCTGGAGGGCTTCCTAATTGTCCTGTCCCATGTTTTTACCCTTCCTGAAGTGTTCTGCACCCTGTCAGCAGACAGAATGCAGAAGGTCTTTGGAATGGAGCATCTGATGCTGAAGATACGCTGAAATGGCCAAATTCGCTTCCCCAACCCTTCCCGGTCTTGTCCTGGCCCTAGTGGACACCTGGTCTTAAGAAGTAATCCGATTTGTACCCTGACCAGTATCTGCAAGATTGTTGTCTAACATACAAGTCAATCAGAGCTCTAAGATCAATTGCACTCATCTGGCGGTTAATCAACAATTGAAACAGTCTGTCAAAACGAATCCTGTCGAAAGCTTTAGTGGCGTCTAGAAAGCAACTTGCGACCCTGGCTCCACCCTGCAGGTAATAATTCAGAGTCTCTTTGACAACAAGTGAGCACATTGACGTACCAAGTTTGGCCTTGAATGCAAACTGCATAGGGGATGTGAGTAAAGCTTGAGAGTTTCTGGATAACATAACAAGATTAAACACTTTTGCAATGCTGGACATTAACGCAATGCCTCTGTAGTTCTTGTCATTGCACAGATCTCCTTTATTGTCTTTTGGGATAGACAGTATTGTTGATTTAAGAATCTCCCTTGGTTGGTATCCATGTGTGAGGATACAAATGAACAACTCTGCAATCATCACATACAAACTTTCTGATCCATAAATCAAATGGTTCGAAATTAGTCCTTTGTCTCCATCTTTCTTTCCTTCTTTCAACTTCTCTACTGCACTCTTCACACTATCATAACTTACAACAGCCTCTGTGTGATTTTTATAGCACACATCACGCTGCACAGTCTCAATAATGTTTTTCAGATTTTCATGATCAGATAGCACAGAGTTGTATAATGTTCGATACTTATCTGCTAATAAATCAGCAATTTTCTCTGGGTCCATCTCGCCATTCAGGGAATATGGTACCTTACAGAGGTTAAATATCAGAATCATACCAGAAATTGCCCCAACCCCAACCCAGCGGCAGTCACCTGTGTTACAGCTGACGAAGTGTCACCTTTTCTGCATTCAACATGGAAAACATATTATTATTATCATTATTATTTTATAATTATTAAAACATTTATACAGCACTACATAAATTTAGAATAAAACATTCAAGTGCGCTTCACGTAGACTGTCGTAGAAGCTAGTCATGATCAAGAGAAGTCCATTTTGATTTGTCATAACTTTTACTGAGAGATATGTTGAGAATTTATATGAGAAGGTGAACACTTAAGCTGACGGGGAGTTACGAAATCCTACTCAAACTCAAATAATCTTAGCACATTCAAAATCATAAAATATTTATTGAAAGGTTGGAAGATGGAAATCGAATAGAAAATGGCAGTGTTGTGCTCGTTACTTAGTCATAGTAACTAGTTAGATATTACATATTACTTTTTAGAAATGTAATATGATCCGTTACATATTACTTTAAAAATTGATGAAAAGTAATAATATTACATATTATATATTACTTATTACTTTAGCTTATTCGTGTCGCATTTAGTTCGTATTATCGGCCAAATGATGAGAACTGGGCCTGGTCCAAGTGGATTTATAAAATAATAAAAAATACCAGAATGACCTGATAGAATTTTTGAAACTCAACTCCCCCGTCTTCACCTCCCCTCGCTGTCACAGGCATCTCAATTGTTCACAGCAGTTCTGCACCAGACCACTACCAGTGGTACAGATCACAGGCATTATAATTTCTTACAAAAAGCTCACATTGCTAAACGTATCCTGTATACAATACATACATATATAAATTCAATAAGTGCAGTGACAAGCTTTTTTCTCAAAATGATTGTGATGCCTGTGGTACAGATACACCTTGTACTGTTTAAGGAGGCCAGTATCATGGAGGCCAGTATCATGCAGGCCATAGAGTTTTGTTGGTAAATAATTGAAATGCCTGTGCTCCCTGTCCTCTGCCTCCCTAGCTATCCTCTACCTTCCCTGGTAGCTCCTTACAAGTCATACCACAATCCAATGTCATATTTGATTATAGGTGGAGCCACAAGTACTGAAATTATCATGAACAACTGAGGGCAGCACACATTTCATTATTACTAAGATTTTGCTATCTTTACACATGAATATGATATCCATATTAATATGAAGACATTGTCTATGCTATGAGAGTGCCAACTACCTCAACAAAGAGCACATATCAAGAAGTATCAGATAGTTGCAGTGAACTGAAATGTGGACTCAATGTGGCTGCAAATGAACATGTGAGATATCTGTATATATGCTGCTGACCGGACAATGAAGTAACGTGGAAGTAACAAAGCATATGCTTGCAAGTAACTGTAATATTATTACTTTGGTTTTGCATGTAACTCGTTATGTTACTGAGTTACCTGCCTGAGTAATAATATTACATAACGCAATCCGTTACTAACGCGTTAGTCGCATCACTGGAAAATGGTTGGCTTATCATGAGAGTTGTGATAGTGCATTAGTGTGTGATAAGCACCATTGTCAGAATTCCCATATGATTTACTGTTAGCTATTGTTGTGCCTTGTTCTTGTGGAGTTCTTTGGTTAGCAAGATATGGTTGAAACAAGGTTTCTTTTCTTCTGCTTCTCATGACAAATTTGCCACAATCATCCTGCATTCATGCCAACATCACTCCCGTACTCCTGGATGACATGAAAGCATAGTGAGTTTTTGTGTGGGTTGGTTTTTTCTTGGTGTTTATCTTAGTTTTGCTGTTCATGTTATCTGTTTGGCTTTTCTTGATATAAATGGTTAACCTAGCCATAAAATTGAGTTTTTACTTGCTTTTTATAAATACATTTGCATGTTCATGCTGTTTTCATATGTTTGATTGCATTATCTGGATGTTTGTTGGGTCCAAAAGCCTGTCTATTGCGGTAGTTGTTTCTGTGTAGTTTGACTTCTGTGTAGTTTGACTTTGAATAAAATTCATATAACTCAATTTTGGTTACAGATGAATATAACCTGAAACTTGATCACCCGCTGCTTTTTCATTTATCAAAACTGCTGATTACCACACTATTCTAGTCAAATATACACCTGAAACTAGAGGACGACTGTTTTGACTACCACAATAAATCAGTGGTAACACAAGAAGCAAGTGAATGCAAGAGCTATGTCAGAGCATATCTCCTATTGCATTAGTAGAGCATAAACCATGGCCTGCTTGCATACAATGTTTTGCTTGGATACTCAAAGCAGTTTGTCTCACAGACTATTGATTGACTTCATGACTGGTAAATTTCATGTAGAAGTATGGCAACATGCCATGTGAAAATACAATCTGTCCTTTTGATGGAAGGGATAACACAAATCAGCAATGCAGCAGCAAGTTACTGTTGCTACTGACTTCAAACAATGGCCCTATTATTAGCTTATTGTTACCAACATGAAAGTTGCTGTTTGCAACTCTGCATGTCACAACACATATTTCTTGATAGAAAGTCAGAGAGATATTCTTATTATCCATCCAATAACTGTGTCTACTTCAAATTTGCTTCATTGACAGCAATGCCGATGTCTGGTTGTTGAATGTGGATCGTCCTTGTGTTTGTATATTCGCAGTAAAAGATCAGTAAATAAAAACAAACAGCGGTGATTAATGCATAGGCTTGGAACAATACGCTCTAAAAAATTTCAGACAAAATTGGTTTTTTAGATTCAAAACGGTTTTTTGAAAAACCAGTTTTGTCCCGACATTTTTTAGAGTGTACTTGTTTGATTGCATGAATAATAAGCTAGCTGGGTGTTATTAATCACCACTATTGGGTTTAGTGAGGGGTGAGGGTTGGTCTAGTGGTAGCATGCCAGGCTGCCAACTGGGTTACCTGGGTCTATGTTGAACAGCTGCTCAATCATCCTTTGCCTCATTGCCATTTTCTCCTTCTTTCCCAAATAGCCTACCCAGTGCATAAATCAGGACACAAAGCCTCAGTCATCCATCCATCATAGGTTTAGCGATAATTTTAAAAAATGCCAAACACAAGGATGGTCACAAACAGCCTCACCTTCTCAGTGGCGTAACTAGGCGGGCTCGAGTGGGGGGGGGAGCACCTGGGGGGCAAGCGATTCTCTGGGGGGGCACCCCATATACTTACTGCATAATTTAGCCAGAGTTGCAAAGTTCATACGGGGGCACCTGGGGGGGGCACAGGTCAAATATTGGAGGGGCACGTGCCCCACGTGCCCCCCCCCCCCCATAGGGACGCCACTGCACCTTCTCATCATGCTCTTAGTCAACCGACAAGATTTGAAGGATACACACTTACACAGTTATTCTGTGGAATGAAATTAAAGGCACCTTTTCAGCAGATTTGCATGTATTCATTGGCTTGCAAGAATATATTTGGCATCCCATGGGTGCCGTCAAAGATTATGAAGTGCCAAGAAAAGCTCATTTGTTTTAATGTTGTGCACTGTTAGTTGTTTGTTTGGCGTGCTACTCATTAACAGGGATGCCATGGATTATACAGTTTTAGCCTTGTGGCTAAACAAACAACTACTATTCAATGGGTGTGGTGATGCAGGCAACGCTTTTGAAGTTAACTTGCACAAGTTTAATTATGAACCTGCGCGTGGATGCAATATGTGTTACTGATAGTAGCCTACAGACTTCATTTTGCCTTCTTCACCGAACGTCTTTTGAAACTTCTAAAATATCAAAGCGTAGAATCCTTGATTTTTTAAATTTGAGCCTTAGGTCATTCTTCTTCTCTTCTGAAACTATGTCGATTACCGGATTTGTTCACTAGTTGTTTAATTCTACTTAATGATAACTATTTTTTAGATTTGTGGTCTTAGGGAAGTGCTAAATCACCTTGAGGCACCCGGGCATACAAATCAAATCTCGTGAAATTACTCGGAATGTATACAGTGTATTTGATTAAAAGTTGTCATTTTGAGATGAAGTAGAAAATGGGGCCTAATTGATATGCTTGAAAATGAGTAACATGTCTTGTGATTGCCGTATAATTGGTGATGTACTATTATGCAACATAACACTTTTCTGTAACAAATGTTTGTCCTGAACCGTTTTTCCTTTAATTTCTGCGCCTTGTACTGCCTTTTTGTATGTGTCGTTCATGGATAATCTCTCTCAAATGTCAAATGCAAACGCCCTTCGTGTTTCCTGTAAAAGCTTTCAAATTGTATTTAAAATGCAAAGCCATGGAAATCTCAGCTGGGAATGTTTTGTATTTACACATGCAACTTGTGTTTGCAGCAGAGGGACCAGTGGCTCACATGCTCACTCTTCTTAAGGCAGCTAAGATTTAACCTCCCATCCATTGCATGAGGAAGTTTTGTGGTAGACAATGACATTTTTGATTGAGGGCATGGGTTTGTTATCAAAATTACCTGACAGATATATTTCTACAGTGTTCTTTTGTTTGATCGGCTAATGGTATGGTCTAGTTGTATGCAATCATAATCCGATCTAGGTTCCTTCGATGATCAAAACTATAAAGGTTTTTACGAAAATGTATTATTGCATGAAAGCATTGTCATTATTTACCCTGATGCAATTTGCAGTGTATTTCCCAAGAACAGGTTCAAAGCAATGGACTGTTGGCAAAAAAAGGCGTGAATCTGTGCACTGACAGATGCTTGCTTGTTCTGTTTTCAGTCGTTTCCTGAATATAAACAGGTTGATCTTCATCCTTCAATGCGCAGTGAAACGTTTTTGTTACGATGTTTTCTGGAGAAAGATGTGTGTTGATTGGTCAATGTGGTTGCATGGAATATCATCAGGCCATTCAGAAAACCATAGTGATTTGGGAGATCACCAACTGACTGGAGATACATCTTAATTTGACAATAAAAATAAAATTTTATCAAAGTTTGAATCACAGCTATGAACCTCTCACATGACGTATGGGTCTGCTGAAAAATAAACTCACTCTTGTCACCTTCTTCCGTGACCTGACCTTACATACCATGTAATTTAATGTGAGTAATAGTTTAACCAATGACCTCACTGATTTCTCTCCAAGTGTTGAGTCTGCAAATGCTTTGGAGGACAAAAATTTCACAGTTTTATGCAACTGTAATAATGAGTAAAACATGCAGGATTAGAATGATTGTTACTGATCTCACACAAAAGAGACTTTAGCGAGATAGATTGCTTAGCTACCAAAACTGCTAACTGAAGAAAGAATGTATATATATATATATGTTTTAGACTCAAAGCTGTTATAGGATAATTGTTTTCATATGGTTGGAAGTGGATATACAAGATCTCCAACAAACATTGCAAAGTGTGCACAATATATGACACATCAACAGCTCTGCTTCTGACTCATAAGCCACCTCTCCTATGTTCAGCATAGCAGTGATACACATCACTGGTAACATATACATGTCACTAAGTTTCCTATGAGTCGGTGAAAAAACCACCTGTTTCAATGGTGAGATTGGGGCAACACCTTCAATGACATCATTGACACTCTGAAAACAGCCAGATGTAAGCACTCGAAGTTTGTCTACTGTAAAATTTCAATGTCAGATGTTGAGAGGCTCGTTTCAAATTGTGCTCTTCATGGCATCACATATTGTCTATATGAGAACAGGTCAATGTCTTTATACAGAGGCATCTTCAAATCTTATAATGTGAATCATCGATACTTTGGAATTCTTGTCGTCCCACTCTGAAACATTGTTAATTTTATTGAAATTTTTCGCTTTGTAAAAAGTTCGTGGCACATGCCGCACATCAATATCCATGGTGTGATTTTGAGAAATTGTTTGTATTGTGCGTGCTTCAAATGTGTCTTCCTGGATTTGTTTTAATGAAATCAGTTTGACAACAGGTATTTGTTGAACGGCAACTATGGAAAAAGAATGTCCATAGAAATAATTCAGTAACATGTCTCCCACTTTTATGGACCAAAATCAATGTAGTGTGTATATATGTTTAAGACATGTTACAATATATCTCTGGGAGAAATGTTTCAAGCTCCTCTTTTGGCACACATCCCTTGAGCATTGTTCCCAATTCCTTTGAATTCCTATAGCAATCCTTGCGATTCTCATGCTGGCTTTGGGCTTCTTGGTTTCTCTGTTCTTCTGAAATCCTTTCTGCAATCCTTCTGATTCTCTGGCTTGTCACTGAGCCTCTTGATATTTCACTTACCCTGATTTTACATTATAGCTATGCACCCCCTGCCATGTTCTATAGGCCTACATGTACTTTTAAAAATATAAACTCTTTATGTCTTAATTGGAGTTCCTTTATGTAATTTCCACCTCAGATCTCACCAGGTGCGGTATCATAAGCTGTCTTCCCACTCAGCAAAATGATTGATCAGGGCACAGCGTTTCTGAGGTACAAGATTAATTTGAATGACCCCTCTCACAAAAAGCAAAAATGCTTGTATGTCTTCTGGAAAGGATTCTCCGATAGGATGCTTCCCTTTATACTATTGATTCCTGACAGCCAAAGAATACATCTTGAGTGGAGTCCTCCATTTACAGTGACTGATGTGGCACCTTGAAGAAGGAAAAATGTACATTTCAGCTACCAGAACGGCTATGCATGGTGACTTCTTGAAAGCTCTGTACTATTAAAAAGTATGATTGTTCAGCATTACTCGATTATTACCTCCTGGGGGTTTGAAATGTTTTCTTAAGCATTTTAGTCCTCCAGCTAGCCACCAAATTTGAGTTTCTGAAAAAGCCTAATACTAGTGGCTGGTCCTGCATATATTGAATTCATATTGCCAACAGTCTATTCAAAGTGGTGCAGTCAAGGCAACCATGTTTTATGTACTATGCTTGGTGTGAATTAATGGATTGATCAGATAATTAATGATTTAACAATCTGATGAATAACTGAAGCATCGGATAAAAAAACTGGTTAAGTAATTGGGGGAAAGTGAAATTAACTCACAGAGCAGAAGTCAAACAATAATCAGTGAATTAGGTTAGTATTTTGTCTGATTGTTTGCAACATACTTCTGAAGAGGTAATTTTTAATTTTTTTATTGTTTTATTGCCTATTTATTGGCAATTTGACACATAATGACACTGATGTTTCCAAAAACTATGAATGCTTTCAATGATCATTTCATCCCATAAAGTAAGTAAATTGTATAAATTAGTTTTGGGAAAATTAACATGCATTAATGTGGTACAGAAAGTATGAAGTTGATGATAAAAAGCAATAAAGGGAAGACATACAAGCACTTCAAGAGGTGCTTGTAAATACTATAGACTATCCATCTATATTACTATCTACTTGTCAGCCTCTCTGCTATCTATATGTATCTTTTGATCTATTTCTATCTATCTATCAATTGATCTACTGACACATGTATAGCAGCTAAAAGAACTTCTATAGATGCGCCTCGTACTTTCGTTCTATCAATATCAAGTTGCTTGTTATCAAAATAATCTGTATGTAACTGCTGAGTTAATGGTATACCCAAACCAATAAGAGAAAAAGATGATAACACGCAAGAACGTGACTGCAACACACTATGGGTGCTGTGTTACTCATACATGTGCAACTGTTGGCTTTCGTGCTTTCGCTCATTATTATTGAGATAATTCTCACATTTCCTCTTTAAACCTTCCTTTTAAGATTTTTGGAAATATGCTACCTTCTCAAAACCCCATGTGTATTGGACTGACACAAAGTTGCCTGAATATTTTGATTAAAAGAGTTTCTTAAATTCCTCCGAAATAATTATTAGAATTATTAGAATATGCATATTCCTGATGACTTGAACTTGGGCTGCAATTTCATTATAGTTATTCTGCCAATTTAGGTCCTGTAACCGCTAAATCATTCGCAGATTGGCAATTACAGTAGAAAATTATTTCCTGCCTACTCTTGTGCATTGCTGCTTAAATGGCAGTTCTAAAATAAATTTAATCAGGGCTTTGGAGTCAGGTGATATATGAACCGACTCCAGACTCCTTTGGCTTTCTGAAAGCGACTCTGACTCCTTGGGTCTCCTGAGTTACGACTCCGACTCTGGACTCCGCTTATCGGCATTATTGCACATAAATATTACATGGTTAAAAGGGAAGAAAAAGTCATTCTACGAAGTTTTCAGACGATTTTGTACATGAATACTCGCTTAAGAAGTTATTTTTGGTATTCATTTGACATTTTTGTAACTGTGTTTTGGTAAATCATATTAATTATTTTTAGGAGTCAGGAGTCACCACTTTAATTTTCGACTCCGACTCCATCTGAAAATCAAAGTTCGACTCCGACTCTGGACTCCACCCAAAAAATGTCCACCTCCACCCAAACACTTCCGACTCCATGACTCCGACTCCTGCCTCTGACTCCGACAACAAAGCCCTCGCTCTAATGAGTAGGTTCTGTTACATTATATCTGTCTTGACAACTATCATAATTATGGTGTTGGAGATGATAACTCCTGAATAAAAAAAGGAGAACATAATTGAAAGTGTATTGCAATGTGAGTTGACTGGAGGATTTCTTTGCATAGGTCTGCAATGTCTTTTCTATTTTGCTGTCCTCCATCAATGGTGGTATGTTGGGCTTCCAATCTCTATACTAGTGCTGGTCTGGATTCCAATCTCCTGCAGGATCACTGAGACCAATGTTGGATGGCAACTTTGATCAACCTTAGCATCTTTGCATTGATTTCCTCCCATCCTAATTAGCCTCCTAAGTGCAGAAATATAAGACACAAAGGCCTTATCATCCATCCATCCCTCCGTCACAACAATGTGCATGGTGCATGCCTTGCCATGTAGGGCCACCTTTCCCAATGAAGAAAACCTGCTGGGAGATAATTGCCTTCAGGCTCTATCAGGAGTAACCAAAACATTCCCATTAATTCTCTAATGGGATTTGCACTTCCTGTCCAAGCCGATGAATCCTATTCAGCACTGAAATAGATGCAATGCTCCAGTAGAGGTGGGCAGGGCTGCCCTTCGCACTCCTTAGAGGATATCTTGCTCCTTGGTCTTGTTTCCTTCAGCTCTGGGGCTTCAACAAATTGAGTCACTCCTGCACTACAGACCTTTTGGCAAATAACACATAAATTAAGCATCATCACTGCTGCAGGTTCAGATGCGCTTGGACAGGAGCAACTGTGCTTCCCTGCTTGGCTGAGTTTCTGTTTGCATTTGTGCTAAACTGTTCAACAAAAATTAGTCGCCCTTTACAAAACATGAATATCTCAAAGATCTGTTCTCAGATTACTACAGTGCAACCCAAAATAAAGTACGATTTCCCCAGCAGGAAGGAAGAATCAGCCACTACTTTACCCTTTCACACCTTTTGACTATCCCTGAATCACTTCCTACTTTTACCTACTTGAAAGTGCCTTTTAAAATTACATTAAAATCACATTTAAACAACAACAATTTGAACTCAATCACCCCATTGTGTTTGATTTACTTGATATTTTGCATCTCTGCTAATTGCAGATACATTGGTAGCTGTTTAAATATAGTTCGTAATGTGGACTAAGGTTGTTGTAAGGAGTCAAAGGGAGTTCTGAGGAGAGTTTCGGGGTGAAGAGGAGAAAAGAGGTGAACAGAGGACTTCTGACAGAAGATATTCTTACTTTATTTTGGGTTTTACTGCAATAAAATTTGGCCAGTTTGTAGGCCTGCATGTTGATAGGGTGTGTGTGTATTTGTAGCTTAATTGCTTAATTTTTGTCTGAGCCTGCAGACCTCGCGTCCACGTACCCCTATTTTCAAAAATTTGAAGTTTTGGTTTTTCCAAAATATTTTTATTACCGAAAGGTGATTAAGCTTCACTCAAATTATTTGTTATTGCATCCAACACAAGGAGCCTAAACTGTAAAGCTGTTATAATTTTCTCCATATACCACATACACCCATGGTATAAAGTTAACTTGATGTATTTTGAAGCAGTAATACATTTTTTCACAGACCAATAGCTGAACAATTGAGTGAGTCACTGTTCAAAACATCTGATAACAGTACTGAAGAGGTACTTTCTGAGACAGTGAAATTAAATCATAGGACATAATTCAAGCAATAAACATTGCAGGCCCACATATTGAATTTATTCAAATAAAAAAAAAGAAATTGATGTTGGCACATGCACCACATGCCAGCACATCAATACTATGTGGTGTCGTTGAGAAATCTTGTTTATTGTGCGTGCTTCATTTGTGTCCGCCTAGATTTTGTTTTAAAATGGGAATCATTTTGACAGCCTATTTCTCAGTTGAATGAGAAACAATGGAAAAAGAATGTTCATGTCTCCTACTTTTGCAGACAACACGCACACATTGTTGCAGTGTGTATAATTATGTCAGAACCATATTGTGGTATCTCTTGAAGAAATATTTGGAGCATCTCTTTTGGCACCCTTTCTTGAGTCTCGGTTCTGTTGGAAGGAATCCACTTAGACTGCTTGTGACTCTCAGGCTTCCCGGTGAACCTATTGACATATCACTTGCTCTGATCTCGCATTACAGGGACACTCCTCCTGACATATTCGATCTGTTTGATGTTTTTGAGTTTCTTTGACCAATTTTCATCTCCGACCTCACAATGTGGGGTTGTCGTAATCTGTCTTCCAGACAACCGCAATGATTGATTCATGGAAAAGTGTTTCTAAGCAGCAAGATTAATTTTGAATAACCCCTCTCGTGAAATAAAAAGGCTTCTATATGTCTTCTGGAAAGGAAACTCCCACAGTAAGCTTCCCCTTACATCATTGATTCCTGAAAGACAGAGAAGATGTCTGATTGACTCTTGGAAGTAGAGTCATCCGTTTACAGTGACTGATGTGGCACCTTGTAAGGAGGAAAACAGGACATTTCAATGAACAAAGTTCCTTTGTATGATTACCACTTAAAAACTCACTACATTTAAAAGTTACTGGTTGTTCAGCACTATTGGATTAAGTCCCCCTAGATGATGAAAATACTTTCTTCAGTCTTCAAACTTACCAACAAATTTATGTTTCCGAAAAAGCCATATCTGGAGTTATTTCAATGGCTGATTCTGCTCAGAAGCTGAAAATCTACTGTATGACCAGAATGTTTGCTATATTGTTGGTAAATTATTACCTCATGACAGTGGCGGATCCAGACACGTTAGTCTAGGGGGGGGGCCCAGACGTGTTTCACCATTCGCGGGCCAGTGTAATCGCAATTTTTCCACCTAATGCTACTATTAAACTTGGTTGTCTAGGGGGGTCCCGGCCCCCTAGGCTTATCATGTATCCGCCACTTCATGACATTGTGTTGATTTAACTGGGTACCTTAGCTAATTCGTCCTTGATTTTAAAAGACATTTCTGTCACGCTGTTTGTAAATCAAGTAGATACTTTTGTGAAGTGACACTAATATTGAAGTGTCAGACTGCCAATATTCTAAAATAGCTTTAGACAATTAAAACCTCAACAATAAAATGGGTAATTGGAGCATCTGATGAAGGAACTGAAGAGATACTTGTGTGGTTAGTGAAACTAAGCCACTCAACATAATTCAAGCAATAACCAGTGAATCAGGTCTCTGTTTTGTGTTAAATGTTTGACAACAACCTTCTGAAAAGGTAACTTTGAATTGTAAATTTATTTTATAGCCTCTTTATTGGCAATTTGACACAAAAGGACCCTGATACTTCCTAAAGCTGTTTAATTATAGTGATATGAATGAGTTTAATGATCATTTCATCCCATAAAGTCAGATGTTTATACAAGTTTTTGAAGGATTAATATGATCAATGTGATACAAAAGGTATGAAGTTGGTGATAAAAAGCGATAAAGAGAAGACAGCTGCAATTGACATGCTGAGAAAAGGCTGACTCTCCAATGGTTTTCTAGTCTTAGTTAAAAAATATAAACAAGATGCTCTCTTAGGTGCATCATGTCATGACTCAACCATGTGATATTAGCCTTACTATGACACTATAGAAGTTCCAAGCATTCGCATAGACAGATTTTTCAGACCGGCTTTAGCCATTCTAAGAGGGATGTTCTATGTAGATAAAGGTGCCTTCCCAGTGTCCCTGCAAATTTATAATTACTTGATCAAAACTTGAAATGCATTTAGGAGCAGATTTTATTCATTTAGATCACATGGAGAACATTTTCTACAAAATGGACTAGTTATTTCAAAATATTTTTTTATAGTGATGCATCTTCTATAATTATGCATACTTTCACCTGAAGACTCAAAACTCAATGGGAATGTATCCCCCAATACTACTCTCAACTTTGGATGTTTTGTTATTTTTATCAAATTTTACCTTTGCAGGATAAAAAGTTTGATATGTACTTATCCAGGAAACTTTTATACACCTCATCCTTTTGATCTATCAATAACAAGTTGCTTGTTATAAAAAATGTTTGTATGCAACTGCTGAATTAATGGCATCACCAAACAAGTAAGAGGAAAAAATAACACACAAGAACGTGACTGCAGCATATAATTGGAGCTGTGTTGCTCATACAGTTGAAACTGCTAGTTTTCCCATAAAACATGTTTCATTTTCAAAATTTCAGTCATATTGGCTGAATGATTGAAAGTTGCCTTACATATTTCCATTAATAGTGTTTTTAATAGCTCCGACAGAATATTCCCATTAATTCTCTAATGGGATTTGCACTTTCTGTCCAAGCCGATGACTCCTATTCAGCACTGAAATAGACGCAATGCTGCGGAAGAATTGGGCAGGGCTGCCCTTTGCACTCCTCAGAGATACGTTGCTCCTTGGTCTTGTTTCCTTCAGGTCTAGGGCTTCAGCAGATTGAGTAACTCCTGCACTACAGACCTTCTGGCAAATAACAAATAAATTAGACATCCCAGAATATATGGACTTTTTTCTACATTTCTTATGGTACAATATTATACAGTTATTGCACAGCACCGAGTGCAATATCAGTTTTTATGGCACCTAGGTGACTAATATTGCACGAGGGCGCAGCCCGAGTGCAATAATAGTCACCGAGGTGCCATAAAAACTGATATTGCACTAGGTGATGTGCAATAACTGTTATATCATATGGTTTTTTGTTTCAAATGCAAAGAAAAGGGCTGGAATTCCTTGTCCAAACTTTTTTTGTGTTTCTTTTGATCCATCTTTTTATAATGTATCTCGTCAAAAGGCAATAAATATTTCACTCACAAAAAAAATGTTCATACTTTCGGAATGGAAAAATGATTTACTTGATGATTTATTTTATTTTAGTTTTTTTTCTGGAACTTTATGGCAGACTTTAGACCTCTAAAAACAAAAAAATCTGCAAAAATGCTGTTTTTCGGTCACTTATTGCTTTATTCTGGAAATAAAAATAATATAATCAGGACAAGAAATAGATATCCTGATAGCCCTCAAAAAGATGCATCTTTTGCCGCAAAAGTGCACTTTTTACTAAAATTGGAAAACACAAATTGTTTGCCAGCATGTGGCTGCAGCACCACTGAAACGTTGTGTTTCCTCTCGGGTCCGTCCAATCTCTCACATGTTAAAATGACCATGCAATATAATGCTTGCAATATCGTGGAATATTGCATAGCTGTCAGCCAATAAGAAGCGAGTATTTCCGCTAGCCATATGATATAATTGTATATCTTTGAAATTCTATGCTTATCATGTAATTCCATAAGTAAGACTTCAAAGGAAAAAGCTGTAGACAGTCTGTTGACACATCAGATGAATATAAATTTATAAAATCAAGTCGATATATCAAATAACTTTTTGTTTGGCTGTGCAAAAGAACTTTCCATTTGTGGTTGAGATGAGGCCAATCTGACATGATGTGCATTGGGGAAACTTCCAATTAGAAGTTGATTACTTTATTCAGGGTTAGGACATTGCCAATAGTGGTGTTGTCTCTTTGATCATCTCCTTGTTTTTGCTATAAAAGTCTTTTTTATCATAGTTCTTCTCCTAATCGCCACAAATTTCAAGGCCTTATCTTCAATGGAGATTTCTCTGAGGAGGGGATTGTCTGCCATTCGGGTCATCTTAGGGAGACAGGCCTCTGGTAAAAGCATCAGTCGCCTGGTGATTACAGCATCCTTATTAGGAACGGAAGTCTAAACAATTTCCTGTTTTCAAGAAATATCATGACTCAGTCAATTTGTCATGAGGAAAATTAAGACTCTCTCTTCACAAATCAATATTGGACAAAAGGAGAAAGTAGAGCTTATCATTAGAGTGGGCAATGATATACATCAGTCTTCCTTTGATGAACATACAGATGAGCTATTGCCACCTGACCACTTACCAATGCTGGATGGCAAACATGCCCCTTCCTCCAGGTGTCTAGTTGAAATTATTCAAACCCATGCAATTTTGGTTTAATCTGTACTTATCTAGCTGCAACAAATGTCCAAGATGGATGAATATATAGTATTTTACACTCTAAAAAATGTCGGGACAAAATTTGTTTTATAGATTCAAAATGCTTTTTTGAAAAAGCAAATTTCAATGCAAATCAACATGGATTTTTAAAAAAATCCATGTTGGTTTTTTGCATTGAAATTTGGTCTTTCAAAAAACCATTTTTAATCTATAAAACCAATTTTGTCTGACATTTTTTAGAGTGTATATACCTTGCACATTGATGGACAATTGGACATCCTGGCATATAGACCAGTAGATAGACTGACCAGTAGATTGACTGACCAGTGGATAAACTGACCAGTAGATTGACTGACCAGTAGATAGACTGACCAGTAGATTGACTGACCAGTGGATAAACTGACCAGTAGATTGACTGACAAGGTAGACTTACTAGAAGACAGATTGACACATTAAAGTTACCCCGAATGATAAAATCATGTGCTAAATACAATTTTCTGTGCCTTACAACATACACTTGTGATCATTGACATTTAAAACTAATTTTTTAATTGTTTCTCTGATTACATAAATTATTTAGTTATGTCCTTTTCTTTTTCCTGATAGTGCCTCCCACCTCCAGCACATCCATTACTGATGACGTCACAATATCCATTGTTATAAATATATTGTTATAAGTTAACAAATTCTTACAATTGTGATGACGTCACAATTAGAAAGCAATCAAGGCTGGAGATTTTTTTCCGTGCGTACCCGAAATAAATCCAGGGGTCATTTGGTGCTTTTGTTGGGTCATTTCAGTAAGAAAGAATAATCGTACAGCAAAGAAATTTTGCACACTTACCAACATGAGCACACTGTACAAAATAATGTAAAAATTAGAGAAATTTTGGGCCAATCCCAACCCATCATGCTGGGTAACTTTAATATTGGCTGGTAGAATAGACTGGTAGAAGGGTAGATAGATTGGCAGTGGCAGATAGACAGACATAGTGTTTACTTTATGTACAATAGGAGAGTTCAACATTTTAAATAGATTACAAAGTGTATTTGTATGAGACATTTCAATCTAAAGAGAAATGAGATAAATAAAATAAGTATGAGGGAAATGATATCTGGGGAAGGATTTGTCAAAGTGGAAGAGCGACCAAACATGGAAAATTCAAATGGGTCTCTTTGTCTGCGGGACTGTCATTTTAGAGACAATGAAATCAACGAAGTAATCACCAGACCAATAATTTCATCTGTATACTTTGCCAAAGGATCCCAGATCTCCTTTCTGTGTGGAACATGCAATAAACACGTAATTATTACAGCTGGAGTCAAAAGGACAGACTCACAAGTTATGGAGTAAATCACCATGTTATGCACAGTTTGATACAGATACTCGTAAGGCATCTCATGTTCAGTGGTGCCTGAGCCAATCCTTGGGACTCTAGATTTAACTCATGTTGTCTCTTTCCTTAAGCCACTTTAAAAATCTTCTGTCTCCATCCTGGAAATGCCAAAAGGCTATGATATAAAATAAAATTTATTTATGGAATATGTAAATTTTTTTTTGGTTGGTCTTGAAGCGGTTTCACCAGAATTCTGTGGTTGTACAATGTACATGCTGGAGATACTTATTCCTCTCTGATTTCGCCTAGGGCAGTCTGATTCTAATGGGTCTTGGCGGCTTTTCGTTGGTTTCTGACAAAACTCAGATAACAAAGAATGGCACTACTTAATTGACATGTCATTTTAGAATTTCAAGAGATGCAGTAGTGTAGAATACCTGTTCTGTTATATGACAGGTCTTCATTTTCTACGAAGAGGCGAATCTTGGGTGACTGATTGCAGAGTGGTGTTGGAATCAGCAGAATTCTCCACTTTATTCTTGAATCTTATTTCAATCTATCGAACTGGCGTTTTTCATTACCTGGATTGGTGAAGTTTATTTAAGAAAGTTAATGATTCCATATATCGTTGCCTACAATTGCAGGACAGAGACAGCATGTTTTATTATGATAGAGCAATGAGCCACGGGATAAAATGAACCAACTGAGTTTTAACAACATCATATCCAACTGTCGCACCCATGGTCATGTAAACAACAGCAACAACAACAACATATAAAAGAAACATGCAGGCCGGTATCTCTGGCTTTTTGAAATCCACGCTTAGGGCTCAAATGATGAAGCATCCTGCAGGCTGAGAAGTTTCAATGAACTATTGGATCCATTATTGGCCTGTCGCCCACAATATTGCTGTTGTGAAAGGCAATGAAAGGTTATTTAGAAACCCTCATTCTAATGAATTAAATCCATATTATCAACTGCAGCGTTTAATAGACTTTGATAAAATTCGAAACACAGGATCCGTAAAATGAGACAATATTACTGTGGAGTCGCCTGATAGTCAGCATGAGTTATTTTATGGCTGTTCCGTGCAATGAATCTATTAGTAGGCCGGCCATGTGTTGCATGTTGGAAAGCCTACAACAATCTAGTATGTTGACATCAGTCTCTCAAATTATTTTACAATATATGGGCTAGAGTATTGTGATATACCCTTCTCATAAAGATGCTGTAAAACATACCAACAAGAACTGATCTGTAATATTTATGGCCTTATGCGAAAAGGTGTGGCATCAGAGTCTAGGTACATTTGTGTGCACATGTTTATTTTCTTATTTGTGTGATCAAACTGATCATGGTAAAATGTTATTATGAGATCATATCGATGCAGTGGTCAGTACGTTCAACTCCGTCCACTTTCGCACCACAGTGACTACTTAATCCATGCAGAAGGAAATCACTGCTCTTAATGACCCATCGCCTTCATTTTCATTTACCTTGAAGATGCCTTTCCCCCCTAACCCTTTCGGTGCTAGTATTTTTCTTTCTTGTTAGTATTTGAGTTATCTCTTCTTTGGTCCCTATCATTTTTTAGGTGTGCTCTAAACAGAATAAATACATTTCTAAATTACGTGAAGACATCTAAAGATGTTAAAAATATTGAAGTACCTTGAGTAATGGGTTCTTCGGGTCGTTTCAATTTTATTGGCCAAGATGGCCAGCAATTGAAGTCCATGATTGCTGTTTGTGGGTCAAACATTTTCTTCCTGAGTACACCTTCTCACTTCCTCCTCAAATGGTGGAAATATGACCCTCCATCTTCATTATTGCACTGTGCATCACCCATTGTGTAATGGCTCGTGTGCATTGTGCCAATAAAACTCCAGTTAAGGGTTTCTGGCTCTTGGGAAATAAAGTGGAGAAGACAAAGGAGAGTAGAAGAAAGATTGATGAAACAAATCATAAATGAAATCACAAGATGGAATTATCGCCATCCATGGGGGCCGTCGGCTGGACAATCATGGATGATTGGTTGACCACAACACCCAAAATATTTTTAGTTGTGGTGTGTGAAATAATTGTGACCAACCACAGAACTGCAAAACTGAAAGGAATCAGAAGAAGTACCTATAGAAAACAAATCCTTCATTATTTTGAACATTGTCTAGTTTTATCTTTACCGACTCACAACATGTGAAACACAAGCCGCTGTCCCCATTTCACACCTTATCCTTGCATGCATACTGGTCTGCTAACCAGAGGTTGGCCATTGCCCTAACAGCCTTTACCACAGGCCAGTAAACCTGACCTGGCTCACACGCAAGTTGGTGATCCCATATCTTAGTTCATGTCATCAAATGACCCTTAATGGAGACAAGCAGCCTGACCACATTTTCTGTGAAAAGAAGCTTCATAACCCATTACATTGTACCCTTGCCTGTTACATTTTATAACCATATAGTATAGCGTGTATATGATTGTTGAAATGAATTGAGCTGGACACTGGATGACATGCGCCATCTTCATTCTAACACTCTTTTCCTACTTTTTACAACTTTTCATCAATAACAAACCACTGGAGTTGTACTTTCAAGGACTGTCAGACTCACCTTCACATGCTCAGCCATACAATGCGCCAATAGCTACACCCTTTTTGTTTGGCATTTGGATTATTTAGATGCCATTTATCAATATCATAAGTTGATCTCCTCCATTTCAATTGCATCCTTCAAGAAGCAGGAGATTTATGGCAAACTGGATTGGGAGAAGTAAAGGGATTGGGTCTATTTGGTCCTTTGCAATAGCACTGTGGGCTGGACTGAGTGTGACCTGGTCAGTGGCACAAGGGCACTGAGTGACCACTTGAACCCTGACTTCCTGCTACACCCATAATACCCTGGATGGATGTCTTCTGGGTTTCAGTGGCAGTCAGGTCATGTCGCAGGAAGTGAGGCTTCCAGTGAAGGATGTAATGGCAGCTGGACGAAAATAGCAAAAAAAAAGAGGTCTGTCTTCGACTTGTGACAGTGTCACTGCAAGTTGCTGCTTGTTACCCTCGGCCATGTTCACATGGCCTGGGTATTGCAGAGTGCAGCGGCGTCCGTCTGTCTGTCTGTCTAGCTGTCTAGCTGTCATCGTTGTGTACAAGATAACTCCATTTGTATTAATCCTAGGATCATGAAACTGACAGGGATTGTGTATCATAGCACGACCTTGAATGAGTTCTGATATGAGTGACCTTGACCTATTTCTGTGACCTTGGTGGCCATATTTGTGAATATCTTATGTACACGATAACTCCTCTTGTATTCACACTAGGATCACCAAACTGACAGGGATTATGTTTCATTGTAAAACCTTGAATTGGTTTTGACATCAGTGACCTTGACCTATATCTGTGACTTTGGCAGCCATATTTGAGAAAAGCTTATATGCACGACAACTCCACTATTATTGTCTCTGGGACCGCCAAACTCACAGGGATTTTGTATCACAGTACGACCTTAAATGAGTTGTAACATGGATGACAT
Source organism: Platynereis dumerilii (assembly GCA_026936325.1). Taxonomy (NCBI): domain Eukaryota; kingdom Metazoa; phylum Annelida; class Polychaeta; order Phyllodocida; family Nereididae; genus Platynereis; species Platynereis dumerilii. The sequence goes on from JAPTHN010000149.1 coordinate 579,479, forward strand.
TGAACCATTTCTGTGACCTTGGTGGCCATATTTGTTAAAACTTTACGTAGGCCCTACATGATGACTCACAGCAACAGAATCTATGGCCGAGGGTAGCACTTGCGTAAGCAGGTATTTTTTTAAAGCTGTTGTGGAACACTTTAGGAGTATGACGATAAATGTTGTTACTTGACTCCATTGTAATCTATATGAGTGAAAGTTACCTTTTTAGAGTCTGAGATTTGAGCTACAGGAGCTTTCGAATACTTTAGGAGTAGTTTACTACTTTTGTATCTATCAACAATTTCACTTCATCTGCCTTACTGAGATGTTGTTTTCAGAGGTTTGCCTTTTGATTTAAGCTCGTTGAATTAGTCTCTAGGCTGAACACAGAAAAAGGGCCTGAAACATTTTTGTTGCTGGAAAGGCATTTGAACTTTAAGGAAATTTTGAGTGTAAAGGTCAACAAGGTCAAGTTTGAAAAATATGTTTGTGGAGGGAGAACATTTTTTCCTCATCAAATCATTGGCATGGAAGGACATGGTTACATTGTCTATTAACAATGATCTCGATGAGCTTTCAACATAACTTCTTTTTCAGTTGACTTAGGTACCAAAATACTATTATGATATACACAGTTATCAATTACCAGTTATCCATAGAATGGGGTAATTGCCAGAATGGTGATTATGATAGCCTTTCCTGAAACCAGGCAAGAATAATTTTGCTGCCTAACAGTGATAATGAATTATTATCGTGTATCTTAATGAATATCAAAAATTTGGTTTGCACCAGTAAATTATAGCTTTGTTTGAGAACAATGTATCCCATTTAGCACACCAATTACCAGAGGAAGTGAGATGTTTTAGCAAGTTTCCTTTGTTAATTTGGCATTCTTTCTCATAGTATCAATTAACAACACTCTGATAACTAGGAATTTACACAACGAGTTATACATACTAACAGTGCTCTCGATTTAATGTAATTAGTGGTCAGTGCTTTTTTAAGACGATTCTTCCTTTGAACAGTAATTCCATAATCAGATGTGACCTTATTCCTGTTTGAATTCTCGATATAATGTGAGAATGATGATTATTAGATACACGTATAGGAACAGAGCACAAAAATGACACATTTGATAGTTTCTCAAAGTTTTAGATGTAGCTTATCAGTTATGCCTTGAGATACATAATTGATGTATGCTCTAAATAATAAATTTCATGCTTAAAGTCTTGTTGGTTTTTGGGCTTGTTAATACATGAGATATCAGGAAGTCAAATGTGTATCATCTCATTTGAGGTATTACCACAAATTGCATGCTGCAAGTAATACACTCATAAAGGCAATTTGTTTGTCAGAAAATCTGCCATGAACCAGTGGAAGATTTTATTAGCATATAAATCTGGTTGTGAATCCAGTCTTATCATGAGATGTAATATATCAATTAGCATCTGAGAAGTACCATTGTTAGAATCCTATAGTGTGAATTACTGTTGCCTATTGTCCAGGTTAACTTCTTGGGTATGCAAGTAACAGGAGATCAGAATGGAGGTTTCTTTTGTTCTCTTTCTCATGACAAATCAACTGCAATCAACCTGCATTCATGATGCTCATGACAACACCACCACAGCCCACACAACTGGATGAGACAGAAACAATAAGCTTCTGATGTGCACTGATTCATTCTTGACATTCGGTTGTTGTTGCTGATCATGATATCAGTTGTGATTTTGCTGTTTGGTTTATTGACCCACTGTGCAACTGTACTGGTTTCGGCTTATCATGAGTAGGGGAGAGCGAGCACAGTGAGACCCTTTTTTTCTTTTCAAGTGTTCCAAAATGTTGGCAGTTAACAAAAAAATTAGTCCAGGCTTACATTATAGATATTGAAGTAGGGTATATTGTCCAGTAGTTTCAGCAAACTTTTACAGGTTTTGAGAACCATTGATTTACATCCATGCTGGTCAAGTGTCTCTGTGCCCTGTTGGTGAGGCACCGTGAGACATCAGACAGGGCACGTTCAGACAGGGTGTCTATTACCGTAACTGCCAACCCTCTGGGCCTGCTGAATTGTTCTATCAGTTGTTGCTGCAAAAACTACCCCACCCCAAACCTACTGGATATTCTTAGCTCAAACTGTTTCACTGTGCTCCACAGAGCTTTCTTTATTAATTTTTTTTAATTCTACTCACCATATGCTGTGTAAGCATTCAGGATATAGGACAGTCTTTAAATTACTTACTTTTTGTACCATACAACCATACAAGCTAAGGTTGCTCTGTAAACAGTTCCAGTTGGACAATACAGGCTTTGTCTCACTGTGCCTGTCATCTCACTGTGCCTGCCATCTCACTGTGCCCCGCTCTCCCCTACTTACATTCTGCTGCTACTCAGTGATGAGTGGTGTGATTCGTTCAGTGACTAGTACTAATAGCATTGCCAACATAATTATATGACCTCACTAACTACGTATGAGGTATACAGAATAACATGGCAAGAACAGGGATGTGACCTCTCAAGAAACATGCCAGTGAATTTCTGTAAGCACTTCTAATCGTTGACTGTAACAGACAGATATATATCCAAACAACAAGATAAATAGACAGCAAAAAGGACAACTAGATGGATGGACAGCCCAACAGGCAGACAGACACATATAATGTCGTTTCTATAACCAGACTTATAAATTGACGCGCTACTAGTCCGCTCTACCATAGTGACTGGATACAAGAGCTTTGTCTGAGTATATCTAACAATTGCATTAGTTGAGCATAAGTTGTATCTTACTTGCTTACAACATCATACACCTACCAGCTGGGAAATTGTGTCTCACTAGAACTATTGATTTAGTTCACAACTGGAAAATTCCATGTGGATGTATAACTGCAGGTCACATGAACATGTAGCTGCTGATCCTTTTGTAACTCATGCTACATGTACCATAAACAATGCCAAGGATTAATGTTAGCTTGTGACTTGTACATCTGTCTTATCTGGCTTAGTCTCAGTCTCAGTCAGTCTGTGTATGTTTTTTAACAGACATAAAATCACCTGGGCTTTTTGAGTGAAACTAAATGCACATTTCAGCCGATGTGATGTGCTTGTGTTCATTGGCTTGCGAGGAGACATTTGGCATCCCATGGGTGCTGCTGAAGAATAAAGGGATGCCAAGAAAAGCTTCATTTCCTAGAATTTAGTGAACTCAGGACTTCAGTGAGTTGTTAGTGTAACATGCTACTTATTAAGAAAGATAGCAGCCAAGGTAGTGGCGAGTCAAATCAAGCCAAGCACACACTGCAATGTTGAAATTAAAAAAGGCCACACTTTTTCAAGTTGCCTGTTTTATTTTACTTGTATTTTTTCATTTCTTGATAGGATCAGACCTCACAAGTTTCATAAGATTGATTAAGAGATTGTGTGAAAGTACTATCATTTGGTCGTGTGTGTTACTGATAAATTTCATCTGACTGTTTTAGTTTCTGTTTGACCATTGCTCGCATGATAAGGAAATTTTACGAGATTTAATGCTCAACTGCGAACCTGATATGACCATGGCAGGTACAAGAGAAGGAGTGAAATCATTGGTTTTTATCTTGTTCCATGTATGTCTCGCTCCTGTTGCAGCTAAGTGTGAATTGCCCCCCTAATAGCATCTGATGAAGTCCCAAAAATTACAGTGAGGGGTGTCTTTTTCAAAGGGGTATAGCAGAAATGTCCTCTCATTGGTCCAAATGGTCATGTCATCAAGGAATTCCAGGATTTCCCACCAATAAATTTAGTTGTTTTGTTTATACTGAGCTTCTTACAGCATATGTACAGTAGCGGCTGACTTCTAATAATAATAGTATTGACATCTATCAATGTGCAAAGTACATTTTGATAGATAGAAAGACAGGAATTAATTTATTTGTCTACCAAAAGATCGAAAGGTGGTTGGATAGGTAGTTGGATAGATAGTTGGATAGGTAGTTGGATAGGTAGTTGGATAGATAGTTGGATAGATAGCTGGATAGATAGTTGGATAGATTGGATAGATAGATAGAAATATAGGAATGTAGGAATGTAGAAATGTAGGAATGTAGATAGATAGGCAGATAGCTGGCCAGATAACTAGATTGATAGCTATATAGACAGCTAGCTAGATAGACAGGTAGATAGACAGATATCAGTAGACAGATCCATGTCTAAAAACTGTATATATTGTCCAGTATGTATTATATTAAATAAGAACATTTTTAGATTTTTTTTTTATTTTCAATCAAATCTATATAATGACAATTGATTTTATAATTAATTAAATTATCAAATTAAATAGTCCTAAATAGGTTCCATGTTTTTGATAGGTATACATTACAAAATTAGTGCATCAGTATTGCTTACTACAAGTAAAATTGAGCCCTAAAGGAATATTACGTTTAAAATTGTTCAATGGATTGTTTATTTAAAACTACTGAACCCTGCCCTCTTTACACTAGCACTGACAAAATCGACAACAATCGACAACTACAAGAACCATACTGTCAGGGGCCACATGTTCTCCTCATTCATCAACCCAGTTCACAAAGATGCACTATATAGCACTTTGAAGTAATTGAGAGATATATACAAGTAACTTTTCCATCTGTTTAGACTTAAAATGGGCCATTTTCTCACCCTTTATTGCCTTAAAATCCTTAATTTTTGAGATATTTGGACCAGAAAAAGACTCACAGTATCACAATTAGGTGAGAAAAACTGCTGTCACTGCCCTCCTTGTCTCAGATCGAGATCTTGGTCAGATCTCCAGGTGAGACTCACAGTGAGGCTTTGACTCACATTGAGGCAGGTAGCGGGAATTTTAAAAACCCCTCTTAAAGAGGTCAGGGGGTAGCGAGACGTACATGGGGCATCAAAGGACTTCACAAGTGATTACCAAAAACATTAACTAAAATAGGTCTGAGCCACTTTGGCCCAGGCTTAATATGCATGAAAAATAATGACAGTGTGAAAAACATTTAGATTTTGTGATAATTCAATGATTTCACTCCTTCCCTTGTACCTGCCATGATATTACATACTGTTTTTTTTTTTTTAGAATAGCATGTTGTAAAGTGTAAATACTGTTTCAACCAAGTTGTAGAATCCAATGAGGGGGATATATTTTGAAACTTCATATCACAAACATTTGTAAAATGTTCAATTCTGAATTTCCAGATATTGGAGTGTTAGCTGTTCCCTTCTTGCAGGGGGCTTCAGCTGCCACTGTTTGTCCTATTGGCTGCATGTTGTAGTAATCCAGGGATACGAGAAAGGTTCCTGCTTGACCAGGCCTGCCGAGGGAGTAAATGTAAAGTTCGCTTAGGTGTACCCTGTCAACACAACAGAAGCAAAAACTTGTATTCTACTGTGCAAAGTGATATTTATTAGCATTTCCTTTACCTTCAAGGAGATTTCGTATGCATGATAAACCACAGACCAACATTTGTTGATTAAAAAAAATGTGCATGATGGTGTCAATCTGACCAGCAAGGACAATAACCCATAATATATTATGTTTCTGTTTAGTGATGGTCACCCGTAATACACGGTTCATGGATGTCTTTACTTCATCATTGTGGTCTTTGTATAAGGACAATATCATTACTGATTTCTTGTCTTGTCCTTCCAGCTACCCTGTGAGACTAAAGAGCCATTCAGAAGGTTGGATGACTTGTAGCACATAAACCCAGGTTCAGTAATGGCTAATGCCAGTGGCTCACTCCAAAAGGCTCACTACAAATGGGGCCTTTCATATAATAACTTCCATTGGTGTAGCTGGCTTTTAGACCAATCTATCTGAAAAACTTGGAATAATGATGATGATTTGGTTCCTACTGGCTCATTCTTTTTCTCCAGTTGTGTAATATCAGAAATGTTATTCAATTTATTCCATTATGAAAAAAAGGGTGTGAGCTCATCAATATACAATTATACATGTATCTTTTTTTAAAAGAAGTCCTGTTTACGTGCATACTTTAAATGCATCTGCTCAGATTTTTACCATACAACACAGCTGGGGCTGTAACACTTCGCTTGCTCTGATCAGGGCATATCGAGTTACCTTTTCAGACATGTAGTAAAGAATCCATTTTATGCAATTCATTTTTTTTCAGAAGCTGATCACACTTGAAGTGAAACAGTGTCTCATATTTCGTTTAATGAGGAAGAAAATTCTTACATTTTGCTTTGTAACGTGTTGCATTCATCTGACCCTTCAGAAATCGTTAATGTGCAATCTGGAATCATGAGTGCCCATGGTGCTGTGGTTATGTGTTGGACTCAACTCAAGCGAGGTTGTGTTTGAATTGAAACAGACTCATCACGAATAATCAGGGAGCCTGTCTGTATACCCATGAGCACTGATGCAAAATTCTTTAAACAATATTTTAGTTTTCAAAAGAAGCCTTTTTCTTGGTAAATATTCTGAATATAATTTTGAACATGTTTCATGATAAGCTCATTGTTTTGAGCTATCCTCATATTTCTCTTACAGAGCTTCATTCCTTTTTTAAATTCTGTTGATGTGAAGCTGCATCCTCAAACCATCAAATATATTGGCTGATTGACTGATAGCCACCTTGGAAAAATAAATCAAAAGAAAACACTCAACTGATGCTCCAAAGCAAATAGTTTGACATGTCAAGGAGAGTTTTTACTACTGTTTTATTTAATAGGAATATTTACAGTCCCAATCTCTCCAATCATTTACCTCACAACCTGCTGATGCTTTTTTCCCAGACTTTTTCTAAGCTCTGATATCCATAGAAATGTACTCACTTTTTTGAGATATACTGCTCAGATAGTGGCTGAAAGTTGGTTTCTACACTTGTTCTGGTGCAGCAGAACTAGTTTTTGTTTCTCCAAAGTTTGTACTTATTATGCAATCCCATTTTTCTTCTAAGTGACTTTTTGATGAATTAAACAGTAAACATTGATAACTGGTGGTACGCTATTGAAAGTAAAGCTCACACAAAAAACCCTGATATAGGTTTTTGGGATTCTCCTCCTTATCATTCCAATTAGAATTTGTGTATGATTGGTGTTTGGGAAAACCAAACTTCCTTAAAAAAAACCATTTGGTATTCCAAAAAGAAGTTACATCTTTTCCAGATCTTCCTTAGGGTGTTTCATGAAATCAAGCAGATCAGCCATAGACAATTACATGGTTTGGTGATTGAGATGAGAAGAACACTCCTCTTTTGCCAAGATAGGTCATTTCTTTATTGAGCACAAGCCCCTTCTGAAGAAGGAATCATTTCCTTCATTCAATTTGGGCACTGCGGGTTGTCAAGGCTTTACTTGTCTCTGATCTTCTCCTTATTATTGCAATGAAAGAAGTTCTTTCTTTTTGTCCTCCTCCGAATCACAACATTCTCCAAGGCTTCCATAATATGGTTGAGAGGATGGTCTGCCCTGTGGTTCATCTTCTGAGGCAAGCCTCTACAAGCACTGGGAGATTTATGGTATACTTAGAGACGGAATTCCATACAATTTCCTGCCTTGAGGAATACCATGGCTTGGTCAATTTGTCACAAGGATGATGAAGACTCTTCTCACATAAAGAAAAAGCGAAGAGAAGGGAAAAGGAGACTGTTACATTACTGGGGCTAATGAGACACATAACTCTGCTGCATGGTTAGATGCTGCTCTTAACGGAGTGTTTCAATGTTCTGGCTGAAACACAACATACATGCTCATGAATTTGAATGAATGGTTTCAATTCATTACTTCCATGCAATCTACTAGTGATCTGCGACTATTAAATTTAATCTACATAATTTGATGTCCCGGCCACCGAAGAAACTTAGGAAGCACTGTTTTTGACTGATTTTGGTTTCATTCTGGAAGCTCTTGCGAGAAAGTTTCTTTGATCTATGATACTAAGACATTGACTAAAAAAAGCACTGAAAATATTAACAGCTACACTTTCAATGAGGACCCTGCAAGTATGAGTAGAAAGAACTTTTTGAGCTGCAAAATATTTCCTTTTTGGCATTTTAAGTTTAGATAGAATACTGGTTTTAGCTAAACGTGTGATAAAAGACACTATGTCCCTATGAATTGATGGCAATCTTCAAATATTGAAGGTGATGTGTCAAGGGTGAATTTCAGCAAATTGACAAAATTCACTGTTGGCCATGTTGATAGGCAGCATGATTAACAAATGGTGGATGGACAGACCAAAACATGCAGAAGAAAACGATGTTTATACAAGAGGCCAGACTAATCAACTGGCGAACTACTAGTGTGCTCCACTGTAGCTTTGTCTGACTATATCTTACAATTGAATTAATTGAGCAAAAGCTGGTCTTGCTTGCTTGTGATGTTTTCCTTGGAAACAAATACCAGCTTAAATATTGTATCACACTGGAACTATCAGCATAATTCCTGACTGGAAAATTCCATTTGAATGTATCACTACATGTCACACGAAAATTCAATCTCCATCCTTTTGATCAAAAAATAATACAAATAAGTAATGTAGTTGCTGATCCTTTTGTTACTCTTGCTACATGTGCTCTGAAGAATTCCCCCAGTATTATTGCCAGTTTGTGACTGGCCATCTAGTACCTTGTGTATATTGCGTAAATCTGTCTCTTGCTGAGTCTGAGCCTATTTTGTATATTTCTTCACAGGCATAAAATTCACCGATTGAGTAAAACTATACACATTGTGGCTGATGTGCAAATTTTCATTGGCTCTTGAAGAGACATTTGGCATTTCATGGGTACTGCCAAAGAATATGGGGTACGAAGAAAATCTCCATTTCCTCCAATAAAGTAAACTCATGACATCTGTTAGCAGTTTGTGTATCATGCTACTTATTAAAAAAGATAACATCCAGTGTAGTGATCTGTTCAATTGTGCAATTCACTGCAATGCTTAAATTAATAAAAAGACATTGGCCACAATTTTTCATGTTTCCCATTTTATTTTACCATAGTTGTGTTTTTAACAGACTCTTTGCTAATTGATGAAGAGATTGTGCATGAATGTAGCATTTGGTCACATATGTTTGTGTTCCTGATATATTCCATCTGACTTTCGTTTTTTCCTTTTTGACCATTACTTGATCAATAGAGCATTCTTATTCATGAATAGATTTAATGCTCAACTCTGAATATGATATACTGTTATTTTATCAAAATGGCACATTGCAAAGTGTAAGCTGTTTCAACCTCATCTCAGAATCTGATGAGAGGGATGTATTTTGAAACATCCCATCACAAGCATTTGTTAAATATTCTTGCAGGGGGCTTCAGCTGCTTCTGTATGTCTGGATGATATTGGTTGCTTGGTGGTGCAATCCCCAGGGATACGAGAGAGGTTCATGCCTGACCAGGCGTGCCAAGAGAGTAATTGTACAGTGTGTTTGAGCTTACCGTATCAATACAACAGCTGCAACTCTACATTTATTCTACAGTGCAAAATGATATTCATGTGAACTTTTCTCACCTTCTAGGAGATACTGTAAATGCATGTTAAACAGGTCCATTTGTTGAACAGGCGCACCTATTTCATTGAATGTGTATGGATTTATTTTCCTAATGGCTTGGCAGATCATGAATTATTTCCTTTGACCTGCAAATGACAGTGCCATACAATCCAGATTTGATCAAAGTTCCTGTTTTGTCTGTCAAATACTAGATGGAAAAAGTGTTATGGGACGAAAGCGTTATCCATTATGCATTGTGATGCAATTTGCAGTGTTTTTCCCAAGAAAAGAAAGCAATTCACTGTTCCATGCTCTGCATAATGTGCATATGTGCACTAATTCTTGGCTATTACATCTTCTTTTTCTAGTAGGTCACCTGATTAAATGTTCTGCCTTCTTGACGACCAATTTTGACTAACAAAGAAATCAACCCGCACTCTAAGCCCCAGCAAGCTGACTTGACTTAATTCAATTGGGGCAACGGTGCTGCAATATATTTATTGAGTCAGTTCAGCTTGTTCATTTGAAGTTGTATCTCTCAGTTTGCCAACATTTTCACAGTTTAAGTGTCAATAATTTTAAGTGAATTGAGTTTACCTGACTTAAAGAAATTAAAAAATGGGCTGGAACTCAACTGAGATACACTAGCCTGGCCTACATTAAATAAGCTGAATTCAGTGTTTCACATAAAGTGAATTGAGTTGATACAACAAATTTTCAATTGGACAAGACAACATTCTGCAAATCGGTCATGCTAGTACAATATAATCAAACCAAAATTAACAAAGGCTTTAAGTTTCTCTGACATAACACAGCTGAGGCTGACTGACTAAATCAATTTTACTCTATAAAATGAAAAAGTTATAATTTATAACCACATAATAGAAATAAGGCAGACTAGCAAAATGTGATTAGGAGAATCTGAATTGAGCAAGAATGGCTGAAATAACACAATTAAGTCACTGAATGTGACTTAATGTTAATAAGTTAATATAACTTTTTTTAATTAAGCTGTAATATGCTGAATTACTTGAGAAAACATGGCAAATTTTATTTAAGTTCATATAAACAAATACTTTTATGCGAGATTAACCTGATGAAAAGGTGTTATCATAGCTCATATCAATTAGATTAACCCGAATTGATTCAATTATACTTCCAAATTAAAAAAGGATGAGCCTGCTCAAATAAATTAAATTATTCTGGATAGATTGTACTATGCTGTTTTCAAGTGATTAACAAGATATATTTGGTAGAAAAAGTGACTGGATGATAAACAACCACTGATCATTGGTTTGGACCCAAGATGAAATTGGACATCTTTGGGACACCCTATGAATTTTAATCAATAATAGCCTACTACTGTTAACTATTCTGTTCATTGTTTGGACATCAGAAATTTCTAAACTTCATGTTAAATGTTCTTTCGTCTAAAGATGAAATCAAGGAGGAAGTATGAGCAATTTCTTGGACAGTTTTTGTGATAAGTGACAGTACTGAGGTTGGTTGTAATGTCGCGATCCTCACAAAGCAAAGCCAGTGTTGTTCAGTCAAGGTAGCCTTTGAAGTTCCACCCTGAAAAAGAAAACATACATTGTATTGCATGTAGATGATATAATGTTATCAAACAATATTAACTGTGTGGCTTTAAGATATTTGCAGAAATCAATTTTCTCTCCTCTCAAAAATATTCATTATGTTCCTTTGCAGAATTATTCATTTACCTTGTTAATTTTTTTAAATGGCATAATGTATTGTCATCCTTATGTGACCAGTGGCTCACTGGCACTAATTGAAAAAGGATACCCAATGGAAAAATGACTAGTTGGCTTTGTTTAAAAATTGTTTGCTTGTGATTTTTGGTCACTAGAAATTTCAGATTTGTTGCAGTCACAAATTTGTATGGATATATGCACAACCCTTGTCAGGTTTTGCTTCTATTAATGATTTTTTATGTGTGAATAATGCAATGTATTTGTTCCTTGTAAAGATCTTACTTACGTACATTGTGTTTTTATGTTATGTCTTTCTATGTGTTTTTGTTGCTCAAGTATAATTTGTCATCCTTTTACTTCAAAATCTTGTGAATGACAAATCTTCTTTTATGTAAAATTAATGAAGTAACAGATTTATATTTTTCACTTATTGCCTCTCGGCACGATTGACCATTGATTTTATTGACTTCTTGTTTGCTTTATTGAAAATAAATGCCTTTTTAGACTTATCTCTTGTGCTTTATTTTATTTGTTCAATCTATCTGTTTAATTTCTAAGTTCTAACCATCAATCAGCATAGATCTCAAGATATCTCTGTTAATCATTGTTGACATTCTTCAACTGTTGTTTGGATTGTTTTATGGTTTTTTTTTGTTTTTTTTTTCAAATTTACTTCCGACAGAGGAATGCTGCTCCAATTTTTCTGAACATTTAAGCTAATTTAATGGACTGAATTGTACATATCTGCAAAAAATGTGCTTTTGACCTCAGATTGTATCCCTGAAGAAGTGGTGCATGATTGGAGTGCTGCTCAGGTGTGACAGGCCTCATATGCATTTTCTTCTGCAAATATGAAAGATACAATCATGAATTGACGAAAGTTGTGAAATTCCAACAATTTAAAGTCCCAATGGTCAACATGTGTATCCCTTCCCCTATCTGGCAACATTTGATAGCAACATAGAATGATGTCAGTTGTAAATACACAGACAAGTGGACAGACAAACAAGCATGTATGGAAAAATAATTCCCGCAGAGGGACTAAAAAGTCATTTTTTACGTTGAGCATGTCATCTAACAAAAGCATACAGCAGTTCTGAGGTTGAATTTATAAACATGTGCAGTTATGTTCTGCTTTCCACACAAGTATATTTACGAGAATTGAGTTTTTTAAGACCAGAAACCCAAGAACATGTATTACAATGATTACCTGGCAAATTTTCTCGAGTCTCCTGCATCCGATGTAATTAGATAGTTCAGCTGGTGCCTCCATGAAATATCCTCTGGTTGACATGTCAAGAATACTGCTTGTAAATCTGAAAAATATTTTACCAATATCATTTTCAAGCAACACACAATTTATATAAAACATAATATAATTTATGTGCAAATTCATTGGGAATTAGGAATATGATTAACAATAAATTTGAAGTCCTGATTACTGGATAATATTTTGAGTGTTTTGAGTTTGTCCGAAATATTTATTTATATTATGCCAGAAAAATTTAAGTTTAATAGTATGCTAATTACTTGCGCCAACCAACTGAATGCTACAGGTGTGACTGAGAATAGAGTTTTACAACAAAGTGTATGGCCCGTATAAATTTAGTGCAATATGCAATAACTAGTCCTATTGCTCGGCTTCATAATCTTCACATTTTAGGACATAATTACTATTAGTAAATTATGCACTCTGACAAAATCTGGCTCAAACGAAGCCTAAGGGCTGCTTGAGACACATCAGCATTTTTCTGTCTATATATCATGAACATTTTAATGAATGAGTGCAAATAGACCTTATGAACATCAAATAATATTTCTGTAGCTATTTGAATGCTTATCTTTGTTGCCAGCCAGCTAATCATAATGCCAAGACAAAAAGGGCGACCATTTAATTTCCAAGGGGACTTGGAGTTTTCCTGTTTATTTCAGGCTAACGGCACCAATTATAAATGTTGAGTGTGCAAAGTCACCAAATATTCACTTCTAAATCAAATTTAGCAACACCTTGTTAAAAAAATACCCCAACAAGAAATTATTTATTTCATGACTGGCCACAAAAATTTATTTATTTTACCAATTTCACCAGAACTGATGAAGAACTTTTTTTTTTAAATAAAAACTCCCAACCCCTCCCCCTCGACACTAAATAGTCATCCCCTTAATGCCTGTATACACTATCCATAGTCTAGCATTTGAGATGAATCACTTATCAGGTCAGAGACAACATAATTGTCATTATCAATTTCATGTCCACTAAGATAATATTGCAATAATGACATTGCTTTCCATTTGCTAGTTTTTAATCTCTGGCTTTGAATTAGTTTGACATCATGATGCCCCATAGTTTAATACTGAATTTCACATTAAAGTTTCAAGTTTTTGTATTAAAAAAAGTACATGTTCATGCTCTATTGATATTCATAACAATGAAATAAGTATTCAATATTGACAAATGCATTAATTGCTACAGAATATCTAAGTTCTCTTACCTTCAAAAATGTTGAGTTCTTCTAATTTGAGAAATCAATAGGATGGCTTTGCTGTGTCAAGTTAACAGTCTTGAAGGTGTCAGAAATGGTCCTTAACACAATAAGCCACTTGGAGTTTGTAGGAAAAACTGCTAACAACATCAAGAGGAATTATGACAAGAAAAACTGCTAAAAACATTGGAGTGTGGGTAACACCACTTTCTACATATAGATGTCAGCACTTTACTTATTATAACAAGATATCCAGTCAATGTTTAAAAAAACACTCATCTACAGTCACATTTATTAAAACAACTTATCGTAATGATTTAGTGATCTTTCTAATCTGTAGATCATATCATTGTGGTTGTAATTAAGATAAAATAATGGCCAGCAGCCCAGGTCAGCTTGCTCAAAGATTTTTACAAGGCCGCTCACAAACCAATATTAAGTATTTCAACGGAAGCATAATTACATATATATTTTTCCCTGAAGTAATTATAAAAAGTTATGGTGGTAATACACCCTGCATTGTGTGAAAAAGAAACATTCAATATTTTGATCCAACTTACAGTTAGGCAATTTTTTAAAATATCTCCAAGTTCAACTGAACTGCTGGAAAAAATACCATTAAATAACAACATTTGGAGTTGTTGCTCATAATTCCTGCAAATATGTCAAAGCAATGCACACAGATGATCAACATGTCCACATACACAATGTCAAGTTGACATTCTTTCCATTTATATTTTCAGAAATTTTACAATAAATTACGTAATATACAGAAAATGTCTAATTGTCAGGGATTTGAACTCAAGTCTGTATCACAACACTAGTCATTTAACCAATGTGGCCGTAATGTCCGATGAACACACCAAGTTATTTTTCCTAGTCTTCTCACTAATTCTGCAAAACATAGTATAATTAAGAAAATGTCAAGCTGTCGCAGATTTGAACTCAAGACCTCTTTATTACACGGCTAGTCACCCTACCAAAGTGGCCACAATGTCCACTCAACACATCAAGTTGTTTCTGCTAGTCTTCTCATAAGTTGTATAACAGAGGGTATTTAGAAAACATCACTCTGTTACAGATTTGAACTCAAGAACTTTTGATTACAAGACCAGTCACTTAACCAATGTTGCCACAATGTCCACTCAACACATCAAGTTGTTTCTGCTAGTCTTCTCATAAGTTGTATAACAGAGGGTATTTAGAAAACATCACTCTGTTACAGATTTGAACTCAAGACCTTTTGATTACAAGACCAGTCACTTAACCAATGTTGCCACAATGTCCACTCAAAACATCAAGTTGTTTCTGCTAGTCTTCTCATAAGTTGTATAACAGAGGGTATTTAGAAAACATCACTCTGTTACAGATTCGAACCCAAGACCTTTCGATTACAAGACCAGTCACTTAACCAATGTTGCCATAATGTCCACACAACACACCAGGTTGTTTCTTCAAGTCATTTTTTTAAATGACAGATTGCATTGTTAAGAAAATGTCACTCTGTTCCAGATTTGAACTCAAGACCTTTGTATTACAAGATCAGCCACTTAACCAATGTGGCCACGATGTCAAGCAAATGCAACAAGCTGTTTCACCTAGTCTCCTCAAAAATTCTATAAATAAATTATGAAAAACAGAATATGTGATTTGACTCAGATTCTGCATAGTGGGACAGGACACTAACCAGGGTCCACAATGATAAACAAATCAAAATATTGAAATTTGTTGACCTTTTCTCCAACCTTTGTACCATACTGTACCATAAATATAAGGTGTAACGAGAAATATCTAAATCTCACTGGGTTTGAAGCCAACACCTTCAGATTACAAAACAAACCACTAACCCATGTGGCCACAGAGTAAGTAGCTAAGACAAGGTTATTTTTTGCTTGACCAATGAATCGAACATAAATAGGATGTTCAACTATTGGCATAACAAATCTGGCATAAGCGAATTAAGCTGAGGAAACCTATTCTGTTTGTGTCTCAGAAGTTCACGAGTATGGCTGAAAAAGATTGTGTTGTGTTGACTTAAAATATCAATCCATTGAAACTGACAAATAGAATATAAGCTGACACAGCTTAAAAAAAGAAAAATAGTTGATTCCACTTAAACAATTTAAGTCAAGTGTGTGGTCTGGGCTTAGAGTGCGTGTGTCTCTTTTTTGTGATGTTCACCAGTAATACATGGTTCTTGGGTTTCTTTGCTTCATTGTTGTGGTCCTAATATCAGATAGTGAGCAACTGATATCTTGTCTTGTACTTCCCACTGCCCTATGAGACCAACAACCCATTCAGAAAGGTTGGATGATTTGTGGCACGTAAGCCTAGGTTCAGTAATGGCTAATGCCAGTGGCTCAGGCCAAAAGGCTCACCCCCAAATGGGGCCTTTCATAATATTCACTCATTACCATTGGTG
The DNA here is from genome assembly GCA_026936325.1 of Platynereis dumerilii. Taxonomy (NCBI): domain Eukaryota; kingdom Metazoa; phylum Annelida; class Polychaeta; order Phyllodocida; family Nereididae; genus Platynereis; species Platynereis dumerilii. The sequence continues at coordinate 595,532 of JAPTHN010000149.1, forward strand.
CAGCTACTCTTTAAACCAAGCTATCCGCGAAACTTGAAAAAATCATGATATGATTTGGATCAATCTTGCACACTCATGGGTGTGAAATGTTATTGAATTTATTCCATTATGGCAAAAAGGTCCTAGCTCGTCAACATCCATGTGTCTTTTAAAAAAGAACTGCTGTTTATTGTGCATGCTTCTAATTTGTGTTCTCAGATTTTCACCGTTCATCCATCCTCTCTTTCCCAATAAAAAGGAGTGGCTGTCACACTTCACTTGCTCTGATTTGGGCATATCAAGTTGCCTTTTCAGACATATGCAGTAAAGAATCCATTTCACAAAAAATGACCATAGCTTTTTGAAGCACTTGGAAGTGAAGCGGTGCTTTATATTTTGCTTAATGTGGAAGAAAATTAATGCATTTTGCAGTGTACATATAGCATTTAGGGTGTGTCAATTTTCAATTTTTAAGCAAATTCAAAAAGCAATAGTGCCTAAAATATGCGTTTTGACTTGAGGAATCCAAATCTGTTTTCTAAATGGCAATACGACAATTCTTACCTACTTCAATTTTGGTTCAAAGTTTCATTATTTTTTTCATTTTCGACCATCTTCGCCAATCCGCGGTTCGCTGTAACTTTGTCAATATTTGTCATACGGCATTCTAATTGCCATGGTTGGAAAGCAAAAAAAAGACCTACATTTTGAATGCCAACATTAATGGTCTATGACAATATCTTGTCTCCCTATGTCTCTTTGGCCGCCACTTTTCAGAAATGAAAATGTTGTTGACTGTCTAAACCTATTAAAAAAAGGCTTTTGAATTTTTTTCACTGATAATTGCTTGATTCACATTCTCCAAGTTCCAGAATGAGCAAATAAAATATTTTTTTAATTCTTGGTCATGGAAAATCCTGCTTCATGAGCTTGGAAGTTTTAATGCAAAATTTTGTCTGAATTATTTAAACAAATCATGGAGGGGCTGTTATACTTCATATTTTAACCTCATAAGAATTACATATAGGACAACATCATTGGAACCATGAGAATGCTAAGAGTATTGTCTTTCATATGGTACCACTCATAATGCTCTGCAATAAATTCTGTCGAAGATATGATATGAAATGCAACAGACCCCATCTCACATTTTACGAGTTTTCAACTAACGTTAACATTAAAACTTCATCACACACAAGTCAGGCACTCCCATGTTAAAAATCAAAAAAAATGTTTGTACTTGGTTGTTCTGGAACTTGGAGAATGTCAATCACTGCAATTGTCATTGAAAAAAATTCCAAAGTCATTTTTAAATAGGATTAGGCAATCTGCGTCATTTTCATTCCAAGAAGTGCAGGCTGAAGGTCATTGGGAATCAAAATATTGTCATAGACCATTCATGTTGGTATGCAAAATGAAGGTCTATTTGAGAGCTTTGCAACCATGGTAATTAGAATGCTGTATGATACATATTGACAAAGTTATAGAGAACCGCGGATTGGCAAAAATTGTCAAAAAAGAAAAAAATATTGAAACTTTGGACCAAAATTGAAGTAGGTAAGAATTGTCGTATCACAATTTTGAGAACAGATTTGGATTACCTAGGTCAACGTGCATTTTAGACACTAGTGCTTTTTGAAGTTGCATAAAAATTAAAAATTGACACACCCTAATATTGCATTCATCTGACCCTTCAGAACATGGTCCGATGGTTATGTTCAGACTCAATGAGCACAAAGTTGTGTTTGAATGGTAACAGACAGATCAGAAATAATCAGTGAGCCTGTCTGCTAATTCATGATGCTGATTCAAAATTTTTTAGACCATATTTTATCTTTCAAAATAAGTCTTATTTCTTGGTAAATGTCATTCCGAATATCATTTTGTACATTTTTCATGCTAACGCTCATTGTTTTGGATAATCCTTGTATTTGCTACCTGAACTTCATTCTTTTTTCATTTTTGTGAATAAAAGGCTACATTCTCAAAAACATGGAGCATATTTTATTGGGTGATTGACAGATTGTTACCTTGTATATAAAATCAAAAGAAAACACTTATCTGAAGCCTCAAAAGAAAACAATTTGCACTTTTCGTAAAAGGACAGATGTATGGTCCAGGCAATCAACAACTTAAAGGAAAAATTCAATTTTTTCTGAATTTTTTCAATATTTATGTACTAAATTATCATCTGTTTTGAGAATATCACACTTCTATAAAAAAAAAAACCATATAGTTATTTAAACCAAAAAGCAAATAAATTTTCTTCCTTAGGGTGCATCATGAAATCAAGCAGATTAACCATTGGCAATTACATGGTATGGTGACTGACATGAGAAGTACACTCCTCTTTTGCAAGATAGGGCATTCAGACATTCCTATATTGAGCAGAAGCCACTTCCTAAGAAGGAATCATTTCCTTCATTCAATTTGGGCACTGCGGGTTGTCAAGGCTTTACTCCTCTCTGATCTTCTCCTTATTATTGCAATGAAAGACGTTCTTTCTTTTTGTCCTCCTCCGAATCACAACATTCTCCAAGGCTTTCATAATACGGTTGAGAGGATGGTCTGCCCTGTGGCTCATCTTCTGAGGCAGGCCTCTACAAGCACATTGGGAGATTTATGGTATACTTAGGGACGGAATTCCATACAAATTCCTGCCTTCAGGAATACCATGGCTTGGTCAATTTGTCACAAGGATGATGAAGACTCTTGTCAAACAAAGATAAAGTGGAGAGAAGGGAAAAGGAGACTGTTACATTACTGGGGCTAATGAGACACATCAGTCTCCTGGATGCACAACATACTGACAGTTTGCTCCTCTCACCTCGACAAGAGCTGACTGCATGGTTCTACTGCACATTCAGACTGTACTCCACTGAGTGTTTCAATGTTCTGGCTGAAACAATACATGCATGCTCATGAATTCGTGGTTTTCAATTCACTACAACCATTAAATACAATTGTGATCTGCAAATATCAAACTTAATCCACCCAATTTGAAGTGCCAAACATAAAAGCATCTGTCTATAATACTGAAGAAGCACCATGTTTTGTAAGTAGTTTTATCCTGAAAGCCCTGGCGAGAAAGATAGGACTTTGTTCTATGATACAAAGATCTTAAAGAATAAAGTCGCAGAGAATACTAACATAAAAACTTTCAATAAAGACTCTGCAAGTCTGAGTGGAAAGTTTGGTTTTAGTCACAAAATATTTCCTATTTGCATTTGAAGTTAAGATAGAATAAAGAACAAAATAGGTTATTTGATGCCAGATTTGAAATATGAATTGGCAGCAATCTCAATCTTGAAGGAGGGGAGTGACTCAATGCCTATTGACTAAATTCATCCTTGTCTTTTTTTTTTTTACTGTTTCCGCAAAAAGAAAAGATTGAAGAAAATAAAAGAAAACACAAGCATTGGCTTACATTCAGTCAATAAGTCTGTTTTGGTTTTGATATGGGATGCTCCTCCACACCTCTCATGGCTAAGTGGATATTGATTAGATTTCTTGAAATTCTCCTTCAGTCTTTCGGCATATCACATGCAGACAAGAATCAAACTTGACTGACAACACTGAAACTGGGAAACCATTCTGACAGCTTTATGGATAAGGCGCATCATTTATGACACATGTTGAGATACTGTCTTTGTTTCTTGATAATCCTCAAGAATTCGGGGAAAAAATTGATTTTTTCTGGGGTAAAAACTGAAGAAAAAGAAGCAGAGTCAGAATGCTCTTGATTTCTTTATAAAGGGGATATCGGGGGTTAGTTTATCAATAATATCATTGGGGTAAATTGGCCATTTGTGAAATTGAGGATATAGACCTAAGTGTATTTTTACTTTTTTCATGATTCCAGTTGATCTGAGAACCATTATATTTAGTTTGCTTTGGCTGTGACTTTGTTCAAAACAACAATATGTAGATGAATGTTTGAATGGTTTCTGTGATTTAATTATTTGTTTCTTTTTTTACAGGTGAGTTGAGATGTGAAAACCTGAAATATGGATATATGAGGATGACAAACTTGTGAGTATGGAGTATGAGCTATCCGGTTTATTATATATTCTTTTATTGACATCTCAATTGATACATATGTCATTTGTAAATGGGGAAAAGTTTAATAAAATATATAAAAATAGTATTAATTATATACAAGATTAAATATATACATAAAATTGATTATACACATGTTATAAATAGCTAAAATCAAGTGAGCATATTGATACAAACATATACGAGTAATAGTAGTTTTGGATAAAAAGAGCACTCAGCACAAGATTAAAATAAAATTATTTGTGAAATTTATTGTGAAAGCTGCAAATTGGCATCTCTGATGTAGCACAAGTGAGTGAGTGATGTTTTATTTACCACCCTACAATCGGGTTGGGTAAGGAAGGTCTACAGCACAAATAAAGTGGAAGGATATTTTTGTTCCCTCATTATCAGTGGCAGTGATAATGCTCCTGAAAAAAAAAACACCAAACAACTAAAAAATTGCAACAACAAAACAACAACGTTGGGGTCAAGAAAAATGTAATGGATTACAAGTATGTATAACGCCATGTAACTGAATTAACATGAAAACTTGTGCAGTTCTCATTTAAAACAACCTCATTGTTGGCTTCTCGTGAATCACTGCATGCACATCCCTCTTACCTGCCTGTCAATCAGTCCCTGATAAGATAGATATCTTGGCTGATAAGGCTTCTTCGGAGATTACTTTATCTGTCAAAATGCCAATCTTTCATCAACTGCCAGGCTGAGCATCTACTGCGTCCTGAATAATGATAATAATTTGAATTATATATTGAAAAAAATTTGTTTGGAGGTTTTCATTCTGCAAAAGTTCAATATGGTTCATTTCTTAAGTTATCTCCACTGAAGAAACTGCAATGGATGGTGAAGGAATCCCTGCTGAGTTACTTGTCCAATTAACTGCTTGATTTCTTGTTTGATTAATAAGATAACGGGTCCTTATAGTACAAGAAAGGATTGTCAATCATGTCCTGTGAGTCTTGATTAACTTAGGAGCTTTGGCTGCATATGATTATCTGTTTAACTGGATTTGTTTCTTCTGCCTTGAATTGACTTGATATTTTGAAAGTGAGTGAACACAGCAGAGAATACTCCTGAATTTTCCTGCTAATTTCAAAACTTTGACACTTTTTTTCTATTTGTACAAGCATGATAAAAGTACAGATTGGCGATACAGGAATGCGGCACTTGCAAAGAATCAGATAATGTACAATGTCAATTTGAAACTTTTGAACTCATCTAAGCCTTGTGTCAAGGGTACATGTTTGCTTCATTGTTTTTTAATCAGATTGTATTCGCAATCCATTTTCAAGGCATGTTTGTCAATTTAGTAAAATGGAGTTGCTGAAAAGGCAACAGGTAATGGTATCGCATGTAACAATGTTTGTTTGCAAACCAGGCACACTGTAATGTGGTTGTTACTATTACCAAACACGGAGAAAGTTTCAGTAAACAGTAAATGCATAGAAAGTTTTTATTATATCATGTAAAGCAATGCGTACTCTTGCATCCAGGAAATGATTGAGACTGTTTTAATCTTCTGCCCATGGGCACTGCTATGTGGCTGCCCTGAGTTGTATTCATTGGAAGGCTCACCACACACTTTCCCACTCCAGGGGACCAAGAAGTCATTATAATACAAATACAAAAAAGTAAAGAGACTGGGAAGCAGAGCTGCTTTTAAAAATCATTTTTCTGAATGTCTAGCAAGAAAACGAAATCTGGGATCATTTGTATACAGAGTAAAATTTTGTTTAATGTTGCACGTTGGTAAAATTTAACATCTGACCAAAAAAAGGAAGCTTTCTGAATCACTTTCTAAGGTTTATAGTTCCATCACAATTTAAATAATTTTACCAAACCCTAGTCCGAGAATTGTGCACTTAAATTAGCTCACTGCTAATTTTGTACTCCTGTCAAAGTTCCACGTTGCACAAAATCATACTTTTTCACAAGATTTCAGTTTCAATCTTCTGCATTCATTTGTACAGCATGTCCCCTGTCTGTTCTGCAGAGAAATTTCATATTTCATGCACAGCGGATCGAATGAATAATTCTTATACAAATGTAGATAAAATGGAATGTTTATGTGTTGCAATACTCCAGGTCACAGAAACATAGCTTGGGTGGTTTCCTGATGTGCAGGCACCCTGTGGGTCTTTATATCAAAATCAAAGTGAATCTGTTGCACCCTAAATACCTGCTTGTATTATTTGAAGCTGTTAGTAAGCAAAGATACTTGGATAGCAGTTGACTTCTGACATTTGCTTCTCACCAGGCATTTAACCATGTCAAACACTCCAGTTCGAAGCGTGGCTTCCAAAGATTGTTCTTACATTCTCTCTGTCATTGCATCTGCTGGAGTGCCATACACTGTAGTCTAGAGTTGCAGTCTGCAAAATAACTTTCTGGTTGCATATTCCAATATCTTTGATGGCCAATGAATGAATCTTGAGACAATTATCATCTTAATCTGGTCATGGTAATTCTTATCTCTTCTTTGTGTATGTGGTCAAACATTGCTAAATGATGTCAGAGTACACAGAAGCATAAGCTTGCTGGAAGACTATTGGTCTAGATTTACGGTCAAAATATCCCTATCTGCTTTGTAACTTTACACTTTTTTACTTAATGACTGACTTCAAAAAATCATCAACTTTTTTTGGCAATGACAATAGCATCCATGATGCATCGATGACTGCATTCTTTGGAGGAATATCCAGGGCAGCTGGCTCCTGTTGGTTAGACACATAAACAGATACGAGGTTGAAAATTTAAATTTAATTTCAAATTAATGTTAAAGTGAGTTTGTATCACAGATAATACGGCTGAACTTATTTGAATAGAATTACTTCACAGATGGAACCATAATTTTGTCTAGTATGACCAGTTGACCACTGTGGTAAATATTTTTGAACAAGCCTTATCATAGCCATTAGGGTGGCCCAAAAAATAAAATTTATGATTTTCTATCCGCATACCCCCTCATTTTGGGAGAAATAGTGAAAAAAGCACCCTGTAAAAATTTCAAGAAAATCGGTCAAGTCTTAGTGGTCTCTCAAGGCCTGTCCATTCTCAGCAAAAAGGAAAATTTCAACCATTATCGCCAATACGCGGTTCCTTATAACTTAGTCAATTTGTACAATACTGCATTTTCATAGCCATGGTTGGATAGGTCTCAAAAAGAGCTTCAATTTGCATACCAACATTATTGGTCTGAGATGATATCTCAACTCCTATAGGCTCTTCAGTTTACACGTTTCACGAGTGAAATTGTTGCTGAATGACCGATCCTGATAGAAGAAAAGCTTTTAATTTTTTTCACTGGAAATTGCGGTGATTCTTATTTTCAAAGTTCTAGAATGACCAAATATTTAAAAAAAAAGATTTTTGACCATGGGAATGCCCGGTTTATGAGTGATGAAATTTTATGTTGAAGTTTGTTGTAAACTCATAAAATAGCAGGGGGTATTGTAGTATTTCAAATTCATATCTTCATCCAAATTTATTACAGGGCAACATGATAGGTACCACTTGAAAGACAATATTCTTATGTTTCATATGGTATAAATCATGTTGTCCTATATTTAACTCTTATGAAGTTAAACTATGAAATGTAACAGCCCCTCTCCGATGTTTTCAGCACTTTAGACAAAATGTAACATTAAAACTTTACAGCTCAAAAAGTGGGTTTCTCCAATGTAAAAAAAAATTGTTTAATGTTTTATCTGGTCATCCTGCACTTTTGGCGAATAAGAACATGTTACTTAACAGTGAAATTAAATGGAAATCTCTTCTTGAACAAGTTTAATCATTCAGCAACATTTTTGCACATAAGCACTGTCAGCTGAAGAGTCCATGGGAGTCAAGATATCATCCTAGACCATTAATGTTGGTATGCAAATTGAAGCTAATTCTGAGACCTTTCCAACCATGGCAATTAGAATGTTGTACATTACAAATTGACAAAGTTGTGGCAAACCGCGTATTGGCGAAAATGGTTGAAATGTTTCTTTTTGGTGGGAATTGAGGGGTCTTGAGAGACCACTTAGACTTGACTGATTTTCATGAAATTTTAACAAGGTGCTTTTTTCACCATTTCTCCTAAAATGAGGGGGTATGCGATGTGAATTTCAGAAAAAAAAATTTCCTATACATTTTTAGGCCACCCTAATAGCCATTGGTTTTGTAAACCCACTAATCCATGTCCCATGCAATGAGTATTTCGATTACTTTTGGTGACCATGGGATGAGCAAGCAATCCACAGCATCGTGAGCTCATAGGCCGACACATTGCTCAATTTGCCCCAGACACTTCAAGAGTGATCTCGATGGCCAAACCTTGTGCCTCGAATGAGACTCTTCAGAAAATGCTCATCACTATGCATACAATGTAGGATGGGAATTGCTGCAAGCTGCTTTTCAACGAAGTGAATCTGTTCAGTCAGCTATTCCTGTGACTTATTTCAAAAGGTTGCACAATGTACAGTATGCATGTCTTGATATCCAAAGTGCATGGACAGGTGCTATATAATTACAAATTGTTTCATTGCAACCTATGCATTCACAGGATACAAAAACAAGTAGCCAAACCTCTAAAATGTCGATGTGTACAATGTAGGTGCTGGAATTGCTAAGCCAGCTGAAGACCAAGTCTGGATTGTTTGAGATCTCTATCAGTGTGTGTTAAATGTATCAATATAGAAGAAATCTCCTGTTGGATATATTTCATCCTTTCAAGGCATGAAAGTGATAATAGGTATATATCTAAAATTCAGGTCAATGATTTCAACTGGTCTGTGACAGCAGTTTCCCTTGTGAAATAGAAATTGTCACTTTTATCAGACTCAATAACTTCATTGGCTCAATATCCCTTTGTCTAACAATGGCTGCTGGATGTTTTTCTGTATATTTTAAGGTGATAACAAACAATCACCATTGAGAGCAGGTCATTAGGGGTTGGTTGATGGATGGTCTTGTCACTCTTGCCTTGGAAACTTGCTAACCTGAAGGCCCTGTTTCTATTGGCCCCTCTTTGCAGGTGATAGGAAGGGTTATAGGGCCATCATTTATCTGATCTGCTCTTGTGGTTCAGTGTTGTTTGACCTGTCTTAGCATATTTCATGGCAGTTTAATTGGGATAAAGCAACAATTTCTTGCCTTGTGCCCAGTACTTTTTCGAACCATGTCAGATGATGCAGCTGTTTAATCAATTAGTGGTAGATATCATTGTGTCACTACTATGCCCCAGTGGTCTGACAGAAGAAGTGGAAGGTTTCATTATAAATTGGACAATTTATTATTAGCTTTGATAGCTAAAATATCTATGGATATACATTTTAATGCTAGTGTAGTAGGATGATTATGGACTACACTACACTACAAGCAATGCAGTCAATAACCATCTTATTCATCAACAGTATTTATTTACTTTAATTTTATCTCAATTAATAGATGTACATGTAGGTTTTTTACAGTGTCAGGCAACCCTCAATAGCAAGACATCACCTTGAGATTATATGAGCAAAGCTCACTTAGCACAAGGACAGATCATTCTGCGTGGTGTCTACAGTGACTGCCTGAACAGGAAGTGCCTGTAGTTGCCATAAAAGCGAAGCTAGTAGTTTAGTCACAGTTTAGTTTGGTAAATAATTAAAATACCTTTTAAAAATATCTTCCAAAATAGCTTTAAAATTCAGCCTTTTCCTATAACAACCCCCAATGACATACATGTATTTCAGGGATTTAAATCAACATGTGTATCAACATTGGAAATAATTATTTCCATGCCCCCTGATTGTAAGAAGAGACTGAAAATTAAAAGTCAATACAAAGGTTAATGACTTGAATGGCTCAAGTAGGAAATCATAACAACACTTAAAGTTACACAATCTTCATTAACTATCAACACATTATGTAACAGTCTAATAGTGAACAGTGTACTCTGAATAGCTATGGTTTTTATTGATCTCAGTTATGTAACATCAACAATTAAGCAGAATAGATCCAAATTTAACATGGATTTGAATTACACAGCTGTCAGTGCAATCTGTCTATTTATCTAAATATCTATAATCTATCTATCCAATCTTATCTTTAAATCTGATCTTATCTATCTAATTGTATCTATCTGCCCATTTGACCTTTCCTTTAAAAGGGTAAATTGGCCTTCTGCGTGGAAAGTTGAAGGTAATGCAGTAGTTCTATGACAATGCTGTGTGACTTTCATGGCAGTGCCATTTACGTATTATTATACGTTTCTGCATCATAAACTGTTTGGCAATGTATGGTGTTAATGAACTGGGCTGCTGAGTCTTTAGGAGCTTGACTACCTTAAAGTGTTGCCGAGTAACTACAGTGAGAGAAGGAAGGGGCTCGCCAAATTATTAGGAAAGCAAAAGACTGAAGCCTCTGGGTGCAATCAGTCGCATGCTGGGCTGTCAGAGCGAATCTGCAGTGATTACAACTGGGTTGTGGATAGATGCAATGAGCCTTGTCAGAGGCCGGCAAAACAAACATGATCTTTCTCTTCAGTTGATACTTGTGGATAGCAAGCTACCCTTTTACCAATATCATGTTATGAGGCTGGTTGATTGGTCCAGAGTAATTAACATGTTATAAATAGTGTTGGGCTGCTAAAATAAATTGGGAATGGTCATTGCGTAGCAGGGAAATTTGTGCAAAACTTGTTTCAAAACTCTTTCAAATCTTTTGCTTTCCTTTTTTGAAAAGCCATTAGAGATGAACTTCAAAATTATGCCAGTGTTTAATGGTAAACAGAACTGGTCCTTGATCAAATATATATAGTGATTATTGTTTATTTTTCAATTACATCTCCCAGCAATCAAGACAGTCTGTGATCTATACTAAGCTTTAAATTGATTTAGCTCATTCCATCTCACTCTGTTTATAGGCCACAGGGAAGGATTTTTGTTCTAGAATAAAGACTGTGGCACCCGGGATGGGGAGTTGGTAGCAGCAAGAATTTGTATAAATTTAAAACATTTTTTTGTGCATATTCATTTTAATGTGGTCAAAAATAACATTACAAATTTTTGTCAAATTATGATCATGATCTTAATCGTAATTAATTGCTTAACTCGATCAAGTCACTCACCATAAGTCCACAAACATTACTTGACATAATGGGTTAACTTTTGCATGATGATGCCAAATAATGAAGCACATTGTTGTATTTGTACATGTATTACACATTGACATGGATGTCATCTATCTGGTAATGAGCACCTATGCATGCAGGTTACCTGTTTTGTCAACACGTTTCGATTTTAAAGCAAATTTAACAGGATTAACAAATTACAAATACTTCATTATTTCTGAAACAACTGACTGCTACATTTTTTCGCACTTGTGCTATAGGGTTGACAATGCTCTGTCTATGCTGAATGACACATAACTACTTTTCAGTTATAGACAGGCTTACATATTGTTCTCTTGTTTCAGTGTGTAGTTTTGATGTGGTTCTTTTCAAACTACCTGGCACAGACAATCTTGCTCAAATGCAGATCAAGCAGACAACAAGGATGGAGATTCCAGTAAAAGCTTGCAAATATTAATTCCAAATGTGAAGTGACGAAAACCAGGAGAGAAAATGTTTTTTATTTACAGATGGAGTGCATGCTAATATTTGTTTTTGTTTTCCTCAGCTTGAATAAACATATGTAGATCAAGGTGCGATAGTATTTGTGATAAACAGTGACTCCTATTTGTGTTTATTCCCTTTAATGGATGTTCCATAAAGAGGATCGTCAGGAAAATGGTGCTAGCTCAATTAAGACTTATATTAATTTTTTTGACAAAAATGTATATCTAGAAGCATGAAACTTGGCACACACTTAAAAGATGTATTTCAGAATATATTTAGATAGGGAGCCACTTTAAGTTTTACTTAGTTGACCCACAGCAGCCATTTTCTAAAATGGCAGCTTATTCTGGCTTTTTTGTGCTGTTCTTCTCATTTCTCAGTCAGAATAAGACCCAAGAACATTGTTTTGGTGAATCTTTTCCAGATTTCCAATCTGTTTCTCAGTGATCTATATTCAAAATGAACGTTGCTGAAATTGCGACCGATAAAATAGTTCCACCTAAATTATGCTTTTTTATGGAATAATGACTGTCTTATTTGCAGCTGTTAAGTTATGCTTTTTATTTCACCACAAAGCAAGTCTGGTAAAGGATGCCTTTTTCATGTTTGAGTGGAGGCAATCTCTTCTTTCATTTACTGAAATTTGTAATTTTTCTTTTGCATGTTGCAAGTTACTTTATAAAAGATTGAAGGTTTGCAAAATTTTGAAGTGAATGGCCAATTCAAGTTATCATATTGGTGTCCAACTTTTGCAACAACTCTGACACGCAATTGCAAAGCTCTTGAGTTATGATATCTCTTTAGATCGCATGTTGTAAGACACGGAAGGAACAGTTAAGCTGCAACCATAAATATTAGGCTGATGGGAAGGTGTGGCATTGCATAAATATTCTATGAAAACAGAAACTATTTCTCTAACCTTAGATGCCATATATGTTCTGCAGACGAAAAGCTTTTTGTGAGGACAAAGGAGGTCTTTGTCAGTTGCTTCTCCACTGGCCTTCTTCATTTCTGAAATCATTGAGTTCTTCTGCAATGATGTGTTGATCCTGCTGGCCCCAGTACCCATTGATATTTTGTTCACTCTGCTATAATGTTATGTTGACAAGCCTCTCAGTCACATTTCAACCTCGTGTTTATTTTGATGGTTGACTTTCTCTTTTGCTTGTTCTTTAACCCATTGTCTGCTCGTGTCGACCAACTCCAGGCGGCGATGCCATAATGTGTCCTGAAGCTGCATCTCAAGTGACTGATCCAAAGCAAGCTGTTTTCGGGCACACAATTAATTTTGCAGTACACTCTCATAATCCCAAAGTGCTTTTTTGTTTTCTAAGGGAAGTTTCTCTCTGCTCCCATAAAGACACTTTACATTTTCTAGATTCCAAGCAACTTGGAGGAAGAGGTCTAATTTTGATTTAAAGCACAAATTGTCCATATTTTACTAAAGTTGTGACACTCTGGTATGGGGAAGTCCTCCAGGTGTGGTGACTAGTGTGCCCTTTTGTTTATATGAAAATCTGTAAAGGTAATGGAAGTCATTAAGACCCATTCAGTTCTTTTGGCTTGCAAACAAATGGGAGGAAAATACAAAAGTACATAGATTATTATTATTAGTTTTTGTAATATTCAGGATTGGTAGCTGAAATCCATAAATCCTGATTGCATTGACATTTTAAGATATTCCGTATTATGCAACATTTTCCATAAAAAGACACTGTATCAATTCAAAATTATAGATTTCTGAAGGTTGCCAACTCTGATAAACTAACTTTAATTTATTGCAGGAGAATTTTGTTTGATTTCAGTAATGTTGTTAGGAAGTCAATTGATGTCTTATCAGGTTACAAGGCAGTCAAGACCACACTCCTAGAAATTCAAAAAATCAAAATCAAATCATTTTCATAATGTTATTTCAACCATTTCTGGAACAGGAAACATTAGCTATAATGAGCCATTACTGACGAGTAAATTTTAGTTGAATGACTAAAAAACCACTTCTGCTTTCAAAAATTAACTTTCATAATCATCTCATTGAAAAACAGAATTCACTTTGAGGCTTTGTGAAATTAGAATCAACAGAGGAAGTTTTATTTGAATGATCAAAGTAACTGAACGTCAAAGTGGCGTGTCAACTGCCCAGTGATGTCTCTTCTCAAAGAAGATGTAAATGTTCGATTTCTCTTATTTCTCCTGAATAATGGTTACTTTAGCCAAAATCGTTCTCAAGGCAGTCACATCAAATCAGACCCAACATGCCTCGTCTGCAAAGTTGGCCCAGAAGATGTCAGTTACTTTCTAGTACTACCTTTATATGACTGCCTCAACCAACTCTGAACTCCAAGACTCAACAACATAGGGGATGACTGTCAATTGTTGTATATTATGGTCATTGATATCAAAATTGAAGCAGCGAGACTGGATTCTGCACTACGTAGTTTGATATTTTTAAGGCTTTCATTGCTGTAAAGATGACAAAAGCTGACCAATGTGCGATGTCTTGGCATTCATTCTGAGTTTAAGCTGTTAATGGGTCTGACCAGGTTTTCTTCAACACAGCCTACTCAATATTTTTATATAATACATTTATGCCATAAGCATTCTGCATTCTGGTTGAGAGAATAGTGTACTCTTGGCTCATGTACTAAGGCAGACATCTGGTATCAGCATCGGCTGCCTTGGAGATTTTAGAAGTTAAAACTATTTCCAGTTTTAAGGAATATTGCGACTCAGTCTATTTGTCACAAGGAAAATGAAGACGGTTTCCATGCAAAGAAAAGTGGACAAGGGGAGAAAGGAGACAATTTCATCACTGGAGCAAATGAGATCCATCCGTACTTTTGATATTTTACATACGTACAATGTCATGTTGCTAACCTTTCCTGTCAATCACTGACTTGCAAGCCCAGTGAAAAAGAAAAAGTTTAATGTTTTATGCGCAGGAAATGCAGCGAGACAGAATTAACTTCGTTGGCAAAGCTATTTTTCTTGCTGACGTTATTTCTTATGTTGATAATCAAGCATGCATTACCGAGTGTAAATAAAAGATGTTGGGCTGTGGTTCTGGTAACGCTGACTCTGAACCTGCATAGACCCCAATTAAATGGTAAAGAATATCCCGTGGAATGAGAACTACTAAAGACCTCATCAAGAAGTCAGTTCCTCTTTACTCTTTATTGGTTGTGGTTCGAGGAGAGTCATATCAAGACATTATTACCTTGCAATGCGCTGCTAATTCTATGGTTTGAGAAGTTCAGTGAAGCAGTGGAAATGCTTTATTTGTTTTGATTACACACCAAGTGGACTGAGTGGTTGTGATTTTTAGAATTGAGATCATCTGACCTCTTTCAACACAGTTCTGTGACTGCTACTTTATTGTCACAATAAACAAAAAAGCCTGCGTGGGTGGATGAGTCAAGTCACTGCAGGGCCTTGTCATGGCTTTATATAATGGAGCTTAATATCAGCATAGTCATGGCAACAGCCTGCATACAATGGAGATTTCTTGTCAATGTACCTTTGATATTCACATTGTCATGCTGCCAGTATCTATATATCAGCATTTATGTCTGAAATTATTATGATTTTGCGTGCATCTATTAGTGCTTTGATTTTTGACAAAGCAAACATTTTTGAAGGGTGTGCTTGATTATTTGAACCACTTCGGGGCTGCTAGTTTTGTCTTGTGATGTCAAAAACCTTATAAGTCATCCCTAAAAAGAGTAATGTCTAAGAAAATAGATGAAGTAAATCTGTTCAATCAGCTATTGTTGTGCCTCATTTCAAATACAAAAATGGTTTGCTTCAAGCCTATATGCATGAGTGCTATTAAATGACAAATTGTTTCTTTGGTAACCTACGTGCTAACACTGCCAAACAGGACATGTAAACATGCAGCAAAATCTTTCCAAAATCAATTTGCAGATGCTGCAACATCCCCTGGAAAAATTTAACTCCTTTTGATATCCCTTAAGTCTAACAACGGTTTTGATGTTTTCCTCCAAACCTTGATGTGATAGCAAACAATCACCATTAAGGGCAGGTCATTTGGGGTTGGTAGATTGATGTTCTTGTCACTCCTGCCTTGGAACCTTTGCCAACCTGAAGGCTCTGTTTCTGTTGACCCCTCTTTGCAGGTGATAGGCAGGGTTAGAGGGCTCTCATTTATCTGATATGCTCTTGTTGTCCAGTGTTGCCGGCCAGTCAAAACAAGGCCTGTAAATGTTCCATGGCAATGAACATTGGGATGAAGCAACAGTTCCTTCCCTTGTGACCAATCAACTTTGCTTTTTCCATGTTGAACAATGCACCTGTGCCCCCAATTACTGGATGATATAATTGTGTTATTTCTAAGCTCCAATGGGCTGGCAAAAGAAGTTGTTTTGGTTAGCTACAATATAAATTCGAATAACAGGGAGCGGTAGGAGTGGATAATTTTGTAATCACAATCACAGATGGGACTAGAGGTTTCGGCTTCATAAGCTGTTTGCCAGTTCAATACATTGATAAATTGAATCTAAATCTCATACTCTCAAAGTGTTGCTGAGTGACAAACATTGAAAGAAAGAAAGAAAGGGCTGTCCACTGTCCAAATAATCAGGTGTGTCATGAATTGAAGCCTCAGGGTTCAATCGCACATGCTTGGCTGTCAAAGTAAATCTGCAGTGATTACAAGTTGGTTGTAGATAGATGCAATTAGCCTTGTTAGAGGTTGGCAAAATGAACATGATCTCTCATTATTCTGGGATAACCAGCCATCCTTTTACAAATGTCATGTTACGAGGCTGCAAGATTAGACCAGAGCCATTAGCATGTTATGGAGTTGGGTTTCTGAAACAAACTGGGAGAGGGTGAAGGATGGCACGTGAATTTAGGAAGAGCTCTTTCCAGTCTTTAAAGTTACCCCGAATGATACGTCAGGTTTCAAAAAAATGTTTGTATAATTTTCCCATTTTATGGTGTCGCGTGGCCATACTGGCCAGTGAGCAAATTTTCTTAGCTTTTGAAACTTTTTTTCTTGCTGAAATGACACAAAATATGTCCTAAATGACCCCTAGATTTATTTCGGGTACGCACGGAAAAAAACAACCAGGCTTGAGTGCAATCAACTTTGTGACGTCATCACCATTGTTTTAATTAGTTAACTTGTAGCTATATATTCTCAACAATGGTCATTGTGACGTCATTACCAATGGATGTGCTGGAGGATGGAGAAACTATCAGGAAAAATATTACAAATAACTTATCAAATTATATAATCAAAGAAATACTTTAAGGAATCAATCAGAAGTTTATTGATCACAAGTTTATATCATAGTGCACATAATGTTGACTGTATTTGGCAAAGGATTTTATCATTCAGAGCAACTTTAAGTGTACTGCATGAAGCCCTTAAAAACGTACTCAGAAATTATGCTGGTCTGATGATGACTTTGTACCATTAGAAATAGCACCTATTCACTAGCATGGAGCATTCTGCTATTTTATAACAGCTTTGAGGGCTTTAGTAAACAGAACTGATCCTCGATCATAGATATCTTGGGATTATTGCCTCCTTTGCAATTACATCCTGCAGACTGTCAGTGATTTATGATCAACTGCTCTAAATGTATTTAGCTCATGTCATCTCGGTCTTCATGTTTGCAGGGCATTGGGAAGACATTTTGCCTCCTATAATATAGTCTGTGGTAGCATGATTGGATCAGGATCGAAGGTGACCATGAGTGCACAGTCATGAATTTGATGTATTCAGGTTGTATTAGATGCCATGTCTGTGGTGCATAACATGTGTACCTTTCCTAATCCCCTGATACAGTTTTGCCTCTTCTATGTCTATTTGCTGTTTTTCATCAAACATTCTAGCGAAAATAATGTTCAGATAGCCAGATAAAAAAGTATTTCATAGAATTTTGCTGAGAATGTGTTGTAGATGACAATAGCGTTATCTATGGTGAAACTAAAGTTGCGCTATTCAGCTGTCTGACAGAGTTTATGAAACTGTATTCCCTTGTAACCCTTCGGTTTTCGTTGTAACATCCTGGTATTCCTACATGTCTAGATATGCTTCTTCAGTTAATCAACCAGAAAATAAATGTACATACATTTGGCTTGATGGTCTACTTTATTGAATCATTCAGTCCTCTTGAGTTCCTTCTGATGCTCCTGCTGACCCTGGGCCTTTTGAGATTTTGCTTGTTCTGATCTGATGTGATAGTGACAAGCCTCTCTACAGCATTTGATCTTCCTTTGTTTGCTTTGTGAAACATTATAAAAATCGAAGTGTGCACATGATTTTTGTACTAACTGTACATGGACGACATGGAAATTTGTCCAGCTGAACAGCATGTGTAAATTTTGTCAAGGCTTGTCTTTTCATGGGTTGGTTCAATCAAGGCCCAATGTGATATGCAGATTGCTTTTGGAGACCATGGGATGAGCAAGCAATCCACAGCATCATCAGCTGATAGCTGGACACATTGCTCAATTTGCCCCAGACACTTCAAGGGTGATTCGAATGACCAAACTTTGTGCCCAGAATGAGATTCTTCAGTTAATGCTCATTACTATGCGTACGGCAACTGGCGCAAGCTGCTTTTCAATGAAGTGAATCTGTTCTGCAACCTACATTTACTTCCAATAACTGTAATATGCCTCCAATGTGTAGCTTATTTCGTCAAGTACACTGTTATACTCATTCATGCTGCTTATGTTGAGAACGGTATAGTAAATAGAGGATAACTATGTGAATATGTCACATATGACATGGTGTGATTTCTTCTGCGATTGAGCACAACAGAACAATCTCAAATGAGATATGGTCAATGGTCATATCTTGCCAAAGAAAGCTAGTGAAAATAAACCATAAAGGAGGCAATACATTACATGTCAAATTGTCAATTAAATGTATATAATAGATGCTGGGGAAGCCAAGGCACAAACAAAAGCCACAATGTTCGAGGTCTTTCTCAAAGCAGTATTTCATAAATATAGGCTATATCAATATTTCTTTAAAATTTAGAATGAAGATAGGTATAGTTTGCCTCCAAGGTAATAAACCAGGACACATGACAAGAGATACAGTTAGTATTTTTGGGTCCATTGAATAGCCTGAATGACTTTTTGAACTTCATTTAATTCCCATGCACCCACTGACTTTATATCTTATCTGCCAGACTGGATATACAAATGTAGATCTACTTGAATCAGCAGTCTCTACACTGGAAGTGGTCTATATGCTTGAATGCTCTGCATTATGACTACATTTTGATATCCAATATTAGGGCGGGGTACTCCAATGACCAAATGACTGTCAAGGTGATTGCCTGGCTTACAGTTGCCAGACGCCTTACATGCTGGCCTAGCAGCTTAGGGCCGTATCTTGTCAATTGGCATATCATGACTTTACCCTCAGAGCTGCAACTACCATGACTATAGTTATCTTCTATGATTTCTTATGCCTGAATTGAACTCGGTTTAACTACGTCTAGCTTTGCACATTGTCTTTTCAATTGTTTGCTTGAGATTGAGAATAACTGACTTTTAGGGCAAATCATTTGTGCTTATTGATGCCTCTGAACCTGTGTTGTCCCAAAAACCCTGCTCCTCTTGACCCCACTTTGTGGGTGATAGGCAGGGATGTAGGGCCCTCATTTATCTGATCTGCTCCTGTGTTACGTTATTGCTGGGCCATGCAGTGACAACATACTTTAGATGGATCCATGCCATGGAGCATAATAGCAAAACAGCAGTTCCAGTCTTGTGGTGATCAACACCACTTTTTTCTCCTGTCGTACAAAGCCCATTTCACAGGTCCAATTACTGATGAAGATCACTGTGGATACCTCTTTGCTCCTGTGGGCCAACTGGGCCTGATAACAAAAGAAGCTGTCCAATTATTTTGGCTAAATTACCACCAAAGGCATGCAAATTTGTACTAAAGGCAAATTTATATAATTTCAATCTACATAAATGGTCTTTCTTAACTACATGTATCATCAGTTTGAGATTAATTTAGTAGGTATGATTTATTTCTGACCTCCTACATCAGATGCTTTATAGAGGACCCATGACCTGAAATGCCTGATTCAGGAAGCCACGAGCAGCCTCTACCATTGCATGCCATTACCTAAATGTGTAGAGGACACATAGAGTCTGTTTTTTACATGTAGCTTGTTCTAAAAGTCAGAATGTTAACTTGTATACTACAGTTCTGTCGGCAAATGTTTTCAGGAGGGATTAAGAGAGAATGAAAGAAAGAATGTCATAAATCACTCCTTGTATGAGAGTGATTCTGCAGGTGGCCCCTGAGCCTTCTGACATTTTCCTCCCTCTGATCTGCCATTATGTTGATGCGCCTCTCTGTCACACTTGGTCAGAGATCTTCCTTCTTGTTTTTGGACTGTTCAGTTTCTCTTTTGTGTTGGTTCTCTTCAAGTATCTCCGTCTCAGATCTTGTTGACAAACACCAGGTGGAGATGTCATAGTCTATCTCATAGTGCCTAGCTGTGAAACGTGCTGTATAACTTCTACTTACGTACGGTTGTCACAGTGATGAAATGGATAGATTTATACACGCTCGGAAAAAATGGCACTCTGTATAAAACCACTGCTGTACTCACAGTCTTGATCCAGTCTTAATAATCTGATGATTTTATTTGCCAATGCTCATAAACCAGGTTTAAACCTCCTGGACTATATATGTGATATACCTGTGTCCATAAGAGCAACAGAACCTTCACATTCAAGGGGTCACCTTTAAAATAAACCATACATACAGACATACATACGTACATAATTCTTACAATTATAATACAATTAGCCATGCCAACATACTAGGAAATACATTGTACCAGGATGAGACGGAAAGTGAATTTGTTAAGTAAAATTTAAAAATATTTCTTCCTGATGATGTGTTGTTAGAGGTGCTTATGGATAGGTAACTTAAGTTGGTTGTTTTATCTTCATACATGGAAGCGCACATTCTTTAAGCTGCCCTAGGAAAAGAATTTTATGTAAAGAATTGAAGAACTATTTAATAAATTTGCTTTGATGATTGTTAACTGCTTCCGTGATGATTGAGTTAATTTCAACTGAGCATAAATATGATTAATTGAGCATAAATATGATTAATTGAGTGAATAAAAACCAACAATCTAATCTGGTGAAGCTATTGAAAGAAATTCTAGTTATTCCATCAGGAAATCAATTGTCAAATGACAAATTGCATCAAGGCTAGAGAGAGATTCAATTAACCAAATTTAAAGCTGAGCAATTAAAAACTTGTGAATCATCTCATTAAAGAACTGAAGAGTGGCTTCAAATGAGAGTGAAATCAGAATCTTTAAAGGAAGTTTTATGTAATGATCAGAGCGACTAACAGTCAAAGAACTGTATTTTCTTCATTAGAAATTAGGATATTTGATTACATTTCTTGCAATATAACTCTTTTTCCCTCCCTATAATAAGAAATTGGTGCAATTCAAAGAACCCATTAGATGCAAGAGGTGAACCATAAAAAGGGCAAGGACAATCCAACTACCACCAATATAAGGTAATTGCTATTTTGTCCTTGCAAGACAACCTCAAAATTTCAGTTAAGCCACAAAATCAAGGTCATGAGTGACCTTAGTTGTGTCTGATAGGACCAATTTCACATAATTTTTATGTAATAAAGCAGACAATAACTGAAGCTTAATGCAAGTTTGTCTATAACCTTAATTAAGACAATCGTAAAGGCAAAATATAGAGAAACTCTAACGGTTATTCAGTGGAACAGATGCACACAATGCAAGTCCATCATTTAAGACCAGAAACAGCCTTGAAATACCCCAGTTCAATCAAAATCTAATAATGAAGTTTGGCAGACACGAAGGAGGATTGCTAAACGCTGTTTTTGGGTGTTATGAAACAAGCTTGGTCAAATCTGAGGTGTCTCCCTATCTAAATGTGTATTTCTACTGTAGAGATGACGATATTTTGTGACACGTGTTTTAAAAAATCGCATGATTATAAGTGACAAAACTCACCTTAAAGAAGTATAACCGTCGTACCTGCCTAGGCTACGTGTTTGTTGTAACATGTTTAATTTATCTTGAGAAGCCATTCAGAAATGATCATAAGACCACTTATTAAAAAGCTTCAACTTTTCAGAAGTTCCTTTTGTAAAAGAAGAATCAAAGTTCGAAATGATATCAAGTGGAATTTGTCATGTCTGTAGGTTCTCTTGATTGGCTTATTGCATGGCACGTGTTGGTGAAATGACATTATATTTGATTTGCTGGGACTTACTACTTTTTTAAGAGGGGGAGTCTATATACTCATTGGCAATGGAATAAACTTTTTAAAAGTTAGACGTTGTTAAATTTAGCTCTGGATACTATGATTTGGCACTCAAAGACTCTCTATTTGTGGATTTGAAGTTAATTAGATATCATTGGGGGGGGGGGCATTTATGAACCAGAGTCAATAATAGCTTTGTATCTGGGCTCATCTCCGTACTATTGCTTTGATTGTCTGCTGCCAAACAAAACATATATCTTTAATAGTCGAGAAGAGAAAGTCCATTCTGCAACATGAAATTTAAAATTGTACATGAAGCTGAAATTGATCATCCAAAATCTGAGCAGTATAATGGTCAGAACAGCAAGTGCCTGAAGAAAGAAAAAAATTGGTCAAATCGACCTGGTTGCTTGCTGATGAGATAGTTCCATGAAGGTCCATTACTTAAATGCAAGTTCTATACAAATTTCACGCATGTAGGTGTGCAATTCAGATATTGCTTAGAATGTTGATTCTTGACCCTATTTATCATTAGGTCAGCAAGTGCATTTCTTCTGCAGCTGACTTCAACTACTGACAAGGTGTGATTTCTTGCACTAAATGTTCTCAGACTGCATGTCTACCCTCACACCATAAAATGAACTTATTGGCTTTTTATAACATGATAAGCAACCCTAGCAGTCGTTAAGATTGTTGGTCTCCGGTGTATTCCAAAGTTGAATTTAGATCCCAGAGGTAAATATGATCCCCCAGCTGAAAACTTCTATGTTTCACTATAAAGAGTATGATTTATAAATCTGCACTTGGCACTGTGCCCAGGGAAGCCTCAGAAGAGCCACGTAAATACTTTATAAGAAAAATATACTTTGCAACCAGGATAGAGATAAGTGACTGCATTTGGCTGCTTGCGGACATAAATGACAGTCATATTATGACAGCATGTATATGTAAGGGTGCCATTTTGCATGGTAAATTGGCAATTGGGAGACATATTAATAATGCTAACTCACTGGTGTTGCTAATTCACTTACACATACTTGTGCTAATAAGAAAGAATAGGATATGACCTAACCTACTGGACATGAGTCATAATGACTCATAAAGCATGAAATGGTGAGTTGACACTGCATAGGGATATGACAGTCATTATCATCATGGTCTTAAGAGGTGCAATTTTTGTAATCATTTGTATTGATGGTTTGTTCTGATTGCTTTATGTGCAATAAATTAAATGAAGGTAAAATTCATGCTCAATTACAGTCATTGCATAGTGCATACTTGTTGAATACTACTTTTATGGATTCTGTAGTTTCCACACTTACACCCAAAAGACTAGTCGATGAACGTCAATCGAAGTAATTGCTTCTATTATGCTGTTTTTGTTCGGTCTCTCTCTTTGCTTGTGCTAGCTGTAGTTTTCTTCAGAGGCAGATCGAGATAATGTTGGTGCAAGGGAAGTTATAGCAACAAGGAGCAAAAAGGCCTGACGTAATTGCATGTCGGTTTAAAAATATTAAAAATCACACCTGGTGGCAGAGGGGAGATCTACTCCACCCCCCCTCTTTCCGTCCCTAGATTTCCTTGATTTATGTAATTATCTGATTGTTTTCATTTCCTATTATTTGAAAGACCTGCGGTTGCTGCATTTGAAGGACCTAAGACTTGCAAGAGTTTCCTCTCGCTGGGTCAATTTCATGATGGCTAATCAAAGAAAGGACCTTGTTGGTTGTTCGTCAAACAATCACTGAGTCTTCTCCTGAGTGCACCTGCTTTTCAATTCCTCTTCAAGTGTTGGAAACGTGACCCTCCATCTTCATTAGTGTACTACACCAGTGTGCCATGGGCTCGTTCATTGTGTATCGTTCCTTGAGCAATGTCCCAATTACTGCACAGTGGTTAAGGGCTTCCTGGCATTTGGGAAATGAAATAGCTAGGGCAAGAAAGAGCAGAAGGAAGGTATGATTCAATGAAATAAGATGGGCCATCAGTGCCATCAAATGGGTGATAAACGAATGTGCAGGGTCAAAGATTATTTATAAGGCATGTTGGTTTTATTTTGTAGAAGGTTACCTGACGAGAAGGTGTACCTACCTTATGTCGTGAGATACACTCTTTATAGATATTACTAATCTTCTAGTGAAGCTGTCATTATATGTTCATGGTGCGCATTGAAAAAGCATCTCATACAAGATGAATGAAACCAAATTTGTCAACTTGTATCTCATCAGACATTCTTTATCCAATTACAAGGATCATCTGGATTCTATAACACTACAATGTTAACGATAGGGCCTATATATTTTTGTAAATGTGTCAGCAACTGGATTATGAGTTTTTTCGCTATAAGAAAGAACTCCCAAAATAGTTCTTGCAAAGAAGAAATACAAGAACAGTCAGCAGAAAGAAAAAGAATTGTGAACCAAATGTGTGGAAGTAAATGATACAGTGTTGACAGGAAGCGAAAGTGCCTTATTCCGGCCTGATTAATTCACAAAGCCAGGTGATATTTTTGCTTCACGGTCTTCAACAATTCCTAACAAAAATGGTAGAAGGAGCAGTCACCAAGTGTTTCCTGTGGAATATGCTAACATGTGTGGGATGTGTTTTTGCAGCCAATTGAACCTCATGAATATTGTACTTGAATGCTTGAACCGTAATATCTGTTGTTGGAGGTCTTTTTGTATTGTGGGATGTAAATGAAACTTATGGGACAAAGTTATGCAAAACCGCGGGTTCGCGAATTAACAATTTTTTGCAGTTTTGGCTAAAACTTCAGGCTCCTTGATCACCCACTTCTATTTAACTTAGGAGTCCAAAATTATGCATGGGTGCATCATTTGGCAAGTGGAACAAAATGAGGGGGTGTCTTGCCCTCTACGGTGAAATTGATGTTTTTCGAACCACCCTAACGGCCATACTCCACTACTCTAGTCTCCAGAGTATACCAATCACAGATTATTCCCCATATATCGCCATAATATTTGCAATTTTTGCAATTGTAGATTGACCTGCCCACCCTGGATGAGAGCCATGTCGCTTGATATTTGCCTTGCCTGATCTTTTGAAAATATCTAATGAAATCTTTCCTGATAAATTACTGAAAACTGTTTTCGTGTCTTTTCAGGTCATCAAGATGTTGGTGATTGTGGTGGCCATGTTTGCCTTCTGTTGGTTGCCTCTTCAGACTTACAACCTTCTATCAGAAATATTTCAAGAAATCAATTTGTGAGTATACATATGGTTAATTTTTTAGCCTCCACATCTAAATGTACCTGAATATTTCACTAGCATGACTGGTTTCATACAATTTTATGCAGTGAGATTTTATCTAAACACAGACTAAAATTCTTTCTTAGACCAAATATTTTTGGTTATTTATGATTGTTTTAATGATTCTATGCAAAGTAAAAACCATTTTCACTGTCAACGTGTTTTAGGGGCCTGTGTAAGATGTTGACTTTGCAGCTGTTTTTGTTGCTGTTGTTGTTTATGATTGCTTCACTTGCACTTTGTGTATCGCTCTTTCGAAATTTTCTCATAATAAGTACTTTACTCATTACTGTAACATTAGCTTACATCAAAAGGAAAAGCAATTACATTTACGCATGATTATCATTGAATGCCTTAGCAGCTGCAGCATTTGCCAAATTGTTATTTTGTGTCTGAAAAATTCTACATATTGATTGGAAATGTATCTTTTCTGATTTTTATAGCATTATTAGCAATTCAGCTGTTTTATTAGATTGAAATGAACAATTAATTTCATGTGCATTGTTTGACGAAAACTGCCTCGTAAATCTCTGAAAATTACCTGGCTATGCTACTGACCATGACGACCAATATGCGTTGTGAATTTCACACATCACCATGATAATCATGACTCTATCTACAGGTCTAATTGATTGTGTGTGAAATATTTACTGCTCCACAGCAATGTTAGGAAACCCAATGCTCAAGTCTGAGATCAATGACTCAGCAGATACTCAAGGGATGGAATCTCAACCTGTTTCGCAACAGGTTTTATGGACTATGAAAAGAGAATAGTTAGTCTGAGACTTGACACAGGGGAAACAAGATCTACCAGAATACTTGCAGATGTCCCGATACAGATGATCCGGATCCGGTGTAGGGATCTTCACCAAAATCGATCAGTTCTTCGTTGTGGCGATTGAAAAAATTCTACAGAGTTTCATTAGTCAAAAAATAATCATTAACTGCAGTCCTGATCCATTATTTCTGATGCCTGTTTGAAATATAAAATAAGTTATTCATCGGAGAATATCACATGCATATGGATATTACATGTCTCTGTGGCATCAAAGATCATCAGCTCTTCATGACCATTGAGCAATAAAGCATATTGCTTGCAATACATTAATTGCACACATCTTCCCAATTACTGCTTGATTAATTTAGTGTTGTCTCATCTATCTATTTTTTTCCTTTTCAGATACCGGTATATCAATATAATTTGGTTTTGCTCGCACTGGTTGGCCATGAGTAATTCCTGCTGCAATCCTTTCATATATGGACTGCTTAATGTAAGTGTATCTTTGTGTGTGTTTTACAGTTTGACAAAACTCAATGGACTACCATTACAATTTGATATATCCACAAAATCAATGAAAAATCTCCTTTTCAACTCTTAAAAATTACAAATTATAAACAGTAAACTAAAGTGAAATAGTTTGATGCAAGTTCATTAGCAATCATTTGTATTGTTGTAATTGGCAGTGAAATGGCCTGCTGCTTAGGGCTAAACTTCATCTTGATGCAGATCTCTTTTTGAAATAATCTGCAAATGGTGTGATTCTGGGAAAATCTTCGGGATATCAGGGAATGCCCCTGTCAGAACTACAGACTTGGCTAGCCACAGGCACCACAATGCCCACAAAATAAAAAAAGTCAGCCCTACTTACATACTTCTATTGTTAGCTGACACTTAAAGTCAACCATAGAAAGAAATGTCTTGCCACCATCCTATTTTCTGAGACAGAACATGTGTGTCATTCGTTGCAAGTGCCCTGTTAGTGTATAGGTTTAAATTTTTTAACTCAGATCTACCTGAAATGTATTTACTGATTCTAAAATCTTGTGATATAAAAATTTAATATCATTCGTATTGGAGTCTTCTTCTTTGATCATGTTTGGAACTATCGCCTGTTCAAAAATAATTCTTAGATAATGTTTAGAATCACTAATTCGATCTTTTGCTGTAATTGAAATATCTTTTTATCAAGAAGGTATTTAATTTCTTGTAATGATGTCTTACATGTCTTATTCTATTTTTTGTCTTTTCTTCCAGGAGCGCTATAAGAATGCTTTCCGTCAATTGTTCCGCACATGTCCCTGTCGATGCTGTCGTTGTGACGTGAAAGAGAATACAGTGTTCTTTGAGCATTCAGAGTGCAGTGTCAGACGCAACAGCAATACTAACACGCACACAACAAACGTTCAGCTCAATGGACGCTTCAAAAGATATCTTCGAGTGAATGCAAATGACGCTGAACAGAGTTACGTTTGAGGACAGCAGAACTATTTTATTGTTACGGATAGCAGTTCGATTCACACGATTGAGAGAATTTGTGCCAATTGGGGATTTTGTCATGATGGACCAATTACAGTGAAACATGACATTTTTCCAATTCTGAACACAACTCACACAATGAACAACAAACAACAAACATCGAATTCTGATCTTGCAGAGAAGGCTTATAAAATTTAAATCCTTGTCAACTTGCCCAAGTTTCTAACACTATTTCTTGCTCATGCTGCCTGATGCTGTAGTGTATGAGATGGCATTCTGTAAAATAAGACAAGCCGTCCAATATAATCAATGTGTAAATATTTACAAAGTGTATATACAGAAAAAAATAACTGAAGAGATCCACCACTGCGATGTGGACATCTCATTCTGACATGCCTGAGATGAAATGACTTAGTTGGCTTTTGAGACGTGGCAATAGCAGACTTAATCAATATTTGGGAGGATAAACTGAAGTGCCAAAAGTTTGTCAAGCGCTTGAGCTTTCGATAAAGACAGCAGGCCACTCAACCAGGGCTAGAGTCTTTAACTACAGCTGTTGATGACCTGTTGCGCTGAATGGCATCATAACGCCAGATGGCAGAGTTATCAAACACTGGCCTTTAGTACTGGCTATTAACACCAGGAGGTGATAAATCTCTCATATCAAAAGAGCCAACTTGAATTAGAGGAGTCCAAAATGAAAACCCCACGCACTCTACCTCAATTCTGATTAATTGCAAGAAATATGAAGGCTCTCTTGGCACCTGTGTTGTATTGTGCCCTCCTCAGGCCAATATTTTACTTTAAAGGTCCGAGTTATTGTCAAATACGCCTACTTATTTTTTCTACAATTTTCAATGACTGCTTGCATGGATTATTTATAAACTTTCCACAAATTCTTACCATTGACTGTTACATTTGCTGGCCAGTGACAAAAAATACTCTGTGATTACAGCAATAAAGAAGAGTGTTTTTATTTGACATGAGCAGTTGGTCTTTTCAACGGAAACAAATGAGAATTTGGGAAATTAATCAAATGCCCTCATTAACTTTGAATATGTGCATTCACCTTTCGTGGCTAACCACCTTTTTGAACTTGTGTTAAAAGAATATTCTAGTCATTTTGAAATTGTAATTTCAAATTAACATGATATACAATGATGATCACAAAACTTGTTTTATTGAATAATTAATGAATCAAGACATGTGGAACTATGTCAATGTCCATGATATGAGTTTAGTCAGTCTACTCCACTTGTGTCGTACATTGGTTTTATCTTCATGAAGTCCTGAACCCTAACATTTCACATCACTCTGTGGATATTTTGACAAAAAAAGTTATGTTGCCCTTTATCTCTCATATCCGAGAATGGAGGCCTCTTGGATGGATTGGATTATAATTTTGAAAAAGAAAAGATCTTTTTCTATCTAGTCAAACTGATAGCTGACATAAATCAAACAACGAAATATTTCCTGGAGCCTCTTGGTAATGCCCATTGCTGAGCCAGGCATCAAATATAACATGGCTCTGCCTATCTTCGGAAATGGATAAGGACCAAGAAATGAATTGTTTCTGTTTGTGAATAAATTGTCGGACTTATAAAGATGTAACCCCAATGATATCCACTATGCTGTTTGTTGAGTGATTATAATTGCTATTCATCTATTTTGTATTTTCTAATGAGTTAGACAATGGGCTCATTATAGTTATGGGACCATGCACTTACAAAGAGTCTTTTTCCTGTTGTTATCATTTAATACAGTATTACTTGCTGAACTGATACTTACTCTTATTATGTATATCCTATTTTCTAATTTGATGTGTTCATCAAGTCATGACTCATCTTCATCAAATTGATTTAATTTTGTACTTTCGTGAAAAAGGCTTTGTTATTTGTGTTATTGTTTGTTAATTATATTGTTAGACACTTGTGTTTTATTGTGAAAATGCACAGCAGTAACAATTTGTTTTGTAATCATATAACATGCTTATGAAAGTGTTTATGGAATAAGAATGCATCAATGCAGTCATATCAAGTGTAATTAACCTGACTTATTATGTATTATGAATCCCACTGAAAAATAAACCTGTATTAGTGCCTGAACAATGCAAGTAGTAGTGACACTTCAAAGGTTGTGACAATCCAACATAGAAGTCAGTGTCATGCCTTTCCAATGCCACTGCCAGTTTGTAGTGGCTTGAGAATGCCTGAATCTTTATCAACTGTACAGATGGTCACTAAAACGAATTTGGCAAGTGCACCTTAGTCTCTGCTTATGCCTTGTGACATTTTTGCTCCCTGAAGTACCCATCCCTCTAGTTATTCATTGTGAGGCAGTGGGGTAACATTTACTATTGTATTTTCGTTTTTTGCACTCTATTTTAGATTCAAAAGGGGCTGTTAAAATGCAGATATCTTCATTGTAAATCTGAATTTATATGTCTGGTACTGTAGAAAGTGCATTTGAATTGTTATATTCCCATATTGTGAAATGTACATGTTCCATGGAGAAAAATAAAACAAAAGTCTGAACACTCTCGTTATTTTTCCTGAATGACCAAAACGTGGATAAAAGGCTCACTGATCATGTGAAAAAGGGGAAAGATGAAAAGTGTTCAGAGTGATTGGATTTAATTATCCCTTGTAGCCAATTTTAAGTATGCAAAGCTGCAATAGGGGCCTCCGAGGCCCCCTCCTTTTCTCAAGCCTCAAATATACAATGATTTACAAAAATTGCTTCAAAAGTGGAATAAGTGCATTAAATTAAGTCAAAATGAAGGATAGTGGCAGCGAAATTGGGAAAAATCAAATCTTGTTGACAAAAATACGAAATAAGATTTCATACAATTTTCACAATTGATACATTTTTGGAATATTCAATATTTTTCAAGTTATTTTGAAACCAAACTATTTTGTAAAGTATTGGGATTGTCTTCTGATTTTCTTCTGATTTCATTATAAACCATTTTGTGTCCAAAAAATGTCAAGAGATGGGAAAAGGAGCACTGAAAATGGCCATTTTGGCATTTACCTTGCAAGATCTGTTCCTTCAGGTGTCCATTTCGGGCCAGTTTTTTTCTGAGAATAAAGGTCCTGCAATTCTATCTTGCCAGCTACATTTACAAAGTCATCACTGTAAGAGTTTTTGATGATGCTGATTGCTGAATACATTTTTTTGTAGGTTTAAGATCACTAAAAGGTCAATGTTGTCCCTTTATAGGTAAATTAATCAGAATTTTACTCGAAATGCAAATATATATAATTTTAATTGTGTTGAAGTGGACTGACAGACAAATATCAGCTCTGGGGCCGACGCTCAAACTGTCACCAGTGACCATTTTCAACATAAATAAATTCACAACGTCTGGATGTTGTTTTGGATTAGTTGGACAAGGATTACATTAAATCTGAATACGATTGACCAAATATCATGCGAGATATTGAAGCCAAAAGTCTCAGCTAGGCCTCCAAGGCCCACATTAAGGCTACAAGGGTTAACAGGTAAATCAGCTGAGAAAGAATTTGTTAAACTTATAAAAGAACAGATAGATATTGAACTGAAGTCACTTGATCTCACAATGACTGTTGTGAAGGAAAATCACAACAAAAAAAGATCGCCGCAGGAGCAAAAGGAAAGACCAAATGTAATGCTAACAACATCTGGAAGCAAACTGAAAGGAACCTGTGTATATATAAATGAAAATTGAAATAAAGAAGAGCAGGAAATGTTCTATAAATGTAGGGCTTCAGAAAAACAAGACAAAATTGCCACCACATGGATAACAGATCTAAAATCATTTGTAAGACAAAGGAAAATGAAAAAATATTGATTAAGCACAGACAATCTTCAAACTTTTCAAGATACGCTATGTTGGAAAATGCGCCTCTACAATTGCATTAATGAAATTTAATATTTCAATGAGAAATTTCTTGGATGCTTGGAATTACCTAAATAATGCAATTAATTATTTATATGTTCTTAAAAATCATTGTACTTTAATATGTATATTACCCTTGTTTAATGTTAATAATAATTATGAACTATCACTCTACCTATATTGCTAATTATCTTGACACATTGTAATAATCCATGCTGACTGTGCCAGTTCGATAATCATTTTGCTCTTTCTGGTGCCGTACAATAAACAAACCAGCAAAACAAAAAAAAAGCTAACAAAGGTAAGGCTAAGAAGCTACAATCAGATTTGTATGTTTCATCTGCTGCGTGAACGAGCAGTAAAGCACATTAATAATTTTGTAATAAAATGTGAGCTTATTCAAATGTAGCTTAACACAGCAATGACTGCGTTAAAATAATTGCAAACCCACTCTCTGGAAGTAAATGACAGTTATGACAGTTATAGGAAACTTCATATTCCAGGCTAGCTTTAAATTCACAAAGTCAGGAGCGATATTCCCTCTCCTTGTTAAACAAGGCCTGTGTGAAGGATCCCAGTAGCAATTGCTGAGAGGTTTAACTATTCCAAGATCAATCATTGTCTCTTCCCGCCAAAGAAATGTTTTCAGCATTAAGAAGATACTTTGAGGATAACAGGTCACAACAATGGTAGTCCAGATATCCTGGAGAGAGTGATTTAGCTTTTATAACCAAAATTTACAGCTGCCAATCTACTGAGAAGAAGTAAAGAAGTTGCCTCCTGCCCTAGTGTGTCATTACACATAACGAAGTAAAGTAGTGAGAATCACAAATTGACATCATCTAACCTCCACCCACAAACAACTGTGACCGACACAATAGAAAATGAAAGGGAACAAGTAATTTTTCCTCACCCTGTACCTATAGTATAACCAACCCCGAAAATGCACATTTATTAATCATCCAATTCTGTTACTGATTCTTTTCAACTGCACTGAATAACATTTGAGCTACTCCAATAGTTACCTCTTTGTACTTGTAGTAAGATAACCTACTGTAGGTTTTATGCTGGATAAAATGTACAGTGTCTTTTTAGTCAAGTAATTTGCATCATACAAGGTCTGTGAAGGCTTGTCATGCCTGATTACCTGTCAATCAGTCCCTGATAAGATAGATATCTTGGCCGATGAGGCTTCTTCTGATATTACCTTATCTGTCCAAATGCCACTGATTCATCAACTACCAGGCTGAGCATCTACTGCATCCTGAATAATGATTATAGTTAATACAATATATTGAAGAAATTCACTTGGAGGTTTTCATAGTGAAAAAGTTCAATACGGTTCATTTCTTAAGCAATCTCCATTGAAGTTACTGCATTGGTTTTGATAGTGAAGGAATCGCTGATGAGTTTGATTAATAAGATAACAGGTCTTTGCAGTACAAGACGGGATTGTCAATCATGTCCTCGGAGTCTTGATTGACTTAGGATTTTTGGCTGCATACAATTCTTCTGATTAACTAATTTGTCTCATTTGCCTTTAATTGACATGATATTTTGAGAGTGAGTGAACAATGCAAAAACTTTCTATTCATACAAGCATGATAAAAGTATAGATTGGCAATGCGTAAATGTGGCAATTGCAAAGAATCATAAAATGTACAATGTTAATTTGAACATTTTGAACTCATTTGAGCTGTATGACACAGGCAGAGGTTTGCTTCATTGTTTTTTAATCAGATTGTATTCACAATCAATTTCCAAGGCATGTTTGCAAATGTAGTAATATTACCTTCCTGAAAAGGCAACAGGTAATGGTATTGCATGTAGCACCTGTACCAATTTACCAGAAAAGGCTTTGTACACATTGCATATATCAAACTTATGTCTGTTTGCGAATCAGACACACCATAATTTGGTGGTTAGTATGACCAAACATGAAGCAAGTTTTAGTGAATGGTACATGCGTAGCAAGTTTGTGTTATGTAAAGCACAGGAAATGATGGAGACAGTTTTAATCAGATGGCACAAAGCCAGCCTGAAGTAAAGAGACTGGCACACAGAAAAACTTTTCAAAATCGCCTTTCTGAATGTATAGTAGGAAAAGGAAACCTGGGATAATTTGTATACAGAGTAAACAGACAAAAACTTTGTTGCTGTTACATTAGCGAAGTGACACTCAAACATACTTTAGGTGATTCTTCCTGGGATTGATTACTTTTCCTTTTCTTCACGCTCAACTTTTAATTTTGTTTGATATTGCAGGTTGGTAAATTCTAACGTCTGACTATAAAAAGGAACCTTTCTGAAGTCGCTTTCGAAGGTTAAAAGATCCATCAGACATTTGAATTCTGTTGGCAGACCTAAGTTATGATTGCACAATACTTAAATTTACTTCCTGCTAATGTTGTATAGTCTTGGAAGTTCCATATCGCGTAAAATCATACTATTTAACAAGATTCCAGTTTCAGTCTTCCTGCTTTCATTTGTACAAAATTGAATTCCATTATCCATCTAAAATGGCCAATTAATGAATCTTCAGGCAAAACTAACTGTAATCTGGAACATGGTAATTCTTGTCTCTTCTATGCATATATGGTCAAGCATTGCTCCAAAAAAAGGAAAAGACAGTATCATACGTTTTGGGCCAGGGCTCGGTTAATAATGCTCAATTAATTATCCCTATGTCTAACAATGGCTACTGGATGTTTTTTTCTGTATATGTTGGGGTGATAACAAACAATTACCATTGAGGGGAGGTCATTTGGGGTTGGTTGATTGATGGTCTTGTCACTTCAACCTTGGAACCTTAACGAAAACCTTTTTCAGTTGGCGTTTCTTTGCTGACGATAGGCAGGGTTGTAGGGCTCTCATTTATCTGAACTGCTCTCGGTCTTAGCATAGTTGATGGCAGTGTATCAATGATTTAGATTCATATTTAACGAACATAACAAAATCATCATCAACAGTGTCTTATAAATTCAATTTTCTCCAGTAATATTTCCTGTGCCAATAACTTTTATGGAATAGTTAATTATCAGCCTTGACAGGCTAAATTAAATTATTAACATACGATTCATTTCAAGAAAAGATAACAAAGTTAAAGTAACATAATCTTTATGAACTGATGATTACGTAACAGTGAGCAATTAATCTACACACAAATCATGTTTTTGTTTTTACTATTATACTATTACGCAATATCAACAATCTAACATAGTCTTAAAATTGGCATCTTTCAGTGTTGTCTACCTTTTCACCATTTACAGTGAGGAAAATAAGTATTTGACACCCTACCATATTTTCTGGTTTGGGCATTTGCACTTGCTTCAAAAATCTGAAATTTCTCAGGTAGATCTGGTCCAACATTAGAAGTCAGGTAATGCGCAAAAATTAAGTGAAAGAAGCATTATGTCATATATTTGCATAAGAATCCCAATAGTCTTCGGAAATAAGTATTGACCCCTTCACTTGCAAAGGGTTTATCACCATACTTTACAAAACAAACACTCGGAAAACCAACATAACTGAAATTTATTGCAATCAAAACCTATTTCAATTGTTTTCCCTCCATTTCATTTAACTTTTCATACCCTCAATTACATCTCCTATCATTTTCTGGTAATTTCTTCATTTTGAAGATGCGCAATGAGGGTTTTCCATTCTTGGGTTTGATTCTTGATCAATCAATTCCTGAGTGCACTTGCTTTTTTTCACTTCCTCCTAAAATGGTTGAAATGTGACCTTCTATCTTCTTTAGTGTCATTGCATTGTGCATTATTTATTGCTTGTTGTTGCGTCTGGATATCCCAATGATGACGCTCTAGTTAAAGGATCATTTTACTACTCATGGGAAAGCCTGCAAGGAGTTTGTTCATTTTCAGAATGAAGCAGAGATGAGAAAAGAGAGGGGAAGGCATGGTTGAATGAAATGATAGATGATGCAAATAAATGGTGACTAGGGTGCATCAGTTGCCCCTAACCTTCTCAGATTTTGATGTCTATGTGATATGTTTGGAGGCTGGACAATAAAAACATGGACAAAAAATTTCAGCTCAATATTCTGATGGGAACAGCCACCTCCAGGCTCACCTTTGTTCAAAATCGGAGAAACCTAAAAAATCACCATATCTCAAGAACCACTAGGCCTAGAGACTTGGCATTGGGCTCAAAATGTGCAGCATGTCCATATTTATATTCACTTCAATTGAAACTTTCCCCATATCTCTAACCGTTTTTCTGTTATTTGACAAAAACAGAATTTTACCTGGAAATTCAATAAAAATGGATATTTCTGAAAATTTGGGCCCCACACAGTCTACAATGATCCTGCCTGCATTATTTCTGTCTCAGATAATTCACAGAAGATACATATATCCATAGTGCCCATTGTGATGATGTATCTTGTACAGTCTGACTTCTGCATCATCCCAAATATGGATATATTCAATAAAAAGGCAGTTTTTCCGACCTCGCTCTGAAACTATTAGTCCCAGAGCAAAAATTGCAATTGTATTGAATATAAACTCATTTATCCCGCACATTTTGAGCCTAATATCAAGTCTGTCGGGCCATCGGTTCTTGAGTTATGACATTTTTGCGAAATATTGCAGTTTAGTTACATTGAAATATCATTGAAATAAGTAATGCCATGGAGGTGGCTGTTCCCATAGGAATATCAACCTGAAATTTGATGTGCATGCTCAGGACACCCAACCTCCTAACATATCACATAGACATCAAAATTGGAAAAGGTTGGGGGCAAATGATGCACCCTAAATTGGTGATGCTGCGTCCATTAGATGGTGTGACAGTGAGAGAGAGTGCAAGGTGGGAGGCAATGATTATTCATAAGGTAAAATATAACCTGGTTTCACTGGTAGGATGAAAGCCTCCGAAAGCCTCTGAAAGATGGTTCCTATCCTTGTTTGATATATGATATCTGCAATCATTCTTGGAAATGTCTTCATAAAAATGAAGGATACAGTCATTCCAGTTGGATGTAGAGGAAACACTGCTCAGTAATTTCAGCAACTATGATAAATTACCGGGCTTCTTGTTTGATTAAATATCAAGGGTCAATACCGTTGGTGAAAGGGGTGCCATTTGTGTCTTGTCAGTCTTGATTAACAAGGGGGATTCCTCTTCTGGTTCTTCTTTCAATGGAAAATGTTCTGTTACATCTGTATACTTGTCGTACTGTTTCAAATAGAATTATGTATATATCTTTTTATTCAAAAATAGCCATAGTGCACCTATATAAATCGCAGACAGCAGCTTCTTGACTGATCATGATTGTTATTCTAAATGTTGCCTCATTATTGAAGCATATTTACCTCTGGTACATCACACATTTTACCTGAATAAGACATACAATTTTTAAAAAGTGAAATAAATAGGAAGGCATTGAGAAGAGAGAAAAACGAATTCCTGGAAGTAATTTTCGAAGAGAAGGAGCAATGAAACATGGGAAGTTCAAATGGTCCCTCTGCCTCGCGGACTGCAATTTGGCGAAACAAGTGAATCAACCAAGTAATTTCCAACCAATCAGACTGTATACTTTTCAGAAGGATCCCAAATTTCCTTTCTGTGTTGAACATGCTGAAAGGACCGTGTAATCCTCACTTAATTAAAGTTTCTGCTTTTGCGATTCTGGGCATTTGCTTTTGTAAAAACTCACATGTCTCCTAGATTTCCTGCACAAACAAAGTTGCAAGAAAAAAATTTATGGAATATCATGATGTTTCATGGTGAACTACATATGAAGTTTAGACAAACATTGACAGCACGAATACTGTTCCCTTGGGGAAACCTCCTTAATCCATTTGTTAGCTTTGAAACTGTTCACCAGATTTTGCTGGGAGTATATGGGTGTTCAGGGAAGTAATTCATGCTGTTTGATGCCCCTGGGTGGTCTGATTCTGACGGGTCTTTCTTCAGCTGCCGAAAAATAACTCAGATTATAAAGGATGCTACCACCTCGCAGCATGACATGTTATTTCAGAATTTCAAGAGATAGAGGTAAGAAAAAGTACCTTGTGAAATGGCATTGTGGAAATAAATTAGTTATAGTTTACAAAATAAATGGGAGTCAAGTGGTAACTAGAATAGTAATTATCAGATCTAAGAACAGAATGCAACAGTGAAACACTGCAACACCGAAAGAATTCCTGTCCCTATTATATTCTTGAACATTAATAAAATCAACAAAGCAAACTGTTTTTATCATAAGGCTGCCATATGTTTTATAGGTTGGCCTGTAATGCTTTCTGATTACATATGTAACTTTGTTTTCAGAATCATACCTATAACAAAAGATAGCTGCACGTTGGAAGATGAAATATAGTTTGTGAGCCTATAATAATACCTAAATTTATCACTTTAACCAAGAGCTCTCAATTCTTATCACTTTTTATCTTAATATATGTATAAAATGTGGAATCTTAGATGGAATCATATCCAGGATTCTGGATTAAAGGATATCGGGGTCAATTGGTGCACTGCTTCTGCATCTAATAAAGCTTCCCTTACTAACCAGGTGAAACACCTTAATCTCTCACAACATACTTCCAAGACTACAAGTCTGCACTGCAAGTCCCTACTACCGTAAAATAAACTGATATACTTTTTATAACTTGATGACCAAACCTGATAGCCAAAGGCATTAGAGACTTTAGTGTCTTGTAATCCAGGCATGGGGATTTTCCATATGAAATCAAGAAAAGGGACTCTATTGGATCAGACGCCGATCATCTGAGCTCCAAGGGCTTAAACAAGGAGTTGATTTTTAAAAACATGTATATTTATTGCTTTGCTCAATGAAAGTCCAGTTCTAACAGACTAACCAAATAAGGGAGACATTATCAGTTACAGCTTATGAATTGAGTTGATTTTATTCAAACTCTGGCACCTCCTTAATGATACCCAGTACAACGTAAGTGTGGAGGTGTATCAGCCTGGTAAATTCATGGCAGATAAGCCAAGAGTCCATATCTCTGTGGTATCATGCAGCTGCAACCTTAAAATGAGACCCCACCTAATTATTGCATTAAAAAGTATGAGGGTAAAACAGCCAATGAGTTATTTTATGGTTGTTTTATGTAGGGTGTAATGGGTTTATGAGAGATGTGTACTACTCATGGGAAAGCCTGCAAGGAGTTTGTTCCGTTGATGCCAGTCTCTCAAATCAATCCAGACATTTTATGGCTACAGCGAAATATATGGACCATTGTAATGCAATATACCCTTCTCATAAAAGATGCTGCCTGGTAGGGTGTCGCCCCCAACCTTATTGCCTGATGTGAAAAGCGTGCCCTGGAAGATGGGGTACTGTGGCATAATTTTGAAGAAACCAAACTGATTTGGTACTGTTATTATTTGATATTGACTCTACTAACGCAGTCTGCAAGTGACACTACAGTTCTAAATATGTTTGCCAGGAAATTATTATTATTGTAGATCTTTGCAGATTAGCGGTCCATGACAGTTTAAAAATGAACACTCAAATTGGACATATGATGTCACTGACTTAAGAGTGTTTTAATGATTTGTTTGTGCCAGTCATGTATATAAGCCAAGGCAGCTTTTGTCATATACCTATCAACATAGGTGCCAATTAACAAAATCATAATGGTTGCTTGTTAGGGTGCATCAGTTGCCCCAACATCAACCAATCCAGCTGTACCTTGGTCCATAGTTGGGTTTTACCACACAAAATAAGATTATGAAATTTTCAGCTTGATCGATGGATATTTAGGGGTGCCTCCGAGAGCATCTTTCTTTTGAGTTTTTCAGGATAAATTACGTTTCCGTAAGATCGCGGTTTGCGCTAACTTGAGTAATATAGCAGATAGAAAAAAACTAATGATATATTTGGATTCTGCAGAAAATTTCCTTCAAAATGAATACCTGGAACCTATGTTTCCGTCAACATTATGGTGATCATGTACTGCAAGATACACCAGTTTCTGTTAATATGACTGCATGGTACTTATTCTTTGCTTTTCTCTTCATATAAATTATGTTTCATAAAATAGCAGCGACTCAGTATTCAATTTTATCTCTCAGAGCAATTTCAGTTATTCATGATGATCTCAAAAAGTTTTATGACTACGAAAAGAGAAAAAAAACAAGTTTGCTATGCTAT
The DNA here is from genome assembly GCA_026936325.1 of Platynereis dumerilii. Taxonomy (NCBI): domain Eukaryota; kingdom Metazoa; phylum Annelida; class Polychaeta; order Phyllodocida; family Nereididae; genus Platynereis; species Platynereis dumerilii. The sequence goes on from JAPTHN010000149.1 coordinate 634,986, forward strand.
GTGGTGATAAGTGACCATAAGTCCCAATTTATTGAAACCTTATGAAAAACTAGCCCTAATACTTTTTGTGGACAAGGAGATGGGTCCATTTACCATGTACATTATGGTTCATCAGCTGTCCTATGAATTAAAAAAAATAGAGCCGGAAGCCGTACCATGGCTTGAGCTTGTGTTATGGTAGTTAGAGGAACGTAAGTACTACTTTTCTTTCTTTCGATATTTCTGCATTTGAAATTATATTCTTTTTCTTCATTATTAATTTACTGCAATATCTTAAAGTTGACCATTCTTAACACTTCAGGATGATTGGTTTTAACGAATTTAATCTGATTTAATTTATATTTATGAAAATATCCTTTTAAAAGGCCTACCCACCACCTGCCTCTCAAAGACTTTTCTTGAAGGCCACACAGTATGGCATCTAAAACATTGATCACTTATGTAGATCTCACACATTCCTAATATAATGGAATTTAAGTAGAAAGGTTTGTACCCTTCTGCATGAGACTGCAAGTAATCAATACCTTTTTTAAAACGCCATGAAAGTTCGAGTGAAAATGTTAAATAAATATTACATTTATTAAATTGCTTCTATTCTTGTCATGGAATTGTGACTATAGATTAAATCTATGAAATAAATCCTCCTTGGACCTTGCCATCCATCTAGTGCAGGATATACAGATTATGTATATTGACAGTCTCGGTGAACATAGTCCCTGATATAGGCCTACTCTAAAAATGTTGGTTTGAAGCTTAATGTGGCCTCAGAAAGTACTTCCAGAAAATATACAATGTGCAGACAATATTTGTATTTCATTAATTTGCAGAATATGAATGATTGATTACAATATAATGTACAATTGTACATTGACACATCTTCTTGTGCACTATAATATCAGGCAAGTTTTCTCAGTGTCAAAACAGATAATGACTTCTTAATGCATAGCATATCAGTAATGTTGTTTCTTAATTGTCATACAGTCATAAAACATTAATCAAGATCATTGAATCCTTAAATAATAGAAATAGCTTTGAGAGCCAAAGAGAAATACTGAGTATATTATTACTCATAGGTACCAAACATAATAAATAAGAAAGGAACAATTAAAGACAAATTTTCTTGCGGTCATTTAAATAAAAATTTTGTATATCAGTGAAGTCGAATAAAATATTCAAAATAAAAACACATCCTGCCCCATGGCATCAACATTATCTCAACGAAAGTATAGGTTCCAGGTATTCATTTTGAAGGAAATTTTCAGCAGAATCCAAATATGTCATTATTTTTCTTTTATCTTTTATATTGATTAAGATATCGCAAACCGCGATTCTGCGGAAACGTAACTTTTCCTGAAAAATGTCTTAGGAAATATGCTTCCGGAGGCACCCCTAAATATTATTTGATCTGGCTGATTTTTTAGTATGTTCATCTGGCTACCAAAACACAACTTCATGACAAGGTACAGCTGCCTATCTCTATTTTTTATTTTTCATGGGGCGGCTGATGCACCCTATTGCTTGTAATGGGTTTTTACGTGTATGCATTTATTTGGGTTTTCGCATCTTGGGTTTGATTTTTTGTTTATTTTAGTGGTGTTTGAAGACCAAATACATTTCAATTATTTGAAGAAATTAAATGGCAAGTAAAGGATCTTGAACAAAGTTATTTTCTGGCCATTTTAATTACAAGATGGCCAATCACAGAAAGGCCACGGATGATGCTTGTTGGTCAAACAAAGAATTCCTGAGTGCACCTGCTTTTCACTTCCTCCTGAAATGCTTCAAATGTGACATTCCATCATCACGAGTGTCATTGTATTTTACGCTGTTCATTGTTTGTTGCTGCGTTTGCATGCTGAATAATGCCATGCACTGCATGCAGTTAAGGGTTTCCTGCATGGCATTTCGAAAATGAAGTGGAGAAGACAACAGGGAGTGGAAGGTATGGTGGAATGATATGGTAGATGATGTAATAGAAGGTGACGCAAAGTCCACTAAATGGCGTGACAGTAAATAATAAGAGAAAGGGTGGGAGGTAAGAGGCAATGATTATTCATAAGGTAACCTGGTTTTGCAGCTGGATAAAGGCCTTCCGGAAAAATTGGTTCTTTGACTTATTTTCTACTTTCAATTTAGGTAGTCTAAGTTGTTCGCTTTATTACTGCTTGTGGCTCTCACTTTTGTGAGAAATGTGCACACCTTTTAATATATCAGGATCGTTTTTTTTAATGGTGAATTTCATTCTGCGGCATGACTTTGATTGTATGGCTTATGATTTTCTGAACTTTTTGCTGGCCGTTGTCTGAACGTGTTTACAGACTGTCAAACGACTTTATCACAACCTCCATTTACATATTTAAGGACTAAGGAGACCAGTATACATGTACATGCTTGTAGAATGTAGATGACTAAAAATATTAATTGTCATGTTTCTGATCTTTATACTGACCTCATTCATGGCGTATTATTATACTGCCCTTGATCATGCCTCAGCAAAGTAAAAAGTATGATGTTGGCGCATCATCGCTTGACATGAGTCACTGAATACAAATTTAATTGAGAAATAGTCTTCTTTCCTTGAGGCTATCGATTTTTCAGTATAATTATTGAAATACTTAGGAAAGGCAAAGCCTAACAAAATTATGTACATATATATACATATATATATTATTATTATATGTCTAACTATCTTTAAAAGGAAGCAAACTGATCACCTTACTGTAGAAAAAGCTGCATATTCTTAGCTGGATAATTCATATAGGCAGGGTATGTTTTTCTTTTCTCTGGGGTCGTTTCTTAGGCCTGATGGATGGAATTGCCTAAGTAGTCTCTAGGGGCTTCGCCTATCAGATCCCTGATGTGTCGTTTTCTTTTTTCAATGAAAGAAACATCTTGGGCATTGTCGGAGTCCTTGAGGATAGCAACTGTGCTGATGGGAATCTCTTGAAATATACTTGGGCTTTCTCATTTGATGAGCCATGCAATATCAAGTAGATGGAAGTGGCGCCGTTTTATAATAAATTAACTATACATCAGCACTATGCATGTGAATGACAAGAACTTACATAAACATCTATAAGCTGGTATATTATCTTCACTGCAAAAATACACGTTAAGCCAGAGAAACTAACATGTATGACTAATGTCTGACAAGTTTAAGCCTTTGATGTGTTATTGGGAGTTATGTTACCTCTTTCCTTGTTTTTTCATGGAATACTTCTTGAAATATCTCAGTTTCACTTTAATGATCTCACTACTACTTATTCTCACAAAGTAGATCAGTATTTCACATTATTTTCATATATTGCTGATAAGAAGTAAAAGAAACTTATGTACATTTATTTATATCAAGGCAGTCTCGCAAAAGCATTCAGCTAATAAGCAGAGAAAGAAAGAAAGTGCTGGTCTACTGCAGGGTTGGCTGAGGATTACTGAAGCCTCAGGGTGCAATCAGCCTCATGCTGAACTGTCAGAGGGAATTTCCAGTGATTATGAATGGACTGTGGATAAATGCCTTTTGCCTTTGGAGGTGAACAGGATGGATACGATCTCTCTCACCTGGATATTTCTGTGCAAACCAACCTGTTGTAATGATAGTCAACCATCTCCCTTCAATGTCGTGTTTTGACACAGAAGGGCGCTTAGAGTAGCCCAGAGCAGTCAATATATTACATGTTTGAATAGGAGTAGGACTGTCGAAATGACTTTTCAGGGATATGAGATGGCGTCTTCATGCATGTATGGGACTCCTTCCCTTCTTTTAGAACTTTTTATTAAGCCATTGGAGATGATTTAACAGCTCAGTCCTTTTTGTCTGCTACTTGGGGTGTAGAGTTCAATACAGGGCTGGCCCTCAATCATTTATATTGTAAATTGATCTCCTCCCACGCAATTGGATCCATCAAGAAGCAAGAGATTTATTATGATGTCACATCATCTTGCCCTCAGCCAAATTGTGCCTATTTTCCCCTGTTTGTGGATTGGCAGAAGTGAAGGCATTGGGTCTATTTGGTCCTTTGCAACTAGACATATAGCACTGTGGGCTGGACTGTGTGTGACCTGGTAAGTGTCACAAGAGCATGCAGGGTATAACACTGAGTGTCCACTTGAACCTTTACTTCCTGCAGTGGCAGTTAGGTCATGTTGGAGGAAGGAAGGCTTCCAGTCAAGGATTGGTAGCATGAGAAAAAGGAAAATATGCCTGTTGAATTCTTCTAAAAGTCAATTGATTTTTGCCGACTGCATGTGTTCTCAATATTTTTCACATAGAGTTATAGTACCTTGTATAATTGTTAAGTTTCTCAAATGATGTATCTTCCAATTATTTTCTTTTTGAGATTTGGAAAAAAAAGTTTGCATTTTACTTTACAGCCCATAAAATCTCCATGGAGAAAGTGATCATAAATGAGGACACATAAGAAATGACAGATGCAAGCTGTTGCTTCTGCATGAGGCGTTTGGCGGTCGGTTATGAATAAAACTTTGACACACACATACGAAGATGTCCTGAATTATCCAATACCGATGTGACAAAAAATTAGAATGATTGATTATGATACCATGGCCTGAAGCAAGGCAAGTATGAAAGGCTGAAGTGTGGTCTACGCATTGCAGTCTGTAAATTTGATATGCAAAAAGAGTGGACTGTTGCCCTGTGAAAATAGCACTTTGTGAGTCATCATACTGATGGTTTGTCATGATTATACCCAATACTTTCAATGTTAATTTGATTTAAGGAGACTATTTGTTAGAGGCATTGTTAGCACTTGGGTCAATTCAATCAGAATTTGTGAAGCTGTGAATAACATGCTCAACAGTTTGATAATCAACATACCATTGTTTTCGAAACATTATAATTGACTAAGTAGAATCAAACTGTTACAAATTCATTGAAATCCCAACTTATGTATATATATCATATCACAACAAATGTTGCTGTTGTAACAGCAACAACTAATATTTCTTGGGTAAAATAAGAAAAAAATAATTTGGGGAAAAGGCTATTAAAGGTTTATTAATGGGGTTTTCTTTTCATGAAAATAAATGCCTGGGTCCTGTATTTTTCCCTATTTCAGGGAATAGGCGCAGGGCAGTACCATAATGCAAAGCCACTTTTTAAGATATATCCTTCATGCAGCATTTCAAGTTCTGAGCAAAGTTATCTTAGCAACATTACCTTTAAAAAAGCGAATATATTTCACCTCCAACACTGCAATGTGTATGGTTTTTCTTTCTTGAATAGAAAAGGAAATACATGTATGAAGTTAGGAAATATTCCATTTTAATTATGCACATGCAGATTTTGATCTTTCCATCAAAGCACCCTGCAACATATGGTACAAAGAAGTTGTAACAAGTATGCTCTCCAGAAGATTCCTTTTGACAAGTCTTTTTTTTTCTTTGTATTTTAGGACCTGAGCATTCTACTATCAAAAATGCAATATTAAGACAATACACAGTGCATCAGTATTACCGTAATATGGGGTGAATAGGGACACAGGGGTGAATCGGGACAAAACAGGGGCGTGTATTATATCTTCAAAGATCTACTACTTTCAATAAAGCTAGGTAATTCATTTTTGGCACATGTATAGTACAAATATACACGCATATTGTGATCGAATTTCATACTTCTGACTGCAGGCAGTGAGGAGCTGCAGCACCTCAAACATGGCCCTGCATAATTTGGAGTTTTACATGCTGGAAAAACTTTGCATATTCCTAAAAAAATATAAACACCAGAGCCATCAAACTTGCAGGAAATTTTTTTTCAATATATAATGGTATCAGGGATTCAGGGCAGTAGTGTAGATATGGGACTATGTATGTTTGATCATGGGTTAAGATCCAGGTCAATGGCAAAGTTTTGGGAATAATTAAAATAAACTCTACCACTTTTAATTTGAATGTACTAGCATGGCTTTTTGATTAATATTATTGAACTTGGCATCATTTTTATGGATTTAGTTCAGAATTATTAATCACCTAAAAAATATGCAGATAACTACGGTTTTTGATACTTTTCTGTCATTTATCACTTTTTTTATAATTTGAATATTATCAATGCTATTGATTTCAGATTTTCCTCAAAATAAATACTTTGCAAATTGAAGATTTTTCTAATGTTTAGTCATAATAAGCAATCACTCAAAGAAGCCAGGAAGTATTGATTGTTGAAATAATGGAGTGTCCCGATTCACCCCAATCTGTGGGGTGAATTGGGACAGTGGTTTTTTGGGCCCTGAGCCTCGGCAATTTAAGATAGCATTTCAAGCTCCTATGGAAAGTTAGGCCTTCTGCTTGGACACAATTTGACACCATATTTCGATTTCTGAGTTGATTTTTGCCCATGTTATCACAGAAAAACTGCCAAAACTGTCCCGATTCACCCCATATTACGGTACATGTAATTCTATTGCTTGCAGAAAAGTAGATAAAAAAAAAGAAGTAATTTCAGGCCAGTGGGTTAGTTGTTAGACATATTTTGAATGCCTAAATTATGATTGTTTCTCAGAATTATAGTTAGAATGCCAATATGTTCTTTTTAAAAGAAACTCTGTGCAGCTGCTCTTTGGCAAATCAGTATCACAATGATAATTGGAAAGCTTTTAATGGTTTGACAGTTATGTTTGTGGCTGTTTCTGTTTTTCACAGCCAACAATCACAATAGGATCAGCAAATGCCTCATCAGTGATATTTATTGAATACTTTGTCAAAGCAGTGTCAAGGTTGATCAATCAGTAAGACACTCAGCCATTGGCTGAATGTCTTCATGATCTTTGCTGTCCCAATATTTCGACCTAGATCTGATCTACCAATTAGATGAGACACTGAGGTCACCCAGGGCTTCTGGCAGGATCACTAGATGGACTAGTGAGCAACCTTGTCAATATTTATAGATCAGAATCATGCCAGAAATTGCACCAACCCCAACCCAGCGGCAGCCACCTGTGTTACAGCTGACGAAGTGTCACCTTCTCTGCATTCAACATGGGAAACATATTATTATTATTATCATTATTATTTTATAATTATTAAAACATTTATACAGCACTACATAAATTTAGAATAAAACATTCAAGTGCGCTTCACGTAGACTGTCGTAGAAGCTAGTCATGATCAAGAGAAGTCCATTTTGATTTGTCATAACTTTTACTGAGAGATATGTTGAGAATTTATATGAGAAGGTGAACACTTAAGCTGACGGGGAGTCGAAGTGTCAACCATCTCATCATCACGAAATCCTACTCAAACTCAAATAATCTTAGCACATTCAAAATCATAAAACATTTATTGAAAGGAAAATGGTTGGCTTATCATGAGAGTTGTGATAGTGCATTAGTGTGTGATAAGCACCATTGTCAGAATTCCCATATGACTTACTGTTAGCTATTGTTGTGCCTTGTTCTTGTGGAGTTCTTTGGTTAGCAAGATATGGTTGAAACAAGGTTTCTTTTCTTCTGCTTCTCGTGACAAATTTGCTGCAATCATCCTGCATTCATGCCAACATCACTCCCGTACTCCTGGATGACATGAAAGCATAGTGAGTTTTTGTGTGGGTTGGTTTTTTCTTGGTGTTTATCTTAGTTTTGCTGTTCATGTTATCTGCCATAAAATTGATTTTAACTTGCTTTTTATAAATACATTTGCATGTTCATGCTGTTTTCATATGTTTGATTGCATTATCTGGTAGCAATTGTTTCTGTGTAATTTGACTTTGAATAAAATTCATATAACTCAATTTTGGCTACAGATGAATGTAACCTGAAGCTGGATCATCCGCTGCTTCTTCATTTATCAAAACTGCTGATTACCACACTATTCCTGTCAAACACACCATGAAAACAGAGGAGGACTGTTTTGACTACCACAATAAATCAGTGGTAACACAAGAAGCAAGTGAATGCAAGAGCTATGTCAGAGCATATCTCCTATTGCATTAGTAGAGCATAAGCCATGGCCTGCTTGCATACAATGTTTTGCTTGGATACCCAAAGCAGCTTGGAAATTGTGTCTCACAAACTATTGATTGACTTCATGACTGGTAAATTCCATGTAGAAGTATGGCAACATGTCATGTGAAAATACAATCTGTCCTTTTGATGGAAGGGATAACACAAATCAGCAATGCAGCAGCAAGTTACTGTTGCTACTGACTTCAAACAATGGCCCTATTATTAGCTTATTGTTACCAACATGAAAGTTACTGTCTGCATGTCACCACACATATTTCTTGATAGAAAGTCAGAGTGATATTCTGATTATCCATCCAATAACTATTTATACTTCAAATGTAATTCATTGATTGCAATGCTGATGTCTTGTTGTGGAATGTTGATCATCCTTGTGTTTGTCAATTCAAAGTAAAAGATCACTAAACCAAACAGTGGTAATTAATGTACAGCCGTGGAATAATTGTTGATTGGATGAATAATAAGCGAGCTGGGTGTTATTCATCACCATGCACTGTTTGGCTTAGTGAGGGGTGAGGGTTGGTCTAGTGGTAGCATGCTAGGAGGCTACCAACTGGGTCACCTGGGCCTATGTTGAACGGCTGTTCAATCATCCTTTGCCTCACTGCCACATCCCCCTTCTTTCTAATTAGCCTACCTGGTGCATAAATCAGGATGTAAAGCCTCAGTCATCTATCCATCCATCATAGGTTTAGCGATCATTTAAATTGCCAAACACAAGGATGGTCACAAACAGCCTCGACATCTCATCATGCTCTCAGTTGACCGAGAAGATTTGAAGGATGCACAGTTATTCGATGGATGTAATGAATGAAATTAAAGGCACCTTTTCAGCAGATGTGCATGTATTCATTGGTTTGCGAGAATATATTTGGCATCCCATGGGTGCAGTCAATGATTATGAGGTGCCAAGAAAAGCGCATTTGTTTTAATATTGTGCACTGTCTGTTGTTAGTGTGGCATGCTACTCATTATCAAGGATGACATGGATTATACAGTTTTAGCCTTGTGGTTTAGCAAACAACTACTATTCCATTATGGATAAATGGTGATGCAGGCCACACTTTTGAAGTTAACTTGCACAAGTTTAATTATGAACCTGTGCTTGGATGCGATATGTGTTACTGATAGTACAGACTTCATTTGCCTTCTTCACAAACATCTTTTGAAACTTCCAAAATATCAAAGCATAGAATCCTTGATTTTTTAAATTTGAGCCTTAGGTCATTTTTCTTCTCTTCTGAAACTATGTCTCCATACGCGTACTTGTTCACTAGTTGTTTGGTTCTATACTTAATGATAACTTATTTTTTAGATTTGTGGGCATTGGGAAGTGCTATAAATCACTTAGAGGCACCTAGGCATACAAATCAAATCTCGTGAAATTACTCGGAATGTACACAGTGTATTTGATTATAAGCTGTCATTTTGAGATGAAGCAGAAAATGGGGCCTAATTGATAGGCTTGAAAATGAGTAATATGTCTTGTGATTGTCGTATAATTGGTGATGTACTTATTATGCAACATAACACTTTTCTGTAACAAATGTTTGTCCTTGACCATTTTCCCTGTATTTTCTGTGCCTTGCTGTACTGCCTTTTTGTATATGTCGTTCATGGATTATCTCTCTCAAATGTCAAATGCAAACGCCCTTCGTGTTTCCTGTAAAAGCTTTCAAATTATATTTGAAATGCAAAGCCATGGAAATCTCAGCTGGGAATGTTTTGTATTTACACATGCAACTTGTGTTTGCAGCAGAGGGACCAGTGGCTCACCTGCTCACTTTTCTCAAGGCAGCTAAGATTTAACCTCCCATCTATTGCATGAGGAAGTTTTGTGGTGGACATTTTTAATTGAAGGCATGGGTTTATTATCCAAATAACCTGACAGATATATTTCTACAGTGTTCTTTTGTTTGATGGCTAATGGTAGGGTCTAGTAGTATGCAATCATAATCCGATCTAGGTTCCTTCGATGATCAAAACTGTAAAGGTTTTTACAAAAATGTATTATTGCATGAAAGCATTGTCATTATTTACCCTGATGCAATTTGCAGTGTATTTCAATAACAGGTTCAAAGTAATGCACTGTTGGCAAAAGAAGGTGTGAATCTGTGCACTGACAGATGCTTGCTTGTTCTGTTTTCAGTCGTTTCCTGAATATAAACAGGTTGATCTTCATCCTTCAATGCGCAGTGAAACGTTTTTGTCACGATGTTTTCTGGAGAAAGATGTGTGTTGATTGGTCAATGTGGTTGCACGGAAAATCATCAGGCCATCCAGAAAACCATAGTGATTTGGTAGATCACTAACTGACTGGAGATACATCTTGATTTGACAATAAAAATAAAATTTTATCAAAGTGTGAATCACAGCTATGAACCTCTCACATGACGTATGGGTCTGCTGAAAAATAAACTCACTCTTGTCACCTTTTTCCGTGACCTGACATTCATGAGGTTCATTGCAATCTGCTGTGAACAACATTCTCATTAACTTATTGTATAACTTTTCCTGGATGTGGTGGTCCTGACCTCATAAGAACAAAAGCTTTCTAAAAAGATGTCTTGGCATATCTTCCTTGCTGCTTTAAGAGTGCTAAGACCATTGAAGAGTTGCATTTAAAGGTGGATTGAATGATTTTTTTACACAAAAACTCTGATGCAGAAATGGCCTATTTCAATGTCAGATTTTGGCTCGTTTCAAATTGTTCTCTTCATAGCATCACATATTGTCTATATGAGATCAGGTACATGGTCTTTACACAGAGGTTTCTTCAAAACTTAATGTGAATCATCGATACTTTGGAATTCTTGTCGTCCCACTCTGAAACATTGTTAATTTTATTGAAATTTTTCGCTTTGTAAAAAGTTGCTGGTACATGCCGCACATCAATATCCATGGTGTGATTTTGAGAAATTGTGTGTATTGTGCGTGCTTCAAATGTGTCTGCCTGGATTCGTTTTAATAAAATCATTTTGTCAACAGATATTTGTTGAACGGCAACTATGGAAAAAGAATGCCCATAGAAATAATTCATTAACTTGTCTCCCACTTTTCTGGACCAAAATCAATGTAATGTGTATATATGTTTAAGACATGTTACAATATATCTCTGGGAGAAATGTTTCAAGCTCCTCTTTGGCACACATCCCTTGAGCATTGTTCCCTGTTCCTTTGAATTCCTATTGCAATCCTTGCGATTCTCATGCTGGCTGTGTCCGCTCTGGGCTTCTTGGTTTCTCTGTTCTTCTGCAATCCTTTCTGCAATCCTTCTGATTCTCTGGCTTGCCTCTGAGCCTCTTGATATTTCACTTAGTAACCCTGATTTTACATTACAGCTATGCACCCCCTGCCACGTTCTATAGACCTACATGTACCTTTAAAAATAACAACTCTTTAAATTTTGGAGTTTCTTTATGTAATTTCCACCTCAGATCTCAGCAGGTGCGGTGTCATAAGCTGTCTTCCCACTCACCAAAATGATTGATCAGGTCACAGTGTTTCTGAGGTGCAAGATTAATTTTGAATGACCCCTCTCACAAAAACCAAAAATGCTTCTATATCTTCTGGAGAGGATTCTCCTATATTCCGATAGGATGCTTCCCTTTATACTATTGATTCTTGACAGCCAAGGAAGACATCTTGAGAGAAGTCATCCATTTACAGTGGCTGATGTGGCATCTTAAAAAAGTAAAAATACAAATTTCAGCTACCAAAACAGCTATGCAATGACTTAGCCTGACACATGTAGCATGGTGTCCAATTGAAAGCTCTGTACTATTAAAAAGTATGATTGTTCAGCATTATTTGATTATTACCTCCTGAGGTTGGAAATGCTTTCTATAGCATTTTAGTCTTCAAACTGGCCACCAAATTTGAGTTTCTGAAAAAGCCTGATTTTAGTGGCTGGACCTGGATACATTGAACTTATATATTGCTAACAGTTTATACAAAGGTTTGCACTCAAGGGCCAAGGCAACCATGTTAGATGTGCTATGAGAGAGAGAGAGAGAGAGAGAGAGAGAGAGAGAGAGAGAGAGGGAGAGAGAGAGAGAGAGAGAGAGAGAGAGAGAGAGAGAGAGAGAGAGAGAGAGAGAGAGAGAGAGAGAGAAATGTTTTATTTGACCAAATAGAATTATACACAATTATTTTGATTATGTCATATATATATATACATCAGGTTGTGGTCAAGGAGGCAGCATCTAAGTCACTTAAGTGACGCTGTCGGTACTGCCCCCTTTTGGTTATTAAATTCGGTCATCATGCAGGCATGTATGAGACTGGTCACTTCACTATATTAAGGATGTTAGTAAGGCAAATAGCAAATCAAGAAGAGAATCTTCAAGATATTGAACTATACATATAAATATATGCTGTGGGGACAGCAGGATCGTACTTTTTGCATTTCCAGTCTATATGCCAAGTGTATTCCCATTAGAAGTTGTCAAGATAATGAATACAAACATTTTATGGGGAACTTTGAATACATTTATTGTTACTTAATAATACAAGACACCTCAAAGGTGAACACTCTGATGTTATCATATTGACATGAGCATTTCACATTACAATTTAAACAATTAGCTTTCGGATACTACAATGCTCTTCGATAAGTACAACAATGCTCTTCAATTAGCTCTTCAGATGTACAACAATGCTCTTAATGTTAACTTTACATATTCAAACTGTGTACTATTAACTCAGACTGTTATTAGATGTCAACAGAGAGCACATTCAGTTGCCTTGGACCATTATGACACCATTCTAACTCTATGGTTGGTAACATAAAAAAAAACACTACTTCATGAGCCGGTCCTCTTACATCGGTCTTCCTGCCGCATGTACCCTCACTCGGTCTCAAATTCTCAACATCAAAAACTCAATATATATATATCTAAAGTCACCAACCTTCTTAGTCAACAATGTGTCACAGAAATCCAATTCAACCAGATGTGGGAGCCCAGAATCAGTACCCAGCAGTGCATTGCTACATGTATGTGAGACTGAGACTGCTGGGCACTTCCTCAAACTCACTCTCATGTTTCGATCCCTTTCTACATGATCTTGCTATCTTTCTATACAGTTCTAACTGAAAAGTGTGTTTCAGCAGCTCTATATATATGGAGCTGTGGCACCTGGCACACAATGGACATGACAGTCATCATATATAAATCAGCTGACCACAGGCTGGACATGTTGGAGTTCACCTGAGTACAGTGTACATTGTCAAATCCGCTGACCTCAGGCTTGACATGTTAGAGTTCACCTATGCATAGTATGCATTATTATAAAACAATAAATATGATATATATATGACTATGTATTGCAATGTTACCACTTTCACAGCAGCTAAGAAATACATATTGGACAGCATACAATATGATATTAGCAGATGGAGTAAAACACAAAATAGAGAAATTGAGAAGAATTAATATATATATACGAGTAGCAGATGGATGAGTGAATCAGAGAATGAGTGCATGGATGGAATATGGAATGAAGATGTGAATACATGAAAAAAAAAAAAAAGAAAAAAAAAACATGGGATATCTTTCGAGCTCAATAAGATGGGGGGGGGGAGTGATAAATTCAATAAATAAGTACCTACATAATAGGCAAGGGAAGGGTTATGTATTACACACATAACAATTAGGAATAGTACAATTATCTTCGTAAGAGTTAATAAGAGACCTTTTGACATAAAATGAGAAACCGAATTCACTGTGAGTATTTACCTTGTTGATGATGCTATTTTCATTATTATTAAGGAGAATGGGCAACTGATATCTAACATTATATTCAGCATATTTGTGGATGACCCTAGGAATAACATACGTAGAGTTGCGAGTATGATGGGAATGAGTCGGGTGATTCAGGTATGTATTGTTGAGAAAATAGTATGGCAATGTATTATTTGAGTACCTATAAAAAAATTTGTAGAGCTTTCTTGTGACAATATCTGTAACTTTCAGAATGTTGAGTTTCTTGAATATAGGATCAGTATGTTTATTATATTTAGTGTTAGCTATTATTCGGACAGCTTTTTTTTGCAATTTAACTAGCCTGTTCAGTTTGAAGCCCCAACATAATATTCCATAGTTAAGATAAGAATTTATCAGGCTATCATATGTTGTTTTAAGAGTATACATGGGGAGAAAATGTTTCAGTTTATTCAGAATGCCGACTATCTTGGATATCTTCTTGCCAATAGTTTCCATATGCACTTTCCAGTTTAACTGACTATCCATGATTATGCCTAGAAAGTTAAAATTTTCAACATATTCAATCATTTGATTGTTTATCAGAAGTTTAGGATGCCGTACAGTTTTATTGTAAGTTCGATACACCATACATTTAGTCTTATCTGCATTTAGAGATAATTTATTTAGGTTTAACCATTCTGTTATTTTGGTAATTTCAGAATTTAGTTTATATTCTTGGCTGACATCATCACAATTTTGTTGATGAACAGAGTCTAACGTAACAAATAATGTTGTGTCATCTGCATAGGTGATAAATTTAAAAGTGTTGGAAGACAACTAATATCATTTATATAAATTATATAAAGTAGTGGACCTAAGATAGATCCTTGCGGGACCCCAGTAGTTATCAGAAGAAGACTAGATTTACTATCATCAATGTCAACATACTGTTTACGATTAATAAGATAACTATTCAAGAGTGAAAGTGATTTATCTTTGAGGCCGTAGTATTTCAGTTTATGGATAAGTATTTGGTGGTCAATGGTGTCAAAAGCCTTACTCAGATCCATAAAGATATTGATAGGCGTTTTCCCTTGGTCCATATTAAAAACTATTCGATCTACTAATTCAAGTGCTGCCAGCTCTGTAGAATGTCCGCCACGGAAACCATATTGTCCTGTATAGTAAAGCTTGTTCTCAATAAAGTGTTCATTCATTTGTCTGTGAATAACTTTTTCAAATACTTTCGAAATTGCTGGAAGAATAGAAATTGGTCGGTAGTTATCCAAGGTATGTTTGTCATTCTTTTTATAAATAGGGATAACTTTAGCTATTTTCAAGTCACTTGGAAAAAGTCCAGCATTAATTGATTGGTTAATCAGGTAGGTGATGGGTTTACATAATTCTGTTTTAAGCTGTTTCAGCAGATTTGTTGAGATTCCATCAATACCAACACTCGATTTTTTCGCAATTCATTTATGGCCTTTATCGTATCTTCCTCAGTTATAGGTTGGAAAGTAAAGTCAACTATTGATGGATTCTTAAGATAATCAGTAAAGTTTTTGCCAGCAGGTGTTTCAATTTGGTTTGCTAGTTCAGGCCCTATACAAGTAAAAAATTTATTGAAGGAGTCGGCAATAGTCTGGTGGTTTGTTATCTTAACATTGTTAACTATGAAATGATCAGGGAAATCCTTTTTGTTCTTATTCTTGCCAATAATATCTTTAATTGTCATCCATGTGCTCTTGAGATCACTTTTATATTTTGCGAATTGTTCTGAGTAGTAGATTCTTTTGGCGGCCCTTATAGCTTTTTTCAATATCCTTCGATATGAATTCAGATTAATCTTTAGTGTATCATATTGCGTAGAGTTAGAGGGAGTCTTTTTTAACTTGCGAAATAGCTTGTCTCTAAATTTCATAGAGTTCATTATCCCTTGAGTAATCCAATTATTTTCTTTATGTTTGTATTTATTGTACTTGACAGTCTTAGATGGCATGTGCAGATTTATTCCCTTTACTAAAATTTCATTAAACTTTTGATAATTGACATTTACGTCCTGTTCATTACCATTCTCAAGGTGGTGAGATATATCAGATTGGTCTAAATACTGTTTGAAATTATTTAGGTCTTTCAAGGTATGTTTAGAACATTTAACATATTTAGATTGTTTCTTGTTATTTTGTAGGTAATCAAGACAGACAAAGTATGGGAAGTGATCTGATATATCAACTAATCGAATGTATAAATACTTACACTGGATAGAAAGTTAAACAGTCTGACAGTTTCAGGGACTATCCAGTCCCCTTCCTCAGAGTTGAATGACAGTGCTTGGACTTGTCCCTCTGGTGGTGGTTGTGTCAGACTGTTTAACTTTCTATCCAGTGTAAGTGATTTATACATTCGATTATTTGGATTATACCTGGATGACTAATCTTCACAAGCGTGATATATCAACTGCACATATTCCACTAGTTGTATTTGAAAAGTTGCTTGATAATTTAACAAGGGCATTATCAGTCAGGGTACCACTAGTTCTTGTTAACCGAGTGGGAAGTGTTATCTTTGGTATAAGTCCATCGCTCAGAATATTTTCAAGGAAATCATTTACTGAGTTTCTTTCATTAAACTTAAGCAAATCAATGTTGAAAACTATGATTGGTGTAGATGTGACTTAATGGATTGATCATGACAATTACTGCAGATTCATTTAGTATGAGTTTTCATGGATAGATTTCTCACTATCCACGTAGCAGATTAAGCTTCTCTGATTGGCCAATGAGCAATAAAACGTCCACCAAATATGTTTGTTGAACGTAGGGAGCTGTGAAATATGTAGTAATTCTGCTTCAGTGAGCAGCTAAGTTTGGTTTGTAGATAAGATTAGCAGGTAAACACTAGCACTCAAGGACACCACCAAATACGTCTACTGGACTTGATACACGTTTTATGGTATTCAAATTAGGTTTATGCTATGTAATTCAGTGCCTTAGCCAATCATATGAACTGTATTTGCTACGTTTCACTGTCCTTTTACAGAAACTCATACTTCTTGAAATTGCAGTAAAAGAAATGTTTCTCATGTCTTTATAAATCAATTTGATGCTCTTGTGAAGTTACACAAATAATGCAAGGCCAGACCGCCATTAAAAAAAAAGCTGCAGATAATTAATGATTTAACAATCCGATGAATAACTGAAGCATCAGATAAAGAAACTGGTGAATTAAAATGGGGGAAAGTGAAATTAACTCACAGAGCAGAAATCAAAACAATAATCAGTTAATCAGGTTTGTATTTTGTGAAAATTGTTTGGCAACATACTTCTGAAGAGGTAATTTTGAATTTTTAAATTTGTTTTATTGCCTTTTTATGGGCAATTTGACCAATAATGACACTGATGTTTCTGAAAACTACCTGATTTCAAGTAGCTATGAATGCTTTCAATGATCAATTCATCCCATAAAGTAAGTAAATTGTATGAATTAGTTTTGGGAAAATTAACATGCATTAATGTGGTACAAAAAGTATGAAGTTGATGATAAAAAGCAATAAAGGGAAGACAGCTGCAATTAACATACAAGCACTTCAAGAGGTGCTTGTAAATACTATAAACTATCCATCTATACGTATTACTATCTACTTGTCTGCCTCTCTGCTATCTATATGTATTTATATATATATTTTTCATCTATCTATCTATTGATCTACTTACACATGTAATAGCCAAAGAAACTTCTACGCGCCTCGTACTTTTGTTCTATCAATATCAAGTTGCTTGTTATCAAAATAATCTGTATGTAACTGCTGAGTTAATGGTATACCCAAACCAATAAGAGAAAAAGATGATAACACGCAAGAACGTGACTGCAACACACTATGGGTGCTGTGTTACTCATACATGTGCAACTGCTGGTTTTCGTGATTTCACTCATTATTGAGATAATTCTCAAATTTCCCCTTTGAACCTTCCTTTTTTAGATTTTTGGAAATATGCTACGTTCTCAAAACCCCATGTGTATTGGACTGACACACAGTTGCCTGAATATTTTGATTAAAAGAGTTTCTTCAATTCCTAAATTCCATAAATGACAAGAAGTATTAGAATATGCAAATTCCTGATGACTTGAACTTGGGCTGCTATTTCATTATAGTTATTCTGTCAATTTAAGTCCTGTAACCGCTAAATCATTCGCAGTTTGGCAATTACAGTAGAAAATTATTTCCTGCCTACAAATGTGTATTGCTGCTTAAATGGCAGCTCTAAAATAAATTTAATCAGGGCATTGGAGTCAGGTGATATATGAACCGACTCCAGACTCCTTTGGCATTCTGAAAAGCGACTCTGACTCCTTGGGTCTCCTGAGTTAAGACTTCGACTCAGCTTATCGGCATTATTGCACATAAATATTACATGGTTAACAGTGAAGAAAAAGTCATTCTACAAAGTTTTCATACGATTTTGTACATGAATACTTGCTTAGGAAGTTATTTTTGGGATTCATTTCTCATTTTTGTAACTATGTTTTGGTAAATCATTTTAATTATTTTTAGGAGTAAGGAGTCACCACTTTAATTTTCGATTCCGACTCCACCTGAAAATCAAAGTTTGACTCCGACTCTGACTCTGACTCCACCCAAAAATTTCCGCCTCCACCCAAAAACTTCCGACTCCATGACTCCGACTCCTGCCGCTGACTCGGCCTCCAAAGCCCTGGCTCTAATGTGTAGGTTCTGTTACATAATATCTGTCTAGACAACTATCATATGGTGTTGGAGATGATAACTCCTGAATAAAAAAAGGAGAACATAATTGAAAGTGTATTGCAATGTCAGTTGACTGGAGGATTTCTTTGCATAGGTCTGCAATGTCTTTTCTATATTGCTGTCCTCCATCAATGGTTGTGTGTTGGGCTTCCAGCATCTGTGCTGGTGCTGTGTTGGATTCCAACCTCCTGCTGGATCTATGTTAGACAGCAATTTCAATCAACCTTTGCCTCTTTGCTTTGATTTCCTCCAACCTAATAAGCCTCCTAATTGCAGATATATAAGACATAAAGGCGTTATCATCCATCCATCCTTCCTTCCGTCACAACAATGTGCGTGGTGCATGCCTTGCCATGTAGGGCCACCTTTCCCAATGAAGAAAACCTGTTGGGAGATAATTGCCTTCAGGCTCTATCAGGAGTAACCAAAACATTCCCATTAATTCTCTAATGGGATTTGCACTTCCTGTCCAAGCCGATGAATCCTATTCAGCACTGAAATAGATGCAATGCTGCAGAAGAGGTGGACAGGGCTGTCCTTCGCACTCCTCAGAGGATCATGTTGCTCCTTGGTCTTGTTTCATTCAGCTCTAGGGCTTCAGTAGATTGAGTAACTCCTGCACTACAGACCTTTTGGCTAATAACAAATAAATTAGGCATCATCATTGCGTTTGCTGGCACTCTCAATAAATAATGCAAGCAAGATTTCTAACGCACTTGCTTAATCAGTACTTAAACTTACCTGTTCAAAGTTGGTATCAACTTCTAGACGCAAGATTTCGTTTTTGTGGGGTTCTTATTCCCAGCCTGCATCAGAGATCTTGGTGCCACTGTAGCCACACTTTAGATCACTTGTGTTAGTTCATGATTTTGAAACTATGCTTTTTACCATGCTAGTTGGCACTTATACACTCTAAATTGTATCATCATCCATATTTCAACATGATATCTACAGGTCAATAAAATGGAACTCAGTTTTAGTAACACTTGTGTGGAAGTCAGTGAAGTGCTATTCTGCAGTACTGGTGGCTCCATCTATAATCTGATGTCGACCAGCACCAACAGTCAGGCCAAGGTGTCAAGTTGTGATTTCTTTGTTTAAGAAGTTTGAGTGTTAACTTTATGGAAATAAAATTAAATTGTTTAAAATAGATTTAATAGAGGCATATACAGTCGATTGACACAAATACCATGTGAAAAAAAAGGAAGACATTTAACCTACAGCAGATTCCCATGTAAGTAAAAGCTTTTAAGAAAAACAACGGTCAGACAACCACTGGTTCAGCTATTGAATGCTTTACTGTATCTTTGGCCAAGTGCATAAATTTCATTAATTGGTCATTAAAGCCTACATTAAACAAGATTTATTTCATATTCATGATGTGGGCACTGGTACTGTTGCATAATAGCTATCAAGCACATCACTGCCTGTGCAAAAGGTTTGTTTACTACTGGATACACTTAATTGACTTCAATGATGGCTCAGCTGATATGTGGATTACTAAAATGATTGGCTGTGAAATTCAAGTGTCCAAATAATTGTTTTGTCACCTGGTAAATGGCCAATTTAGTATGATGCAAGTGGATATAAAAATAGAATTCAATTAGCTAATAGTTGGTTGTTGTAAGAAAAATTTTAAAAGCTTGACAAAGTTATTTTTAAAATTACAATTCATAATGTGGTTGCATATATCCATCAGGCTTAATTCATATAATATTATACATAACAAGAGTAAATAATATATATATCATAAGTTCAGCTTCTTTATTTTAGCATTCTTGCACATCTTTTGTTTTACTGTTTATGAAGGCGCCCAGCATTCTTTCTCAGATTGAAGGCTTGTAAAATTGTGATGAATACTGAATATAGGAAGGCCTGATGACTGGGAATGTGGAAACCAGATTTTTGAAAAAGCTCCATTTTTGCAACTTAGGTTTCACACATAGTACAATAAAACATTCGATTTATTATGGATGACTACTTTGATTGCGGCCAGGTATGTCGCTTTGCCACAACAGCCCCAGTGAATGCTAAATCTTTTTCCAGGGTGGGCCTACTTGTGAAGGTAGGGAAATAATCATTATTATATGGTTCACTGTAGCTGTGACTGACCACTGAATGAACCCATTGTAGAAATAGCATTATTTGGGTTCTTTTTTACTTCCAGTAAAAGAATCGCCCATGGCATGCCTGTAGCCATTGAGAAGGATTAAGGTCATATTTTGATTTGGAGTACATCATTTACATCCACAACTGTTCTTATGTTTGACATTTTAAGTTTGGGCCTGAAGACCCTTAATATCTAGCTGGTTGGCTGAGTGGTTAAGATTCCTGCCTGCTCCAGTGTTGGTCTTTGCCTGCATGGGTTCGAACCCCAGGTGGGGAACACCAACATTTTCAGATGACTTCATGACCAAGATCCCAGCTGGATGTCAATGAGACATTAAATTTGCGACCCCCTGTATCAGTTTCTGTGCTGGACAAGTAAAATATCTTTCACATACTTACAATAGGGTAAATGTGTAAGATTTTGGGTGCTCACTTTCTCCTATCTTATCAGCTAACTCCTGTAGGCAGCGGGAATGGACTTAGAGCACTGCACTTGCAAAATCTATCTATTTATCTATCTATCTATGGCAGATTCTATGCCAACATGTGTCTCAATTACTCTCTCTGACGAGAGATGTCACTCTGCAAAGCACCTTAATTATCAAATGAACATTTACAAAAATTATGTTTTGCCTAAACAACAAGCTCAGACATTACTAAGTTTGCCAGCACCAAGAAAGCTCAAGCTTTAAATGTCATGAATTCTTGAGCTATCAAATCCTTGCTGTTGCAAAGGGACGTTTTGCAAAAATTCAGTAAATTGCAGAGCTGTTTAACATTGGTGCTCATTATCCACCAAAAATCATTGTGAAGACAGCAAAAAAATATCCATAACAATTAATTGCATTTTAAAGTGCACACAGAATAACCCCCACCCCTTGAAAAACATTTAACTCTCGTACCCCCTTCGGTAAAACTCTGATTCCCAGTCATACATTTTCAAGTCTCTTTAGTCCAGTTGGCGTGCTTAACAATAGTTACGGCAGCATGTCATCTCTGTTTGGCAATCCATCAATTCTTGTTCGGGCACTGGTGGGTATTAAAGTGACACTTAATCAGAAGTCAATAGCAGTTACTCTTACAAAGGACAGGATTACTCAGTCTTGGTCTTCACTCTTCAGGTCGTGCAATATAATATGTCTGAAAATGTGTAAACTTCGTTGAATAAAATGCAGTACCCTGTGCTGCATCGTTATGTGACTGATGTTTTTGTTGAAATACACAGAACTGAGGGACTTTGAAATATAGACCTATGAATACTTATTTGTGCAGAACTGAAACAATTTTAATACTACATCCAAAAGAAAAACACCCAAATCTTGTCAAAACAGCAAATTTGGTCAATTTTTACGAACGCTGTTTCCATGGCAACCAAAAATAATATCTCAGAAAATAATACAAATATGTAACTTTTAACAATGAGCATCTGTAGAAAGTTTGATCAAAGATCACCTAAACCACACTTTCCTGGATATGGCTTTTATGATTGAGTTTCTCTGTCAGCCGTTTTTGACTGTCGTTTTGGATGATTTTTGTCAAATTGACTTGCATAATTAAAACACCCTTTAGAATACCAAAAATGTGAGGTATAGCTAAAACTTTTATATTTTTATAAACTACAGTAATATAACTTAAGTTTACCACATGTAACTGATTTTTCATAATTTCACCCCTAAGGTCCCTTTTCACGTGGCTTGTCACAATATTATACATTTGTTCTAAACTGTTCAACAAAAATTAGTCGCCTTTTACAAAACATGAATATCTCGAAGATCTGTTCTCAGATTACTATGAAAGTTGGCCAGTTTGTGGGCCTGCATGTTGACAGGGTGCGTGTGTATTTGTAGCTTCATTGCTTAATATTTGTCTGAGCCAGCAGACCTCGAGTCCACATACCCCTATTTTCAAAAATTTGAAGTTTTGGCTTTTCCTAAATTTTTTTTTTTACCGAAAGGTGATTAAGCTTCACTCAAATTATTTGTTATTGCATCCAACACAAGGAGCCTAAACTGTAAAGCTGTTATAATTTTCTCCGTATACCACATATACCCATGGTATAACTACTATGTAACTTGATGTGTTTTAAAGCAGTAATAAAGAGTTTTTGCACAGACCCAGTAGCTGGACAATTGAGTGAGTCACTGAAACATCTGATAACAGTGCTGAAGAGGTACTTCCTGAGACAGTAGAATTAAATCATAGGACGTAATTATTCAAGCAATAAACTTTGCAGGCCAACATGTTGAATTTATTCAAATTAAAAAAAGAAATTGATGTTGGCACGTGCCCCACATGCCAGCACATCAATACTATGTGGTGTCTTTGAGAAATCTTGTTTATTGTGCGTGCTTCATTTGTGTCCGCCTAGATTTTGTTTTAAAATGGGAATCATTTTGACAGCCTATTTCTTAGTTGAATGAGAAACAATGGAAAAAGAATGTTCATGTCTCCTACTTTTGCAGACATCACGCACACATTGTTGCAGTGTGTATGATTATATCAGAACCATATTGTGGTATCTCTTGAAGAAATATTTGGAGCATCTCTTTTGGCACCACTCCTCTCTTGAGTCTTGGTTCTGTTGTAAGGAATCCACTTAGACTCCTTGTGACTCTCCGGCTTGGCGGTGAACCTATTGACATTTCACTTGCTCTAATCTCTCATAACAGAGACACTCCTCCTGCCATGTTCGATCTGCTAGTTTTTCCAACTGTTTGATGTTTTTGAGTTTCTTTGACCAAATTTCATCTCCAATCTCACCAGGTGGGGTTGTCGTAATTTGTCTTCCAGACATCCACAATTATTGATTCATGGCAAAGTGTTTCCAAGGAGCAAGATTTATTTTGAACAACCCCTGTCATAGATATAAACAGGTTTCTATACGTCTTCTGGAAAGGAAACTCCCACAGTAAGCTTCCCCTTACATCATTGATTCCTGAAAGACAGAGACAATGTCTGATTGACTCTTGGAAGTAAAGTCATCCGTTTACAGTGACTGATGTGGCACCTTGTAGGGAGGAAAACAGGACATTTCAATGAACAAAGTTGAAAGTTCCTTTGTATGATTACCACTTAAAAACTCACTGCATTTAAAAGTTACTGGTTGTTCAGCACTATTGGATTAAGTTTCCCTATATGATGAAAATACGTTCTTCAGTCTTCAAATTTACCAACAAATTTGAGTTTCTGAAAAAGCCATATCTGAAGTCATTTCAATGGCTGATTCGACTCAGAAGCTGGAAATCTACTGTATGAGCAGAACGTTTGCTATTTTGTTGGTAAATTATTACTTCATGACATTGTGTTGATTTAACTGGGTACCTTAGCTAATTCGTCCTTGATTTTAAAAGACATTTCTGTCATGCTGTTTGTAAATCAAGTAGATACTTTTGTGAAGTGACACTAATATTGAAATGTCAGACTGCCAATATTCTAAAATAGCTTTAGACAATTAAAACCTGAACAATAAAATGGATAATTGGAGCATCTGATGAAGGAACTGTGGTTAGTGAAACTAAGCCACTGAACATAATTCAAGCAATAACCAGTGAATCAGGTCTCTGTTTTGTGTTAATTGTTTGGCAACAACCTTCTGAAAAGGTAATTTTGAATTGTAAATTTATTTTATAGCCTCTTTATTGGCAATTTGACACAAAAGGACCCTGATACTTCCTAAAGCTGTTTAATTATAGTGATATGAATGAGTTTAATGATCATTTCATCCCACAAAGTCAGATGTTTATACAAGTTTTTGAAGGATTAATATGATCAATGTGATACAAAAGGTATGAAGTTGGTGATAAAAAGCGATAAAGAGAAGACAGCTGCAATTGACATGCTGAGAAAAGGCTGACACTCCAATGGTTTTCTATGCTTAGTTAAAAAATATAAACAAGATGCTCTCTTAGGTTCATCATGTCATGACTCAACCATGTGATATTAGCCTCACTATGACACTATGAAAGTTCCATGCATTTGAATCTAAAGATTTTTAGACTAGCTGTCACCATCCTTAGAGGGACGTACTATGTAGATAAAAGTGCCTTCCCAGTGTCCCTGCAAATTTGGGATTACTTGATCAAAACTTGAAATGCATTTAGTAGAAGATTGTTTTCATTTAGGTCACATAGACAACATTATTCTACAAAATAGACTGTAGTTATTTCAAAATTTTTTTATCAGTGATGAATCTTCTATAATTATGCACACTTTCACCTGAAGACTCATAACTCAAAGGGAATGTATTGGTTTAACAATGACATAGGTGTTCGCCAAGGGGACCCACTTTCACCCACTTTATTTTCTTTGTTTATCAATGACCTAGCAGTTGAACTAAATGTTATGAACCTAGGTGTTAAATTCGGTGATGAGATTGTTAATATTTTACTTTATGCTGATGATTTGGTTATCTTAGCTGAAAATGAAATTGCTTTACAGCGAATGATAGATAAATGTTGTGATTGGTGTATGCAATGGAGACTGAAAATGAATGTAGATAAAACAAAGGTGGTGCACTTTCGTAATCCTTCAGTACCCAGAACTGATTATGACTTCATGTGTTTTCAAGAGTCACTTGTGGTCGATCATAAATACAAATATTTGGGAATAATTCTTGAAGAAATATGAACTTCCAGGTCACAGCAAAGGTTCTTTCTGAGAGCTCATGCAGAGCCTTCGGTTTGATATTGTCAAAATTGCGGAATTTGAAAACATTTGATTTTCAGTTGTTTGAAAAATTATGTAAAACGTGTATTCATCCCATCATGGACTATGCTTCTGCAGTCTGGGGTTATAAAACGTATGATAGTTCTAAAATTATGGAGAATAAAATGTTGCGCTATTTCTTGGGAGTGCATCGTTTTGCACCAAATTTGGCAGTGTGGGGAGATCTAGGTTGGACTCCGAGTGAAATAAGAAGAAAAGTCAATATGGTCCGCCTTTGGTGTAGGTTGATTAGATTAGATGATTCTAGGCTAGTAAAAAGAATATTTTTACATGATGTTGACCTTTGTAAAATATCAAATTTAAAAAATTGGGCCTGGGAGGTTAAACAGATTTTTGAGGCTACTGATCAGCTTAACTTATTTGAATCTATGTCTGATAAATTCTGCTTAGATTGTTTATTGAAAGTTACCGAAACCAGGTTAGTTGAAAGTTATAAAAATCGATGGAAACAGGATCTTGCTAATTTTCCAAAACTTAGAACTTATCTTATATTTAAAAATGATTATAATGTGGAATATTATGTCAATAGAGTAATTACCGTTCTGAGAGATCATTTCTTGCTCAATTCAGGTTAGGAATATTGCCCTTGTCAATAGAAACAGGTAGATTTACTTCCCCTATTACTCCATTGGAAAATAGAGTTTGTCCAAATTGTAATATAAATGAAATTGAAGATGAAAAACATTTTTTGATGACTTGTACATTGCACACTGTTCAAAGAAATATTTTGTTCGAGAATTGTGTAAAATTTATTGACAATTTTTCAAATTTAGATGAATTAGACAAATTCAAATCTGTTTTAAATTGTAAACAATTATGTACTTATCTAGCAAAATTTATAAAGAATGCTTATAAATGTAGGAGATGAGGATTTTCTATTATTCATACTGATGTTTTGCTTTGTTTTTGGCATGTGTTCTTTGTGGCCCACCTGGTGACTTGTAGGCCTTAGAGGCCGGGCAGTGTAAACTGCAGGTCACTTAAATAAAAAATATTTGACTTGACTTGACTTGTATCTCCAAAGATGAACTAATATAAACATTTTTATATAAATGATTAAGTACGAGTATATAAATGATTAACCTTATGATACTACTCTCAACTTTTGGATGTTTTGTTATTGCTATCAAATTTCACCTTTGTGGGATAAAAGTTTGATATGTACAGTACTTATCCAGGAAACTTATACACCCCATCCTTTTGATCTATCAATAACAAGTTGCTTGTCATAAAAAATATTTGTATGTAACTGCTGAATTAATGGCATCACCAAACAAGTAAGAGGAAAAAATAACACGCAAGAACGTGGCTGCAGCATATAATTGGAGCTGTGTTGCTCATACAGGTGAAACTGCTAGTTTTTGTGCTTGCGCTCATAGTTAGTATAATTCTCACATTTCCCATAAAAATGTTTCATTTTCAAACTTCGGACATATTCGCTGAATGATGGAAAGTTGCCTTACATATTTCCAATAAAATTGTTTTTAATAGCTCCAACAAAATATTCCCATTAATTCTCTAGTGGGATTTGCACTTTCTGTCCAAGCCGATGACTCCTATTCAGCACTGAAATAGATGCAATGCTCCAGAAGAGGTGGGCCGGGCTGCCCTTTGCACTCCTCAGAGATATGTTGCTCCTTGGTCTTGTTTCCTTCAGCTCTAGGGCTTCAGCAGATTGAGTAACTCCTGCACTACAGACCTTTTGGCAAATAACAAATAAATTAGGAATCATCAAAGCTGCAGGCCCAGATGTATATGGATATTTCTTTCTATATTTGTTCCAATACAACATAATTGTGTATGTCTAAGCATCAAATTCCATGTGTAAGGATTCAAAGGAAAACAGCTGTAGATGGTCTGTTGACATATCAGATGAATATAAATTAATAAAGTGAATGTTGATACGTCCAATAACTTTTTGTCTGGATTATGGATATGCAAAAGAACTTTCCATTTGTGGTTGAGATGAGGCCAATCTGACATGATTCGCATGGGAGAAACTTCCAAGTTGATTCCTTTATTCAGGGTTATGACACTGCTAATAGTGTCATCTCCTTGTTTTTGCAAATAAAAGTATTTTTTTTACATAGCTCTCCTAATCGCTACAAATTTCAAGGACTTATCTTCAATGGACATTTCTCTGAGGAGGAGATTGTTTGCCATTCGGGTCATCTTAGGGAGACAGGCCTATGGTAAAAGCATCAGTCGCCTGGTGATTACAGCATCCTTATTAGGAACGGAAGTCTGTTATATGACAGGTGTTCATTTTCAACAAAGAGGCGAATCTTGGGTGACTGATTGCAGAGTGGTGTTGGAATTGGCAGAATTCTCCACTTTATTCTTGAATCTTATTTTGAGAGATCCGTTTATTGAACTGGCATTTTATGTTGCCTGCATTCGTGAAGTTGTTTTAAGAAAATGAATGGTTCCTACTATTAAACATATACAAGAAACATGCACTGCAGGCCTATATATCTGGCATATTGTAATCCACGCTTTGGACCCAAATGATAAAGGGTCATTCCACGTCAAATCAACCAATGGTCCCCATCTCACCATCACCGATTCTAACGAAACTTTATACATATTTAGTTTACTCAGAGAAACTGACATATCCAAAATTTCAAATGGCTATCTTGAAAATTGTCTGAGCTCTGAATTTTTGAAAATCGGGGAATATTGGAAAATTTTCAAATTCAACATATTTTCAAAAGGGTGTACAATTTCAATGATGTTAGATATAAAAACGATACTAAGCAAGTGGACTAATGTTGTATCACTCTGTGAATGTGTGAAAGTTGCATATCTGTGCTAATTGTCAGCTTTGTGGGAAAAAGGATAGAAAGAGTACACTTTTTAGTGCTAAATTCCATATTTTAGGATTCATTGACTAAATTATTAAATGTCAAAATCCTTTCATGCTTACTCTAGCAATTCATCTCAGTCTCTAGTTCCCTTTTGTGTAGTATAAAAAATTATCGTTTTATATTTAACGAGTTACTTACACTTGAAGTTATGAAATCTGCATTTTTTCAAGTATTTTATAGCCCAAAATCACCATGTGGGATAAGTAGGACAGTCATAACTTGCATTTTGTCTGAAAGTATGGCTTTTTACCTTTCATTTGATGGTAGAATGAACTTGCTCCTCGGATTCCTTCATTACCAAAAAAATATTTGGACATTGCTCGCTTGAGCGCTGAATACATGCACTAGATTGGAGATTCTAGGTACCCTTAGTTTTTCAGATACCATCGAAGTTGGTAACATTCAAAATCTGTCAATATCAGAAATTTTAAGCATTTTGCGATATTTTGGTGCCCTGTCATTTTCTGAGTTTTCAACCGAGACCCTTCAAATTTTGCAGAATATCATATTTCCATGTAGTCTTGTGGTAAGAGTAATATGAAAAAAATATGAGACGGTCAGGTGGGAATTTTTCCGAAAACTGGTTGATTTGACATGGAATGACCCTAAAGCATCCTGCAGGCTGAGAAGTTTCAATGAACTGTTGGATCCATTATTGGCCTATGGCCCACGGTATTGCTGTTGTGAGAGGCAATGAAAGGTTATTTAGAAACCCTCATTCTGATGAAGTAAAGCCAGGTGGATATTATCAGCTGCAGCTTTTAATAGACTTTGATAAAATTCGAAACACAGGATCCGTAAAATGAAACAATATTACTGTGGAGTCGTCTGATAGTCAGCATGAGTTATTTTATGGCTATTCCATGTGATGAATTTATGAGTTGGCCGGCCGTGTGTTGCATGTTGGAAAGCCTACCACAATCTAGTATGTTGACATCAGTCTCTCAAATTATTCTACTATAGCAAGAACTGATCTGTAATATTTATGGCCTTATGCAAAAAGGTGTGGCATCAGTCTTGGCACATTTGTGTGCACATGTTTATTTTCTTAATTGTGTGATGAAACTGATCATGGTAAAATGTTAATATGTAAATGGCGCTGCCATGAAATTCGCGCAGCATTGTCACAGACCTACCGCATCATCTTCAACTTTCCATGCAGAAGGCCAATTTATGTTTTTAAAAGACTGGGAAAATGGGCAGGTAGATAAGATTAGATACATAGATGACATCAGATCTACAGATAAGATTAGATAGATAGATAGATAGATAGATAGATAGATAGATAGATAGATAAATAGATAAATAGATAAATAGATAGATAAGTAGATGGATACATTATTAGATTATTAAACTGAACCAAATAAAAAACGCAAAACTGTTTCCAGGGCTTTATTTTTCAGTATATCAATCAGTTGGGCTGTTCAGTAGATTCACATGTATAATCAGGTGTCATAGGACTCATTTCTACAAATTTTTTAAATTCTGACCTTCATATCCGCATCTGCGGTGGGGTTTATCACACTGGGGTATGGTGACTGGATGGGGGTATTAGGAACTCGATAGAGCAAAGCTAATGATTTATTGTGAAAGCTTGAAGAAAATGATGAAAAAGGCCACACAATTTGCTTCAGTTGGTGCCACTTAACTTGTTAAAATGTTGATGTTCGAGAAGTCAGGTCAGAGTTTGTCACACACAATGATATTGCAATGAAATGCTGCAACTATGAAAACTGGTCAAGGAATCTCCTATACGCATGCAAATGAGTGAAAAAGGCTTAGGATCTGTCAAAAAGACCTCTAACAACTGTATGGCATATGCAGGACAAATTACAGTACCATGTGTGCCCTTCTTAAATGCTTTTCTTATGGGGCAGATGTGTGGCTGTGAGAATAGCAAAAGGAGGGCAAAATAAGTGCTGATGTTTACCCCTGCAGCTGACACACATGTTGTTTGAAGTCTTTCTGATAAACTCTAATCGTTTTTCATTCCATAGCTATTGTTTAGGCTGTTTGAGAACTTGTTTCCGTAGTTGCATTGTTCCATTGGAATATCATTGTGTGTGGAAAACTTTCACCTTACTTCTCAAAAAACAAATTTTTTCACAAGTCAGGTGGCACTAAATGAAGTGAATTGTGTGGCCTTTTCCATCATTTTCTTCAAGTTTTAAAATGAAATCATTAGATTTGCCCAATGGGGTGCCTAATACCCCTATCCACTTGCCATACCCCAATGTGATAAACTTGGCAACAGACATGCAAAAAATTGTCAAACTTGAGTGATTTCATGCAACTGAGTCCTTTGATACCTGCTTACACAAAAGCATAAACTCAACAGCCCATATGAAGCATATCTAGAAAAATAAAGCCCTGGAAATAGTTTTGCGTTTTTTATTTGGCTCAGTTTAGATTATTAGATAAATATTTTAAATTTGGATCTATTATGTTAAATTGATGTTACATAACTGAGGTCAAGAAAACCATAGCTATTCAGAGGTGACTGTTTAAGATTAGACTTACACAATTTGTTGATAGTTAATGAAGATTATGTAACCTTAAGTGTTGTTATGATTTCTTACTTGGTGATCCATTGAAGTCATTAACTTTTGTATCGACTTTTAATTTCTATTCACTTTTTACAATCAGGTCCCATTCAGGAGCATGGAAATAATTCTTTCAATGTTGATACACATGTTGATTTAAATCCCTGAAATATGTCATCGGAGGCTGTTATAGGACAAGACTGAAATTTTAAAGTTATTTTGGAAGATATTTAAGGTATTTTAATTATTTACCACACTAAACCATGACTAAACTACTAGCTCCATTCTTATGGCAACGACAGGCACTTCCTGTTCAGGCAGTCACTGCAGACAGGAGCACCACACAGAATGAGCTGTCCTTGTGCTAAGTGATATATATCTCATATTATGAGATCATAATCGATGCAGCGGTCAGTACAGTCAACTCCGTCCACTTCCGCGCCACAGTGACTACTTAATCCAGAAGGAGATCACTGCTCTTAATGACCCATTGCCTTCATTTTCATTTACCTTGAAGATGCCTTTCCCCCCTAACCCTTTCAGAGCTAGTATTAATCTTTCTTGTTAGTGTTTGAGATATCTCTTCTTTGGTCCTTATTATTTTTTAGGTGTGCTGTAAACAGAATAAACACATTTCTAAGTTACTTGAAGACATTTAAAGATGTTAAAAATATTGAAGTACCTTGAGTAATGGGTTCTTCGGGTCGTTTCAATTTTATTGGCCAAGATGGCCAGCAATTGAACTGTCCCCATTTCACACCTTATCCTTGCATGCATACTGGTCTGGTAACCAGAGGTTGGCCATTGCCCTAACAGCCTTTACCACAGGCCAGTAAACCTGACCTGGCTCACACGCAAGTTGGTGATCCCATATCTCAGTTCATGTCATCAAATGTCCTTTAATGGAGACAAGTAGCCTGACCACATTTTCTGTGGAAAGAAGCTTCATAACCCATTAATTTGTGCCCTTGTCTAACACGTTTCATAACCGCATAGTGTAGCATATAAGCATGGTCGATGATCAGAGAATCTTCATATATCTCTGTATTTCAATTTGATCCCAGCAGGCAATAAACATGAAATTTGTACCAAGATATATGATAATGATGGGGAGACTAAGAATATCGAAATATTGAAAGTTTTATCTGGGCAGTCGCCGTAGGGTCCCGAAGTTGCTTTGAAATATACTGGTTTTATAAGCTATTTTAAGAGCTATATAAACCCAGACTGATTGTCTATACAATATACATAGGGCTATAATCAAGCCATCTATCATATGGAACTAAAAAATATCCAAGTGATTTTATAATGTAGGCCTATATGTATTCCCGTTAGGTCAGACTCCCATTCTCTTCTGGTGAAACCAGCAGGAGTAGAAGGCAAGAGCTGGCCAATTGTCATGGCTGGCTCTTGATTACTGAAGCCTGAGGGTGCAGTCAACCGGCTCAACCCCATTGAATATTGGAAGTAAGATTGTCGAAATTAATTGAGCTGGACATTGGATGAAATGAGCTTGTTCATTCTAATGCTCTTTTTTATAACTTTTCATCAATAACAAACCATTGGAGTTGTGCTTTAAAGGGCTATCAGACTAACCTACCAATGCTCAGCCATGCAATGAGCCGATGGTTACACATTTTTACCTTCAGCGAACGAAGTTCGAAGAAGGTATTGTTATCACTTTGGTCAAAAGTTGTCCGTCCGCCGGGTGGGCGTCCGGGCGGTCGGGCGTCCGGGCGGTCGGGCGTCCGGGCGGTCGGGCGTCCGGGCGGTCGGGCGGTCGGGCGGTCGGGCGTCCGGGCGGTCGGGCGTCCGGGCGGTCGGGCGTCCGGGCGGTCGGGCGTCCGGGCGGTCGGGCGTCCGGGCGTCCGGGCGGTCGGGCGTCCGGGCGTCCGGGCGGTCGGGCGTCCGGGCGGTCGGGCGGCTGGCGGATAGATAGTTTCCGGGCCAGTACTCAGCCCCTATTGAATGTACATGGATGAAATTTGTACACATGTAGCCTATATGGTCTAGTTGTGCCTTTTGATGGTTTGATTGATGGAACCTTTGTAATTTTTGAAACATTGAGAAAAATATTAAAAAATTATTTTTTTCATGTCCAGGCTAGAACCACGCCCCTAATACATGTACATGGATGAAATTGTTTACACATGTAGCCTATACAGTCTAGTTGTATCTTTTCATGATCTGATTGATTGATATTCCATACTTTTTGGAATATTGAGAAAAATGTATTAAAATTTTTTTTTTTTGCATTTCAGGTCAAAACTTGCCCACAATTGCATGTACATGGATGAAATATGTTACACATGTCACCTATATGATTAATTTGTGCCTTTTGAGGGTGTAATTCATCGATATTCTATACAGCTTGAAATATTGACAAAAAAATATTAAAATTATTATTTTTTGTTTCCAGGCCAAAACTTGGCCATCATTGCATGTAGATGAAATTTTTGTATACATCACCAATTTAATATTTTAGTGCCTTTTGTTGGTCTGCTTGATTATTATTCTTAATGCTTTTTCAAATATTCTGACCAATACCTCACAACTTATTCCTTGTTTATGCATGAAACTGGTCCATATTATATGTACATTGGTCTAGTGAGGCCTTTCCATCGTTCAACGTACCTTTGCCTGCAGACGGGCATACGGCGGGGCATATAGATAATTTCAGACCAAGATAGGGCCACTATTGCAAATACTAGGGGGGACGGGGGCACATTGGGACACTTTTTACGTCTACTAATTTTGCTCAATGCTGAAAGCTCTGAAGAAGTCAGAAGTTTGCATGAATATCACCTGTACTATTGAGCTTAAATGCAAGGCATAATAAACTAGACTGCACCTACCCTTTTGCTGCCAGAGAGTCGTAAAAATGATTGAATTAAAAAATCATTTTAACACTCCATGTGCAATAGATATCATATATAAGTAGTGCGTAAGACAATATACAGTGCATTAACACTTTGTAGTGCCAATAGTTCATAACTTTAAACAGTTTTAAACATTTAACATAAACTGTCCTGGGTGCGGACATCTATGTAAGTAACACACAGTGCTTTGCGACAAATTTGTTCACAGAGCATGGTAATCCACTATACCTCTATTCACTGTAGCCTGAACACCTGTTGTGTGCTGTCCCAGGTCATTCATTTGCCTTGGACACTTAAATTCTGCCATATTAAGTGCGTTCCAATGTGCCCCGAATTCACTGTCCCAATGAGCCCCGATATGACTTTAACACCAAAATGCTAATTTCTCGGACACCAGTGAGTGTGTTTATCACGATAGGAATTCATAACTGTTCGTTACGATATATAAAATTCATATAAGCACTGAGAAAGCCTCATTGTTCATGGTTTGTCCACAGAATGGTTCCAATTGAACCCGTCCATATTTACTTTAGTGGTAGGAAAACAAACTTTTGCTTGCCATACTTCTGCATGTGGCTGTAATTTGTCAATAAAACCATGGAAACATCAGGATGTGAAATTACAAGATATGATGGCACTACCATATCATGTACCTTGCCAGGATCCAAAAAACCCCACCGTCCCACAATGCCCCGTGTCCCAATGTGCCCCCGTTCCCACTACATGCAATTAGCTTCACATCACTATTATGGTGTAATGGTGTCCTTTTTAAATGTTGTTTTTTCGCTGAAGGTTTGCTGCTACGCAGCCTATGTTTTGTTTGGCATTTGGATTATTTAGATCCCAACTTGACTGGCATGCCACTCTTTGATATCTTTTCAATTGCATCCTTCAAGAAGCAGGAGATTTATGACAAACTCGCGTCATCCTGCCCTCAAGCCACGTTGCTCCAGATTCTCATGTTTGTGGATTGGGAAGTAAAGGGATTGGGTCTATTTGGTAATTGCAATAGCACTGTGGACTGGACTGAGTGTGACCTGGTCAGTGTCACAAGGGCAGGGTATAACACTGAGTGACCACTTGAACCCTAACTTCCTGCCCCGCCCATAATACCCTATGTAGCAAACAGCATAGCTTTGCTAGCATATTTTTAGCAGACAGCATGTAACTATAAATAACTTAGCCCAGTTCATGCTCCACTGCTCAGGCTGCTGCACATGCTCAGTGCCAATTAAGCCTAACATTTCAAATCAAATTCAGTGGGCAGTTAGACACCAAAGTGACAACACCTATGTTATAACAGATTAAGCTACAAAATGGTATGTAAACTTTTATATGGCTATTTTCTAAGTATAATATTGCTTTCTATTTCTTGATCTCTTATTGGTATATATTTCTAAAATATTGCTTGTCTAATGATGTGGATTTAATAGATTGCTTCTATTGTGTATCTCTAACATTAACTGTTTATCAGTGTTTGCCTGTTTGCATGAGCTCTAGGTTGTATGATCCTTAAATTGTTTGTGTATTGTTGTTTCTCAATAATTGCTCTGTGATCTAGATCCTATGTTGTATATATTTTGAACAGCTGATGTCTCAGAATACACAAGTTTGGTAGAAAATTTATTTAAATAATTCTTTATTATAGGATAACTCATAAGGACGATACTATACAAGAGACAAGCTGGATTCCCGATGTAGTTGCTACTGTTGTAAGTAAATTATTGTGATTTTAGAAATTAATATGTAAGATATTTATAATTGATAATTTGGTTATTTTTAGGGTAAGGTGGGGGAAATCCGCCCCCGGGGCAAATCCGCCCCCTTGAGGAGAAAAAAGTTCTCTCATGACCCAAAATATAAATGACAATAAATATTTCTCATGCAGATTAGTGCTTATGTGTCTAGAGACCAGTGAAACACAGAGATTAGGCTGTTACATAGTTTTGTTTGGACTACAACAGAGAAAGAAGACATACAACTCATCACTAAGCAATTTCAATGTGCAATTGAAACTTTCAAAACTGAGGTGTTTTACAGGTACATGTTGTATGAACACATTACTTATTGTCATTAATAGCAATGTTAATTCAACATCTTTACATGTGCAAGAGATTTCACCAATCAATAAAATGCATATTTAGAAAATAACACCCTCATAATTTCTAGTGGTCGGGGCAATTCCGCCCCTTGTCCATGGGGCAATTCCGTCCCTTCTGATTCTCTTGTTAAAATCATACAAACACGAGATATGCCTTGTAAGTCACTCTATTTTGTCATAAAGCTCCACTAATGGTGATTGTGATTTTAATTGAGATGAAGTTAAAAATTTTTGCCATGTTTTAGTGACTGTTGAATATGCCAAATGCAAACTTTTTTTATTCTCACACATAAATTGTGAAACGATCCTTACATGTTTGTAAGTACACCCAGAAGAGCCGGGGCTTAATTTAAGAATAGAATTTACTTCAGAAGCCAAATGTTTCGTGTCATTTGTAACCAAAACTCAAGGGGGGCGGATTTGCCCCACACTTCTGGGGCAAATCCGCCCCCTGAGATTGAACATTCATATGGTGATGTTGGCTCAAAGGTGTTGAATTAAAGCATGTAAGTTTCCAGATATGTTCAGATGTATATATTCCATCATTCCCTGAAATAAAATGTTCATTTTTCATAAAGGTGAGGGACTGAGCAAGCAATATATGTGAAAAGGGGGGCGGATTTCCCCCACCTTACCCTACTGTATGTTTTTGGTGTAGGATTTGTGTATTGGGATGCATTCATTTATCTAATTCATTTTGCTCATGCATATTAACTGTATATTTAAGCATTGTTATTTTACAAATATATTTACGTGATTGATATTGATTTATTTGATGTTTGATTGTTTGATTTTATGACCTATTTAGTACTTAAGATTTATTACTTGAGACGTATTAACATGTATTACTTAAGATTTAATCATAAGATTTAATTATAAGATAACTTACATGCATGTTGGTATTGGTTTAGTACTTATGGTGTTTATTTTGTGTTTACTTATAGATTCAGCGACTTATTGATACAACTTATTGATACGATATGAAATGACACGTCGTGTTGAATAAACTGGCAATTTTATACTACTTCGGCGTCGGTTCTTCCATACCCTGGATTGATGTCTTCTGGGTTTCAGTGGCAGTCAGGTCATGTTGCAGGAAGTGAGGCTTCCAGTGAGGGATGTAATGTCAGCTGGATGAAAATAGCGAAAAAAGAGGTCAGTCGACTACTTGTGACAGTGTCACTGCAAGTTGCTGCTTGTTACCCTCGGCCATGTTCACATGGCCTGGGTATTGCAGAGTGCAGCGGCATCCGTCTGTCTGTCTGTCTAGCTGTCTGTCCAACATCCTTGTCTACAAGATAACTCAATTTGTATTGATCCTAGGATCACCAAATTAACAGGGATTTTGTATCACTGTAAGACCTTGAAGGATTTCTGACATGAGTGACCTTGACCTATTTCTGTGACCTTGGCGGCCATATTTGTGAAAAACTTGTGTACACAATAACTCCAGTTGTATTGATCCTAGGATCACTAATTCACTATTTCTGTGACCTTGGCGGCCATAGTTGCAAAAAGCTTGTGTACACCATAACTTCATTTGTAGTGATCCTAGGATCACCAAACTAACAGGGATTGTGTATTACCATAACACCTTGTCGGAATTCTGACATGAGTGACCTTGAACTATTTCTTTGACCTTGGTAGCCATATTTGTGAAAAACTAGTGTACATGATAACTCCAGTTAAATATTGATCCCATGACAACCAAACTAACGGGGATTGTGTATTACAGAAAAACATAGAAGGAGTTCTGGCATGAGTGACCTTGACCTTTTCCTGTGACCTCAGTAGCCATATTTGTGAACAGCCTGTGTATAAGATAACTGCATTTGTACTGAACCATGGATCACCAAATTCACAGGGATTGTGCATCACTGCAAGATCTTCAATGCCTCCTGATGTGAATGACCCTGAACTACACTTCAACCTCACCTTATGACCACCTCTCTATTACGACCACCTTGCAATTACGGGCATATTGGCTTGGAACCAAATATTTTCCTTATATTTTATGCTTAATGAAACCTCTCTAATGCCGGCACTTCGTTAATACAGCCACCTCGCAAATCTGGCCACAAATACAAAAGGACCATTTCAACCTCACTTAATGCGGACAGTATCTATCAAAGAGCTGATACTGTTGTATCACGCAGAAATGCGTATTGGCGACGCTCTGTCTGGCCGTGTTTGCTCACTTATTACAATGGAAGGACAGATCTGTACAATTGAAAGGTTGGGGGTAAAATAAAGACAAAGGCACAATTTCTTTCATGAGCATTATGTTGGGTTGTTAATTGTTCAGGCTTAATTGCACTTTAGAAAACAACAGAGTCAGGCCTAACCCTTCATTGGCCTTCAACACCAATTAGGAATCAATTGAGTAAGAAGAAAAGTGACACTGAATTATTAGACTTTTTAAAATCTCAATTAGTACATGACAAGTTTTCACAATACCACGCATTTAAACATTTAAGTAATGCTGAG
Organism: Platynereis dumerilii; assembly: GCA_026936325.1. Classification (NCBI taxonomy): domain Eukaryota; kingdom Metazoa; phylum Annelida; class Polychaeta; order Phyllodocida; family Nereididae; genus Platynereis; species Platynereis dumerilii. The sequence continues at coordinate 673,140 of JAPTHN010000149.1, forward strand.
GATGGATATTTGGTGATAGATAATATTGCCTCAAAGGGAAGCAACAGGATAAAACAACAGTAAAGGATAGCCTATTAAATAATAATAAATAAATAAATGATTTATTTACCTCAAAAGTTTGAGAGATTACATATAAATAACATACAGAGATCACAGAACAATATCTAAATAAAGAACATATTTGTAAAATCAAATAATTAAAAAAAGCTGATTAAAAACGGGGCATGAGCAAAAGCTTCAGCATCTCCTTGTCTTCAACACTGTAATTGACTAGAAGCATTTTACAACTATCGACTAGACCATCATTATGTACAGGTGACTTAAATCTTCTGACACAGGAGTTAAAATATTCATCACTCATTAGCAGACACATTCTTGAGAAACAATTGGATGAACATACATTGGTAATACGAGACAGCAAACTACCATAATTACGGTTGTTACAGAGAAGATGGGTATAAAACTTGGCAGAGCGTGAACTATTCATCATAACACTTCTGTATAATTTGAGGCTGCTGACAGTAGCCAGACTGCTAAGCGATAGAGAGGCCTAGGGATGCCTTGACTAGCTTTGCTTGCAGTTTTTCCATTTTAAAGAGATCTGTTCTACGTAAATTGATGCAGTCATTGCCGCAGAATAGAGTAGGTTGTAAAGCTGTCTTCCAAAGATATGACTTCACTTTTGGCTCAACTCCATGATCACACACTCCTGCGCCTTGGAGACTGTAGAAAGCACGACGACAAATTTTGATTCTATTTTCAAGGTGTTTTGCTGAGGAATTGCTAAGTATGGCGCCGAGGTAGTTTACTTCGTCTGTATTATTGACCTTACACCCGTTTATGGTCCACTCTGGCTGGTGCTTGTCCACTGGCTTTGAGGGCGTGTGTTCAAATCTCACCCCGGGAACTCACTTTAGTCCGAGCCCATGGGACATTAAATGGAGGCGGGTTGTATCCAGTATTCTATGCTGGGGCAACTGAAAGACCCTGGGCATCCCTAAATTAATAGGGTATGTTCCAGACTCACAGTCTTCTCATCTCATCATCATACGGCGATCGCCTGCCTCAATATAGCCCACTAAGGTGCTGCAGAGGCGTAAAACACAAACAAACAAACAACAATGGTCCACTCTGGCTCTGACACAAAATGATGTCTTCCAAAAGTTGTACAGCTAGATTTTGTGGCATTAAAAGAGAGCCCATGGGCAATGACATAATTATTTGCACAATCCATTAACTTCTGCAAGCCTGTGACAGACAGAATCATTAGCAGAACGTCATCTGCATAGCAGAAGACATTGTAAGAACTGCTTCCAACATGAAGTCCAGCTGGGCACATGGAAAGTTCACTTATCTTATTAAAGATAGAACTGGCTGTCGGCAGTGATACCAATATTGGCTCCCCTGCATGATTGTGAAGATGGCAGATTCGTCTATGTTTATTGCGAGTGAACTCGCATTGTGAGCCAACCAGGTTAAATAAGGGTAGTCAGAAATTTTGGATCGTTCATGAGAGACAAGGGAGCACTTTTTAAAGGTTCTTTTTCATGAAAATTATGAAGAATTGGCTAACTTGAGGCGTGGTCAAACCTTGTGTGTCTTTTGTGCCTTGTTTAATTGCAATTCAAGTGTTTAGTTTCAACGAAATCACGGCAAAACAGGAAATAGAAATATTCTTGTTATTGTTTTACTGCCCTCTGATTGGCCGAAACAGGTTCGATATCTTCCCGATAGTTTTCGGACACTTCTATTAGGCCTAGAATTAGAATCTTAGGCTCTTAGGAATCCTGGTGTCTTAATCTTTATGATTTCGTTTTTTCATGAAGATATCTCAATTCATTGCTGAGAATTCGTTGAAATAAATAGGCCTATATATTTTCCCCCAGGATGCACTGAGAAGTGCAGCAGTCCCTTTACCTATATATATATATTCTTTTATTGACATCTATAAATATCACAATTGATACATATGTCATTTGTAATGGGAAAAATTTTAATAAATTATATAAAAATAGTATTAATTATATATATACAAGATTAACCATATACATAAAATCGATTATACACATTTTATAAATAGCTAAAATAAAGTGAGCATAATGATACAAACATATACGAGTAATAGTACTTTTGGATAAAAAGAGCACTCAGAACAAGATTAAAAGAAATACAAACTAGGTTCCAGCCACCCAAATAGTTATAAAATAAAGTAGGTATCAAACACTAATTAATATAGATAACAGTCAATAAAATACACACACCACTGATACTGATCACTTACAAATAGCCAATTCAGCTTATTAAGAAAAGTATGATTAATTATATAATATAAGACCTGATCAAAAGACATACAAGTAAACAAATTTATAGGTTAATTAATAATGCTTGATATTTCATATTTGAACATTATTTACAATGTCAGGCAATTCAGAATAGCAATCAAGACTTCACCAATTAGCCAATTTGCCATTCACACCTTGAGTTAGTACATTTCAATTAACACCTTCTAAGAGGTCCCACATCATTGAAGGCCTATGTAAAATTGAACTTTCTAATAGCAATCAATGCCATCTTTGGGGGGAGGCAATCCACTCAATTAAAATTTAACATGACACTCCTTTAAAAAAAAATTTTCACATGAACCACAGCTGCACACTCTTTGTTACAATGTTTTTTGCTGTACAATTCAGTTTCTTTGATGACTACCAAGCCAGCCTGCAGAGAGTGAAATACCAGTGGTTGGTCCTTGACAAAATTTTATGAATATGTGGATACAGTAACAGTTAGAGTAACAGCTACTAGCCTATCAACAGCACAACACAAGTCAAGTCAGCCGGGGTATACCAGCACAACACAAGTCAAGTCAGCAGAAAAGTTCTTGTATTTTATAACTCAATTTTAGAAGAACATTATTGCCTTTGCATTGATGTCTGCAGAATTTTTGGAATCAAATTCCAGGATTTTCTAGGCTTTTCTTGGCCCAAATTTCCCCAAAATCAAGACCAATCTTCCAGAGACTGCAGATTACCTTTTTTCTGATAGTAAAAATGTATCTGCGGCCTGACTTTATAGAACATTCACCCTGTACTAGGAGTTCCTACTTTGACATATATCTGAAGATTGAGGGATGCGACGAAGAATTGTTTCAATAAAGCGAAAACTATTTTGTGGAGAGCTTCCGAACCTGGGTCCCAACAATTGGGAGCCCAAGGCTCTACCAGCCGGGCTAGCCCCCTCCCTTATATTCAAGAATTGTAATTTGGTGATGGCCGCTTGGCCAATGGCCATGATATGAAAAAAACTAGGACCCAGAAATTTGGCTGGGGACCCACTTTTTCAGACCTCACTGAGTCCCCAGGACTCACTTTTTTAGCACCCCAACAGAAACCCTGCTGTTGATGTTGGTCTATTGTTTGGAAAAGGTGTGAAGTTCAAACTTGAATTTCGATCGGTCTATGGGCAGTTTTACAGTATTTGCACTCAGCCGATTTTTTCATGTTTATGCAATTATTACGAGAAAAGTATGATAGGTATATCGAAATTTTGGGCAGTGGCAATCTTGTCCTACACTGACATATAAATACACCATATTTTACCCTTCTGCAATGCTTTTTTTTGAAACTGTAAGGAATTTACGACAAATTTTGACACATTTTTACGTCTCACAGACTTTTTTGCCAATTTCATGGATGAACGGAAAAAAATATTCAATCAGTTGTGTTTCATGTTAATGATACCTTTCTGGACATATGGCTTGGGTATAAGATACAACAGGTTTCGTTTGAATAAGTTATATGCAACGTGACTTGGGTCCTAAAGTGTAAAAAATGGCAGATGTCAACAATTTTGTTTTCGATGGACCATCAGTTGCTTTAAATGCTGTTATAAGCAAGTATCAAAGAATGTGAATACTGTTTGTGTTATTTTTGAAGCTTGAGACATATCTCAAGGTAAAACAGAAACATTTGTTTCGCTAACCATAATTGGTTTTCAGAGTGTGAGGCTTGAATGTGATGTCAAAAAAAGCATGTCCTCTCCAACCCATAGAAAAAACACTAAGTGTTTTGTAGGAAAAACAAGCTATTTGTGTATCTTTTGCTCAATCATGTGCCTTTACAAGTATGTGACAAATACAAGTTAAAAAGATATCTAGGCCATGTTCATACATTTTCTTAGAAATTAAAATTCATGATATCAAAAAATGTCCTCTCCAACCCGTCAGAAATTTTGCTCTGATTGGTGTGTATTAACACTGGATTCATTGAAGAAACGGCCATGGTTATACAAACTAAGTAAACCTGGATGCCTAAAAAGGGTTTTTATAAGTATTAAAAATGTCAAATATATTATCTTTCGTTATCTATTACACTATTTTGCGAAAATCAAAATTGATAAAAAAGTTGACTTATTGGTGTCATATATCAATAACATTGTAATTCTTAGATATTAACTGAATGACTTTAAAGGATAATAACCAAATATCTTGTTAATGGAGCCATCAAAGATGATTTTTCCAAAGGCGTCTGATTTTTGGTCATTTTCGGCGGTTTTTTGCTCCAAAACACTATGTTTGACACAGCCGAACACCATGAGTTTCAATCGTACAGTAACAAAACTTGACATGGGGTTAATAGGATACCTAGGGATTATTAACCATGGAAATCATGTGTCTTTTGAGACTAGTACCCTACTCAACAGAAACTTTCAGGGTTATTGCAAGCCAGATTTCTGTAATCTCGTGATAAAAATGGTTTTAAAAAAATTGAGACATGTTTAATCAAAATTTAAGTTTTGTAAGGGTATTGATGTTCCTGTGCAACAATGTGGCTTGATTTCCAAGAATAAGAATGGGTGAAAATTGTTTCTGGACGGATATTTTTCCTGATAAACAGTTTTTTCAAGAATCAACCCTTGCCTACTTTAAGTAGCGGTATTTTGGTAGTAAACCACCAAATCACTTCTGTCCTCTTTGATTATAGAAACAGTAATATGTTAATTTTATGATAGAATGATGGAAATTCTCAAATTTCAAACTTTATTTTGACCCCCCATGAGACACTTCGAGTGCAAATACTGTAAAACTGCCCCTATCAGTCTATCTATCTTGCTAGCTATCTATCCATTGTGCTAGCTGTCTATCTATCTATCTATCTATCTATCTATCTCTCTATCTATCTATCTATCTATCTAGCTAGCTATCTATCTATCTAGCTATCTATCTATCTAGCTATCTATCTATCTAGCTATCTATCTAGCTATCTATCTAGCTATCTATCTAGCTATCTATCTAGCTATCTATCTATCTATCTATCTATCTATCTATCTTGCTATCTATCTATCTTGCTATCTATCTATCTATCTATCTATCTTGCTATCTATCTATATATCTTGCTATCTGTCTATCTATCTTGCTATCTATCTATCTATCTTGCTATCTATCTATCTGTCTTGCTATATATCTTGCTATCTTGCTATATATCTTGCTATCTTGCTATATATCTTGCTATCTTGCTATATATCTTGCTATATATCTTGCTATATATCTTGCTCTCTTGCTATTTATCTTGCTATATTGCTATCTAACTATCTATCTCGCTATCTATCTATCTATCTCGCTATCTATCTATCTATCTTCCTATCTATCTATCTTGCTATCTATCTATCTATCTTGCTATCAAGCAATCCCCAACATCTCCCATGGAGCTTACAACAGAAACACATAATTATTTGTCCATCTAAACAATTAAATCCGTCTTTCTAAAATATCAGTTACTGGCTCACTGCCATCACAAGATGCGTTCTCGACTTCGCAAGTATGGAGCAAATTAACTAATGTCAAATAAAGTCAAGAGAACCAGCCAATCAGAGCACACTAGAACATATAATATTAAGTTGGCTGCTCCCTAGAACTTATCACAAGCATTTGCAAAATTTACAACAGTTTCAGTTTGTCTCAAGTTTATTTTGTCAGCTTTTTAAGCTCTATCTCTTTCTTCTTTAAACACACATAGATAGATAGATAGATATGGTAGGTGCAGCCCTCTAAGCCCAGTTCTGGCGCTCACAAGGGTCGATTGATGAAATGGGAGAGAGAGCGGGAGTCCTCAACATGTTACACATTTATTCCATCTGAGGGATCTTTTACTTGCCCAGCATAGACACTGATACAATAGTCCGCCAATTTAACGTCTCATCCGAACGACATCCAGCTGGGATTTTCCTCATGGTAGTAAACCACCAAATCACTTCTGTCCTCTTTGATTATAGAAACAGTAATATGTTAATTTTATGATAGAATGATGGAAATTCTCCAATTTCAAACTTTGTTTTGACCCCCCATGAGACACTTCGAGTGCAAATACTGTAAAACTGCCCCTATCAGTCTATCTATCTTGCTGGCTATCTATCCATTGTGCTAGCTGTCTATCTCTCTATCTCTCTATCTCTCTATCTCTCTATCTATCTAGCTATCTATCTAGCTAGCTATCTATCTATCTAGCTATCTATCTATCTAGCTATCTATCTATCTAGCTATCTAGCTATCTATCTAGCTATCTATCTAGCTATCTATCTAGCTATCTATCTATCTATCTATCTATCTTGCTATCTATCTATCTATCTTACTATCTATCTATCTATCTTGCTATCTATCTATATATCTTGCTATCTGTCTATCTATCTTGCTATCTATCTATCTATCTTGCTATCTATCTATCTGTCTTGCTATATATCTTGCTATCTTGCTATATATCTTGCTATCTTGCTATATATCTTGCTATATATCTTGCTATATATCTTGCTCTCTTGCTATTTATCTTGCTATCTTGCTATCTAACTATCTATCTCGCTATCTATCTATCTATCTCGCTATCTATCTATCTATCTTCCTATCTATCTATCTTGCTATCTATCTATCTATCTTGCTATCAAGCAATCCCCAACATCTCCCATGGAGCTTACAACAGAAACACATAATTATTTGTCCATCTAAACAATTAAATCCGTCTTTCTAAAATATCAGTTACTGGCTCACTGCCATCACAAGATGCGTTCTCGACTTCGCAAGTATGGAGCAAATTAACTAATGTCAAATAAAGTCAAGAGAACCAGCCAATCAGAGCACACTAGAACATATAATATTAAGTTGGCTGCTCCCTAGAACTTATCACAAGCATTTGCAAAATTTACAACAGTTTCAGTTTGTCTCAAGTTTATTTTGTCAGCTTTTTAAGCTCTATCTCTTTCTTCTTTAAACACACATAGATAGATAGATAGATATGGTAGGTGCAGCCCTCTAAGCCCAGTTCTGGCGCTCACAAGGGTCGATTGATGAAATGGGAGAGAGAGCGGGAGTCCTCAACATGTTACACATTTATTCCATCTGAGGGATCTTTTACTTGCCCAGCATAGACACTGATACAATAGTCCGCCAATTTAACGTCTCATCCGAACGACATCCAGCTGGGATTTTCCTCATGAAGGTACACTGAAAATGTTGTCTGAAAGAATTTTTGAATATTGTACAATGTGCGACACATGACAGAGCTGTTGGTCGCGAAAAACAATTTGGGGAAATATCTTGGTGGTTTGCCCCCCCCCTGAAAAAAATCCTGGATACGCCACTGGTGCTGGTTACCTTTTGGAAATTTTGTGGTGTTTTTTGCAAATTTATATCATTCAGGGGCAGAAAAATGGGAAATAGTGAAGAATAATGGGTAATTGTGTGAAAAAAACGGGGAAATCTGTTAAAACTCTTCGTATAAATCCCCTTTTCTTTCAGTTTCTTTTTTCTGTTAATTTCCCACTTCTTTTTTACCATTTCCCCAATTTCTGACCATTTCTGCCATTTTTCTTACCATTTCCCCATTTTACTTATAATTTCCATATTTTGCTTACCATTTCCCCATTTTGCTCATAATTTCTCCATTCTTCTTACCATTTCCCCATTTTCCTTTCTAATTTTGCTAGTACATCTGCAGAAATTTCCCCAAAATCTGTTCAGGGGGCAAGTTATCCCCCTGCCCTCTCACCCCCCCCCCTAATGGCTATGCTACTGATCTCAATACCTTCTAGATCTGGCCTTCTTGCTATTGCCATAATTTGTTGTAAGCCGCTTGTACTTTTTTTTTAGTGCCCCCCCCCCTCCTGGTGATATCACTGCTAAGTTTATTGTCTGTTCTATTTCTCTGATCATGTATGAAAATCTAGGCCCCAAATTCCACACCATTTTCCCCAAGAATCTACTCACAAAAATGGCAAAACAACATACGCATAGTGAACTCGCATGTGTTCCGCTTGCGACACAAATTCTAGTTCAATCTAAAATAGGCTTACTGGACCATTTTCCAAAGTCCAACTGCAACATAAAAACATGCATTTTCTTGGATTATTTTCCATGAGCAACCATGATTATGTGTGATAGAAAGATCAGAGGAGGAAGATACCTGACCGAAGTGCAATTTACATTTAGCACTGGTTGTTAGAAGTGCCCTCAACTGGTAACAGTGCTCTCTGTTGTGTGAGTGCCCCCTAGTGGATTAATGCTCCAGTGCCCTCTGGTGGTCATTCAGGTGAACCTCTCCAATACGGCCACCTCGCTATTACGGCCAGTTGGCCTTTTAACCATAGGTGGTCGTAGTAGAGAGGTTGAAGTGTACTTCTGTGACCTTAGAGGTCATCTTTTTTTGTTATTACACCCAGGCAAATAGTCCCAACTTCTATACCTCAGAGTGGACTGTTCCCACAAGAAGTTGGCATTTGAAGGTAGAGTTATACAAAGTGTATACTAATTTAGTCATTCTTTATGATCACTTTCTATCTCCCCCCATCATTCTAATTCCTGTTGAAATCAATCAGACTGCTCACACAGCTCGCACAATATTCTGGGGAGCTTCTTCTTCTTCTCATTGGACTTCCCTTCTGTGTTAGGAGCACCCCAAATAATGGGACCATATGATGTGAACCTTTTTGTTCAAGAAAGTGGAGGTTCGGGAAGGAAGCAGTCTGGTCTAAGACTGGTAACAAACAATTTATAACAGTTTGTGATCACTGCATTGGTTGTATTCTAATTGGAATTTGTCAGTTGACTTTGGAATAGGCTCCCACTAGCTTTGCATTTCTTCAAAGTATGCAAATACTATAATAAATGATACTTTGCATGCCAGAACATTATCAAAATAAGTGAGATATACAAGGTCAACTATTGCATTTGCAACATATCTGTGTTATTTGCAAAATGGCTCTGCTCCTGCAATTTCCAAATTCGAATTGCATAGGCTTGTGTTGTCTATGGGGCATTATTGTATTCATGCACATGGCTCGGCCAGCTAGACTATTAGAAGTCAAAGTTACATGAATTATAATTCCGATATACTCTGATAGGATTGGAGATGGTCCAAGATGTTGCTTAAAGATAGTAATCGACACAAACAAGCAATTTGTGGTTCAAGATAGTAGTTCGAACTGGAACTAATAACTCCTTACTGATATATTATGGCAAGTTATTATGGTTATATAGCACAATTACAGTTACACCACAATGATATCATTGGCCCATTGTAAGTCAAATGTTGGACAGAAGAAAGCTTTGACCCCAATTATCACTATTACCATAAACTGTAAACTCAAAAATAAGACAACATAATAAAATATTCCGATAATTTCAAGATCGTTTGAAAGCAGCTTTAAAAAATTATTGTTTTACAGTCATAAATAAATCATGCACATTGGCATTTTCACAATGTCAGAAGCTAAGCTCTCATATGAGCTGGCACATTGAGGCTATGCCAGCAATGCCAGTTCACAGTTAACCTCTGACTTGTGAGAATGGCTGACCAATGTGACCATTTCTGGTTGCATATGGACACTCACTTATAGAAATAGTCGCCATGGTAACCACTATTATTTGAAACAGCAACCCCCTGAAGAATCGTCCTGAAGATGCCTGGTGCTGATGTACACAGCCTCATGGATTTTATCACAAAGTGCATGACTCTTGCCAACTGTTGGTGCCTGAACCTCCGTACTACGTATTGATATAAATTTGCTTGGTATATTGAATGGCAATCATACCAATCCTATGGCATTAGGTGATATCCGACTGAGTAATTGATGCAAGTTTTGATATGAATTGCATAATGAAAGAAGTAATAAGAGGAACAAAATTGGCCCACTTGGGAAGGTTGTTTTTCCTGAAGACAATAGACAATGGACAGTTATTTTATTCAGAAAATGACAATATGATATATAATCGTCGGAAATTGACTTTTAAAGTATTTTAAAGAACACTTCTCAAGTACCTTAGCCTATTTTCAAAGATTTTCGTTTTTGGAGAGTAATAACCTATTTTGTGTACTGTAACGGATACGGGATATCAGGAGTGTCTGCATAATTTATGCATCAAGCTCAGTATAAGTAATGACACTATAAAACTGCATCATTGACAATCTGTTACTGTAGTTCCATATCTTGCACCAAATCGCCTGGATATTACACATTATTCTTTAAAACAGATTTTTTTTTTTGTGAGGCCTGCTATTCACTCTGCGAACAATACCTGCCCTTTGTCGGAGTGCTGTTATCAACATGATAACTTTGTTTTTTGTAATCTTGTTTTCCTTTATTTATCCAAGTGACACCTTCAGTCAGCCATATCATTGGAGTGATCATGTGACTAAGAGCTTTTCCTATAATTTGCAAATTAAATTCAAGTCAAATTTCATGGATATGCTACACTCTGCTTTGGAAATTTATAACAAAATTAATGCATTGTGTCATATTCCAAGTTACACTGATTGCCATGGGATATTGAGAGGACTTTGTGGGTCAGTTGAAATGGTTACAGACAGGTTAATGGATTGTGTGTGGGAAGTGCGAGTCCCAGATGGGTTGTGTATTAATGTGACAATAGATAACTTCCCAAATGGTGATCCGTTCACTCGTGATTACTTTTCATTATCACTGAGAGATGGAGATAAAAAAGGGGGCACTGCTGGAGTCCAGTTTTACCTCAATCAGGACAGCAGCACTGTGGTAACTAATACCTCAATAACTTCTGTCAATCTTAAAATTCTGAAATTGTTTTCAGTTAGCAAACTTACATCACACTTCCAAGCCATTGAGTGTAATTTGATGGTAACCTTCAATTCTATCACAATCATAGACCTCGAGGGTCATTTATATAGTGAAAAAAGTAAAGTCTTGGTCACCAGCATCAATTCAACAAACAGAGAGGATCTGATTTTGACAATTCAGACCATGCAGACTGCGGTGCGAGTCAGTTTCAGCACATATCCTTCATTTATTCTGCTAAAGCCAGCTTATAAGCAAAATATTACTGTCATGCCTTATTCTCATAGCCCTCAGACTGACACTACAGAGTACCATTTCCTTCTTAAAACAACAATTTCATCTTATGTGTATGTGATGTTTCATTGCATTAGGCAACTGGCCTTGTACAAGTTCCATGTCATCAAAGTTGAATTTTACTTGTCAAGTTGGAGAAATGGCAAATATAACAGCAAGTTCATTTCAGTTGTACTTGGTGTATATCAAGCAGTCTAATATCACACAGGGGCATTTAAATCTGTCCTTTACAGGGATTTTCATGAAGGACAAAACTAATTATTTCACAAGCGATGAGAGCCGTGACTTCCAGCTCTCATGGGATTTTGCAAACACATCACGTTCCTCCTATTTAATTACAGTCATTGCTTGTGCGAACATGCATTATTGTTGGCTTGATTATGAAATAAAATCCTATGATCTTGTAGACACCCCACAAGGATATCTCTGTCAATTCCATGGCGTAGTAACAAAAGCACAACAATCCATAGATGAGTCAGCCTTTCAAGTTGGACCGCTGTGCTCTCAGGTTCAAATGTCAATTATTAAAAATGTTACACTTACAGCTCTAGAGGTTTCAATATGTATTATCATTTATGATTATGGTTTTTCAAATTCAAAAGGTGCAGTGTTTTTCCCGAAGATGTCTGCCCGTCTCTCTTGCTTTGGAATAATTAATCCTTGCAGTATCTGTACACTGTCGTCTCTTCTTCTTGGGATGTATAAAACTTATACAGCAAGCTTAACCTTTGATTTAGCTTGCACAGATGAAGGTACTGCTATATTAGTGGTGGGCTCCAGGTGTGTATCAATACAACTTATTAAAAACAAATTTGAAGAAAGTAAGACATGTCATTGGCAAATGATAACATTTGAGTCTTTTCCTTTGAAATTTACTCTCTCTTTGAGATGGGAGGAAAAGTCCAGTAGTATTTGTGATGTGAATGCTAAAGACGTGCACTTTTCGAGACCATTTGTGGCAAAAACTTACAAAAGTGGAGTCAAAATAATGAAATATCCAATTTATCAGTTTGAATCAAAGAGCCATAACTTCATGATCGTGTACAACTGCTTTGTAAACCACTTCTTGCAAATCTCTGTTGAAACGGCAGACCCCAAGGGAAACACATGTAAAACTATTCATCTTTCTCCATCCAAAGCTCTGCTAAATGTGCCAAAATTTGATGGAGCTTGTTTCATATACTCCCTGAAAGTCAAAAGTAATATTTTTATTTTTGATACTTCATTCCTAAGTGGCTACATTAATGAATATCCTAACCAGTTTTCGGTTGCTGCATACATAGAAAACACAACTTACATTGAGAGATTATTAACAACCGAAAAATTAGAATTAACTATTTTTGACAGAATGTATAATTCCGAAACATTTTACACCTATGAATTTACACAGATTCCTTTCGTTTGGCGAAGTTACGGCCAGTATCTGACAATAATGGTCAATGCATCTAAGATTCAAGAGCAACCACTGTCTTTGTGGATCATTGTTAATGCCATTTTTGAAGCACAATCTTTATTTACTTATATTATGTATCCTTACCCTGTCATGTTGGAGGAGAGCTGCTTCAAGCATGATAGATTCAACATAGAAGGAAGTGATTGCTACAGCATCCACACTAATTTCACTGGCTCATGGCTTGAGTCTGAAGAAGTTTGCAAAGAAGAAAGTGGCCATCTCTGGTCGGTAAATAATAAAAAGATTTGGAATGCAGTGATGCGTTCAGATAAATATTTGATAGAAAACCAACAAGATATACCATTTGAATATGATGGTGGAATCAATGCTGTTGCATTACTGCGTTCATCTTCTTTGATCTATTTGGGAGGCATGAAGCATTCAGAGGAGGTAAGCGATGTTTTGTTGTCTATCTCAAAGGTATTTTTAGTAGTGCATGCATGGACATTTCAAGTTATGAGGGACTTTTAAAAAATATGTTTCTAGTCCTAAACCTGAAAGCATTTTTTATTAATACCATCACATCTTCAACATAGATGTATTATTTATCCAAGCTATCCGTGTAATTGTTGTGCTTCAATGGGGATGGGAAGACTGCTGCTGAGGAAAGTTGTAAATTTGCCCCCTGTGTGTGTTATTTTGTGCATGATTCCTCACGAAATTGATCTAATTTGACATTTTGTAGCTAACTTTGAAGTGTTGATCCGACAAGGAAGGGCAAGAATCAGACAATAAATGATAAGAAAGGGACTGATGCAACATGATTTGACAGAAAAAGCCACAGTCAGACATAAACAGATTAGACAAGAAACAGTCAGACAAGCAATGATCAGACAAGAACTACATAGACAAGCAGTAATAATATTAATCATATGCCATAACCAGACATGCAATAATCACACAAGAAAAGGTCAGACAGAAGATCAGACAAGTTATAATGTCGCAAAAAAAAATCTGACAATTATAGGAATTCACTTTGAAGTAGACCTCTCATTCATCAGAACCAGACAATCTGACTGTAAATGACGTATGGTAGAGAACAACTCATTTGTGACCAATATCCATTCAGTTTTCTGTTTTCAAAGAAGCTGGGAAATATGAACCCTTTTTAGCAGTCTTGGATGTTCAAATATAGACACATGTTTGTCTCATTTTGATTCTGTGTATTTCACAGGTGTGATATGTGTTGATTTCTTTGTATGTTCAAATATAGACACATGAGTCAGTCTAGCTCATTACTCAGACTGACAAGTCATCCAATCAAAGTTTTAGTGTTTAAAGGGTCACTTCAATCTTTTTCAAACTTTGATATGTGGTTCATTTTTCCGAGAAAATAAGAGTGGTACCATTCATTTGACAGTGAGATCAATATTGGGGGAGTTATTAAGCTTCAAAGTCGGCACTATTTGGTGTATCTACGCACTCTGGGAAGTGCACAAAAATAAGTGATGTCACAATGAGATGACGTCATAACATTACAGTGCTATGACGTCACGTCACGCTCAGCTGATCAGCCAGGCATGCTGCAGTAAGAAGTTGTGACTTCACCATGCTGTCATGCACAAATAGCAACTTGTGACCCTGGGCATTTAATATAGGTCAATACAACAAGCTGTGCAATGCTGGCACTGCACTGCCTGCAAGTCAAGCAATATTTTCGATACTGTGTCTTAGTTGTCTGAAACTAAGCAAGTTTAATTTACTTATTTGTTGAAGATGAGAGGAAAAAATTATACGATCCTAAATAAAATGACATTTACTAGTAAACTCGAGTGATATTAATTCACACAACAGCTCGTGATTACTCAGTGACCCTGACTTGGGTTGTTTTGTTATAATATCACATTATACTTCTGTGGTGAAGTGAATGGCATTAATATTTTGCTGATTGTATTCTGACATTTCAGATCTCTGTTTGCTTTCAAAATTCAAACTTCCCACATGTATACATTTACTATAGGTGTTTTCCTGCCCCATGAATCATACAAATGAATTTTTTTCTTCTTTTTTCTTAAAGAGAAACCTATTGAATAATCATTATGCATCCTACAACATTTGACACATTTAATGGATAGACACAATATATATAGAGCTGATGTGGATTCCGATTGGTGTGAAGTTTACTAAAGGACATTTTATACATTTTTGATTATACATGCAGTGATGTTATAGTTTAATTAATAAAGTAACATCACATAATATTTTCTGTAAAAGTTCGGCACGAATTTGCAGTCACTGCAGTGGGCGGAGCTACAAGTGATTGACACGACCATGCAGTGCAAGGCTCCACCCATAAGTTGGCCACAATGTGTGATTGGCCATTCAATCTAAGCAGTGCCGACACCACAAGGAGCAGTTCAATACATGTTTGAGAACTTTGTAAGTGCAAAGTTTACACAGTATTCGTGTGTAATACTGCATATATAACAATGAATTTTATTTTGTTTGCACTTGCCCTGCCAACAGCCTCAAAATACTGAAGTTTTCTGATAATTTCTCAGATTTTTGGTGGTTTTCTATAATTATAATGAAACAACAAACAGGTAAGGGGCCACCATTTCTTCTCAGGGGGGGGGGGGGTAAGAGGTTTTTGTTTTAAAGTAATTAATCCTTCTTGCTCAGCTCTAATAAACATTCTTTCTGGCAATCTGGCCAGTCTCAGAATAAATAATTTCTGGTGGGGATTTTTTAAAGAAGGCGATGCTTCATTTAGGAGTGTATATTTGGGGACTCCGGTACTCCGCACACTCGAAATAAATAATTTCCCACTGAGGAAAACGTCACCCCCGATTATTAAATGGTCACCCCGTAACAATAAACAATTCATTCAATTGCTTTGAGTGATCTGAACCTGTGAATAATGTTAATAAACATTATTATCAATCTGCATAGCAGTTAAGTAGGCACCACTGGCTCTGAGGGCGTGGGTTCGAATCCCGTCCCGGAACTCAATTTAGTCCGAGCCCATGGGGCATTAAATGGAGGCGGGTTGTCTCCAGTGTTCTATGCTGGGGCAACTGAAAGACCCTGGGCATCCCTGAATTGATAGGGTATGTACCAGACTCACAGTCTTCTCATCTCATCATCATACGGCGATCGCCTGCCTCGATATAGCCCACTAAGGTGCTGCTGAGGCGAAAAAACACAAACAAACAAACAAGCAGTTAAGTAGGCCGTTAGCATTGATATGCCCTATGGTTAAGACATGGTAAATGCACGATTGGCGGGCGTTAATGATAACTGCCCTCGGTTGCCAGTCATTAATCACCCGTAACGCCCTCCAAAAAAGCATTTTTGTATGCTTGTTATGTCGTAGGAAGCCAGATTATACTGAGATGTGAGAATATATCAAAGATTATGTTCCTTGCAAATATGGGCCTAATAGGCCTATATTAATAACTGATGTTACAGGAGACGTCTTGCTCAGTTTTGTTGAAATAAATAAATTCTTTGTGGGCTGTTTTGAACAAAATTTTGGACTTTGGGCGCTTGAAAATATACTTTTGTAATTGCCTGTAAGGGGCCAAACAGCGATAGTTGGGGGGAGGGGCTATGGCTTTTACCCTTGGAACAAACTTTTTTTTTCCTGCGCGAAGCGTCGAAAAACTTTTTTTTCGTAATTTTAACATTGCGGTACCCCCAGCTACAAGAGGAAACAAGCTTTTTATTTTATTTTCATGTGCTGTACAAACTTTTTATTTCAGTGTCAAGTGAGAAAGGAGCTTTTTTTTATGTGCAACTCGGTTAGAGCCCGAGTCACTGGGTTTAGGCCACATAATGTATAGATTCTTTGGTTTAGGCGTCATGACTGAACTGTAGTGCTGGGTGACTTGACTTTCATGACTTGGCAATTTACCATAACTTGAAAGATTCATGACTTTGGTTGTCAAAAAAAATTGAAAGAATAATAAAAATTTAAATTTTACCAATCTTTGTGTAAAATTTCAAAGGGTAATAAGCTTGGACAATACTAGCACCAATAGCTCAGTCACACAAGCGAGGGACCCAGGTTCTGGCCATCATGTCATTCCACGACGTCGTCGTTCCCATCAGACATAAATTGGCGGCAGAGTGACTGGTCATTGATTTAGTCGTGACCACCTTATTTATAATTTTCTTGAGCCTTCCATGTCTTTTCAGGTTTAGAATTAGACACAACCTGCTAAGTCAGGAGGTTCTTAATAATATAACGTGAAAAAGACAAGTGCTAATTAGAGCAAGCAGCACTTGTAAAACACCCCAAAAAAGGAAATAATGGGGAGATCATTTAATATCCAGAATTGATTTTTTTTTTTTTATAAATAATTTCCAGCTCAGTTTTGTTGAAATAAATAAATAATTTTTGAGCAGTCTTAAAATAAATAGTTACTGCCAGGGGCCAGGGTATTTATGAATGTTTATATTTTTAAGTTATCAGTGCCTATGCAAGTTATAAAGTGGTACAATGGGAAAATCAAAACAGCGACATAAAAAGTTTTGATAATTAATCACACAATGTGTTTTTGGACATAAAAAAAGCAATGTTTATGAGAAGTTGAAGTTACATAACCAATCAGTTCACTTCTTGTCATCGGCAAAAATAGGGCTCATGGAGTCTAATACAAGGCCCTCTCATATTGGCCCAACCTAAAAGTTTGATTGTATCACAGTCATTAACTTGGGCCCAAAAACATACTTTTGACTTTTTTCTCAATCTTTAAAATTTTCTTAGCACCATGTATTACCCCCTCCCCATGGTTGGAAGTTGGGACCATGGCACCTCAGTCACTCTGCGACATGGGTCAGTTCGCCCCTGAATATAGTAGGCCTATTATGCAAAATATATATATATACTCTGTGCACCTATAGTGGACGACCATCTAATCTCCGAGTGGGCCGGGGGTTTGAAGTTTTCTTGGCAAGAAATTATTTATTTCATGGTAACGCAGCCCAGACGATAGCTGGGGGGGCTATGGACTTTACCCCCCGTGATGAACATTTTTTTCACATGCGCACTCGCGACAAACTTTTTTATCGGAATTTTAACATTACGGTACCCTAGCTACAGGTGGAAACAAACTTTTTTTTTTCCATGCTGAACAAACTTTCATTTTCAGTGTCCCCCCCCCCAAGACATCTCATCGGCCCCTTATTGCAAGACTGCCCAAAAAGAATTTATTTCACTCAAATTGAGCAAGAAATAATTTATTCAAAAAATGACTCCAAACCCCCTTCTCCCTTGAAACTGAATGGTCTCCCCCCAGTGAATCTCCAGAATCTTGTTTGCATTGGCTACAAGGCTTCTTATGTTTTGTTTTATTTTATTTGTGTAAAATAATTATAGTAATATGAAGTCAACGAGATGTGTACAAGGCCAGCTCTTTTGTAAATTTGGTATGCTCTTAAAAGAGCAGGGTGTTGTTAAAAGTCATATCAATCGGGTCGAAAGTTTCATTGTATCAATCAGAATCAACATCTTCAAATCCATGGTACTGTCCGGCTGCATCCGGGTACTGCTTGTGGATCAGATGGGCTGCACAAGCTGGCACAACTCTTCTCACATGTCGCCCAAGCCTGTCATACACCCATAGAGTAAACTGGGTATATGCTTGATGACGAAGGAGTTCATGGGTAAAAGGCTCCTTCTGGGTCGTTCTCCGCAAGTTGTTTCGACTTCGGATCGCCACAGTCAGCACACCTCTTCTAAGCACTACAGCTTCGAAGTCATCTGCATCCGTGATGCACCCCTCTTCAATCATTTCTAGCACCCTTGGAATCTCACGACAGCACAAGTTGTCTTGAATGGAGTTCATATTGCAGCAACGACCGCAGCTGCACCACTCCATGGACTGCAACCTCCACCGCTGTCCATCTTCTCCAGCACCTCCTCGACCATCTTCCCCTGACTGCTCCTCTACTTCCATCCTTTCTTGTCTTCTCTGTCTGGCCGGGTTGGATGAAATTGATATGATTTGATCTCAGACATTATGCAACACTGCCAACAGAGCTTCGCTTCCAGGCAAGCACAAAGGAAGGTGACGTCATTGAACTATAAAGTTCAATGGGTGACGTCATCAACTATGTAGCATGACCCCTGGGAAGGAGGGGGGGGGTGTATTTCCTACAGGGGGTGCTGATGTTACGTTGCTTACCTGGCCTTGCAGACCTGGTATGCAGGACTTCCAATCCAGGGGACGGGGACAAGCTGCTGACTGCAGATATATACCATTGTCTAATAATGATGTGCTTAGCGCTAAATATCCAGGGTGTCTGTCCGGGGGGGGGGTACTCACTATGAAAGGGTGTATATAGAGGCTCCGCTGGATGGTTTTGGTTTTTGGCCTTCCAGGATTAAAATGGTCTTGGTTTTTTAGGAATTCAGATTAATTTGGTTGCCCTTTTTGCACCCCCAACATGTTTGGTACCGTTAGAATCGGCTTGAAAAGACGATTACAATGGTATAAATATGATAAAGATTAAGTTGGTTGCTAAAGTCCACGAAGTACCCCCCCCCCCCCCCGGGGTGTCTGCCAATCGAGGAAAAGCCTGGAATTAGTTTGTAGGGAAATAATAATAGTCCACTGCTAATTTTTAGGTGATTTTTATTGATGATAAGACCAATGGACGAATGTCATGTTCAGAAAAAAAAAAGTGTGTATTGTATCGTTAATCAGCAAATTGGCCTGGAATTTTGGAAAACTTGGCCTGGAAAAGCCTGGAAAAAACCTGGAATTAGGTTTCAAGAAAGCCACAGACACCCTGTTCAATCATCCTTCACCTCATTGCTGTGTCCTCATGGACATGTTATTGTAAAAATGGACAAATAAATACAAAAGTGCACTGAACTTAGTATGCGGCCTCCGATGTTTCATATTGTGACTCAAAGTTTTAAGAATACAATTCTAGAGTAAACTAAAGGAATTTGAATCAATACAAGGCATGTTTGAGGTCAAAGAGTGCATGAAAATGTGATAAACTGGACACAATGTTTATCACCAATATTTATCCTAATTTTCTCAATTGATGGTCACACCTGTCTTTCTATGCAGTCATAATGGTCCCTAGGTATTTATGAACATTATTTTGATATAAATACTAAAAATAGAAGTAAATAGTTCACTTTCTACAACATTGTTAAAGTGTCTGAATAATTTTTGGTCCATTGAGTTAACACCACATTGCAATAAATTTGTTTTTATGCAGGTTATATGTAATGCCAAGGATGTCACCAGATTGCATGTTTCATTGGTTTACTAGGTAATTCCTTAAAATAATAACAAAACAGCAAGCGTCTGAATAATTCTTGGTCTGACTGTATATAAAGGGTGAGGATGATTTTAGTGATGATATTTACTCCAGCGATGACGATCATGAACCTATTCCGCAGAAGAAACAACCTGAAAAGCCCTGTGCCTGCGTTATATGTGGTAAAATATTTTGTAATTTGGAGATGTTAAGGCCACAGGGGCTTCGTGCCCATATTGGCCTTGGGCCTTCGGCCCAAAATGACACTATCATCTTGGAGATGTTATCAAAGCATGTGAAGCTGCATTTCATGACCAAGGACTGCAAGTGTGATAAATGCAATTGAGCGTACACAACAAAGCGTGCTTTGAGTGAACACATGTTGTGTCATGGAGGTACTAAAGATTACGGTAGTGAACTTTGTGACAAGACGTTTTATACATCGAGTCAACAGCGCAAGCACATTTATAAACCAGCACAGTGACAACAGGACAACTTTTATTTGCGACCAATGTGGCAAGGAGCTGTCCTCGCTTCGATTCTAAAACATAGGCTGCGTAGCAGCAAACCTTCAGCGAAAAAAAACAACATTTAAAAAGGACTCCATTACACCATAAAAGTGATGTGAACCGCATTGCATGTAGTATTTGCAATAGTGGCCCGACCTTGGTCTGAAATTATCTACACGCCCTGCCATATGCCCGCTTGCATGCCAAGGTATGTTGAACGATGGAAAGGTCTTACTAGACCAATGTACATATAATATGGACCAGTTTTATGCATAAACAAGGAATAAATTGTGAGGTATGCGTCAGAATATTTGAAAAAGCATTAAGAATGATAATCAAGCAGACCAACAAAAGGCACTAAAATATTAGATAGGTGATATATATAAAATTTCATCTACATGCAATGATGGCCAAGTTTTGGCCAGGAAACAAAAAATAATAATTTTAATATTTTTTTGTCAATATTTCAAGATGTATAGAATATCCATGAATCACACCCACAAAAGGCACAAATAAATCATATAGGTGACATGTGTAACATATTTCATCCATGTACATGCAACAATTGTGGCCAAGTTTTGGCCTGAAATGCAAAAAAGTATGGAATATCAATCAATCAGACCATGAAAAGGCACAACTAGACTGTATAGGCATGTGTAAAAAATTTCATCCATGTACATGTATTAGAGGCTGAGTTCTAGCCCGGAAATGAAAAAAATAATTTTTTTACATTTTTCTCAATATTTGAAAAAGTACCAAATATCCATCCATGAGACCATCAAAAGGCACAATTAGACCATACAGGCTACATGTGTACCAAATTTCATCCATGTGCATGCAATAGGGGTTGAGTCCTAGCCCGAAACAAAAAAAATTTTTTTTTAATATTTTGCTCAATATTTAAAAAATGACAAATTTTCCATCAATCAAACCATCAAAAGGCACAACTAGACCATATTGGCTACATCTGTACCGAATTTCATCCATATACATTCAATAGGGGCTGAGTACTGGCCCGGAAACTATCTATCCGCACACCGCCCTGACGCCCGACCCGCCAGCTTCGTTCGCTGAAGGTAAAAAGCATAAAGCCAGTCACAGTGATGCCAGGCCGTAAAAGTGCAAACTTGGTGAAAAATCCTTTAAATACATCAATAATTTGACGGCTCACTCCGTCATCCACATAGATAAACTCCCTTATGTTTGTTCAACATGTGGAAAAGCATTTACACAGAAGTACAATTTGACATTCCACGAAAGGATACACAAGGTGGCCCGCCCCTTTCCCTGTCCTCGCTGCCAAAAAGGATATCGGCACACTTGAAAAAATGTCAAAACTAGAATTTATGCATGTAGAGCAAAGTGCTCCATGATAGCACAATAAAAATGTCGAGAATATTAAACATAGGCTGCGTAGCAGCAAACCTTCAGCGAAAAAACAACATTTTAAAAGGACACCATTACACCATAAAAGTGATGTGAACCACATTGCATGTAGTATTTGCAATAGTAGCCAGATCTTGGTCTGAAATTATCTATATGCCCCGCCATATGCCCGCCTGCATCCAAGGGTATGTTGAACGATAGAAAGACCTTACTAGACCAGTATACACATGATATGGACCAGTTTCATGCATAACAAGTAATGAGTTGTGAGGTATGAGTCAGAATATTTCAAAAAGCATTAATTATAACTATCAAGCAGACCAACAAAAGGCACTAAAATATTATATAGGGAATGTATATAAACTTTCATCTATGGACATGCAATGATGGCCAAGTTTTGTCAATATTTCAAGACGTATAGAATATCCAAGAATCACACCCACAAAGACACAAATGTAACATATAGGTGACATGTGTAACAAATTTCATCCATTTAATGCAATTGTTGCCTAGTTTTGGCCCAAATGAAAAAAATAAATTTGTAAAAATTTTTGTCAATATTTCAAAAGAAGGATCACATGATGAAGATGAAGAAGGATTCGGTGATGATGCCGAACTTGTTGATGAGTACTGCCCCGGAAACTATCTATCCGCCCGCCGCCGGGACGCCCGACCGCCCGCCCGGCGGACGGACAACTTTTGACCAAAGTGATAACAATACCTTCTTCGAACTTTGTTCACTGAAGGTAAAAAAGGATATAAATAAAATGCTCTATGCTGGCACAGTAATTCTGTTTAACTTGGCCTATGCTGATCAAAGAAGATCTAAACAAGTTTGGAGAATGGGAGCAGAAATGCTGCCCTACAAAGGTAAACTGCAGTAACTGCAATAATCTTGTTTTTGAGAAAAAACCATTTAAAGTTTTGCCTGTGATCCAGCAAGTATAAAATGTGAAAAATCACTAGTATTTGCCACATTTTGGAAAAAGAAGTGTAAATTACTCAAGTTCATTATAGGGTTGTTTACCTTTGTAATAATTTGCCTTTTATGCAGCTTCAAACAAATTCTCTCTCAGAGCTCTACAGTATCTGCATTTTCTAAGTGGTGAAACATGTCGATCTCCAATTTTCTTCAGTAATATATTAACTGGTGTTAAATACTTGTGCAGCCCCTTTCATAGGCTTACACAAGTATAGATTGTTGTTATTGGAGAATTTCTACTCATAAATGATATTCCAGCTTTTTCTCTAAAACTTACTTCATACAAAGGTGAACTACAGTATCTGCACAATGATGCTGCAGATACTGTACTTCACCTCTGTTTGCATCAAAATTTTGCAGATACTGTACTGCACTGTAAATTTTGCACCCTGATAGCTCAGTATCCGGAGGGGTTGGGACTTTGAAAATTTACGACAAGATAAAGTTTTTAGTAGGTTATACCAAAGTGGCCTAAGTCCAATTTCGACCGAAATTGCAGTTACTGTAGTTCACCTCTATAGGGCAGAATAGCTCATGAAGTTCCACCCCCAGAAATGTGAGGTCCATACAATATCAAAACATCAGCCGATATAACCACAAACTTCATGGACATGAACTTGAACAGGTGCAACAAGCAAAGTATGTAACTCGGGGTGACGCTAACACAACTTCACTTGGAACAAACACATTAGGGTGCACACGGAGCCTATGAAAATTAATAATGTTCAGAGACTTCTGTCCCCAATCCAATTTTTTTCCTTTGCCATAGAAAAAAACACATGCAAAATTTTTCTTTGATTGAAAGAGATTTAATGGGTCCATCTCAGCCTTGAAAATTGACCATTTTTTAGTAATTCACTAAAATAACGTCAAAATGTGAACAATTCAGATATCTAATCAGTGAGCACATACTTCTTAAAATTTATCTACACACAATGAAAGCAACGTGCAATTCAAGAGAATTTTACTATATACTTGTATTATTGCATCAGAACTAACCTTTACTTGCTTTTAAAATTCCTCCTTTATTTTGGTAGATTTTTTGAGGCGATGCATCAGCCCCTCGCTGATATAGTCTTAGTGATTCTATATATAGCCATCCGCCTCTGTATAGATGGCCACAGGCCTCCCGACAGGAGGCTTTTCCTAAGATTCAAGAATCAGCGTGTGAATCTACGTCAGCAAAGCGGGGGTAGCGTCGTGCATAAAAATGACCAAATTTGCGGAACAGCGGGCCGCGGGATTTCGTAATAAAACGAGGATGCGCAGGTGCGGGACGGGACGCTTTTTGCGGGATCGGCGTAAAAAACATGCAGATGTGGTCTAATTTGCTGAACAAGCTGAATTTGCTTAAAAAATCGCCTCTATTTTTTTTTGAAAAAATTTCTTGTTCCAAAATATGATGCACTTATCAAATTTAAGATATCCTTCAATGATATCTATGTGTCAGATCAAAAACAACCTCCAGGAGAATAACGTTTTCAATTGGTCAATTAATCCATGTTATTCAAGATGGCGTCAAAGATGGCCGCCATGCACTCGTTTTTGTGAAATTAGGCTACTTTTCTCCAATACTATCATGTGACACATCAAATTAGGGGTTTTCCTGGTCAAGGAATCTATTTTTCATCGTTTCATGGAGATTAGAGGTGAGTTACAGCCTTTATGTGGTGGAAACATTCAAATATGACATGGATATGACATGTAATGAACAGTTTCAATAATCAAAACTTTTGTCAGTCTCACTAAAGTCATCTAATGACACTCCCAGGCTCCCTTTATTAATCAATCTAACTCTTGATAGCTATGAATGATTTAAATGTAGAATAACTAGTACAATGACACATGTCAAATTGACAATATACCTGAAAGTTTATCTGGCTGGCTTTTTCTACCTCAGGTTTTGACTTAATTTCCAGCTCTTTCTTCAATGTTACAAAATCCTGAAAACCAAATTTTGTTCTTGAGTATTTATAGAACAATATATGATGCCAATTTGCTCAGCATTATCACAAAAGAAAAACATTAATAACCTGGACACAGGGAAGACTATTTCATAGGCTAAGTCATATTGTCAGATTTATTTCTTTTAAGAAATGTTGGTTGACCAAATCCCAATAAAACGTGACTATGGGTAGTGAAGTTTTCTTCTGCTGGTTTCGATATAAGCAACTTGTTTGAGATCAAAAGGAGCATTAAGTGTTACACAGAACAATGCAAGAAAGGGACCCTAAAGTTGATCTACATGTAACTAAGCCAGTTAAACCATCTCAGCAGTAAGGTATCACAAATACCACTTCAAAAATTTTAGTTCGCAAAGGACGACAACTACATTTTGCAGATTTCTTTGTAGATTCTAACAAAAGAACCATGCCATTTTGTGATGCTTCTGTGGCTCTGCTGCATTATATTATTTGCCATGGACAATTGATGGAAGGCCAAAAATTCAAAACTCACTTCTCAGTCGAATATTGATATATCATGCAATACGCCTGCATCCATCTGGCTTCATGCAACACTGCAGGACACTTGAAGTGAGTGAGTTTGTGTTTTATGCCCCATCAGCACTAGTATGGGCTATTCAGAGGCAAGCAGGACACTTGAAGCATGACATAAAAGTCAGCATCAAAGTATATCTAGCTTTAAACTTCATGAAGTAATTCATGGTGACCTTCGCAGATAAATTGGAGGTTCTCTGATACTATTTTGTTTCATCCTTCTATTGCCCTATTAAAGGCAGGATGAAACAATGATCTTGGTTCATAAATTGCACACATTTGCATGAACTGCACATTTATTTGAGCTCGTCCGGAGCGTAACTCAACCAGTTCTAAAATATCTGGGAGCATAACTCCTTATTACAAATAGTACCAAGATGCCAGGATTCCACTTCTCAGAGTCTCAGGTGTCACCAAAACTCACCGATTAGAAGTGAATCTTTTAATTGTAACTGCCAGGCAATCCTGGATTGAAATCAAGGCTTTTATGATTGCCCTTTTAGTGTTCACACATAGAAGATTCAGTCAATTGCAAATCACACCTTTCGCAAATTAGACATCATGACAAGGGGAACTGTCCCAATAGCAATTAAACGCCATCTGAGGGGAAGTAATTAATAAACTCTACGTGTACATTGCC
This sequence comes from Platynereis dumerilii, assembly GCA_026936325.1. Lineage (NCBI taxonomy): Eukaryota > Metazoa > Annelida > Polychaeta > Phyllodocida > Nereididae > Platynereis > Platynereis dumerilii. The sequence goes on from JAPTHN010000149.1 coordinate 699,196, forward strand.
AGAGAATAATCAGTCGTCAGTTGAATGACATGACTCTGCAGCTGCTTAATAGGAAAAAAAAACTTTTTAAAATTTTAATATATATATCAAACTGCACGGAGCCCTGTATGATAACTTGTATGACCCACAGGGCTACGGATGATCAAAATCATGTAAATTCAAGATTCAGGGTTGAAAACTTTGTTCAAAACATCAAATAGTACAGTAGCGGACAAAAGTTTAGGCCACGTCAATTTTTTGGCAATATTAGGGAAAATAGGTGCTCAGCTGAAAAATTTCTGCATGGATTTTCTTGCCTACGTATCAGGGAAGTTCTACAATAGAGAAAACTTAATAATAATAATAATAATAGACATTTATATAGCGCTAATTCCAGTAAACTGCTCACTAGCGCTTGTGTATGACGGCTTTATTTGTAGAAAGTCTTAAACAGACAAGTTTTGAGATTTCTCTTGAAACATTCAAGTGTTGTCGAGGCCTTGACAATATCTGGGAGATTGTTCCAAAGTTTTGGAGCAGCATGCGAAAAAGCTCTGTCTTCAAATTTGTTTTTATTGCAAGAACTTGGTTCTTTTAAGAGAACTTTGTTGTCGCTTCTTAGATTACAGTTTTGTTTGGGTTTTGACTGGATCAGATTTTGAATATACAAGGGAGCTTGCCCATTTAGTGCTTTCCAAGTTGTTAACATGAGTTTGAATTGTATTCTAGCTGGAATGGGTAGCCAATGTAGCTGCTTCCTATGCTGGCTTACACTGTCATGCTTTTTCAATTTTTCAATGAGTCGAACTGCTGAGTTTTGGGCCACTTGAAGTTTCTTTATCAAATGACTTGATGTACCATATAGAAGACCATTTCCATAGTCTAGGTGAGGAGTGACAAGAGCGTTAACTGCAGTTTTGCAAACTTCCCTGTCCAATGACTTCCTAATTTTTGATATATTTCTCAGGTTGAAATAGGCATTCCGACACATTTTGTTGATTTGTTTTTCCATGGACATGTTTTTGTCAAAGATTACACCAAGATTTCTAACATGGTCAGCTGCAGTAATTTTCACATTGTCCACATTGATTGAAGATATTTGGAGTTTATTGAGTTGATGTGGACTGCCGATGAACAGTAGTTCTGTTTTTTCTCCATTGTTGCAGAGCTTATTTTCATGAAGAAAGTTCCTGATCTCAGCAACGCACTTCACCATCTTTTCTACTGCATTTCTCTGTTCCAAGAATGTTGGTTTGAAAGAGAGGAAAAGTTGCTCGTCATCAGCATATTTTTGATCATCGACTTGATTTTTGGCAGCTACTTCACTTAATGGAGTGATATATGAATTGAATAGGATTGGTCCTAATTTTGAACCTTGAGGGACTCCAAATTTGAGAGGCAGTTTTGTTGATGTTTTGTCATTAATTATCACTGACTGAGATCTGTGAGAAATGTATGACTTGAACCAGCTTAGTGCAGAATCCTGAACACCGTATTTGCACTCCAGACGTTTCAGAAGAATATTGTGATCAATCGTGTCAAAAGCTGCTGACAGGTCCAGCAGTACAAGCATTGTGACTTCGCCTTTGCTCATATTTGACATAATATCATCATGGATCTTCATCAGGAGGGTTTCAGTGCTGTGAAATTTTCTGTAAGCCGACTGTTTGTCATCGTTCAGGTTGTTTTTAGTAAGATGGTCAGTATATTGTTTAATAATAGCACTTTCAATCAATTTGCTGAGGAAAGACAGATTTGATACTGGTCGATAATTCTTTTTGATTAAATCCAATCCAGATTTTTTCAAGAGAGGTTTCACAAGAGCATGTTTTAATTCAAGTGGCATTTGTCCTTGTGTGAGTGACTCATTGACAATATTTGTTATAATTGGCAGGTATTCATCAATACATTCCAGCAAAAGCCATGTGGGAATGGGATCCAGTTGGCAGTGTTTAACAGGCATTTCAGTGATGAGTTTCTTGATCTCACTTTCAGACAACGTTTTAAAATTCCGCAGCATTTGAGAAGCGTTTTCATCATCATTAGGAGTCTCATTGATTGTAGAGTCCAACTTGGACCTGATCGTTTTGATCTTTTCATCGAAAAACGTATTAAAGTCATTTGCAAGGTCAATTTCATCGGTATGTGGAGGCAGAGGTAGTTCTTGTTTTCGGTTCAGACTTGAGTTCAATAGCTTGAACAACTTCTTTGCATTACCCTTAGAATCTTCAATTTTGGATATCAGATCTTCAGATCTGAGCTGACTTAATTGCTGATTTAATGAATTTCTCTTTTCTTTGAAAGACTCCCAGTCATTTACAAGCCTGGTTCTCCTCCATAATCGTTCAGCCTTCCTTTTTGCTGCTTTTTTATTCTTAATATCAGCATTGTTAAATGGAGTGGGTTTGCGTAGTGTTATTTCTCTTGTTGTAACAGGGGCATGTTTGTCAAGAACCTGTTTTGTGGAGTTGTAGAGTTCCACAAGTTCATTGAGATTTTTCTGTTCGAGCCCAGTTCCAGACAGATGTCTGTCTATGTCTTTTTTGAAATCATGCAAGTTTATTTTTCTAGTCTTCCTCAAGTTGATTTTCTTTTTTGGTTGTTTTGCTCTTTTCATTGGAAAATCAAAGAGGATGCTATTGTGATCAGACAGAAGATCACTGACAATACAGTTGCTCAGGGCAGATTTTTCCTGCGTTATCACAAGATCCAGTATGTTGCCATCTTTGTGAGTCGGTGTCGAGACGTGTTGAACAAGATCAAACATTTCTAGAATGTTGGTAAATTGAATGACTTTGCTATCTTCCGGTTTGTTCATATGAAAGTTGAAGTCCCCAGTTATAACAATTTCGTTGTTCATTGTTTGATAGTGACCTAAAAATTTTGTAAATTCTTGAAAGAATTCTGCAAGGCTGTATTTATTTTTGTTGGATGGCTCAGGGCGGTATACTAGAAGAACAGTGACAATTTTTCCATCTTGTTGTATTTGGATTTCCATATGTTCAAAGGTCTTTGTCTTCATGTGATCTTTTTTAATTGCTTGTATGCCTGATCTCACAATGCAGCCTACTCCACCTCCTGGCCTTCCAACTCGAGGAGAACTCAGAAAGAAACATTCACCATTTCGCTCCAGCTCGCCAATTTCAACTCTATCATCATCTTTTAGCCAAGTCTCAGTGAAGAGAAAGATGTCAAGATCATGCTCATCCCTGTAGTCCTTAACTGTCTGTGTTTTCTGTCTCAGACTTTGGGCATTCCATACACACATTTTTAAAGTATTACTTTGCTTGAGATAGGTCTTGCCAAGATAATTCCTGTCATTTTCTGTATTACATGGATGAGACTCACTTTGTTTTAAAATTTCAAACCTGTTTGATAGTTTGATTGCATTTTCATTGCTACTTGGGCATTTTCGTTTTGGTGTAGCTGATATGAGCTTTTTATCATGCAGTGTTAGTCCAGTCCGTAACACATCGGAATACAGCTTTCGATGCTTGTTCATTTTGTTACAGTGGGCAGAGAGTGGTTTGAAAACGAAGTGTAGCAGAAGGCGGTGTGTGGTTGAGGGCAGCGTTTTATTGACGGAGTGTGATTGACGACAGTGTGTGACTGAATTAGGCCTATTGACAGTTAGAAACTCACTTTATTTCATAGTTATGGTTTGTCTCATTTTGATTCTGTGTATTTCACAAGTGTGATATGTGTTGATTTCTCTGTACAACAGTTCAGATTCTTAGTGAGAATGGGCTGTATTGCTACCACATGTCACGTAGAATTCCTTACGTCATGCAATGAATATTTCTATTTGCAACTACCAGTGGCGTAACTGGAGGGTCTCCAGCGGCGGGCACGCGATTCTCTGGGGGGGGGGGGGTACCAACTATAATATTAGCATATTTTAGCCAGAGGTTGGAAAGATCATATGGGGGGGAGGGGCACCTGGAGGGGCACAGGTCCAATAAGGGGGGCATGTACCCCCCCCTTTTAGTCCAATATTGAAAATAAATGTTTTACTTAAAATCACATCAATGGAAATCATCAAGTGAACTTCAATGCAAATTCCTTCAATTATCTGACAGGGAAAAATCAGACAAGAGAAGATCAGACAAGCAATAATCAGACAAAGTAAGATCAGAAAAGTGAAGAGCAGACAAGGAAAAATCAGACAAGAAAAGATCAGACAAGCATCAATCGAAATATAAAAAATCAGACCAGGGGAGCTAAGACAAGCAATAAGCAGACAAGGAAAAATCAGACAAGAGAAGATCAGACAAGGAAAAATCAGACCAGAGAAGATCGGAAAAGAGAAGATCAGACAAGCAATGATCAAACAAGACAAGACAGGATCTGACAAAAAAACAATCAGACAAGGGAAAATCATACAAGAGAAGATCAGACAAGTAATAATCATACCAGCAATAATCATTCATGGAAAGATTGATTGATTGATTGATTGATTGACTTTATTTAACATTATTTCAAGAGAGTACATACAAGTTAACAAGAGGTATGTCGTCAAAAAAACAATAGGATAGCACACAAAGTTATCAAACTTATTTCTAGTGTGGTCCTTGCTAAACAACAAAATGCTGTTGCTGGGCAACAAATACTACCAATCGTCACAAATTATAAATAACATAGATTCTAATACATATATTTATATTATAATAAAATCAGAAAGATACGACATCCCTGTTTTCATTGTAATGAGCCTGGGTCCTGAGATAAGTTCTAACTTTATTTTTAAACAGTTGTTTGTTGTTAACAGACTTGATGGATACTGGTAAGTCATTCCAGGCCATTACACCTTGATAGGAAAAATTATACTTATCAATCCCAATTGGTTTTGGTACACAAAAATTATGTTCAGCATATCTAGTGGTATAACGGTGACTAATTACATTGAAGTTGTTACAGAAATAAGATGGAGCAGCTTGATGGTAAATATTAAACATATGATTTAGAATTAAATGTCGAGCTCTATCTCTTGTACTCAGATAACCAACTCTGTCAAGTTCACATTGACCTACACTACCCTCCAAAAGTTTGAATACACTAGAAAAGTTGATGTTTCTTTCAAAAATACATCACCGTCAACACGATTTTAGTTGAATACGTACACCAAACACTATGGAAGCTCACATTGAGGCTATTTGGTGTCTTTTTTTCATGTTTTAGGCTATTTTGGTATAAATTCAAATAATTTTCTCGATGTCTCAAATTATGACTTTCTATGAAAAGCTGTAGAAACACAGGTTTCTTCCAGCGTTATGAAATTTGATCATTTTTTTACACGTTTCCGCCTGTTTCATGATTTTAACAGTTGTTTCATACCAGAAAATAGCCGTGTGAAAATTAGACAAAAATACTAATTTTGGCTATTTTTGGGTCAAAACAATGGTGAAACGACTCAGCTAAAATAATTTTCACTTGAGAAGACAGTGTTGACAATAGCTCATGACGGCCTAAAATAATCTAAAATTTGTATTTTTGAGTGGTCGAAGTCTACTTTTTAAACAGTCTTTCTGTGGTTTGAAACACAGGTTAAGTTCTTATTACAACTGTGGAAATACTTCAAAATGATTAAATTTCAAAATGCTAGAAGATGATTGGGCTGAAACAACATTTAATAGAAAAAGCAAAAATTTCAGCATCGAGAAAACATTAAAATTTGCGCCAAAATGACCTAAAATGACAAAACAAAGACAACTTATGGCATTGATGTTAGTTGTGATAGTGTGTGATGTAGGTATAAATTAAAAATCGCATTTAATATCAAGTATTTTTAAAAGAAACCTCACTTTTCCAGGTGTATTCAAACTTTTGGAGGGTAGTGTATATGGGATCTAGGTCCCAAATATAAGATGAAACGTACAATTTTGTTTTGCATTATTTGGAGTTTCCTATATGAACATTGAGATATACCCATAAACCAAGCGGAGACAGCGTAGTCAAAGTGGCATTGAATTAACGCGGATACCAGAAGTTTCCTTGATTGAAAATCAAGAACTATGGCACTTCTATACAGAAATTTAAGCCGAGATGTAGTTTTACTAACGATGTTCGTTACTTGACTTTCCGGGCGGTGTTTTATCTATCTTCAGTCCAAGATACTTCACCTCTTCGCTTGGTTTAATGGTGCATGTTCTCCTTACACTTGATTGTAACATTATTCAACTGGCCTTTTCTACGTTTTGAACAGAGGATCATAGCTTCTGTTTTACCCATATGCATGGAAAGTTTGTTATTAACTAGCCAGTGAAAACAATTAGATACCTCTTTGCTAAGTTGATCAGTTACAACATTGATGTTTTTATGACTAAACAACAAATTTAAATAGCATCATCTGCATACAATAATAATTTGCAGGAGATACAGGTCGACATATCATTACAATCCTACTCTTAAGACTCTATCTCTTCAACTTTGGTGTCACCTCTACTCCTCCATCCCTGCTCCAGCCACATCCACAACATTTTGCATGACGAATCCTACTGACATTGCCTCTGAGTGTGGCTAATAAAATGCCTTGAAGTCCTGCCTTATTTCTTACTAATCATCTTTTTCTTCAACACTTTTCATGAAACTCATCATGCACCTCCACGATGCCATTTTACTTTGGCCCTCTCTTTGCTTGCACATGCTCCCCCTGCTCTTCTCCGTGAGCCAATGTATTTCGGAGGGAGACACAGTCACTAAAGCAACAGCCTCAGCTGGCCTGTGCTGTCACTGCTGTGATCAAGGCTTTTCGCAGGTTTAGCCCCATAGATGCAGTAAGCCAATACTTCTTTTCCTAAGGAGTGTCAATGACTTCAAATATTACAAGTATAGATAGATAGATAGATAGATAGATAGATAGATAGATAGATAGATAGATAGATAGATAGATAGATAGATAGATAGAAGGGTGCATGGATGGAATATTTCTGCAATACATGAAGATAGATAGTGCGCACTGGGGCCTGTCTATAGATACATTATAGATCTGAGAATAGCAGAAAGAAACAGATAGTTACAGAGATAGACAGACATTTAGCACAAAGATCAGTGATATGATAGTACTAAGTGGTCACTTCCACATTCTTTATTCTTCAGTTCCCAATTTCTTTAATGGCAAAACAAGAACCCATGCATTGCCAATTCATTATTCATGCATGGATGACTGCCCCTTCACGTCCTGTATTTATGCACTTTTCTCATTAGGATGGGAGGAGGACATTGCAATGACACAAAGGATGATTGAAACACCCGTCCAACATAGGTGGATGGCCAAAAAATGCATGTTTTCGTATCTACAATTCCTTAGGCCACAAATTCCAGGTGCGCTGCTGGGACGAGTTGTGAGGCCCTACAATTTAATTGTATATATTGTTCATATATTGTTCATATATTGTTCTTATATTGCTCATAATATATTTTACAGGCTACCCACAACTACTTTTTTTTCCAAACTAAGACAATTAAGCATTCTCTCGAGTGCATGAATATCACCGAATCCAAACGTCCCGTTACATGATCTTATATTGTCCCATAACTCCAAGGCACCCATCTCTCCCACGGGCGTTCTAGTATATAAGATAGGCCCACGGCCCCAAAATGCTGCCCTGTGGCACACCTGATAATATTGTTTTAGCCGATGACTGACAATTACCCACAGATACAACTTGTTTCCTGTCAGTGAGGTATGCATTAAACCAAGTACTGTCAATACCTGCAACAGCAAGAGCAGGTAAGAGAAGACCAGACAAGGAATAATCAGACAAGATAAGATCAAACAATCAATGATCAGACAAGGAAAGATCACACAAGATAAGATAAGACAAGCAATAATTAGAAAAGGAAAAATCAGGCAAATGAAGATCAGACAAGCAATAATCAGACAAGAAATAATCAGACAAGGGCTGATAAGACAAGAGAAGATTGGACAAACAATAATCAAACAAGCAATAATTAGAAAAGGGAGATCAGACAAGAGAAGATCAAACAAGTAATAATTAGACAAGGAAAAATGAGACCAGAGCAGATCAGACAAGCAATAATCAGACAAAGAAATGTCAGACAAGAGAAGATCAGACAAGTTATAATCAGACAAGGAAA